>OZ030011.1:96214747-97414747 GCA_964023405.1 Apodemus agrarius | reverse complement strand
AGTTGGTCTCTAATATATAAAACAAGTGAATAAAATTTCAAAACCATTATCATTTAGGAGTTAAACTATTTTTATTTTTTAATATCCAGGAGATGCAGAGCAGTCTTCAAAGAGATGCTAAAATACTCTCTGCTTTCTCAGGGTACCTGATCCACCCAAATATCACCAAGGGATCACAAAGTCACCTTTTAACTGCTGGGTGGAATATTTTCTTAGCATGACGAGTTGATCTCAGAACTTTCCCCATTCATCTGTCCATAAGCTGCTTTTGAAGGTGTTCCACATGCTAAACACTATTCTAACCTTAGAAGAGCTTTCTAGCAACAGTGTCAAATATTACTTCCTTTGGGGCTCATGGTTCACAGAAAGAACAAACTCTGAATGTCATGCTAAGTTATCATGGAGTCCCTTTGATATGCAGAATGATGAGAAATGAGGAAAGGCTGCTATAGTTCAGAGGGTGACCTCCGGACACAAGGGAGACCTCACAGCAGGGGCCATGCAGAAACTCAGTTCAAAGAACTCAGAGGGTTTGCCAGCAGAGAGCCAGGAGGGACAGCAGCAATTGGAACAGCTTGTGTGAAGTGCGAGGAGGGCGTGGCTTGGTGGAATGCAGCTGGAGGTGAGCTATGGAAGGAAGGCCCTTTTGCAGGAGAGACAGCAACTGGACATAAGTTTGATCCCTCCATTTTAAAAAATGAACATAATAATTAACCATGAAGGAAGGGGATAACTATGAGATTTTCACCTGTAGCCAAATGCTCAATACCATCAAAAATTGAAAATAAGACTCTGGAGAGGAAGGAGTCATTGTCTCATGTCCTCAGTTTGCTGAGTTGATTATTAAAGTGGACTTTGTGCTTCCAGAGGTGGTGTCCTCTCTAGGAGAACACCATTCCCATGAAGGATGGCCTATATCTCTCTTCAGAAGAGGAAGGGGGAAGACACAGGGAGTTGCTTGGTGCTGAGCTCCATTTCCCTGCCTCTTATTTGGTTGCTGTTAGATTCTCTCAGTATCTACTCATGTCATAGTTCCACATGTAACTGCCCCAATGGGTGGTGACAATTTTGGAATTTTGGTTTCTTTAATAAATAAAGAAATATTATAAGAACGTTTTCACTTTACTCCCTGGTACCAGGATAGGGGGCTGCTTCGGACTGTCCTCAGCAGCTGGCTATGATTTGCCTCGTGCTCTAGCAGAAACATGGTTTTGCCAGCTGCAGATCGTTTCTGTGATTGTGTGGCATTTGGAATTCTGGGCACTTTTCAGAGGGTATATAAATTCTAAGGCTCCATGAGGAGGGGTTGATAGTTGTTGTTCTCTGGGGGTGCTACTGGTTGCAGTTTGTTAATAGTTCTTAAAGAAGAAACAAAAGAAGAAAAAAATTAGATCTCTCTCTTTCCCTCCCTCTCTCCCTCCCTCTCTCTCTCTCTCTCTCTCTCTCTCTCTCTCTCTCTCTCTCTCTCTCCCCTTCTTTCTTTCTCTCCTATCTAGTGATAGGGGTGAAACTAGAGGGATAAAGGGTGGCAAGAAAAAGAACCAACAAAATAGCAAAGACCAGTTACACTATTGTCCTCTGCAGGAGGAAAGCAGCGTTTCCAGGATGGTCTTTCAGGAGACAGCAGCACCAAAAGCATCCTCAATGAAATGGTACAAACATAGGCAGAATTCTGGTTACTGTTTCAGTGTGGGGGAAGTGGATCAGACTTAGAGATAACTTAGGAGTATGATCATGATAGAAAGTTGGCAATTTCTTATATTACAAATTTGTTTAAGGGCTGGGAGAGAGCTCCATTGGTAAAGTGCTTGCTGTTGAAGCATGGGGACTTGGGTTAAATCTCTTAAACACACATAAAATAGCACATACTTGTCACCCCTGAGTTGGGAAGATGAAAACAAACAGATCCCTGGGACACATCAACTGGCTTGCCTGGTCTAAGAGTGTTCCAGCCCAGTGTGGTAACATAGCTCCTGGGAAATGATGACTAGGGTTGATCTCTGGTGCAGGTATGCATGTGTACATGGGCTTAAAAATAAAACAGAATCATAATTCCTGGTCATTTGAAAACAACGTGTTGATGACACTGAGCTTCCAGGAAGGCCCTAGCAAAGAAAAAAAAACTCCAGTTTTTATAGAGCCTGCAGTTTTTCACTCACAGACTCAGTTTTCTGCCTCTTTGGTTCAGGTTCTCAATCTTTCTTAATAGCCAGTCTCCGAAATGGCCTTCTGGTAAGGCCATCAGGCCCTGGATGTAAAATCTACCATTGATTTACTATCAACAGCTTTGTGTTAAGTGAGAACATATATACCAAGATCCTATTTCTTTTTTCTTTTTCTTTTTCTTTTTCTTTTTCTTTTTCTTTTTCTTTTTCTTTTTCTTTTTTCTTTTTTCTTTTTCTTTCTTTTTTGTTTGTTTGGTTTGGTTTTGGTTTTTTTACAGAGTTTCTCTGTGTAGCCATGGCTGTCCTGGAACTCACTCTGTAGACCAGGCTGGCCTTGAACTCAAAAATATGTCTGTCTCTGCCTCCCAAGTGCTGGGATTAAAGGTATGCACCACCACTGCCCAGCATCCCAGACCCTATTTCTAAATAAAGTCACATTCTGCATTCTGGTGGACAAGCAGGTGGATAGGACTCTAGTCCAAGTACTGAAATTCTATTCTTAAAGTTAATATAGATAAGGTTAAGTCAAGTAAACGGATATCTTAATTTTACAGTGAAAATTGAGTTTAGCCAAACTAATCAAAGTCTTTTCTTCACTCTTAGAACATTAAAGCCCACATGTGTGCATGTGTGTGCACATGTGTATGTGCATGTGTTTGCTTTTCAGAATCCAAGGAGGTTTCTGATTGTATAGTTATAGTTTATGTCATAACCTGTTACTTCAATTAAAAGAGCACATATTCACAGACATTCTCACATTTGTGAACACACAGCTACATTTTACATTGTCTTCATCACAGCCTCATGAAGTGGAGCTGTAATGTGTTTTATAGGAGTGTGTTTTATAGGAGACCCATCTGAGCATGAGATGTGTGCATGGTCATTTGTCATCTTGTCTGGGAAACTCAAAAGCCATGTAAAAGAGGACATTACTAATAAGAGAGTCTAGAGGCTTGGAAAAAACCCAATCATACAGTATGGGGAAGATGGAGATGTTTTGGGAAGCTGTTAGTCAGAAGGCTGTTTCATGTTTAAGAGTAAATCATGAAAAACTACTGAAACACTGGCATCGTGCATGAAAAGTGTGGATACAGAGGACTGGGAATTGGGCAAGGTGATAGAGACTTCTGGGACTAGGGAATTTGGAGGAAGAAGGTGCATTGATCCCCTGAGGCAAGTCTAGGGTTCCGTGGCCATCTTTGCGGCACTTTTGAGACCTAAGCTGAATTTCCATGTTCTCTGGTATCTTGTTCTATTTCTGTCCCATTGGGCCATATACATTTCCATCCTGCAACAATAGACCTCACCTTTGTGAAGCTGTCACTCATCTCTGGCTCTTGCCTTTCTCATCAAGAGCACCTGCACCAGAGATAAACTCTGGATGTCAATTCCCAGGAGCCAGGATACCAAGCTGGGCTGGAACACTCTTAGTAGACCAGGGTAGCCAGTTTGTGAGCCCCAGGAATCCATCTGTTTTCACATTTCCAATTCTGATTCCTTTCAAGCTTTCTGCTGGCTTTATAACCTCTGAGAATGTCTCAGTCCTCCAGCCCTTTTCTAGGAGCTATTGGCCTATCCAGGTATACTCAGGGCTACCCTAGGTTTTTTTTATCACCCCCCAAACTAAGCCATCATTAGATCCTACCAATCTTTCTGATTCTTTAGATTCATATAGTATGCTCTTATTTAAGCATCACACCAGAATATCTCAATGATTGAGCAACACATGATATTCATTCAGAACACTAGCTTTATCAAATGAAACCTTTGGAAATACAGAAGTATGAATAACAGAGGCTGGAGAGATGTCCCAGAGACTATGATTGCAGATTTCTCTTGCAGATGATCCAAGTTCAAGGCCCAGTATCCATGTTGTGGGGCTCACAGTTGACTGTAGCTCTATCTCTGAAGGAAGTAATATTTTCTTTACCTCTGCTAATATTCCACGCATATACACATATACTTACAGACACATAGAGAGAGAGAGACACTGATTAAAAATAAAATAAATATCTTAAAATTTGTTAGTGATGACATAGTGCTACTTTAAAAACAGAAATAAAGATTGTATAGATGCCATGATTCCTGAGTTTGAAAAAGAAAGTGATGGAAAGAGATCATAGCAAAATATTTCTTTCTTAGACTGAGTGTTTTAATTTAGATGAGAGTCAATTATTTAACTGTACAATGAAACACACAAAATTACTTTAATTTAACCCACACATAATTAATATAATTTTCTAGAATGCTTCTGGAGCCACAGTAGATACAGGGACAAATAGGAGATCCTTCCCTATTGGTTTCAGAGAAACAAAGATCCGTTTCAGAGAAATGGTGATCATTGTGTGCTGTCAAAAGAGAAATTTAATTTCTATTTTCTGTTAAACATTGGCAATTTTTAAGTATGAGAAAGTGTTGGGAAGCTGAAAATGTGTACTTGCCCACAGAATGCATTCATGTATATGCCTGCTTATGTGTATTATTCTCTGCAATCAGACCTGGAGTGTTAGGAGAATAAAACATAAGTGTAAGTGTGGAGTGGGCCTATTGTGAGAGCCTCCTAGGTGATCTGGTCTTTTGTGTGTGCACTAAATCTGGCGCCTGCCACCTGATCTGCTCCCAATTTATTGGTGAAGGGAATTCACCTTAAATAGCACCATTAATAAAGAAAACGATCAGCAGATGTTTCCTGTTTCTGGAACTGTTCCTGACAATTGTCTAATTCTTTCACTGTTATCTATAAAGGAGAGGTTGACAAAATGGAGCTAGGCTTTTCCCATTTTTAGTGGATTCAATTTCATTGCCAGGGATTCGGGGGAGAGACCTCAAGATGTCTTGAGTATTTTTATTTTATGGATACTAGTTTGAAATATTGTTTAGAAATACAATTTTCTAAAAATATAATCGATACCAAGACACAATTGCTAAACCAGAGCTTTGCAGTAGGTTGGGTATTATTTTTGAATACTCTTGTGTATGAAGACTGTAATGCTGTTAAATGAGATGAGATATGAATAACAGTCACAATAAGAAAATGAGCCCCATGGTTCCATTCCTATCACAGGAAATATAAAGTATAAATATTTGCCAAGAAGCCGTGGAGTCAAGAATTCATAAGATAGAAATGAAACCAGGGCCAGGAAGTTGGATCAGTGGGTAAATGTGCTTGCCACCAAGCCTAATGACCTCAATTTAATTTCTAGGACATGCATGGTGGAAGGGGCTAGACCTAACTCTTCTAAGATTTTCCCTGGTGGCCACACACATGGTAAAGCACACTCACAGATGTGTATGCATGTGCATTCATATACACATACACACACATTGAATGCGTGCAATAAATAATAAACCCAAGACAGTCATAATATTTTCCCTTTCAAGCCAGAAAGTTTAGTTTCTCGGTTCTAGATTATAAATTTCTAAGTGCATTCTGGCATGTGAGCATGTGTGTATGTGCACAAACTGAACAAATACTCACTGAGCATCATACACAATAAATAAATAAATAAATAAATAAATAAATAAATAAATATAAAACAAATAAAGACAATGAAGTGTCCTTGAAGATTATTGTTACCAAATTGCTCCACAGAAACTCTCAAGGTGAGAAAAGTACCCCCAGGATGAGCAACAAGCTCTTGAAAGGCTGCAAGATGCTTGGTACTGCTGCAGCTGATGGTGCAAAGGAGAGGGTGTCTGTGTGGAAACCCAAATACAAAAGTGCAACCCAGATGCCTGAGAAGGTGCCATGGTTTCTCCACTGTGAGTTGTGTGAATAAGGGCGCTGCTTGTACACAAGTAAGAACATAGTTTGCTGATGCTGTATGCAATTAGTTACATCAAGGGGAAAGACAGTTTTCTGTTTTATTGTGTTTGGGATAAGGGAAGATTTGGATAGTGGACTGGTTTATCATGCCTGAGCATATTTGAACAATTGATCTCCAGTTTATGACGCTGTTTGTTGCAGCCTTGATTGAGGAGGAACACCGCTGGGATGGGTGTTGAGGGCATATAGTCAGTCCTTGCTCTGTTGCGAGCTGGTGTTCAACATATGAGCTGCCAGCTTTTGGCTCTGACCATCATGTCTGCCTTCCTACCCTGATGGACTCCCATCCCTCTGAAACTACAAGCCAAAATAAACCCTCTTTTCCAAAGGTTGTCATAGTTGTGGTGTTTTATCACTGTGACAGAAAAATCTAACTGATACAGTTACTCTCAGGTAACTCTAATAAAAGAAAAAATTGGGACCCAAATCATTAAATTTCTAAAATTATCTTAGAATTATTATAGAATTAAGAATCTTCTCAGATTCATTTTCTAAGTCTTGGAATAAGAAATACTGAAGATTAAAGTGTATTTACCTTAACTAGCATCGCAGTAACATGGTGCACACAAGTATAACAACAGGAGTGCTGGTGACATTTTAAAACCAAGTTATTAGTCAATTTAGATAGCAAAGAAATTTAGTATATTATACATAAGATGCAGTATCATTAAACCATTATCTTAGTTAGGGTTTTACTTCTGTGACCAACGGAATTCTTACGAAGGAAAACATTTAATTGGAGCTGACTTACAAGTTCAGAGGTTTAGTCCATTATCATCGCAATGGGAAGCATGGTAGCATCCAGACGGACATGGTTCTGGAGAAAAAGCTGAGAGTTCAACATCTTGATCTGAAGGCAGTCAGGAAGAGACTGGATTCCACACCAGGTGGAGCTTGAGCATAAATAAGACCTCAAAGTCCACTGCCCACACAGCGATGAGCTTCCTCTAACAAGACCTCATCAACTCCAACAAAGCCACACCTACTCACACCTCCTAATAGTCCCACTCTCTAAGGTCAAAAATTTAAACACGTCAATCTGTGGGGGCCATTCCTATTCAGACCACCACAACCATATGCAATTTTATACCCCAAATGGCCTCCTTAAAATATAGTTATTGAGACATGTTAAACTACTTTATTCATATGAGAATTGTAGCACATATTTTCAGATTAATAAAAAGGAGTGTACAGATGACATTTGATAGCGGTAAGGACTGTATTAGTCACCTCCACAGGAAGGCTTGCAGCAAGAACCACCTTAGCCATGCCTGGGATGTGTCTCTCAGTGCACTTCCTTTGCCTTTTCTACAATGGATAACACTGGGAACAATGGTTTTTCTAGAACAGCAGGAGGGTAAGGTTCGTAAGGGACCTGGTATGTGTCTTGTTGGCATCGAATGTTTCTCTTTAACTGCTGGAGAATGCTTCTCAGGAGGAAGGGAGTGGGACTGCCTGCTTTGCAAAGATCAGCTGCCCTTCATCCAATTACTCAGAACTGGCTTTTCTTTGATCAGGTATGTTTGCTTTGATTTCGAGCTAACAGCTGATCATTAAACAGTGCTCATGATGTTTTTATTGGTGCTGATGAGGCAGATCTCTGAAAACTCAAAAACTTTGTAAGCAGAAACACTGCCTTGGAGAATGGGCTAGCGAAGGGCTTGCACAGTGAACAACCGGCTGGGGAAGGTTTTGCATTGATCGAGGCTTGCTTGCTTTTCTTTTCTTTTTTTTAAAATTTATTTTCTATGTTCTTTGCTTACATTCTAAATGCTTTCCCCTTTACAGGTTCCCCCCTCACCATATGTCCCATAAGTCCTCTTCCCTCTGTCCATTCCCTAATCGCCCCCCTCACATTTCTCTGTCCTGGTACTCCCCTCCAATACTAGATCAAGCCTTTTCAGGACCAGGGCCTGCTCCTTCCTTCTTGCTTTTCTTGATACTCCCTCTGGATGTGGTCTGAGCCTCAGGACAGTAATGAAAATATTCTAGAGTCTGAAGTTGTACTCAATAAAAACCAGTCTCACCAGCCAGCAGCTATGTGACTATGGCAGGCTCTGAGCCTTCAGGTCCCCACTGTCCCCATCTGTGATGTGACCACCACAGTCATGACATAGCCATATTAGCCTGTGGGGACTTGCATATGCTGATAAATTGTTAGCCTGGTGGCTTTGACCAGAGTCTATATTGAAGTCTGCCCTGATTATGATTACTGTGTAGTAACTGTTTTTAGGGTGGTGAATTCCTTGTGCTCAAGCTTAAATTGAGACCTAATTTTGAAGTATGGGCTCTCCTATCATTTGTGTCTCAAATATATGGGCAATGCTCATGAAAGACATTAAAAGCAGATGCTTTTCAGCTTTCTGGTGACCTGATCAAAGGCCGGAGAGAGAATAGCACTAACTGCTGAGGCTCAGCCATGGCTTATCCTGATGCTGCATAGTGTCTCATTCCTGATCATCTGCAGAACTAGATGCGTGAGCCTTCTGTGACTGCTTCCCAGCGGCAGGCTCAGAAGGAATGGATCTACTATGTAGGGAATGAGTGTGACATGCTACTATGTGTACTGAGGGACTCCCATTTGCCAGCAGAATAAGAGTGAGTTATGTGCAAAAATTTGGGAAGGTTTTGACAAGGGGGTAAAGAGGAATATGTTCTACTTACCTGTAAGGAAAGAGAATTGCACAAGTCCTTCCTAATATCAAAAACAGCTCTTTTCCTAATGATCAAAATAAGTTTTAAAAGTCTTAAGCATTAAAGAACAAAACATTCCACATCTACTTAATATTATTCCTTTGTCCATCTCTTCTACCTGCACCACTATACACATTCAAGTGTGAGCATGCACACACACACACACACACACACACACACACACATACACACACACACACACACACACACAGGGACCTCAAGTGTGCACACAATTGCTAAAGCACTCCTGGACTCAAGCACATAATTGTCACCAGTGTGTTAATTTTTTCCCTTAATTAAAGGCTTGAGGGTCAGCAAGACGAAAACAAATGAACGAACTCGGGCAGAGTGAACATTCATGGGAGCGTTGAATGTCAAAGGCATAGTCTCTGCTAAATGAGCTTGGGGTCTTTATGAGGCAGAGGCAGATAAAGCCCCACTTTTCCCACAAAGTGAGCGTCTTCATGTTGAAAGCTTCAAAGAGGGAATATTAGGCACTTACAAACTTCTTTGTTCTTTTCTAAGAAAATAATTATGGCACAATTTATCCTAATTCAGATTTTAAGCCTTGATTAGAGATGTGCAATCTTACCTTCAAATAAAATATATAATTTTCTGCAGTGTGTGCATTCATTCACTCACTCTTCTCTCTAAATTACAGCAAATTGCTCCAATTTCAGTCCCTAACAGTGTGCATTTAGGCCACTCAGAAGCCAGCCTGCTCCTTCACCTACGTGCGTTCCACAATCACTAATAGAGGACGTCATTTTCATCAAGAGCGGTGAATTCTGCCACAGGCATTTGATCTTGGCACAAGAAGGAGACACGGAAGCAGCTGCTTCGGGAGGGCTGCTGGGGAGGCAGTACTTGATGACTCCAACCTGTCCGGGTCTTTGTACAGCACTTCACTGCTCTACTCATCTTTGCAGCAAACTGCTTTTGTTCAATAATGCTATATTTAAATCAAAATGCAAAATGCAATGCTTGTGCATCTATGGGGAGTGGAAAGCTGGTATTGGTACTTGGAGAGTATCAGGTGTGGGGGCTGAAGAGGTAGATGGAGGTGCAGAATGCTATCCACACCCATCCCCTTAGGAGGAGAGCAAGAGACACCACCAGACAAGTGTTCCTGCCCTATCCTTGGGACATAACAGTCTTTCAATTTTTTTTTAAAACCGTGGTAAATTAATGTGACATGCTCTGCTATAATTGCCCAGTCCAAAGGCCGAGACTCATGATAATCTACTACTGATGAGTGGTAGAGCTAAGATTTGAACTCAGAATTTGCACAGCAAAATCCATTATATAACCACCCAATTCCAGAAAGGAGAGCTTTAAAGTTTGTGGTCAGGCGGTAAGCAGGCGAATGGAAGCCCGGGCTGTGGTGACCGGAAAATGTTCCATTTACTGCTAAACTGATTTTCTGTGCTTGACTCAGGCTTAGACTGAATGTTATGATTCTATTCCATTCTTGCCTGTGTGGATAAAAAGAATTCACTTTATCACAGTGATAAAGACACCGATTGTTGTGTTTAGGGATTTAGTCCAGGGGTAGGATGGTTGCCATGGAAGTGCAAGACACTAGGCATGTTCACTAGCTCAGTGTGGGGAGAAAAGAAAACCAAAACAAACAAAAGGCAAAACCACAAAAAAAGGCATACCCCAAATCAGAAAAGGGAAGAAAATCAAGGAAAACTTTCCTTGCATATAAGCATATTCTTAAGTGAACTATCTCACCACATGGCTTTAATTAACATATTTTTAGCACATGCATAGTAAGTTAACATGGCTTAAATTTCTAAGAGCATAAAATCGACAAAAACAAAGTTTTCTACTCTTTTCTCTTTTTTGGCATTCAAGATCCCTCCTCACAGAGGGATTTACACATTTATTTTATGTAGTCTTAAAATGAGTAAGGTCCATCCCTATCTTGGGTTTGGGGTCTTCAGGCTAGAGTGAAGGCCAGAAGTCCTCAAGAGAATGATGTAACATATCTATGATAAAGTCCAGTGTATAAAACTGGCACAATAAGAGGTCAATAATAACAAATAAATAAAATGTTTCAGATATAAATATTATAAATAAGTTATTTCAAACATATGAGTTGTTAAGCTCTAGACTGTCCTTTTTCACTTTTTGGAACTCAGTTGACTATAAATAACCAAAACCAAAGAGCAGGAAGTCGTGGAAGGGGTACTCAATATCTGAAGAAATATACCTGTGTACTTTTTATCATTTTATTCATAGTCTAGGTATTAAAGATAATACAGGTGTGGCTAGTGGCCAAGGCTGTGCTGATGTCACTTAGCAGTAGATCCTGGAATGCTCTTGTTCTTCCACAGTATCTTAGTATCCACATCTACAGACCTACCATAATCTAATGGAGAGGGCCTGCTGACTATATACAATTGGGAATATTGTCTGGGCCTTTGTATTTGGAATTATGATAAATAAATTTTATTAGATACTAAGAGCGTAAGGCAATGGATCCTACAGTGAGCTTCTGCAAGCATGGTTGACAGGAAGCTGATAAGAATTTCGAAACTGGTTTCTATAACATCACATCAGTCTGTCTGCTCTGGTCAAGTGAGATGTAGTATCTTTTCTTCAAAATCTCAGTTAGCATGTAACATAAGACTCAGTCCTCCTTAGCTTCAGTAGTCAACTTGCTGGTACCTAGAGGCATCTAAGGGTGTCCCCGTGGAGGAATTTCAGAGATCAGACTTTCCTGTGGCCATGTTTGTGAGGGATCTTCTAGATTATTGACGGAGGAAGGGTTCAGCCTATGGTGGGTGGCACCATCCCAATTCAGGTGGTCCGAGGCTGTATAAGAAAGCTACATGGGTTTCAAGTAAACCAAAACATAGCCACCAAGCAAGAAGAATTGTGCCTTCTGCACAATTCCGCCCTGGCTTCCCTCAGTTTGGGACTATGAACTGGGAGGTATAAGACAAGTTAAGCTTTTCTGCCACAACTTGTATTTGGGCAATGTGTTTGTCCCGGTAACAGAAAAGAAATTTGGCTTTTACCAACCTAAGAGCTAGGCCTTGTGTTTCAGCAATCCAGTTTGATTTTTTTTCTTCTTTTAAACTCTCTATTCGTATTTCTTTTGCTGTTATTACTATGACTTCTCAGCGTTTTCCTCTCAGTTTGCAAATATTATTTCAGACTAACATTATTCTTTCCCTCTTTTTTTAAAGATTCATTGCTTTTATTTTATTTATTTTGTTTTAATTTAGAAAATATGTGTTTAAAAAGAAGAAAGTTGTATTTCTAGGAAAGGGTAATTTCGCATTCTCAACATTTGCAAAGCCCTGAGTTCAACAGTAGCATTAGAAGAAGAGGAGGAGGAGGAGGAGGAGGAGGAGGAGGAGGAGGAGGAGGAGGAGGAGGAGGAGAGTTAATTATTGATTTGATTTGTATGCAATCACCACACCAGCTTCTGGAGCAGAGTAGACTATGGCTTAGTTTTAATGCTCACAGAGCCAAAAATCACTGAGATCATTTATTAATTGCAAGAAGATTGATTGAGCATCTTTCTCATACAGAGGCTACAGTTGAGTGTTTAAGACACTCATACAGAGGCTACAGTTGAGTGTTTAAAACTCCTCTTTTGTTCCAGTCTGTCAATTGCCAAAAGTGGGAGCTATGAGCATCTCATCTCTATTAAAGTTTAATGTAGACTTAAATTTAAAGCTGGATTTTGTTGTTGTTGTTGTTGAACTCAGAACACTTCCTTCTTTATGTTCATTCAAGTTGTAGATTAAGAGAATAAGATTCTGATATACATATGTGTATCCAAGTAATTACTATAGTGAAGCCAATTCAAACATCTATCATGTCATGTCATCCTCTGTACACATGTGCTTACAGCATGTATGATTCATTCTGTAGCTTTTCACTATTCAACAGAACACTGTAACTCCAGCACTCAGCTCACATGTGGACCCCGACACTCCCTGATTCTCCATGTCAGAATGTTTGTGCTTTTGACCTATGCCCCCATTTACCTCATGTTATCTCTAGATACCACCACTTTTACTTTTTGTTTTATAAATGCATATGCATGGGGGGGTAGGAGTGTGCATGTTGGCATTCGCTGTAATGAGGGTCTGCATGCCAAGCACTCATGTGGAGACCAAAGCAGATGCCATTCTCTATCATTCCTTTCAGAGCAGGCACACTGGACACTGGGTCATCTCTCTAGCCTATTATTATTATTATTATTATTATTATTATTATTATTAGCCCAAACACCTGTGAGATCACTATTTTATTTCTGTGCTTGTCTTATTTTGTTTAATTCAATGCTATTTTGCATTTCCTTCTTTATTCTCATGAGTACTCTGAGGTGTGTACACCAAGAGTTATGTGTAGTGGGAACTGAATAAACAAACACGTATGTCACACACATATTACACACACATATATGCATACACATACATGCATACATATAAGCATATATGTATATGTGTGTATGTGTACATATATACATGTACATATATGTGTACATGTATGTATGTATGTATGTATGTATATCGCCCTTGTGACAAGATGTTTTTTCTATGCTGAAAGTCTTTTAAGGATTTCTGTGTTTACATTTTATTTTTCTTGCCTTGTTGTGTCTTTTATTACATTCTCACCGGGTAATTTACACATCCAAAGATTTGAAAATTGAAACAAAGCAGATCTCATGTGGACTGACAAGTGACTGTTGCGCTCATCACGGTGTGCGGTCTGGGAAAGGGAGAAGCAGACATATCTGATAACCCTTTTGGCCACAGGATTTCTGCTTTTTGCAATAATCATCCAGGTTGTGCCAGGAGACTGGACTGTAGAAGCTTTGAAGGATACAGTTGGGTAAATCCCCATCCACGCTGAGACATATCTTATAAGATGGAGGTCACAATACCGGCAGCTTTATTGCAGGGATTAGAAGGCTAGTCACAGGAGTCTCTTCAGAATCCCAAGTTACTAGGGAAAGGGAAGGGAAATTTTCTGGGTCAGTTTCCTGCTTGTTTCCAGTGGTTAGTTGCTGATTTTCTGAGAACTTATTCTCTTCTTTTGTCCTCTCCTCCTCCTCCTCCTCTTCCAAGCTCTGAATCACAGTTCATGATGTACTTTTGATTTAAATGAGGTCCCATAAAACCTGGCCTCTTCTCGGCAGCAGCTGCACAGTCACTCAGATTTCCCAGGAGAACTTCCACATGTGGCTGCTCAGCTGAATCCGATCTGAATAGCCTAAGCTGGTCCTGGGGAATTCGAAACCCATTGGAAACTTCCTGAGAATGGGGGTGGGGAGGGTGGAGGAAAGACTCTGCAGAAGTGTGTGTGGGAAAGATAGGTGAAAGGTACCAGAAACGGGGCAGTTTATTGAGCACTTACTATATTTCAGGCACCTATCCATGCAATTCTAACAAAATATCTACTGAACTGTAAGACCCACAGGAAGCCTGGGACCTTTCACCTGTCACCTGATTCCCATGGCTCCCCAGTGTCCAGTGTTTGCATTGACTGCTGCTCAGAAAGCTTTAATGGGCACCGCTGAGTCCGTTTTGAGAAGCCAATTCCCAAGACGCAGGAAGCCAAATGGCAAAGTGATTGTGGCCAGAGGAGAAGCTGGGAAGCACAGAGAAGGATAGGATCCAGGCTGGTCCAACCAGCAAGGTCTTTATTTCTGCACTGACACATAGAATGACCCAGAGAGGTGTATGCAGGGAGAGCGCTCACAGAGAGACACAGAGTGCTTGGCCACGCATTTCTCTCCCATCCTTGTTACGAGACGGAAGGCTAGAGGTGAGCTCACAGATGGGAACATGCCTGATCCTTCTTCTCAAGTCCCATTGCCAATTCATTGTGACATAAAAATGTTGGCATATGTCCCCTCCACCATGATGGAGGAGGCATTCTCTGCCTAAAGTATTTCTCCCCGTGTTTGCCATGTGAGTGTGCTTTTATTTCTAATAACAACTGCGTTTTAAACTTTTAAAACTTAACTGGGTAGATGAAGTTCCAACAGTCCAACTTCATTCATCTAATTCCTTGAGGGGTGCTCTGCTAATGTCAGCCTTGGCTATGGCTAAGTGTAGGCACAAATTTGACAAAGGCTTGCTGAGAGAGAAGGAGAGCTTTGGCTACTGTTATTTATCTAGGAATGAGCCCTTCAGAGTTAAGATCTCTCCTTGACTTAGGATTACTACTGCTACGATGAGACACCATGACCAATCAGCAAGTTGGGAAGGAAAAGGTTTATTGCGTTTATACACTTCCACATCACAGTCCATCACTGAAGAAAGCCAGGATAGGACCTCAAACAGGCCAGGAACCAGGAGGCTGGAGCTAAGGCAGAGGTCTTGGAGGTGTGCTGCTTAGTGGCTTGCTCCCATGGCTTGCTCAGCCTGATTTTTTTTTTTATAGAACCCAGGAGCACTAGTGCATGATGGTACTACCCATAATGAGCTGGGACCTCCATCATTAATCACTAATTAAGAAATCGTCCTACCGCTGTGTCTTATGTGGGTATTTTCTCAATTGAGGTGTCCTCATTTCCAGTAACTCCAGCTTGTATGAAGTTGATATAATCCTGGCCAGCACACTCCTGACAATCTGATGCTTGAACCTGGCTCCCAGGACACTCCAGTGCAGGAAACACCATGGGCAAAGCTGTGATATTGTGACAAAGCCATTGTTGTTCAGGATGTACAATCCAGGCTGGCTCTCCAATGGGATGGGTAGAGGTCTATGGCTGAGTGGCACTAACTTTTCCTATAGTCACTGTTAACATTTTCTGATTCCAAGATCAATCCTATGAATACCACAAGGCAACTTTTGTTATAACTTTAGGCAAGTATAAAATTATAGAAAATTCATGTTATGTATGACGTGAAATTATATGAATGGGATGGAAATCCATGAAGGAAATCTCAGTACTCAGAAGCAGTACAGAAATAGCCACACAAGACTATGACTCTGCATCAGGACTATTTTATGATATTTCCGAAATTCATATTAATTCACATGGGTCAAGCAGGGTATAGTGGTTCATGTCTGCAGTCCCTTCATTTTAGACCAGATTTATGGAAGGCCAAGGCCAGCTTGAGCTACATAGTGAGTTCTAGGCCAGGCTCAGTCACATAGGAAGACTGCCTCCAAACAAACACGCAAATGTCCACGCTACCAAACACGTGGGAAGTGGTCTTCTTCCTAAAAGTTGAGTGATAATTTGAGGAATGTTGCAGATCTAAAAATGTATCCATTCACATCTCCTCTGTGGTGACACTGGTGTCACTTCATAGGATAGTGTTTACAGATGATGACATCATCATGGAAGTGGGAGGCAATCTCTAGCCTGCTGCAATCATGCTGTGTGAAATTTGCCATGCCTACAACTAACCTGTCATGAACGTTGGAGAACAGTCTTCTTTGCTGCTTTACCTAGGATGGGCATGATGATATCTGAGAAGAGAGTTTCTGCTTTAGTACATAGTCTATGACTGGATGAATCTGACCACAGTCTGTCTTTCAAAAGCCTCTTTCTAACCTCTCAGAGCTGTCTAAATTTTCTGGGTCCTCTGAAACCCTGACCACTCTCTCTTTGTGTGTGTGTGTGTGTGTGTGTGTGTGTGTGTGTGTGCGCGCGCGCGCGCGCGCGCGCGCGCGCGTGTGTGTGCAAGCACAAATGTTTTTAAATAGTTGGTAGTAGTGGGACTGCTAGAGAGATGGCTCAGAGGTTAGGAGGTCTTTCTACCCTTGAAGGGCATGGAGTTTGGTTTGTAGCACCTGTGTCTTGTGCCTCACAAATGCCTGTAATATCTACTCCAACAGATCAGACACCCCCCCTTGTGGTTTAAAAGGCCCCACCGTGCACATGTGCACATGTATGCGTTTGGATACACACACACACACACACACACAGAGAGAGAGAGAGAGGGGGGGAGAGAGGGGAGAGAGGGGAGAGAGAGGAGAGAGAGAGAGAGAGAGAGAGAGAGAGAGAGAGAGAGAGAGAGAAAACCAAGATGAGCATTTAAGACTGGCTGGCACTGCAAGAGACACAAGTTTCATTTTTTTTTTAAATTCTCTCTGACCCCACAAATATTAAGTATCAACAGCTAGAGTTCTGGCACCTGTGGGTCATTTTCTCATCTCTGAACAAAAGCTTTTACTTCTATACCATTGTGCACTGATGCTGAGAGATGCTCCACTTTTTACAGGAAGAAAGAAAGAGAAAAAAAGTTCCCTGAGGCAAGCCACACAAGAAAATAGGTTGAGGCCACCATCACCTCCATCTCACAGTCATTTCTGAGCCTTTTTGGCCTGTGTTGTTGCCGGGCTGGGGAAAAGTCTTGCCCCCTTAACTGAGAATTACCAGGACATATGGTCCAACCCAGAGACCTGGGTAGACAGAGCAGTTCACAGTTGCTGCCCCGTGCTGGCTTCTTTCCACTCGACGGCTTCGCAAGAAGCTCAAAGCTCATGCTGGGGGCATATGCTTCTGGACCCTGCACTTACTGCCTGCAGCTATGAGGGCCTGCATTCTAATGGTAATGCGGCAATCTGTTCTGTGACAGCTCAGGGGGCTGGATGACATGCCTGCTCCTGACAGGGACATCACTTTTATGAGACATTGCTTTCCCTGCACCTGAGAACTGATGTAATGAGAGAGAGAGAGAGAGAGAGAGAGAGAGAGAGAGAGAGAGAGAGAACTCAGAATAAAAACAGCAGACTGCCTTTCAAAAATGAAGCTCATTTTATACCCAGCAGAGCTATGTTTGAAAAGGCCTTTTCCTGTGGGATAAAAACTGTCTAACTTGCAGGCTGGGGGTTTCAGAAACAGCTCTTGTCTCCTCCCCAGTGATGCTGGAAGGCCCCACTCTTGGAGGCGTGTGTTTGCACAAGGCCCAGGATGCATTTCATGTTTAGTTAGCTCTAAGATCAGTTCCTAGTAGTGGAAAGAAAAATGAACAGAGAAAAAGAGAAAATAAAATCTGATTAAGCAATGCGGAAAATGTCTGCTGTGCACAGGCTCTTTCGGCACCTTTCTTGAGTTTGCTTTTGCTGTTCTTTGTTGCTGGATATAGAATTGAATAATTAAAAAAGTACATATACACACACATACACTTAACAATTATTTTGGAGAACATATACACAGAAACAAGAAGTAATGGTAAATTAGCATTTTACATCAAGAATAGCAAGCTATACCATGGAGGTGATGGGTACAAATCACAGATATAATACAGAAATGAGCAATCAGAGAGGAAGACAAAAGGTTGTGGGCCTGTGGAGGGTAGGAAAGCCAGGCATGTTCAGACCAATAAGGAAAGAGATGGATTAGAGTGCTTTCCGTGTAATATCAAGTTCTCAGAGATTTTCATTATAAACAAACCAATCCATGGATATTAATTGGGTACCTGGATAAAAATGCACCTTTCCAAGAAGGCTCACCATCCTGTAGCCCCAAACAACACCAGTGGAACCAAAGGCATCTGAAGTCAAACAAGTCTGAAAGCCAACCTCTGCCCATAAATTTGAATCAGGATGCTGTCACATAGAACTAGCTGGAGCCGAGTCAATCAGAAGGTGCCTGTGTCTGAGAAAATTCTACCTGCAACGACTACAGAATTCAGCAAGGGCCCACTGAAATCCCACCAGTATGAGGCTGTCTGTGGGAGTCATATGAAGTTGAAGAAAGTCAGATCTCACAATTCCCTTGGTGTGTGTTGTCCTGGAAAATCATCTCACACAGGGAACAGAGAAAAACATTACTCTGTAGTCACTAATGGGGTGTAGAGAAGGGAGACTTGGTGGAGAATGATTCCCTGGCTTAAAGATGATGATTGGTACCAAAACTAAGGGATGCATTGACTCATTTACCATTTGTTTTTTATAACTGAGGGTCAGGATTTGATCACCCACCTAACCAATGATGACTGAGGGAGAGAGGAAGGGAGGGAGAGAGAAAGGGAGGGAGGGGGGAGATTTGGTCACAGATCACCAGATCCTGGGGAGGAGTGAAACCTGCATTTAGCTTCTCCTTGTATTGGTTGGTAAGGCTTCTGTCACCACATTGTCATCCAGAGAAGGAGAAGTTGGGTCCCATGCTCACAGGTGACACCATGTTGCCCCATGGGTTTGTCATCTTATATCACTCCCATGCACTTCCTCCCATAGTTCAGATTGGATTTTAATCTAATCAAGTCTGTAATGGTACTGTCTCCTTAGATGATCACAAACTTAGTGGCTGTTAGTGACTTAACACACAAATACAGAATTTGTTGTGCCGTATTTTATTTCATAACCCACTTTACAATGAGGAAATACATCATTAATCCCCAAACATCCAGATACCTGTGTGGAATTTTTTCATTACCACCACAGGTGATTTGGAACTTTGAGACCAGTTTTTCTTTTTTTCTTTCAGCAATCTGATGTATCTTTAAATGAAGCTTGATGTGCATGGATGGACAATGACACAGCAGACTCACCCCCTTTAAAGTGTACGGCCCTCTTTCTTTTCCTTTCCCTACATCCATAATGTTGTACAACCACTGCTACTATTTACTATATAATCTACACCATATCTATAGATATGCTACATATATCTGTTATATATGCTATATATATATATATGTATATACATATACATATACATATATATATATATATATCATACATAAAGCTACACCATATCTGTTTTAAGTCACACACCGTCTTGCCTCCCCAGTGGTCCTTGGAAAATACCTTTCTGCCTCATATGCACCTGCTCTAGATTTTCAAACTGTGGAATCTTTGTCTGACCTTTTAACTTAGCTGGCTTACACAAGGTTAGAGCAAACCTTGGAACTTTATTTTTTTTATCTTGGCTCTAATGGTACCTCATTTTCTATGTCTAGCACATTTGTCAGTGAATGGGCTTGGACACCATTTCCATGTTTAGGTATTATGAATAATACCACTGTGCATACACCCAAAGTCAAGGTTTAGGTATTTTCAACAGCAGGTGCTTTCAAATCTCTTTTGTATATACAGAGGATTTAAATCTTCAGTCTACTGCTAAACTTGAACTTGATCTTCTTTTGAAAATGTATGTATGTATGTATTATATATGTATATATGTATGTATGTATATATGTATGTATGTGTGTATGTATGTATGTATGTAAAGAGGAGGGTTATGTGCACATGAGTGCAAGTCTTCTTAGAGGACAGAGTAGGACATTAGATCTCCTGGAAGTGGAGTAGCAAACAGTTGTGAGTCCCCAAGCATAGCTGCTAGGAAACAAACTCAGATCTCTGTAAGAATGGGACTCCCTTAATTGTCAAGCATCTCCCCAACCTGAAAGTTGTATTTTTGACAAGCTGCAAAATGGTTTTCCAAAATGGCCGCACTGTTCAGTGCACACACTCTCATTTTTTTTTTTTTCTGGTCAATGCCAGATCTTGCTGTCCCAGGCCGTCCTTGGGAGTAAAGAGTGAGGATTTTCCTGTGGTTTTGATTGGCACATTTGTAGCGAGCAAGAATGTCCTTGGATGAGGTCACCATTTCACTGTCCTCATTTCTAACCCCATGGATCATGGATCTGTCCACATGTCAGCCCCACACAGGCATTGTTGCTCCTTCTCAATGTGTCTGCAATTAGGGTGTCTGGGTTCTCTAATTCTGTTCTTTGTCAGGATTGCTTTGGCTCCTCAGAGCCTTTGCAATTAATTCCACATGAGCTTGAGGACTGGTTTTTCCTTCAAACTCACTCTCATTGAAAAATGTGCTGAGGATAACTATGGAGCAGGAAGAAAAGCAGAGCAAATCAAATATGTGCAAATTTGATAGTAATAAATAAAGTCATTACACCAGGACTCAGGGGGCTTGAGTGAATTCTTGTCCCCCAACCCACAAAAAAAGGAATACAGAGCCAAACTATTTGCCGACGTTGTCATTTTATAAGTAGAGAAATAGCAACACACAAACTAGGAGCTATAATGTGGCTGAAGCAAGGAAGGACCTGGGTGAACCTTTAGTTTTTAGATTGGTATTCAGGTAGTAGAATCCCTCCTATAATACAGAGCACTAAAGAGTAAGCAGAGTAGATCATAGGAGGAGACTGTCTCCAAGAGGCAGCCCAGGGAAGGTCTACAGACAAGCCTGAAATACATTCTGTGTACAAACCATAGAGACAAACCTTTGCTTTCATTACAATGCAGAGTCTCAGAGCATCTACTCTTTCTGGTTAACAGAGCAAAAATTCATTCCAGACTCAGCTCAGGCTCCATATCGACAGAAGCAGTGTTGATGCTTTCCAGAAACTTTCAAGAAAAAGAAAAAAACACTACTTCTATTGCTATTAATTTTCTATTACTGGCTAATTTTGTGACTTTTATCTCTCTCTTTCAAATTGCAACAAATATTTTAAAGAAAAATTAATGAAATGTCAACAAAAGCCAAGCAGTGGTGGCGCACACCCTTAATCCCAGCACTTGGGAGGCAGAGGCAGGTGGATCTCTGAGTTTAAGGACAGCCTGGTCTACAGAGTAAATTCCAAGACATCCATGACTGTACAGAGAAACCCTGTCTTAAAAATAACAGCAGCAAAAAAAAGGTAACAAAAACTGCACAGAGCCAGTAAAAGAATAAAGTTGAAAGATTTTAGAAAGATTGAAAACTGAAGGGAGGTCACCACAATGGGTAGGCAGAATTAAGATTCCACTCTGTCAAGGAGAAAAACACTAATAATCTTTCCATAACTCAAGAAGGCTTTCCATAAATTAAGAGGGAAGAATGCCGAATACTAGCGCTATCAATATCTACATGTTTGTGTGTATATACATAAACGTTAGTGCAGGAATGAGATAAAAATTAAAATAACAATCAAGTAGAGCTCCTGTCAAGGATAAAGACAGATGCCTCAGAACATGCATAGAATGTATTACTTCCAACCGGGGTCAAAGAATCTTCTTGAGGCAGGTGCTGTGACTGTAGAGATATAGCCATGTCCAAATTACTAAGAATAAGGAATTTGAGTGCTCAGCTGTACTCAGCATCTACATCAACCTTCCCAACATGACCCCTGAGTCTCAGGTAACATTGAGAAAGAGGTGATGGAGAGAATGCTGTGGAATGCTGCTTTCTGGGAAGGCTTGACCCCTGCACATCTGAGCTCATAGTGGCTACAATTGCCAGCACAAGATCTGCACAACATGAAGACACTATCAATACTCCATTCTGGAGAAGGAGGAGATTAAGAGCTCCCACCAGAGGAATCCTCTGGGTATATGCCCAGGAGTGGTATGCCAGGGTCCTCTGGAGGTGACATGCCCAATTTTCTGAGGAACCGCCACACTGATTTCCAGAGAGGTTTTGCCATTTTGCAATCCCACCAACAGTGGAAGAGTGTTCCTCTTTCTCCACATCCTCGCACATGCTCCACTATGTTTATAGCAGCCTTGTTTATAATAGCCAGAAATTAGAAGGAGCCCAGATATCCCTCAAAAGAGGAATGGATACAGAAAATGTGGTATATTTATACAATGGAGTACTACTCAGCAATTAAAAATAATGAACTCATGCAATTTGTAGGTAAATGGTTAGATCTGGAAAATATCATCCTAAGTGAGCTAACCCAATCACAAAAGAATACACATGAAATGCAATCACTGATAAGTGGATATTAATGAGCCTAGAAGCCCTAAATACTCAAGACACAATTAGCAAGTCAAATGACTCCCAAGGAGAAGAAAGGAGAGGACCCTGGGGCTGTAAAGATTGGATCCAGTATTGTAGACCCAGAACAGAGAAATTGTGTGTGTGTGGGGGAGAATGAGTGGGGAATAGCGGGGGGCGGGGGGAGGAATTATGGGACATATGGTGGGGGGTAACTGGGAAAGGGGAAAGCCTTTGGAATGTAAACATAGAATATAGAAAATAAAAATTAAAAAAAAAAAAGAGCTCCCACCAGTAACTGGAAATCTGTTGGCAGTTTATGACTACCGAAGGAAGAATAGTAAGTTTTGATGTAATCCATGGTAAGTTGCTGGTGCCCTAGTAAAAGATCCCCCACGTATGTGCCTATCAGCAGCTGGTGGGTTAAAGTAAGTTAGTAAGTAAGGAACAACTTACTAACTTACAACTTTGGGAGGCTCATGTCATGGAGGGTCCTGGTCCTGGTAGGAACTAGAGTGAGGAGTGCATATGATCAAGATTTATTGTATGCACCTATGAACATTTATAATTTTAAAAAAGTTATCAAGGAAACCAAATCAAAACTACATTGACATTCCATCTCTGTAAAGTGACTATCATCAAGAAAACAAAAACAATATATTCTGGTGGATATGTAGAGAAAATAATCCCTATATACAGCTGATGGGAATGTCAGTCAATCTAGTCACTATGGAAATCAATGTGGTGATTGGTAAACTAATAAGAATACCCTAAATTAGGCTAAACTATGCACTATTCACAATGGGCAAGTTATGAATAGTGCTTATGGCTCTATTATAGAGTAAATATTTTTCAGGTCTGTGTATATCCAAAGGAATACTATTTATACATAAAGAAAAATAAAATTATACAACCTACAAGAGAATAGATAAAACTGTATTGAAGATGATAAAGGAAGATAAAGAAGCACAAACACCACTGAGTTTTCTCTCATGTGTATAAGCTTTCTTGTTAAGATTTGAAAGCACGATCTTTGCTCCCAGTCGGACAGGACAGGCAGCTCCATGTATAAAGATATCCTGAGTTTAACAGCACTTTAACACAGACCGCCAGGCTTCTGCCTGTGCCCAAGACCAGGGCAGCTCTGCAGTTCGTCTGTGTGCCAACCTGTCTTGGGTCCTTTGCCCTTCAGAGTCATCGGCACTTGGAGGGGCTACCCATTGCCATCTTTGCTCCCAGTCTGACAGGACAAGCAGCTCCAAGTACACAGAGACAACCCTGAATTTAACATTGCTTGGGCCAAGGCACACCATGGCTCCAACAGCACCCAAGAATAGGGCAGCCAATCAATAATCTGTGCCAGAGGAAACCCAGTCATCCAGAGGAGCAGAAATAGCCTTACAGGCTTACAGGAGGTTCAAGCACCAGACAGTGGCAACAGGACCAAGTAATGCCAGAGATAACAGATGGCAAAAGGCAAATGTAGGAGCATTACTAACAGAAATCAAGGCAATATGGCAGTGCCCAAATCCAATTCTCTGACAACAGCAAGTCCTGGATATCCCAACACATAAGAAAAATAAGATTTCGATTTAAAATCACTGGTCATGATGCTCTAAGAGGAACACAAGAAGGACATAAATAAATCTCTTTAAAAAATAGAGGAGAAAATGGCTCAAAAGTTAGAAGCCCTTACAAGGGAAACACAAAAATCATTTAAAGAAATGCAGGAGAATATGGGTCAACAGATAGAAGCCAATAAAGAGAAAACAAAAAAAATCACTTAAAGGAAAACAGGAGAACTTGGGACAACAGGCAGAAGTCATAAAAGAGGAAACACAAAAATATCTTAAAGAATTACAGGAAAACACAAACAAGTGAAGAAACTAAGCAAAGCCATCCAGGATGTAAAAATAGAAGTAGAAACAACTAAGAGATCACAAAGGGAGACAACTTTGGAGATAGAAAACCTTGGGAAGAAATCAGGGGTCATAGATGCCAATATTAACAAAGGAATACAAGAGATAGGAAGTAAGAATCTCCAATACTGAAGATTTCATAGAAAACATTGAATCAACAGTCAAAGAGAATGCAAAATGCAAAAAGCTTGTAACCCAAACCATTCAGGAAATCCAGGATACAATGAAAAGGCCAAACCTAAGGATTATAGGTATAGATGAAAGTGAAGATTTACCACTTAAAGGGCCAGAAAATATTTTCAACAAAATTATGGAAGAAAACTTCCCTAACCTAAAGAGAGAGATGCCCCTGAACATACAAGAAGACTACAAAACTCCAAACAGACTGGACCAGAACAGAAATACCTCCTGGGACATAATAATCAAAACCACAAATGTAATAAACAAAGAATATTAAAGGCAGTAAGAGAAAAAGGCAAAGAAACATATAAAGGAAGACCTATCAGAATTAGACCAGACTTCTCACCAGAGACCATAAAAGCTAGAAGATCCTGGGAAGATCTCATGCAGACTCTCAGAGAACACAAATGCCAGCCAAGACTACTATACCCAGCAAAATGCTCAATCACCATAGATGGAGAAACATATTCCATGATAAAACCAAATTTACACAATATCTTTCCACAAACCCAGCCTTACAAAGGAAAATAGGTGGAAAACACCAATACAAGGAGGGAAACAACACCCTGGAAAAAGCAAGATAGTAACCTTCTTTCATCAAACCCAAAAGAAGATAGCCACTCAAACATAAAAATAACATCAAAAATAATAGGAAGTAATAATCACTACTCCTTAATATCCTTTAACATCAATGGACTCAGTTCCCCAATAAAAAGACATAGACTAATGGACTGGATACTTAAACAGGACCCTACATTGTGCTGCATTCAGGAAGCACACCTCAGTGTCAAAGACAAACACTACCTCAGAGTAAAAGGCTGGAAAACAATATTACAAGCAAATGGTCTCAGGAAACAAGCAGGAGTAGCCTTTCTAATATCAGGTAAAATTGACTTTCAACCTACAGTCTTCAAAAGAGACAAGGAAGGACACTTCTCACTGGTCAAAGGAAAAAATACATCAAGAAGAACTCTATTCTGAACATCAATGCTCCAAATGTAAGGGCACCCTCATTCATAAAAGAACCTTTACTAAAGCTCAAGCACACATTGCAGCTAACACAATAACTGTGGGTGACTTCAACACTCCACTATCCTCAATGAACCAATCAGGAAAACAGAAACTAAACAGGGACACAGTAAAACTAATTGAAACATTGGACCAATTGAATTTAGCAGATATATATAGAACATTTCATCCTAAAGCAAAAGAATATACCTTTTTCTCAGCACCTCATGGTACCTTCTCCAAAATCGACCATGTAATTGGTCACAAGACAGAACTCAACAGATATAAGAAGATCGAACTAATCCTATGCCTCTTATTTGATCACTATGGAGAAAGAATGGTCTTCAATAGCAACAAAAACAACAGAAAGTCCACATACATATGGAGGATAAACAATACTCTACTCAATGATACCTTGGTCAAGGAAGAAATAAAGAAAGAAATCAAAGACTTCCTAGAATTTAATGAAAATGAAGGCACAACATACCCAAATTTATGGGACATAATGAAAGCAGTGCTAAGAAGAAAACTCATATCCCTGAGTACCTCCAAAAAGAAACTGGAGAGAGGATACACTAGAAGCTTAATGGCACACCTTAAAGCCCTAGAAGAAAAAAAAGTTAATTCATCCAAGAGCAATAGAAGACAGGAAATCATCAAACCCAGGGCTGAAATCAATCAAGTAGAAACAAAGAGAACAATACAAAGAATCAACAAAATCAGGAGCTGATTCTTTGAGAAAATCAACCAAATAGACAAACCCTTAACCAAACTAAACAGAGGGCACAGAGACAGTATCCAAAATAACAATATTAAAAATGAAAAGAGAGATATAACAACAGAAATTGAGGAAATAAAAAAAAATCAGATCCTACTCCAAAAACCTATACTCAACTGGAGAATCTGTAGGAAATGGACAATTTCCTAGAGAGATAACAAATACCAAAATTAAATCAGGATCAAATAGATGAGCTAAACAGTCCAAAAACCCCTAAAGAAATAGAAGTGGACATTGAAAGTCTTCCAACCAAAAAAAGCCACAGAACCACATGGTTTTAGTGCAGAATTCTGCCAAACCTTCAATGAAGACCTAACACCAATACTCTTCAAACTATTCCACAAAATAGAAACAGAAGGAATACTACCTGACTCTTTATATGAAGCCACAATTAAGCTGATACCAAAACCACACAAATATCCAACAAAGAAAGAACACTTCTACCTATTTCCCTATTGAATATCAATGCAAAAATACTCAATAAAATTCTTGCCAACCAAATCCAAGAACACACCATGATCAAGTAAGCTTCATCCCAGGGATGCAGGGATGGTTCAATATACAGAAATCCATCAATACCATCCACTACATAAACAAACTCAAAGAAAAAAATCACATGGTCATTTCATTAGATGCTGAAAAAGCATTTGATAAAATTCAGCATTCTTTCATGCTAAAAGTCTTGGAAAGAACAGAAATTGAAGGCCCATACCCAAACATAGCAAAAGCAATATACGGCAAACCAGTAGCCAACATCAAAATAAATGGAGAGAAGCTTGAAGCAATTCCACTAAAATCAGGGACTAGACAAGGCTTCCCCCTCTCTCCATATCTTTTCAATATAGTACTTGAAGTTCTAGCTAGCACAATCAGACAACATAAGGAGGTCAAAGGGATACAAATTGGAAAGGAAGAAGTCAAACTATCACTATTGCAAAAGTTATGATATATACTTCAGTGACCCAAAAACTCCACCAGAGAAATCCTATGGTTGATAAACAACTTCAGCAAAGTGGCTGGTTATAAAATCAACTCAAACAAATCAGTAGACTTCCTATACACAAAGGATAGGCAGGCTGAGAAAGAAATTAGAGAACTGACATCTTTCATAATAGCTACAAACAATATAAAGTATCTTGGTGTGACTCTGACCAAACAAGTGAAATATTTGTATGACAAGAACTTCAGGTCTCTGAAGAAGGAAATTGAAGACCTCAGAAAATGGAAAAATCTTCCATGCTCATGGATTGGCAGCATTAACATAGTAAAAATGGCCATCTTGCCAAAAGCAATATATACAGAATAATGCAATCCCTATCAAAATCCCAGCTCAATTCCTTATAGAGTTAGAAAGAGCAATTCTCAAATTCATCTGGAATAACAACAACAACAACAAAAAACCCTGGATAGCTAAAACTATTCTCAACAGTAAAATAACTTCCTGGGGAATCAGTATCCCCGACCTCAAGTAATACTACAGAGCAATAGTGTTAAAAACTGCATGGTATTGGTACAGTGACAGGCAGGTAGATTAATGGAATAGAACTGAAGACCCAGAAATGAAGCCACACACCTTTGGTCACTTGATCTTCAACAAAGGAGCTATAACCACCCAGTGGGAAAAAAATAGCCTTTTCAACAAATGGTGCTGCTGGTTAAACAGGGGGTCAGCATGCAGAAGAATACAAATTGATCCATTCTTATCTCCTGTACTAAGCTCAACACCAAGTGGATCAAGGACCTCCACATAAAACAAGACACACTGAAACTAATAGAAAAGAAACTGGGGAAGACCCTTGAGGAGATGGATGCAGGGGAAAAGTTCCTGAACAGAACACCAATAGCTTATGCTCTAAGATCAAGAATTGACAAATGGGACCTCATAAAATTACAAAGTTTCTGTAAGGCAAAGGACACTGTCAAAAGGACAAAACTACAACCAACAAATTGGGAAAAGATCTTCACCAACCCTACATCCAACAGAGGGCTAATATCCAATATGTACAAAGAACTCAAGAAGGTAGACTCCAGAGACCCATATAACCCTATGAAAAATGGGATATAGAGATAAACAAAGAATTTTAACCTGAAGAATTTCAAATGGCTGAGAAGCACCTTAAGAAATGTTCAACATCATTAGTCATTAGGGAAATGCAAATCAAAACAACCCTGAGATTTCACCTCACACCAGTCAGAATGGCTAAGATTAAAAACTCAGGAGACAGCAGGTGTTGGTGAGGATGTGGAGAAAGAGGAACACTCCTCCACTGCTGGTGGGAATGCAAGCTGGTACAAGCACTCTGATTCTGGTGGTTCCTCAGAAAACTGGGCATGACCCTTTCAGAGAACCCTCCAGTGGTTATACCACTCCTGGGCATATACCCAGAGGATTCCCTGGCATGCAATAAGGACACATGCTCCATTATGTTCATAGAAACCTTATTTATACTAGCCAGAACCTGGAAAGAACCCAGATGTCCCTCAATGGAGGAATGGGTACAGATAATTTGGTATATTTACACAATGGAATACTATTCAGCAATTAAAAACAATGAATTCATGAAATTTTTAGGCAAATGGTTGGTACTGGAAAATATCATCCTAAATGAGGTAACCCAATCACAAAAAATACACATGGAATGCAGTCGCTGGTAAGTGAATTTTAATTAGCCCAGAATCTCTGAATACTCAAGACACAATTAACATAACCGATGATTCCCAAGAAGAAGGAAAGAGAGGGTCCTGGCTCTGGAAAGGATTGATCCAGCATTGTAGGGGGGTACTAGGACAGAGAAATAGGAGGGGGGGTTGTTGGGGAATGGGCGGAGGGAAGAGGGCATATGGGACTTATGGGGAGAGGGGAACCAGGAAAGGGGAAGGCATTTGAAATGTAAACAATGAATATAGAAAATTAAAAAAAAATAGTTGAACGCACAGGGAGACTATTAATAGTAAGGGATGATGTGGAATTGATAAAGGTTTATGGGGTGGTAAACATTATCCAAGTACATTTCACGACAGAATTTCTCAATCTATAGTTTATTACTCCTTTGAGGTTGCATATCAGGTATTCTGCATATTATATATTTAAATAACAATTTATAACAGTAACAAAATTAATGTTATGAAATAGTGACAAAATAACTTTATGGCTGGGGCTCACCACACATGAGGAATTGTTTTAAAGACTTGCACCATTAGGAAGGTTGAGAACCATTGTTATCAAAGAAGAAAACTTTGTTTTGTATAATTAATATATGTGGACAAAGGAAGTAAAACCATTAAAGTAAAGTAACTTCTGAAATAAAAATATTTCCTTTAAACCAAGAAAGTTGAATATAAAAGAAAACACAATGACTAAAGAAAAAAAGCCTAAACAATATATTATAACATGCATAGTTCTTAGGATACAGGCCCAAAGTGAGGACATGTGTATCTTAGTAATAAGTCTGAATGGAATGATAGTTTTAAAGTTCTGAAAAAAATAACTGTCAACTTATTATTGATAATTACACAACTGATTTCTATATGGAGTAAAGTAACCTTCAGGATCAATGCGGATGTGAAGAACTTCAAGATAAGCATAAAGCAAGGAAATTAAGGTGAACCTAAAGACCATCATATGAAATATTTATATCCTTTCCCAAGCAGGAGTAATGATAAGACACTATCATAGGAGAATGGGAAACAATAAATAACACTGGAAATGTGGTAAATAAGAAAATGAGAATTAGTTATAAATAAATAATGTCCCACATAGTAATCCCTCTAAACCTCATTTGAAAAATAGTTAAAATTAACACAGCATATTCTAGATCCCAGAAGAAAAACAGCGAAATGATAAGACATCATATAAAATATATATGAATTATAAGCTGAACACCAATTAAAAGCCACAAGACATATGACTAAATTGAAAAGTCCAGGGCTAGCAATGTGCTTCCTGCAAGAAACTCATATCTCAAGATAAGACGCAGACTGATGAAAGGACAAACAGTGACATTGGAAGTAAATGTATCAGAAACTATAAACACATGTGACAAACAATAACAAATACCTTCAAGACAAAATAATTTTGGTGGAGACAAAGAAATGATATTTAAAAGAAAACTATATAGTTATTGAATATTGTGGTATTTTGTTTTATGAAATAAACACTAGTAGATATTCAGGTCAAAACAAGACTAGTATAGTAGAAGGAATGACTTTAGTCCCACATTCTCACTCATAAGTAGATTATCTAGGCCAAAAAAAATCAACATCAAAAATAATTACGCCATGTCTATGGCTGTAGAACTCTGAATGCATCCAATGTGGTCTCAAATAATTGCTCTATAGATGCATCTAATATTTTTCTACAAACCATCTCATCCAAGACAACATGAATCTTTTTCTTATCCCATGAAACATTTCCCTAGTAGATAATATATTACAAGGAAATATCAACAAGTGCAAAGAAAATGCCATGTGTCACATTTGGTAATGATGAAGCAAAACCAAAAGTCAGCAACAATAGGAACTACAGAAAGGATACCAGTGTAACTATCTGACAATAGATTTCTGAATAATTTGTGACTGAAGAAGTCAAAGGAGTTTAAATTCTCTAAACTCAAATGGAAATGGAAACACAGTGTACTAGAGCATGTGGCCAGAGCAAATACTGCACAAGGGGAGTTTATACATGTAAGTGTCTACATTGAAAACAGATTGATCATAAGTAGATAGCCTAATGAGGAACACCATGTTTCTAAACAAAACAAACTAAATGTACATCCCATAGAAGAAAAGACATAATGAAAGTCACAGAAAAATTAACTGAAATAAAGTCTACCAAAACAATCCAAAAATACCATTAAAACACGGAACTGGTTCTTAGAAGGGACAAACTGCACCCACAAAAGACTAAAGGAAGAGAAGACCAAAATGAGTAAAATTGATGATAAAAAAATGGAGATTATAATGGTGTGCCACTGAAATCTTCATGATATTCTGAGAGCTATGTTCCAAAAAAAAGGAAATTCTAGAAGGAATAAGAAAAAAATTTGGATGGATATGAACTATCAAACATGAAACAAAAACTGTAAAACACTTAAGTATACCAATAGGAACCCGTGAGAGCAAAGTAGCAAAATTTCTCCCAACAAATAAAAGGTCAGCACTGAATCAGATTTAGATGTTTCATCTAAATGTACTTTCTAAAAATTAGTTATTTAAGACTTTGATAACATGTTTGCAATGGAACCTTGGATTAATTATAACTTATTATGAAGCCTCAAACTTGTGATGATCTGTGTGCTGGGCTTGCAGGCATGTTCTACTATACCCAGCTAACCAGACCTTTGAAGGGCTAATATTAATACCCTTCAAGCCATACCATACAATAGAAATTAATGGTAGTCTTCTAAATGCTTTATATAAAGCCAGTATTTCTTCCTCCTGCCTCTAAGCACACAGACATGCACACACACACACACACACACACACACACACACACACACACACGAAGGAGCCAAAAGAGTTCAACTTCCCTAAACTCAAATGACATGTACAAAAATCAATTCAAAAGTGAGTCAAAGATCTGAATGTAAGGTCTGAAACTTTGAAAGCACAGAGGAAGCACTATGGAAGTGGGAGAAGCAGTAGAGAAAACAGAGGGAGCAGTGGAGGAAATGGAGGAAGCAGTGCAGGAAACAGTAGGGAAAGAGAGGAAGTAGTAGGAAAAACGGAAGAAACAATAAGGGAAACAGGAAACAATAGAAAAATGGGAAATAGTGGGGGAACAGAGGAAACAGTGGGGGAACAGGAAATAATGGGGGAACAGAAGAAATAGTGAGGAAATAGAGGAAACAGTAGGGGGACAGAGGAAGTAGGAGAGAAATCAAGGAAGCAGTAGGGAAAACAGAGGGAGCAGAAGGGAAAACAGGAAGCAGTAGGGAAAACAGGAAGTACTTTTAAAAATATTGGCATGGGTGATGGTTTCTGGGGTAAGATTCCAAAAACTCCAGAAACACAACAAGAATTGACTGAGAAGATGCAGTCCAGTTCCAAAGCTTCTGCACAGTAAAGAAAACAATAGAATGAAGAGACTGCCCATAGAACAGGAGCAAGAGTCTGACAACGGTTCATGTGACAGGAGATTAACATCCTAGACGTAATGAACACATTACAGTACTTAACAGAACCAGGTCAGCATCAAAATGGTAATACTAGTGCATGCTTCATGGAAGAATACAAACGAGTACTAAGTATATGAGGGAATATAAACTACACCAATCTTACTCCAATCAAAAGGGTTATCATACAAAATAAGGAAATAGATAAATGATTAAAATATGACACACATCAGAAAGGATGGAGAGATGACTAATCTTATACACTGTTGTTTGGTAGATACGTTAGCCAGGTTCTATGGAGAACAGCTGGAACTTCCTCAGAGAAGTGAATATACAAATAGAACAATCCAGTCATACAGCTCCAGTGGATGTATCCAAAAGGAACAAAATCAGCAGAGAAAGGGTATATAGATATATGTGTATGTGCATACACATACATAAACACATACATAATACACATACATATACAACATACATGTACACAAAACATCATATACATGTACAAGTACATGCATAAACATGCACATGCACATACAAGCACAAATATACACACAAGCACACACACAGACACACACACATATACATACATACATACATACATATATACATATATGCCCATCATGGTACTATTTACCAAAGGCAATGCATGGAATCAGCCTTGGTACCTGTTCTTGCTAATTTTTGTCAACATTATACAACTTAGAGTCATTTGTGAAGAGAGAATCTCAATTGAAGAATTGCCTCCATCAGATTGGCCTGTGGGCATATTTGTGAGGTATTTCTTGATTAATGGTTGCTGTGAGAGGGACTAACCCACTATGGGTTAGGGACTAGTGCCACCCCTAAGCATGTGGTTTCAGGTTCGAGAAAGAAACCACACTGTGAGCAGGTTTCCTCCATGGTCTGTGCTTTCAGTTCCTGCCTCGAGGTTCCTGCTTCTTGCTCCTGTTCTGGGTTGCTTTGATGATGAACTACACCTGCAAGCCAAAGACCCTTTCTGCCCAAGCTGGTTTTGGTCAAAGTGGCTTATCACAGAGGAGAAAGTTAAAGAGGACAGTTTGTATGGCTAGATTAAGTAAAAGAAAATGGAAAAAACTAGCATGGTAGAGCATCAGCCCATCATAAAGATGTAAATCATGTAATCTGCAAGAAAATTTATCAAACTAAAGAATATCAGACTAAGCAAAAATAAGCCTGACACTGAAAAGCAAGTTGTTCATGCTTTCATCTATCTATATGTTTCTCTAAATGGTTTGGAATAAATGGGTGGGAGGTAGGGAGGATTGCACCAAATCAAGGCAATAGGAGAAAGCACAGATTACAGTATTGCTAGAAGGTCAAGTTGAATTTTGGTAAGCAGTCATGGTTAGTGCAACCTGTCTTTAACTAGATTGAGAAAGAGATAGGGGATAATTATGGAAAGCATAAATAAAATAGCTATAAATTGATGAATTTGGACCTTCTTGCAAATTTTCTTTAAGTATGGTATTCCTTACGTATGGCTTTGGTTTGTTCATTTCTATAAAATAAAGAAAATTAAGGGATGGCAAATCTAGTGTTGTTTGTCAGGCTTTCACATTGATTAGCCTGAAAATGTGGGTAACACTTACTCTCAAAACTTGGCTCAACCTCCCCGTATCAGGTCCCTGCCTCTGCTGAGACAGACTATCATATTCTTAATGGTGGAAAGTTCAGAGTGCACATTGATTCCTTGAGAGAGTTCCAGAGGTTAGAATGCTGAAATGGATGTTCCTGGAATAAAACTCAAAGCACTGGGGGAGGGATGTGCTTTCTGGAGCTCTGAGGATAAACTGTCATCCTGTTTTTTCCAGTTTCCAGGGGATGCCTCTGGCCCTCAGCTCAAGGACTCACTTCAAGAACAACAGGGAGAGTTAGTCTCATTTGTCTCTCTCTGGTCGTCCCGCTGTCATCCCAGCTTCCTCTCTGACCCTCTCAGTCTGGACCTCTACCACATCTGAGGGCTTCACTCTTAGTGGGGTTACTTTATTTACCCATAACCCTCACCATAGCTATGAGCAGCATATGAAAAATCTATTTTCATTGCTAAGACAAAACACCATGACTGCAACAACATATAGTAGGAAGAAATTATTAGAGGATTACAGTTCTAGAAAGGTAGGAGCCAATCACCACCATGGTGGGAGCGTGGCAGCAGACAGGCGGGCATGAAGCTGGGGCAGTGGCTGAAAGCATACATCTGGTCCACAAGCAGGAGTTAGAGAGAAGTAGGCAACTGGGAATGGTATGGGCTTTTGAAACTTCAAAGCCCGCCCCTAGTGACATACCTCCTCCAATAAGGCCACACTTAATCCTTCCTAAGCAGTTCTACCAACTGGGTACCAAACATCCAAACAGATAAGTCCATTCAGACTGCTTCCATTAATAGTGCCACACTGCCTTTTCCAATTGTAAAGTCTGGTGACATTACTTTCCATAGTTATTGGAAACAACAGTCAATATATGTTGACTCAAAAATCTCAGAATTAATTCCAAATTGTATGGCTCTCACCAAGGAAAATTTTAAGGTTAACCCAGGATGTGTCCAACTGTTGCTAATTATGATTCACATATGCCCCGGATGTTACTGTGAACAGCCCCTAATATCACCATGCTTTCTTCTCCTGACCACATCTGTCACCTTGCATAGAGATTGTCCCACTTTTCCTGTTTCCTCCTGTGAATTGATTAATGGTTGCTGTTAGCACACACTGTTTCTTAGCTGGTCTGGGTCTTTCTCCACAATCGTTATAGGATTTTCTACTGGGTATGTCACCTACTGATAGATGCTGATGTCTAGTTCCATTGAGACTCCCTATGCATTAAGACGTTTACAGAATCATAGCATCTATTAGTTGAATGAGTTGACCATTGTGAGAGGCACAGTCAACACTTGACTCTTGTCTATGCATCCCTTGAGGTGCATATATTTTCCTAGGAGCATTCTATTCCTTTAGACCTTTTTAAATACTTCAATCTGGCTGCAATCACCTTTTGACTTTTGTGTCCAGGTGACTTTGACAAGCTCTACTATGTTTCTTGTATCTGAATTTTTTGATCTACCTGATGATCACTCCTGGGCCCCCCTAGCAGAATGTCAGAGCCTCTTTCAGTGTCCAAGATAGACACATTAGCTTTCTGGGGTCATTTCTGGAAAGAGATGCCTTTAAACTTGCACCCCAGCCCTACTTTCTGTGTTTCAGTGGGTGATGTAATAGATCTGCCAGATGGTTCTTTTCTGTGATGCCTTTGTGACCTCCCATCATCTAAACATGCACAGAAGGGCCTATACTTTTCAGCAACACTTGTATTTGTTGCCAATACTTCTGCTTCATGCTGTCTTGAAGAAGATACAGGACAAGAGTTGGAAATGGATCATAAAAGATGACACAATGAACCCCAAATTTAGCCACTAGACACAACTCAGCTGTGTGTGGCCAGGAAGTAGTGATCATGAGGATTGTGACCACTGTGATGACAGGACAAACTTTAAGGATGAATCAGCAGCACTGGAAAGTCCATCTCTGTGGAATTTTTTTCTTTGTGATTTGTTCATTCTCCAGCCAACAATCAGCTACTTCCTAGGAAAATGCTTCTCTCCTCTGTGACATAGTGTTAATTGTCAGCATGAAAGAATGTAGATTCTCTGGGAGGGAGAATCAGTATCCCAGACTGCAAGCAGTACTACAGAGTAATAGTGTTAAAAACTGCATGGTATTGGTACAGTGACAGGTAGGTAGATCAATAGAATTGAAGACTCAGAAATGAACCCACACACCTATGTTCACTTGATCTTCGACAAAGAAGCTAAATCCATCCAGTGGGAAAAAAAAGATAGCCTTTTCAACAAATGGTGCTGCTGGTTCAACTGGAGGTCAGCATGCAGAAGAATGCAAATCGATCCATTCTTATTTCCTTGTACTAAGCTCAACACCAAGTGGATCAAGGACCTCCACATAAAACCAGACACACTGAAACTAATAGAAAAGAAACTGGGGAAGACCCTTGAGGACATGGGCACAGGGGAAAAGTTCCTGAACAGAACATGAATAGCTTATGCTCTAAGATCAAAAATTGACAAATGGGACCTCATAAAATTACAAAGTTTCTGTAAGGCAAAGGACACTGTCAAAAGGACAAATTGGCAACCAACAAATTCGGAAAAGATCTTCACCAACCCTACATCTGACAGAGGGCTAATATCCAATATATACAAAGAACTCAAGAAGGTAGACTCCTGAGAGCCAAATAACCCCATTAAAAATGGGGTGCAGAGCTGAACAAAGAATTTTCACCTGAAGAACTTTGAGTGACTGAGAAGCACCTTAAGAAATGTTCAACATCATTAATCATTAGGGAAATGCAAATCAAAACAATCCTGAGATTCACTCAACCAGTCAGGATGGGTAAGATTAAAAATTCAGGAGACAGCACATGTTGATGAGGACGTGGAGAAAGAGGAACACTCCTCCACTGCTGGTGGGATTGCAAGCTGGTACAACCACTCTGGAAATCAGTCTTGTGGTTCCTGAGAAAACTGGGCATGACCCTTCCGGAGGACCCTGCTATACCACTCCTAGGCATATACCCGGAGAATTTCCTGGCATGCAATAAGGACACATACTCCACTATGTTCATAGCAGTCTTATTTATAATAGCCAGAAGTTGGAAAGAATCCAGATGTCCCTCAATGGAGGAATGGATACAGAAATTGTGGTATATTTATTCAATGGAATACTACTCAACAATTAAAAACAATGAATTCATGAAATTCTTAGGCAAATGGTTGGAACTAGAAAATATCATCCTAAATGAGGTAACTATCACAAAAGAACACACATGGAATGCAGTCACTGATAAGTGGATATTAGCCCAAAAGCTCTGAATACCCAAGACACAACTCACATATCAAATGATTCCCAAGAAGAAGGAAGTAGAGGGCCCTGGTTCTGGAAAGGCTTCATGCAGCATTGTAGAGGATTACCAGGACAGAGAAGTGGGAGGAGATTGATTGGGGAATGGGCGGAGGGAAGAGGGCTTAAGGGACTTATGGGGAGGGGGTAACCGGGAAAGGGGTAGGTATTTGGAATGTAAACAAAGAATATAGAAAATTTAAAAAAATAGAATAAATAAAATTTCTTAATTTTTACTAACAAAAAAAGAAAAAGAAAAGAATCTCCTGGGAGATGGAGCGTTAGACATGCCTCTGTGTGTGTGTGTGTGTGTGTGTGTGTGTGTGTATACTCACAAATGGTATGAGGAAGGTATCTTAATTGTGCTAATTGAGGTGGGAATGCTAGCCCATAGTGGATAGCATTATTACCTGATCTGGATCCAAGACTGGATAAAAAAGATAGAGGAAGCTTCTGGTCACTGTTCTTTTCTTCTGACTGTAACAAATATGATACTGGGCTGCTACTATCCTGTGACTTCCCTGCTATGAAGAACTATAAGCTATAACTTCAATCCAAATAAACTCTTTCCTTAGTTGGGGGATCTCCAAATTCTTTTTTTTATGTCTTTTTTAAAATTTTCTATATTCTATGTTTACATTCCAAAGGCTTTCCAGAAAGACTCCTGTTGAAAGGAAATACAAGGACAGATTGTGGAGCAGAGACTGAAGGAATGGCTATCCAGGGACTATCCCACATGGAGATCCATCTCATATACAGACACCAAACGCAGACACTATTGCTGATGGCAAAAAGTACTTGCTGACAGGAGCCTTTTATAGCTGTCTATTGAAAGGCTCCTCCAGAGCCTGACAAGTACAGAGGCTGATGCTCACAGCTAACCATTGGACTGAGCACAAGAACCCCAGTGGAGTTTAGGGAAGGGACTGAAAGAGCTTAAGGAGTTTGCAACCCCATAGGAAGAACAATAATCAACAAACCAACCCCCTCCAAAGTTCCCAGGAACTAAACAGTCAACCAAAGAGTATATATATGGAGGGACCTCTGGTTCCAGCCACATATGTAACAGATGATGGCATTGTATAGCATCAATAAGAGGAGAGGCCCTTGGTCCTGTGAAGGCTCGATTCCCCAGTGTAGGGGAATGCCAGGTTGGTGAGATAGGAGTGGGTAGGTTGGAGGGGGAGCACCATCATAGAAGCAGAAGCAGGGATGAGACAGGGGTTCTGGAAGGGAAACCAAGAAAGGGAATAACATTTGAAATGTAAACCCATAAAATAGCCAATAAAAAACACTCTTTCTCACATTAGTTGTTTGGTCAGTGTATTTTATCACCCAAACAGGAAAAAGATTAAGACATCTTCCTCCAAAAATCTCAAATGTTGACAGGCTTCTCCTTGACATTGGCACAAGGTTTTATGCACTCCAATGAGTAGTAAATTTTAAGGAAGCGAGATGTCACTCCTGGTCCCAGATTTTACACGAGAAATTTTATGGAGGAATTACGGCATTGTTCGATGCTAACTCTGAGGTTGGGTAGGATTTAGAATTTCTGCCTTTCTCATGATGAAGAGAAAGATAGAAGAGCCCCAACATCCTTTCCTAGGCTCACACAACTTTGAAAGACTAGAACTGAGGTTTGAGACTCTCCTGTCTTTTTTTCTAATTGCCCAATGAGAAATCCTTACAAACCCAAAGAGAGGAGGGAGCTACTTTTTCGGACCTGCTATGACCCTAATCACCATTCAAAGTCTATATGCCAGCCATGATCTGTAGCTAAGTAGCTAGTTGGAAGCCATCCTAAGCTACACAGAGAGACCATCTGAACAGAAACAGAAGTAAAAGTAAAGGACACGAAAGGCCGAGTTTGAAACTTCTGACTTGAGTAGTGTCTACAGCCTTTGTGCTCCTCAGCTTGTGTCCCTTATGCTTGACTTCCCCTGGCTTATTTTTATTCTGTGTCTGCCTGAAACTTACCTGATTATATGTTCAGTAATAAATGAACATATCTATCAGGGAATCTTCTCATCTCTTGTTCCATCATGCTTATATATCCAAGAAGACCCGAGAACCCAGGACAGAAAGTATCACATCTTCCCTCTTCACAATCCAGCACTGGCCTCTAACTGTTTCACACACAATTACTGAGTAAATGCTCACTCTGAGATGGAGACATGTGTAGAGAAGTACACACACACACACACACACACACACACACACACACACACGCACGCGCGCGCGTGGACACAGGAGCGCAGAAGATTTTCATGATGTCTTTCAGCTTTTTTTTTTTTTTGGCTGTTCTAGGCAATAATCCTCATATGATTTATGGCTCTGTTGACATGCTAGTAGCTTTTGTTTGTAATTCCAGATAAAATAAAGATATGTAATGGAGAAAATGACCCACAAAAGTGAAAAGTGTTGACTCTGCCCTGACTCATTTTTTGCCGGATGTAGAAATGAAGACATGGGAGAATCAACTCCTGTTTCTTGCCTCTGAGCTATTTCTGCAGCACACTCTTGTGCTCTTAAATACTTTCAGCTTTTTTGTGACATGTAAGGATCAAGATATAAGGCTTGTTAGCTTCTAAAGTTTAGGATCAGCTCCAATCAATGCAATACCACGTGACAAGGGACAGTCTTGAAAGAAAGTAGGTTGCTCAGACTTCTCCAAGCCTTGGTCTTCCCCTGCTCAGCTGCCTTCCAGTCACAAACTGAAGTCACATGTGCTTTTTTGTGTGTTTGTGTGTATAATTATATATTATATACAATGTTATATATAATTATATGTTATGTAATATATAAAATTACATATATATTAAAAATAGATTATATCTAACCTGATAATCACAAAATCTTTTCAAGATCTTAAAATCTGGATGGAAATGGGATGCTATCATATTTTATTTTATATTGCTTTGTGAGTGTGTGTGTTTGTGTGTGTGTGTGTGTATGTGTGTATGTATGTGTTCCGTTCACTCGAGGCCATCCCATCATAACCGTTGTTTAACAAACCTCAATGAAAAAATTTTAGCAATTACTACTGCTACAGATTGAAAATGTCTAGGATGGGAGGATTTCTCATAATAATGAATTAACCTCACATCCCATCTTTAACATTGAAAAGCTCTTCAAAACATTCTGTTACTTGATCCTTGGTAGGAACAGTAGGCATCAATTGTCACATAATTAAAGATGGTAAATAATGTTCAGAAAGATTAGATGATTTTTCTAAAGTCATACAGGCTGGGCTCACATTGCTGTTGAGCCTAGCTTTTATGATGCTTTTTCCACTGGAATTTAGATATGGCCTTGGTTTCCATCTTGCTAGAGAGAAGAAGAGGAGAGAGCCTTCTCACCTCCTCCATGCCCTGAATTCCTTCCAGCTCATGACCCCCACCAGCTACTCAGCCATTCATTCTCCATATAACCTTGCTATTTCAGCTTCTATCTGTGTCTCTGTCTCTGTCTCTGTCTCTCTTTCTCTCTCTCTCTCTCTCATTTCTCTCTCATTATATTTTCTCTATTCTCTATTCCCTGATAGTCTCCTCTCTCACATAGATAGCCCTGGTCAGTTCCAGTCTGCTGACCATATTCAGTATACTTATTTTTCTCTCTGCTCTGGATACACCCAGATGCTCTTGGCTGGCCTTACTCCCATATTTGCAATAAATAAGTCCTCTCACCCATACCATGAAGAGGTCATGTTGTCATTTGATACACCTTGTAATCAGGAGGGCTGAGAAGAGTCCCTAGAACCAGGTAATACAGATATACATGGTGGTGTGTGCTTAGAATTCCAGTGCTTGGGGGACTGAGACTGACCTCCAGGGGCAATCTGGGCCAGCCTGACCAGCCTGATTGATGAACCCCATGCCAATAAAGGACTCTTATCTATAAATAAGCAAGCAAACAGTAGCTGGAACTAATGGAAGACCACTGGAGGCTGATCTATGGCTCCACTCATAAAAGTTTATACACGTGAACATACAAATGCATGTGTGTACACAGAGAGAGAGGGAGAGAGAGAGAGAGAGAGAGAGAGAGAGAGAGAGAGAGAGACAGAGACAGAGACAGAGACAGAGACATAGAAAGGGACATAGAGAGGCAGAGAGGCAGGGAAAGATAGGAAGAAATCTTTTTCTAAATGCAGACAGGGGCCTGGCTATTATTGTTGGCTTCTTTTCTCACAACTGTAACATTCTGCTTCACAGGTGTCTTAGAGTTTCTGTTGCTGTGATGAAACACCATGGCCAAAATGAAAGTTGGGGAGGAAAGTGTTTATTTGGTTTCCACTTCCACTTCATAGTCCATCATTGAAGGACTCCAGGACAGGTACTCAGACAGGGCTGGGACCTGGAGTCAAGAGCTGATGTAGAGGCCAGGGAGGAATGCTGCCTCTTGGTTCACTTCCCCTGACTTGCTTAGCCTGCTTTCATATAGAGCCAAGGACTTCCAGCCCAGGGATGGTGCCACCCACAACAGAGGTCTGAGACCTCCCCCATTGATCACTGAGAAAATGCCATAACTTGGTTGAAACACGTCTCTTATATAAACCCACTGCTATATAAAGCAGGCACCAGCCTCCTTACACTTGCTGAAAGAGGAGCATGGTCATTCCATTTACAAGGTCTTTTGGTCTGACATCATGGTTGACTTGACAGAGACACTGAGAGTATTGGGAACCCAGCAAAGATAATTTCCTGGCAAGAAAAGACCCTGGTGGGCACTTTATGTTGCCTTCTGGGCTTCTACTCTGCATCATGGGGTCAGAGAATCTTTCCCCAGAAGCCCATCTCATTTTTCTCAAACAAAGATAAAATGGCAGCCACAAGTATGATAAAGGCTTGAGAAGCAAGACCCTAGGGGCATTTTAAGGAATGGATTTTTCTTTTAAGACTGGAGAAAGGAAAGTTAAGAATCTAAATTTAGAGCAGACTAGAGAATGCCTTTGAGAAGGCCTAGGAAGTGGGAGAAGTAGGCACAGCCTGGGCCTTAAGGATGATAAGGGCTCAGAGAAGCAGGGTGGTCACTACCTGGACCTGAAAACTACCATTGAACTTAGGCAGGGGTCACAGCCATGGATTGTGGGCTTTGCAGTGAGGTCTCAGTAATGGGTATGCAGGACATGTTAGAAGTGTGGTGACAGGGCATGGAAAGTATGAATATGAAGTGAAAGCCACATCCACAGGGATTAGACCCTGCTATTCCATTCCATGTCAACTGTTCATCCACGGTTCCAACAAGCTCAGATTCATCCAGCTCCTCTTCCTTCTCTCTCAGTTTTCACTTTCTCAGGTAGCCTTCACATGGTCCGCAGTGTTATTTCCTAATGAAAAAATAAAAATAAAAATATAATTATCTAAATTTATTTTTCTATAGAGTGACTGCGAGTGAACAAGCAGAAATGTCCAGTATGAGTCCTTCATAGTTACTACTTAGAGAGAGAGGGGCCTTGGCTACTGTCTTAAGGTTTTTATTGCTCTCAAGAAATGCTATGGCTAAAGAAACGTGTGGAGACAAAGACTGATGTGGCTTTGGTGTGGGATCAGTCTGTCCTTGAGGTACAGGAATTCAAGCAAGAACCTAGTGATAAGAACTCAAGCAAAGAGCATGAAGACCATGTAGCTTGCTGGCTTTCTTTCCATGGTTTTCTAAATATAACCTAACCAATTGGATGCCCTGTGCATAGGGCATTAATCAAGAAAATGCACCCCACAGGCATGCCAATAGGCCAATCTGATGGAGACATCTTCTCAGTTGATTATCTTCTTCTCAAATAACCCTACAAAAACCTACCTAGGACAGCGACCGTGCTGACTCAGCGGGCACTGGCTCAATGTTTGAGCAAGTTGCTAATTTGTTGAGATTTGACTGGTGATGTGAAACTGGTCAGAGTGTTTACATTGGATAATGCTACACACTCGAGACTTCCCAGCTCTTGGGATCCAGGTTACTAGTAGATTTCTGGTATAAGTTTGCATAAGATTTATGTTTAAATAAAACTATACAGGGTTGGGCAGATGGCTCAGTGACTAAGAGCGCTGACATTCTTGCAGAGGACCCAGCTTCAGTTTCCAGCACCCACCTGCTGGCTCCCAACCGTCTGTAAACTCTAAAACTCCAATTTCAGAAAACTGGATGTCTAATACTGGCTCTGAGGGGTACCAGGCACTCATGAGGTTCACTTACATACATACATGAGACTATAAAAGCAATAAATGGTGGTATCTCACACAGTTCTATTTATGTTTGGGAAGGATATTTACACATATGTACAAACATATATATGTATTTATGTATGACAAAAAGTGAAAAGAAAAAAAAAAGAAATGCCCAAACCATCACTTTGTTTCTATCTACAGCATTAAAAACCTGTAATTTCATGTGTATAAATGATGCGGATTTGTTTGAACAAGTTAGCTCATTGTCTTTCTTCCCCCACCTGTCTCAGTTCGTTTTCTATCACTATTGCAAAATATCTGCTGCTGGCAAGTTATAAAAATTTTCTTTTATTTCTTGGTTCCGGAAGCTGGGAATTCTAAAGCAACATATAGTAGTGTTGTGTCTTCCTCTTTAAAAAAAAAAAAAAAGAATCTGAAGCAGCTTTAGCTTATGATTGAAAGCTCAAGTGCAGGCCAGTACTGAGGTGGGATCATCTCCCTGACTCGCAATCCATTCCTACAAGAACAGAGTTAGTCCTCCCTGGGGAGGTTCATTCTAGGACACGCATGCCTTCTGAGGGCTCCTTCTTCCATTACAGCTACCCTTGGAACAAACCTTGAGCCCAAGTGTTAGGGGGACTATGTTCAAACCAGATGCTACTTGACAAGAATGACCAGACTCCATCACCTTCATAGGGTTCTTGAGTTGATCACATCCATGTATCTCTGAGTTCAAAACTTCCTTCCCATACACGGTTCAGGGTCGCTTAGATCCAAGGAAACCTGTGGCTTCCCATTCATGTGCCTTTTCCCTGCATGTACCTACCAGCATAACCTAATCTGTTTCTTGGGGAAATCATGATGAGCTATGCTGGAGAGGAAATGGGGTGTCTGAGTGGCAGTCAACGCTCCTCCCTAACAGAAAGAGTCAAACATGTGTGCAAGGAAAAGGGACTCTGAGGTCTGAAATCAGGGTGGGAGCAAACTCCTGGGAAGACTGAAGAAAACTCAGCAGAACATGAAGGAGATTCTACATAGTTCCTCCAGAGTCTCGAACTGCCACAGAACCTCAGAGTTACGAGCATAAGCAAAAAGCATGAGCCATATAGTTCTGGGCATTGGAAGTTGAGGAGGCATTCAAAAAATTGTATTTTTCTTTCATTTGATGCTTCCTCTAAGTAACTATTACCAGAGCACATGAGGCTATCCTAACATACAAGAACTTGAGCTTTCCACGCAGCAGATATGAGAGCGCACTGCTGATGCCACCACTTGGAAGGTGAGCTCTGGACATGGGACCTCAGCCTACTGTTTTCTCTCTAAGCTTCTCAGTGCCTAGGAGAGTGGTTGGCACAGGGCAGGTTCTGCTTCATGTTCATTGAGGGCGCTGAGGAGGAATGCTGAGCAGTCCCCACGTCCCTTTAGAACTAAACCCTCCTGTTACAGAGAGTTGGGAGAGTAGGAAGTACGTGGACTGTAGACGCATTTAGACTTTAACATAGTGTGTGGGCTAAGCTGTGGGTGGCTTTGACTTTGTTTCACTATAAAAGGGGCTGGGGAACTACCCTGCAACATGAGCTGAAGCTGCAGTCCGGTACAGACTCAAGCTCAAACACAAACCAGAGTGCCTCCAAAGTGCCCAGCACACCACATAGCCCACATGGTGCTGGAGATGAGTGTGAATGTCCTTCCTGTGTCAGAGACCCATCTCCAAAGGATACAGCTTGCTAGGTGAAAGGGCTTTAGGCAGCCAGGATTCAAAAATCTACAAAGCCAGGTGTTGTGGCTCTGTCAACCTGTGGGGCTGTGTGAAGGCTCATCCTGTAACCCTGTCACAGACTTTATTGATTCACTGTGCAATGACTTGCTGAAAATTTTTGTCCACTGTATGGAGACAGAGAGAGAGAGAGAGAGAGAGAGAGAGAGAGAGAGAGAGAGAGAGAGAGAGAGAGAGAGAGGCTGGGTGTTCCATGATTAGAATCAGGAAAGTGAAGCTCCTGTGGGTGTAGAAGGTGACTCGGGGAAGCCCCTTCTGCCTTGTGACTTTTATCCTTTGATTGAGGTAAAAGGATTAGACCTTTCATAGCAGCTTTAAAATCCTTTTTACAAAACATCTTACCAGTAACTATGTCCCCCTTACAGCTTAATGACTGTCTGTGCTGACTGCCGCTCTTTGGGTGGCTTGTACCACTGTTTCCATTTATTTCTCAATGCTGAATAAACATTTATTTTTCCAGCCACTTACTGGTTTTCCCTGGAGTTGCTACAGTCTAATCCCAAGGTTTGGAAGTATAGGTCAATCAATCCCTGTCTTTCTGTAGTGGGGAAGAGAGATGTGTAAGTCAGTTACCTTCACTAGACATGTCCAGCCCCATCCTTGGTTATGCGTGAAGCCACCTCCAGGAGCCATGAGTGTAAGAGCCAGGAGTGGGTATCAGATTGTGGGAACTGATAAACTACATAACATTGAACTATGCCTTATCCAAGCTCCTTAGAGAACCAGACTCCTCACTGAGTGAGTTCTCTAACGCGTCGGGCTGAGAACCCATGATGCCCTTCTTTCTCTGGGAGTTAGACTGGGCTCTTGGGTGTGGATGATTCATGCCTTTGTGTTCTGAATTCTTCTCCAATGGCTTCTGCTTCAGAAAGCCAACTCTTAGAGGAGAGCCAGGCATAGGAACTCCACTGGAAAGGATGCTTTTAGAGCTCTGTGCCTTGTGTGCAAAACCTCTGGAAAGTCTTGGCAGAAATGAAACTGCAGCTTTATTGTTTGCTCTGTGCTGTCGGCCACCAGAGTCCCTCTGGACGTTCTTTCCAGGAGTGAGGTTCCAGTGTCAGATGCTCCAGGGCAAGGAACAAGCCTGACATCAGGTGGCATCAGATCACACTGAGTGAGCAGGAGGACTTAGAAAGTCCTCAAATAAGAATAGAATAAAGAGAAGTTTGAGTACGTTTTTTTTTCCTTTTTTTAAAAAAAAAAAACTATTTTATAGCTTCTAGGACAAACCAGAGAATGCCCCCCGCCCCCCATAGCACTTTTGTTGACTCTATGCAAGCCTTGGCCTCTGGAAGAACTTTAAGTCCATCAATTAGAATAATGGCACTAGGGTTAGGACACTGATAAGGAGGTGCAGTGTGTTAGAGAAGGCATTAACCAAAGTGTGATTTAGGGCTGAGCCACTGTGGGATGGTGTGAATGTTGTCAATTCACTGTTCTGTAAATGGAACTATCCGTCCCCACTGTACAAAATTGGAGATAAAATATGTGTAGTGCCACCACCAGGTGTGTTCATAGTAAATGCCCACTAAACAACAGATCTTATTATTATCGCTGATGCATTGAATGAAAAATGTTCCCTCTCAGTAGAACATAGACAACCCAAGAAGACATTTTTATATGAAGTCATCTGATATTTACTATACATTGATATACATATGTACATATATATTATATAATATATATGTATGTATATATATACATATATATGTATATATATATATATATATATATATATATATATATAATTAAAGTGAAAAGATGATTGCTGGTTTACTTTCAGTTCACATCAGCAACAAAGCACTTTAGAACAATGGAAGGTTTGTTCTACTTTTAGAAGCAGCTATTGGTGAACACTTAGAGTGCTCCAGATTTAGAGAAGTGCTTAAGGTTGGGAGATCTCCTCTTAGCCTCTTATAACTTGTTACTATCTCAGTCTCTCTTCTGTTGCTATAACAAAGTATATGTGACTGTGTAACTTAAGAGTGAATAACTCCTTAGTTTATAGTTCTAAAGGCCACGAAGTCCAGGAGCATGGCTCCAACATCTGGAGACGATATGCCGGGTGAGTCACAGCCGCATGCTAGCTTGGGTCTGCTTCTTTTTGTATAAAGCCACCAGTGTACCACCGAGGGCCTCTTCTGTGACCTTATGTAGCCCTAATCACTTCCAAATGCTTCTACCTCCCGAACCCAGAAAGACGAGAATTTGAGGACATGTTTAAACCGTGGAGGTTCCAAGCCTTCTTAGCTGGGTGAGGATGAACCCTTCGCAATGTTGTTAGGTATTGCTAACACTGATGGTCACTGAACCTGCAAAATGAGCATTTCCATGTTCCAGCCAAGTGCTACTAGAAGCCAGAGAGGAAAGATGTTTGGATCACATTTAGAGCTACTTTGACATGTGGCAGGCTGGTCTTGCCTGTACCTGGTCTAGGCTATCACTAGGGGAGCAAACACACCAAGAAGCCTCGAACCTGAGGCATCGGCCTTCCAAGATGAGCTCTGAGAGGCAGAAACATGGGCAGCCGTGAAGAAAATACAAAGGAGGAAGGCGCTGCAAGAGCCCGCTGCAATTTGTCCCTCATCCAGTCCAGCACCGCAGACCCTGTCTCCAGAGAGTTCCTCGGGATCCCAGCCCCACTGGACCCGGCATAGATCGGGTTCTCCCCGCTGATACCGAAGAGAGTGAAGTCACAGGTAAAGAAACAACACCTGGCATTGTTGAGAAATTGGCTTCAGCACTGAGCAATCTGGCGTGAGTCTGTGTGTGGGTGCTGAGACAAGACTTGAGCCCCTGCCCCCATGTCTGCTGGAGGAACAATGCCCCAGCATCACGGGGATCTGGGTTCAGCAGCAGCTGAGGAGCCTTGCGCTGCGCTGCAGGCTAGGATTACTCCAACTGCACTCCAGGTGCGAGGCTGGCGAGTCATCTTTCCATCCGCCCGTCCTGCGATATTGTGAAATGAAGCCGGCTCTGCTCAAACACTTAAGGCCGGCCTTGTTCCCGCTCAAACTCTGCGGTAGGATTTCACTCACCTTTATTAGGTTTGCAATATTCCAATCCTGCATGAAAGAGCTATTGTTTTGCTGTGTTAGAAAAATAAAGTCTTTGAGGAGTGGAGGACTTTGATAAGGAACTATGCCCGTGGATAGAGAGGGCGTTGGGATTTTGGATGTCTGCTTCACTGAAGCCAGGGCTGCTGCAGCTTGTCTGGAAGTCTGAGCCACCACACAGGCAGCCACCGGCTCTACAGCAAGGTGCAGATTTCTGCTCTGTTTGCTAAATGGGGTGTTATTTTGCAGTGCTCTAGTTTGAAGCATGTTCTTTCTCTCTCCATAAGCAATGGCCCTCATGTGTGCAGTCAAGATTTCAGCCTGGATTCCTCAGCCAGCAGGAAAATCAAACTCCCTCCCAGTCCCCTCCCCCTTTTTTTGTATGTGAAAAATGAATTGTTACTGCTTTGGAGGAATTCTCCTAAAAGAAGAGGTTCAATTAAAAAGACAGGCGAAATAAAAGGCTTTCGCATGTGTGTCTATACTATTTGTATGTTGGTGTGTGTGAGTATATTATGCACATTCTTATGTGGATGCAGTAATATACATGCATTGACAAAGAACAACTTCCAACAAACTGTCTCCCCCACCTTCTTTGAGGCAGGGGCTGCTTGGCCTGAGCCTCACAGAATTTTTCTCTGTAGTTTGAGTCCTGGGATTCCAGACACCAGTTCTACAAATCCAGCCTTCATGTGGGTTCTGGAGACTTGAACTTGGGTCCTCTTGCTTGTACTGCAATAGCTAAGTGTCCCTGGAGCCCTAAAAGAAAAGATCAAAGACACAGGGAGAAAAATACCTGACACTAAAAGTTTTAGTGTCTGCTTCGAATGCACTCCGTGCACATTTGGCTTAATGTGGTGGTATCTGCAAAGCCCTGTGTGTGAAATCCTTCATGGCAAAGCCTGTCTGTGACAGCCTGCATGTGAAAGCCGGCATGTGAGAAACCCCGTAAGCCTGTGTGAAAACCTGCATGTCAAAGCCTGTGTGTGAAAGCCGCCGTGTGAAACTAAACGTGCGAAAGCCTGTTCTCTACTCCTGAGATCCTGGTATGTTAAACTCGTACTCCTGGGTGATGGTTTTTTACAAACAGGACTCTAGGAGATGACTGAATCCTTGGGGGTGAAACACTGCAGAGTGTGTTGGACACATAAAAGAGGTCAAGAGCCTTTGTGCCCTTTCCTCTGAACAAAGCATCCACTAAAAGATGTCTCTTAGTAAATGAGCCTTCACCGGGCACCAAATGTCTAGTTTCCACAACTGCAGCAAACACATTGTTTGCATCCACCCTGTCTGTGGCACAGTAGCCAGAGTGGATGAGCCGTGTAAAGCTCCAGTTCATATGGCCAATACCCATCTCTTAAAGGCTGTGGACTATGTATTAGAGCTGTCTGAATCTCCGTACAGAGTCAGTGTGAGATATGAATCTAGATTTGTTTGTTCACTGAATTCACAGGTTTGCCCTGCAGAGCTCCTGCATCACTTACATGTCATTCTGTGCTGCCAGGACAGAGAAGCAAACTCACCTAGGGGCTGTGAATGAAAGGGCTATAATTCCCAAGACAGAGGTTTGGTCCCTGGAAACATCTATAAGCATCCCATGTTTGTTGACAGCAGATACAAACCTTGTGAAAGAAAACTCTTTACTTATGACTCAGTAAGACAAACTCCATCAGTTGGGACTACAGATCCATGCAACATTCCTCGGGGCATCTTTCTTGACCTTGGGCACAGTGATCTGGTCATGCTACTTGTGGACATCTATTAAGCCATATTCTTCTGCCATAGAGGGTTTTCTTTACAAATAAATTTTCAAGTCAATGAAGAGTACTGGAGCTGGGGCGGTTCTGATCATGCAAAGGAGAGATGCTTTCAAGGACCTTTCTTCAGGCTTCAGACAGCTCAAAGCATCAGTGTCTTCATCCAGTGAAGAATCCTGCAGCAGGCAGCCTACAGCCCTCTGAATCATTAGCCCCACATCAGCCTCTCATTCCTGTCTGCTTATAGTGAATTCTGGGATGTGCGCCTAGGGTGAGCGTGGTTCCCGATATTTTTCAGACCAACATCACCATAACAATCTTGTCAAAATTCTATGACAGTGCACCCTTCAAGCTGCACTCTGTAGGGACAGGTGACCTCTCTCTTGGAATGCAGTGTAGACCCCTGAACTCCTTTGCTGTTTTTATTATCACCTCACTCCATCCAGCTGCCCTGCAGCAGACTGAACTATGGCTCTCAGACCTGCCACGGCCTGTCCTTGTTTCCAGCTTGTGAACACTTTTATTTGATTCTGACACTAGACCTTGGCTTTATTGACCAAGTGCTGTACATGTCTGGTTCATCTCCCGCTAGAATCATTCTTTTGACAGTCTCTCTCCTGGGTTCTCAACATAAGGACCACCCCCTTTCCAGGTGACTCCCCTATACCTTCCCACACCTACTCTAGGTCATCTGAAACTCTTTGATGGAGGAACAGGAATAGAGCAGCAATCCCTTACCTTACAAGCACGGGAAACACCCTGTTTGGTTTAGGCTCTCAGAGTTCTGCATTAAGTCAGCGAATATACGAATATACAACCTGGTTGTTAACACTCAGCGTAGCTTTGAAACTCCCCGGAATCACTTTTGTGCTCCTCTATGGCATGCATGCTTTTGAAAAATAATACAATATCCATTTAATGGAAATGGAGCAGAAGAGTTGCTACAGTCTGAATGCATGAGTGGCTTCCACTTTAAAATAAATATCCATTAAATAACAGTAGCCTGTACGTGAATCTTATCAAAGTGCTTGTAGGCAGCCACAGTTAATGAGTCGATCATTATTACTCTTAAAAAATCATAACTACCCAGGGAACGTGACCGTTTTTGAACGCAACTCCTGTAGTCTGACCTTAAACAGGCTTCCTTTAAAGTGTTGATTTTTAACATTCAGAACTGCCGGTCCCACAGTAGCCATGTTTCTGTCCCTTCTTGTATCTTGTTCAGTTCTGAGCTGATGTTAATAATGCTTAATAATGTACAGCACTCCTCAAACTAAATGTCATTCTGCCCATGGACGTGTTCTCTAAGTTATAAAAGCTTCCCAAGTCCTTATAAGATAGTCCTGTCCAGTGTGGGCATCATGGAAACAGCACTACAGCCTCCACAGTTTGACATTCAGGCTGATGATCTAGATGACCATTCTGACATGTTTGATCTATCTCAGAGAATCCGGGAGTCGAAGCAGGCAGAGAAAGCATCGTTTTGATGTGTATTGTACATGGCTGTTTGATTTTTTTCCCCCTATAGGACAAACAGATGAGCTTGTTCCATTCGAAGGAGGGTAAGTTACCTGACAGAGAAGTTCAGGGTTTGCATACAATCTGTGACATGGCCAGTTGTAAGCCACTATACATTGTGTCATATGATTGTCTTGCAGTAAGACTTACAGGGATTGGAAATTGCCAAACAGAGTGAAAATCCTTCATGTCGCTTGACAGTCTGTTAGGAATGGGCCATTACCTACAGCATTTGCTCTAAGAGGTACTGACCCATTTCTAGTACAAAAGTTCTATTCATCTTCCTAAGTTAATTTTTGTCACAGGACTGAACCTTCTTCATTGATGCTTTCAAGTCCATAGTTACATCCTTAAATCAGACAATCTTGATGAGAGTCACTTTCAAACCGATACCTGGAAACTGGAGAGATGTCTCAGCGGTTGAGAGGATTAGCTGTTCTTCCAGAGGACCTGGTTTCAAATTGTAACATCCACACAACACCTCTCAGCTGTCTTTAATTGCAGTTCTAGGGGATCTGACACCTTCATGAAGACATACATGCAGGCAAAACACCAATGCATGCAAAATAAAAATAAATAAGTCATTAAAAAATAACCTATTGTCTTTGTTCTCATAGTGTACAGTGGGAGCCCAAATCATTTCTGTATTCATATACGTTTACACCGCCATGCTTTTCCAAGCTTGGTGAGAGCAGGTGTCTGCAGATCTTACTCAGTTTTGTCACCTTGGCAGGTAGGATAATACCAATATGTAAGAAGAGTGCAGTGAATGACAGCTAAGTGAGTAAGAATGAGGCATAACATCAAATCAGAGTTCTCTCTGTGTTTTCAGAGACTCGGGTAAGAGCCAAAGCCTGTACTTGGAGCTGAGATCCAGGCTGAAAATTCATAGTCCTTCCCTTTAAAAAAAAAATCTGTATTAGAACCCAGCACAATGTGGCGATTACCAGGGAAATGCAGGTCTTGTTCTACCTGTACATAGTTTGTCCAAGGCATAAGGAAAGGACAGTAGCTTTTCACTCACAGGAAAAGGAGAAGAGGAATATGTTAGGGGCCCAGCCAGGGAGGGAGGAAAGGAGGGAGGGAGGGAGGGAGGGAGGGAGGGAGGGAGGTGTGTGCACCCCTCTGCCTGCTCTGCCCTCCCTGCTCTGCAGCTTTAGGTCTAAGAGTATAGAAGAATGTCACACCACCGAGTGTGACCGCTGGGTGAATTCTCATTTGCAAAAAACCATTGCTAGGTTTCCTCCTCCTTTTACCAATGTATTATTGATCTTTCTGTATTTATTACACATTAGACATAGGCTATAGGATGTATATAATTTATTATGTATGTAAAACTTGTACATAAAATAGGTGCATGTTTTAGATAAAGTTAATATAAATTATCCATAGGATTTGAAGATAGGATTCTTCTCTGATGCACTACATACATGATGTGTAAGGAAGTCTCCAACAACCTAGAGAGAAGCACGCCGGGTCAATAAGATCAAAATACACTCTACACATGTATAAAATACCCAAAGAACAAATAAAAGTATTTTTTAGAATAATTTATGTCTGGCTTCCTAGCAGTCTACTGCAAATAACATGTAGGCGCAAAATCACTTTTGAGAACCTTACAACCGCAGGTGGGAGAACACCCTGAGGACCAGGCATCCGCTCTTACCACCCGTCCTCTCAGATTACAGACTCCCACATGGTCAGTGCTTGGCCTATGAACCACACGAAAACCCCAAGCATTCACCAGAATTTCCTGATGAGAAAGCTTACAGAGTTCAGGGAGGAACACAAGACGAATGGCAAGTCACTTGTGCTCTGTACGGCCATTGTGAGAAACTCACATCTACCCTGGAAACAGAAGCAGACCATGACCTGCAGCTATAAAGCTGGGAGCCTAACCCTCTGTCTGTGGAGCTTGCAGGCACAAAGAAACCTTATTCTTTGATTGATTCTCTAGCAGGTCACCTTCCTCCTGACCATCGGTAACCAGAGCTGCCTCAATTATACCCCATCAAGAAGAACAGATAACAGGAAAGCCAGGTTCACGGAGACAGCTGTAATTTTAGAAGCACTTCCTGTTATGAGGCTGACTTTTGATCTCCGGATGGTGCAGGCCAGTGAGTTGAAGCCAAGGCATGCATGCATCACTGTCTCTGGCTGCTGAGAACATGGTGTATGCATGACCAGACTCCTACAGGGTTCTGCTTGTTGGCTCAGGGAGTTACCTGAGAAGCTCCTCTGCTCTCAAATACAGTTTGGGCAGAATTTGTTGGCAGTTTGGATGAACTTAAACTGGGACTTATGATACAGCAGGATTAATGTTCTAGGAGTCAGAGCTGACTTGCTGACAGGTACCAATGACCTAACCAAATACTTCATTGGAGCCCTTCATTTAGCATATGAAGTGAGAAAGTTTCTAGATTGTTCCGCTAACAGATGACAGAATGGAGACTTGAATCTAATATGTATATTTTAGATTCTGCTTTCAATTTGTACCTGGCCCTTTAACTCCACTAAATGTGATATAGATTAGAGGAAAGTTGGGTGATGATCTTGGGGGATTTCTGAAATGACTCCCTTGATAGAATGGAAGTAGAGTTGAGAAGCCAAGGTCTTTGAAGTGAGGATCCACATTCCGTGTATGTGAAATAAAAGGTAGTAGTAACTTTAGGGTGGTCACTGTATAAAGTGAGAATATGACCTCTCTGTGGTATGGTTAAGGGGAAGGTTTTTTTTATTGTTGTGGTTGGTTTGTTTTGGTTTTTGTTTTATTCTCTTTTGTTTTTGTTTTTAGATTCGGGAGATGAACACGCAGGGGCATCTGAAGGAGTCTAGAGCAGAGAGAGAAAATAATAGAGTGTGGGCTGCAGACTGGACCTGGCCTTGAGAGAAGGAGGGACAGGTTAGAGAGAGAAACAGAGAAGAGAAGGTCACAGGGGAGAAGAGAAAGGGGGAGGGGACAGGACAGAGAGGGGCCAGAGCTGAGCTAGCAGGATCCTAAGGAGAAAGGGTAGCTGTTTCCTCAAATGTAAATGTTTCCTCAAATTCCAGATAAAGAGTTCGCTCTCAGTACATCCCCTGGTGCTCCACTTTAATTCTGCTGTGCTCATAGAGCACTCCGGACAAAAGCAACTTAGAGGAGAGAAAGGCTTATTTCAGCGTATAAAAAAGTCCATCTTTGAGGGAAGTCAGGGTAAGAACTCAAGCAAGAGCTTGAAGCTGAAACCTTGGAAGAACGCAGACTGCTGGCTAGCTCACTGGGTCTTGCTTAGTGTTCCTTATACAGCTCGGACCCTTCTGTCCAGGGAACAGTGCGACCACAGTGAGCTGGTCCCTTCCGCATCAAGTAGAAATCAGTCTCCCACAGACATCTCCTCTGCCCGAGACTATCTGTGCCTTCAGTTGAAAGTCCCTCCTCAGGTGCTTCTGGGCTGTGTCAAGTTGACAAAGTTGACGATGATGCACAGGATGGACACACAGCCCTGTGGAAGCCATGACATAGCCACAGCCTTGGATCTGGGAGGATGGTTTTGTCCAAGGTGTATAGAGTCAGTGGGGGATGAGCTCTGGTTTCCAGCAAAGGAAACCGTGTGCTCTTGCCATGGGGGTTGCAGATCTCATTTGTCCTAACTTTTCAAAAAAAATTCAAACGTTTTTTTCAAAACAAAATTTATCCTAATAATTCCTAACCTTTCAGAGTATTTTAAAATAGATTTTGTCCCCAGTGTTTTATGTGTGTATGATATATATATGTATATATATATATATGTATATACATATACATATATATATCCACACATACATATACATATTCACACACATTCTAATTAGAATAAAATTTAAAGAAATACACACACACAAGTGTTTGCATGTGTGTGTGTGTGTGTGTGTGTGTGTGTGTGTGTGTGTGTATTAAATACAGGATGCAAATGCTCTTTCCCACTTTACCTAGGTCATCAGGCTTGTGTGGCAAGCACATGTATGTACCTGCTGAGCCATCCCATGTGCCCTGTGCATTTCTTTTTTTTTTTTTTTTGATATTTTTTATTTTCTATATTTTTGTTTACATTCCAAAGGCTTTCCCCTTTCCCAGTCCCCTCCTCACCATATGTCCCAAAAGTCCTCTTCCCTCCACCCATTCCCCAATCACACCCGCCCCCTTGCCATTTCTCTGTTCTGATACTCTCCTACAAAACTGGATCCAGTCTTTTCAGGACCAGGGTACTTTCCTTCCTTCTTCTTGGGAATCTTTTGATTTGCTAATTGTGCCTTGAGTATTCAGAGCTTTTGGGCTCATTAATATCCACTTATCAGTGATTGCATTTCATGTGTATTCTTTTGTGATTGGGTTAATTCACTTAGGATGATATTTTCCAGATCCAACCATTTGCCTACAAATTGCATGAATTCATTATTTTTAATTGCTGAGTAGTATTCCATTGTATAAATATACCACATTTTCTGTATCCATTCCTCGTTTGAGGGACATCTGGGCTCCTTCCAACTTCTGGCTATTATAAATAAGGCTGCTATGAACATAGTGGAGCATGTGTCTTTATTGTATGCAGGGGAATCCACTGGGTATATGCCCAGGAGTGGTATGACATGGTCCTCTGGAAGTGTCATGCCCAATTTTCTGAGGAACCACCAGATTGATTTCCATAGTGGTTGTACCATCTTGCAATCCCACCAACAGTGTAGGAGTGTTCCTTTTTCTCCACATCCTCACCAGCATCTGTGTATTTCTTAAGAGGAACGCCTCATGAGCGAACTGAGCAGCAGAAGTTCTCTACGGATGGGAGGTGGAGAGATGGCTCGGTGGTTAAGAACACTGGCTGTTCTTCCAGGGGTCCTGAGTTCAATTCCCAGCAACCAAATGGCGGCTCATGACCATCTGCAATGTGATCCAGTGACCTCTTCTGGTGTGTCTGAAGACAGCCACAATGTACTTACTCATATATATTAATTCCATAAATCTTGAGAGAACAAAAGAAAGAAAAAAAAGAAGTTAATTCTCTACAGAGCGGAAGTAACTCGGTCAAGTAGCGTATCTGAGGAACCCTTCCTTGTCAAAGGCAGCCCCGGCTTTGCTCTCAGCTCTCAGGCTGTACCTGCTCCTAAGGCTGGGACTGAAGTCACTTGCTGCAGTGTTTGGGTTCAGGCTTATCTTTGATATTTACTGCTGGATTCCTCCTCTGTGTTGTCTCTATTCTGGCAGGGGTTAGAGAGGCAAGGGCGGGGAAAATTAATCAAATTAATGAGGTGTCCTTTTCCTTTCTCTTTTCAGCTCTCCTAATTTCTCCTTCCCTTCTCCCCATCTTCTATTTCTTCTTTCACTTCTCCTGCGCTCCCTTCCCCTCCTTTACACTCCCGTCATTCCTCCTTACGTTGCCATCCTCTATGCAACAATCTACCTATACCCCCAACGACCCCACCAATGACAACACAACGATGGGGCTCAACCACAGCACATTATTCATGCCAAGCCACACCCCCAGCTCCATCTCAGGGTTCACTCACTACACATCCAACACAGCCCTGGTGGTGAAGAATCCTGTAGTAAAAGCCAGACCTTATGGTGCCAGAAAGACTGATGACATAGTCACAGACTCAGAACAGTCACCGCCAATAACATACCTGCTTTACAAGGCTGACAGACATGCAGCAAGTACCACAGATTCTAGGAGGAGGGGCCTACTTTCGAGATGGGCTGCACGTGGGACTGGGAAGAGCATAAAGCTGGAGTTCCGGGGTTCTACAGGTAAGAATGACTGTGAATTGTTGCACCCCCCCCCAAAAAAAAAAAACAAAAAAAAACCTCACGTGTGGCTGGCACAGAGGTATAGCAGCTACTGCAAAACAAGAAGCCAGACGACTTGTTAGAAGGACATGAGGAAGTCTGTAAGCTGATTGGATGTCGTCAGCCTCGACTGGGAGGAATATGGAGCCAACTGGGCTTCAACTGTCGTTCTAGAAGGAACAAAGACGCATTTTAAACTTTGTAAACCAGTCCGGATAACAACTGTACATAAAAGGTAGTCAGTAAGGACAGTGCTATCTGTGCTGATGAATACATCTTTACATTGCTACAGAGTATGAGCCCTGTGCTTTACCTACCTTAAGAGAACGCACAGTAATAAAGACAGATGATAGACATGCTAACATATGATAAATCTGATCGTGGTGTTCATACATGTTAGACATAAACACAACCGCTCTGCATACATAAACACAGTCAGGGACTCAGAAACATGGAATCCCACTGGAAAGCTGTGCAAGGCCCTGTTTAACTTTATTCTTCCCTAGGTTTGCCAACCAACCTGAGGAGGGTTTGTTTTGACTTTGTATGTTTACTCTTGCTGTGTGTGTCTGTAGGCATGTGTGGTATCTGTGCACATGTGCTCATGAGTGCACATGTACACAGGAAGATAGCACCTGTGTACATTCACAGTGTCTATTGCGTACCCTGCCCTATGGCTCCCCACCTTATTCCTTTATTAAAGGGCCTCACAATGAACCCGAAGCTAGGCTGGCCTGTGGACATTCTTTACAAATTTTTTCATGCTCTCTCTTTCTCTCGCTAGCATCTTAACTCATTTTGTGGGACACTGTGGTTTGTTTTTGTTTCTAATTAACTGAATTTTCTGGTCCAGGGCTTTTGGCAATGCCAGAAAGTGTAATTAAGTTCATGCTGGTCACAAGAAGAGACTTTTGGCAAAGCATATTTTATTCCTTCCTGTAAAAAAACATTTTCAGGACATTGGCCAAACTGATTGGATTTAATTGGGTATAAGGCTCCTAGCTTTAAACTCTCTCCTGGACTTGTGGGCCGCCAACCCTCAGGCTTCCGGAGGCCTCTGCTCCATAGTTCAAAGACCAGCTTTTAGATCCTCTGTAAAGCTTGCATTTGAGTGTGCCTAAGGGCAGCTCTCTGAGACTAATCCCACGGCCTCCTTCCAAATGAGACGCAAATGGACAGTCGCGCCTCAATCAGAAGCTGAGGGAGCCTAGGGCAGGGCCCTTTGACATAGAATAGGACAAGTCCAGTCACTTTAAAAGAAGCCAAATAATAATGGGTATTGTCTGCTGTTGGCTGGGAACAGCGATGGGTGAGGAGATTATACAGTGGTACAGTGCTGGCTGTAAAAACATGAGGACCCAAGTCTGATCACCCAGAAACCATATACCAATGCTGGGGCATGGGACATGCAGTTGTAATCTCAGGTCGATTTCTTTGGTTTGCTAGACAGGCAGTCTAGACTACTGGGTGAGACTCAAGTCCTAGTTTGGGACTGTCTGAAAAATGGCTCTTGAGGAGAGAAATATGAGATTTACCTCTGGTCTCCACCTGCATAATTGGGTATGTGTAACCACATGCTTGAACATGTGCATGCACCTGCACATGCACACGCACGTGCATGCAGAAGAGAACACTGAAGAGAGCTCAAAGAGTCACAGGGATGACTTGCTATCCAGCTACACTTACTTTGTTCAGTCACTCATACCTTGCTCCTTGGATAACAACTGTCCTTACACGTCCCCTCATAGAGCAGCTGGAGCTGCTCTAAAAGACCTAACTGGAGCTGACTGGCCCTGTGTTTGGCCCTTAGTAGGATTTCTAGGGCAAAAATATAGATGAATGCTCACAGGAATATAGAGACAGAATGCGTTGCTCCCAAAATCACCCTATGAATAAACTAAGAACAATATGTATGGCAACTGTGTGGCCCTTAGATTTTGAAGCACATATCAAGAAAATAAAAGAAAGGTAGAAAAATAGGGATGGTGTGGAAAGAAGGGAAAAAATCTATAGACAAGTATAGAGACAAGTATGGAACATAGAAGGCCTTAGATGGGGTGACCCTGGACTGGTGACTTACTCTAATTAAAACATTACAAGATTAGCTTATGTAAAATCTTTATGAATTTCTCTCCCTAATGTGGGTGAATGTATGTATATGTCAAGATGACCACACATAATTCTCAGAGATATCAGCAAGAAATGGCCTTTTTGAAAGGCCAAGACTGGTATTCTGTTGTCCTCCAAAATGGCACAAACTAATATTGTCAATGACTATTAAAGTTGAAAGTTTCTTCTTTGTGGAATAGCTTTTATAGTGCTTAAGGGTTTTATCCAGGAAACTGGGGGAGAAAGGTAAGTACATCTTAATTCCAAGCCCTGCGAATTGCGAAAGCAATTGGCTTAGGAAGATACACCCACTGGTGACACAATAGTGTCAATGTTATCAGGGGTGACCAGCAACTTCCTGATTGGATTTAAGGATCCCTCCACAGAACACAACTCATGCCTGATACCATAGCTCAGCCAAGATCTCACAGCTGAGGATGACAGAGTCACTAGGGAAGAACTTACAACTATTATTTTGTAAATGGACATAGTGTCAAACTGTATTCTAAATAATTATCATTATACATCAGTGCAGCGCTCAGCTGTCGTTAAGGAAGCTACGTTTTGTAATGGGTGGCAATTAATGAAACTCACAACTGGATAAAGGAGATAGCCTAAGCGATATTAGAGTGTTCACATGCTAAAATGAGTATTTTAAGTGGCAAGAGAGAGAATGAAAGATCTTAAGAGTCTGGGATGTGGGAAGACATTTGGGAAAACATTGTCTTCTAGACATGACAGGGCCATTGTACTCATGGACTGGCAGCAGCGATAATTGCCTTTATAAACCTTGAAGTGGACACTTAAGGGTTCTTTGGAAAGACTTTGGAAAACTTCAGATGTGTTTTCCTGTGGCAAACATGTGAGGGAGTCTTTTCCTGAAGTGGACACAAGTGAAAGGATCTTTTGCTACAGCAGGCACATGAAAGGGTGCAAGATGATGGAAGGATTCCTCGCCAATAACATCGAATGTACTTACTGGTTTGCCTTACGTTCGATGTTCAGCTCCATTTGTCAGGACTCCAGAGAGAGAGAGAGAGAGAGAGAGAGAGAGAGAGAGAGAGAGAGAGAGAAATTTCTGGTGGTATGCCGGCAGCTTCTTTGTTGCATCCATAGTTTCGGGACCATTGGCAGAGTGATATCAGCTGATAAAACCTTACATGGAAGAGGAACACTCCTCCACTGCTGGTGGGAATGCAAGCTGGTACAACCATTCTGTAAATCAGTCTGGCGGTTCCTCAGAAAATTGGGCATGACCCTTCCAGAGGACTCTGTTATACCACTCCTGGGCATATACCCAGAGGATTCCTCAGCATGCAATAAGGACACATGCTCCACTATGTTCATAGCAGCCTTATTTATAATAGCCAGAAGCTGGAAAGAACCCAGATGTCCCTCAATGGAGGAATGGATACAGAAATGTGGTATATTTACACAATGGAATACTACTCAGCAATTAAAAACAATGAATTCATGAAATTATTAGGCAAATGGTTAAACTGGAAAATATCATCCTAAGTGAGGTAACCCAATCACAAAAGAATACACATGGAATGCAGTCACTGATAAGTGGATATTAGCCTGAAAGCTCTGAATACTCAAGACATAATTCATGTATTAAATGATTCCCAAGAAAAAAGAAGGAGAAGGCCCTGATCCTGGAAAGGCTTGATGCATGCAGCATTGTAGGGGATTACCAGGACAGAGAAATGGGAGGGGTGATTGGGGAATGGGCAGAGGGAAGAGGGCTTATGGGACTTATGGGGATGGGGGAACCCAGAAAGGGGAAATCATTTGGAATGTAAACAAAGAATATAGAAAAAAATTACATGGAATTTTGCTAAGACAGACTCTTACATACTGTGGCAAGTAACATGATGAGGCAAGACCCATGGAGAACACATGATGTTTTGAGAGGACTCAAAACAGACCATGAGAGGGACTTTCTTGTAGACCTAGCTTTGCAATGCTTCTTGGTCTTATGTCTTTGCTGATCTCTGCTTTGTTGAGAGGCAAAAACCAAGAACTTTTCCTGGTGTCCCTGTTGGTCCTAATCCCTTCTGCTGACTTGTGCTGATTCACCTGAGGGCTGACTATTCCTACTAAGTCATGCCCTGGCTGCTGCAATCAGGCTGCCACTAAACTGGATTGCTGGTATATTCTCAAAGTGTTTACAAATAGAACGAGCTGCTGCTGCTACTGACTTATGAACTAAACTACTGATTTCCTGACAGTGCAAATGGGATTTGATCCAAACAACAATCTATAAACAGGTCCACTTCCCCCTTATCCTAATAACTTTTGTTTTCTAATACCTCTGGTGGATGGTGAGCTAGAAAGGAAGTTAAAGTGTTTAAGAACAATTATTAAAAGCAGGTTTGAAAAATCTAAGACTACAAAAACCAAGATCAAAGCAGTCAACATTCCAGCATGAAGCAAAGAAGGACTCATAAGGCCCTATCCCAAACTGAGAAGCTATTGGCAGGTGGTAGCTTCTGGGGCCAGGAGAATCTATTTTCTTTGAGCTTGTGGCCAGTAGAAGGGAGAAAGTAGAGAATTAATATAATCGAAACATTTTAAGCACATGCATGAAATTCTACCAAAATTTTTAAATTAAAATCTATTTTTCCTAAGGGCCCATTCTTCCATTGTTCTTTCTCTAAAAGGATTCACTATTGGTGAAGACACAGAAGTGTGTCTTTAAGTTACTCTTGCAGGATGATGGTGTAATCTGGCATCAATGGGAGGGGAGCCTCTCAGTCCTGTATATGCTAGATTACCCAACCTAGAGGAATACTAGTGTGCTGAGGCAGGAGTGGGTGGAAGGGTAGAGGAGCATGCTCAAAAAGGAAAGGGAGGGGGATGGGTCCTTTTGTACTTACACAGAATAAGTACCCACGTGGTCACATAGAAGAGAACATTAGTAAATGTCAATAGACTTGGGGTCTGAATGTATTTGTTAAGCTAACAAAGACTTTAATGTCCATATTACCATGGTAACTAATCTTGACTGTCAACTTGATGGGATTTAAAATAAACTAAGACACACTACTTGTGGATTGTCTTTGTAGGAGTGTCTAGACTGGGTTAATTGAAACTGAAAGACTCACCAGGCCACCATTCCATGGCCTAGGACTCCAAGACTGATTGAAAAGGACAAAGTATGCTGAGCACCAGCGTTCATCTTTCTCTGATTTCTGACTGTGGACACAGCATGGTCAGCCTCCTCACTCTTCTGCCTTCTTTGCCATAGTAGACTATACTATCAAATTGCGAGCCAAACCAAATGATTAAGTTGCTTTCACATACATACATGGGCAGATCTGTGGCTCCAGGCACATACGTAGCAGAAGACTGCTTTGTCTGGTCTCAGAGAGGATGTGCCTACTATAGAGATGTGATGTCCCAGGGAAGGAGAGGGGGAGGTGAGATGGGATGGATGGGGAGTAGGGGTAGAAAGACAAGAGGGAGGGGGGATGAAGTGAAGAATTCAGGAAGGGGCAACCAATACAGGGGGACAACATTTGGAATGTAAATAAATCATTTGCTTTCATATGGTGTATTGTCACACTACACTATGAGAAGAGTAGCCAGTAGTACACTTACTATGTTGTCTTCTAAAAGCATAGAGGTCTCATAGCCATGAGGGCTAAGCAAGAGGATAGAGAAACTGACTGTTGGGTTATGTTGGTTCAATCTGATTTTCATGGAGATGGTGGTTCTCATTTTGTACCAGGGATGTACACAGTTTCTGTGTACAAACAGCCATACCTACCTGTGTAGCCACTTACCTAGTAATCCCCATCTTAGTCAGCCTCTAACTCAGGTGCACACACTGGGGACCTGCACATGCTCTCCCCCATACACACAGATTTCTTTTCCAGCCAGGTAAATTTATTCTTGACTCTTCGTTCTTGATGTTCATACTTTATAGAATGCTCTTCCCACACTCTTTAATACTTCTGAGAAATTCCTCTTCCAGGAAGTCTTCCCAGGCATTGGGTCTTGTCTGTGCTCCAAAAGTGCACTGTAGCACTAGGAATTCACTTAGTTTTATCAAACACAGCCCAATTAAGATTCCTTAAAGGCAGGAATGAATTACTTCTTTAAGGATACCTAACCCTGTGTCCAGGTCAGGATTCTACCAATATTAGAACACTGGATATCTCAAGAGCTATGTGATCCAGCTTGGTAAAGAAATAATAAGATACATGCAAACTAAAAAGACATGATCATTGAGGCCAAGTAACCAAATAAGGAATTTGTCACAGTTGGTTTTTTTTTTTTTTTTGATGTAATAAAATTCCCAACAAAAGCAACTTAAAGGAGAAAGGTTTTATTTCAGCTCATGATTCTAAGTTACAGTCCATCATTGTCAAGAAGTCAAGACATCAAGAACTTGAAACAGCTTGGCATATCCACAGTCAAGAACAGAGAGGAAGAAATCAATGTATGCATGCTTATATTCCTCTAGCTTTCTCTACTTTTACACAGTTCAAGACCAGGATGATGTTTCCCATAAGGTACAATTTCTCCCACCTTCACTAATTTAATCAAGATAATCCCTACGGGCCCAGTTTTTCTAGACAACTCTTCAATGAGATTCTCTTCCCAAGTGATTTGGGTTGTGTCAAGTTGACAATGGTTGGAACCATTACAGAGCTCAGTGATGGTCTTCTGAGTTTGGATACTGATATCAATGGACCTAGGACATGGAGCCTGGAGTACATAGGAAATATACACTGCTAGCTTTGCAGCTGTGCCCTTCACTGTGTTTTGTAGGATGAGGTAACTTAAAATCCGTGGTAATCAGAATAGTCAACTGTGCCTCCCTTGTTTTCTTTGCTCTAGGACAGTAACCGACAAACCAGTTCGATCTAAAACCTCAGGTCACAAATGTAGAGCTATGTTGAGTAAAAAGGAATTAAGACTGAACATAAACCTAACAAGTCATAAGGTAGGAAAGGCTCTGGAACAATAGAAGCTCTTTAAAAATTCTTTTTCACCCTTGCTATTTGAAAAATCAATGAAAATTATTACTAATGCCTCTGGAATGGAGGTGGGTGGGGAGAAGCCCCCTTTGCAGTTTATAAACGACTTACTGAGCAAGAAGCTCCAGCATGGAAGTGAGAAGAACATGAGCCCAGGAAATGTGAAAGCAGAGCTCAGAAATCTTAGTTCGCACATACCTAACACCATTGATTAAGGCCTTTACCCAGCTACATCCTAAGAACGTCTTCTCTCAGAGGGATCCAGGCTGGGCCCTGCAGATAGAAACATAGTTAAGGCTCCATGTCACTTTCTTTACCAATTGCTTCAACAAGGTACCTGGAAGAAAGCAACTTGAGGGAGGAAAGATTTGTTTGTGGGCAATGTGTGTGCTGACAGGGAAGTCAGGGCAGGAGTGAGAGGTAAGTGCTCACATCACATCCAGAGTCAGTCAAGAAACAGGGAGGTAAATGCTGGTGATGTCTCACCTTCTCCTTTTTATTCAGTCTGGACCCTTCCGTCCATGGGATGATTTCACACACATCCCACTGGATCGGGGCATATCATCTCACCTTCATTAATCCAATATAGATAATCCTTCCTGGACATGCTCATTGACATGTCTCACAGATATTCCTAGGTCCTGTCAAAGTGACAATTGGTATTAGCCTTGACAGTCTCCTTATAGGAAATTTGGGTTTAATTGGTTAACAACTGTTATCTGGGTACAGTAGGAGTGGCCCATTCATTAAGAGGCCTGTGCTTCCAGAGGACCCAAGTGGTTCCCATGTTTGGAAGCTTAAAACTGATTTTAAGTCCAGCTCCAGACATCTGACACCATTCTGGTCTCTATGGGTGCAGGCTCGCATGGCAGACACTTACACAGGCATAGATGCAGACACATAACAATATAAATGAAGAAACCTTAAAGGGGAAAACTGTTAAGTTTTTAGAAAAGTAAGTTGGAGTCTAGGAGGCTTTGTTTTTCTTTCTCTGATGCTGTTACAGGGGATGTGCTCACTTACATAGTGATGTGCTTCATAGCATGGTTGTCTTTCAGTTACACAGGGTACTTTGGCCTCTCTGCCACCCTTCTCTGTCCTCCTTTCCTTGCCCCACTATTCTTATTCACTTCTCCAGTCTCCATTCTGTTTTCATAGATTATATATTTGTATAATCTTGTATATCTATGTAAAACTTAGGAGCCACAATTAATGGAAACTGTGAAGTTTGTCTTGTGGTGTATGACTTACCTTGCATAATATGAAAAACTCTACATACATTTTCCTAAAAATGACATAATTTGCTTCTTGTTCTTCTTATGACCATATAAATATAAATATATATATATATATATATATATATCACATTATGTGTGATATAAATTATATTTATGCATATTATGGGTAATATGCATATTATTATATAATGTATTGTGTATATAATATACATTTATAATATATATTATGTATTATGACTATATGACAATTTCTAAGTCCAGGTTGACAGATACCTTTCCATAGCTTGGCTATTATACATGCTTGGGCAATAAATAAAGTGCAAGCATTTCTTTGATGTATTTGTTTAGAACCTTTCTGATATACAACCAGGAGTTAGATATTCATGCAGCAGTTATAAAATTTAGTTTTTGCCTCCATATTGATTTGCATAGTTATTAGACTGGTGTAAATCTGTTTTCCATGTATCCTTACCACCATTTGTTGTCTTTTTTCTTAATTTTTATACTTTCCTTTTAAAATACTTTTAATTGTGTATATATGTCTATGTGTGTATGCACATGTGAGTTCAATGTCCACAGAAGGCTGAAGAGGGCATCAAATCCCCTGCAGCTGAAGACACAGCAGTTGTGATTCATCCGCCATTGGTGCCAATAGTTAAATTCAAGTCCTCTGCAAGAGCTTCATATGTTTTTACCTGCTATCTCATCTCTCAATGTATTTAAACAAAAATGTCCTTCCCAAAACAAGTCAACACACTTCTAACTTTGTAAGCAAGTGACTGAAATAGTTCTTTCCCCAAATTACTCAAGATCTATAGTTTCTTATACATCAAAAGGACTGTCAACATGGTTCAACTTTACTGAATAAATCATAAATCCAATTGAATTCTGCCCCAGCTTTTTAAAGAAGTCCATTCCTGACAACCATATCATGTCTCTAAGAACTTGAATGTTGACAAGCTGTAATTGTGTTTATTTATGGTCACATTACTCCATTCTCTGATGCAACAACAAGACAACACAAACCAAGTAAATCACAAAGGAAAGGGAAGATTTAGAGCAGTTTTATTGCTGACACTGACCAATACAGAGTAGAGCATCCTATGGCGGGCACAGAGGCATGTGTCTATGAGCAAGCATATCTCTTTACTTCCTTTACATACTCATCCTAGAAGGACAAGAATCCTGGGCCCTCAGGTGGATGGATGGATAATCTTATCTACTTCAAATCTCCTTCTAAAAACCCCTCCTCTAGACACATCAGGTTACAATTCTAATCCCTTACTCCCGCTGCATACTTTAAGGGAACAATGTATTCCAGTCACAGATTTAACTCCAATCCTCTGAAGACTCTATTTATTAACCATTACTGACTTAGTTCCAGATTTCCAATTCATGTAAACATACTCATTTGCATCAATACTTATGCGTGTCACTGTGTATATCTTGCTGAATTGCATGATTCTTATTTAATAGATATGATGATTTAATATGAAAAAAACATATCAGGTATGTTTCTATATTAACTTAAGACAGTGTTTCACTCCTCAAAAAATGTAATTATGTTGTGTGTGTGTGTGTGTGTGTGTGTGTGTGTGTGTGTGTTCATGGGTGTGTGTATTTGGATGCAATATCCACCAAGAGCTTGTATTATAGGAGGTTATTAGCTGCTTGATATGAGTACTAGAAATTGAACTGGAATTCTCTGTAAAAGAGCATTGCTTTCTTAACCTCTGAGACATTTTTCCAGACTTAATTCAAGTGTGTGTGTGTGTGTGTGTGTGTGTGTGTGTGTGTGTGTGCACGTGTCTGTGTGTGTCTGTGTGTGTATCCCTTTTTGTGATTTTGCAGATAAGGCATATTTCCTAATGTTTTGGTCATAAAATGTTTAGTTTCTTTTGTGTTGTAGTTCACTTGCTTTTCCTATATTGCTAAAGGTTTGCCAATATTGAAAATTGTCTATCTTTTCACTTTATTGTATTGGTGTAAATATGACCTAGACTTTTTTCAGTTTTTAAAATGTGTCATATGGGACTTAACATGAGAACTGAAGAGTGTATCATAAACATGTGAAACAGAAGAGCTGTACACTGAGAGCAATATTTTATATACATGTATATGTCAATCTCATTAATAAAACAATTCATTTTTTATTGTATTGGAAGGACATTCAGCCATATGTTTTACTGGAGTTGGTTAACAGTGCCTCATGTCAACTAAGTGCAAATTGGTTGATCATATATAGCCTGGGGAAGGATATTAAGAAGAAACCATAATGACTCTCTTGCTTCTGATATACAATGTTGGTTTGAATGAAAAATGTCTTTCATAGGCTCATGTATTTGAACACTCGCTCAATCAATGGATTTACTTGGAACTTTTAGAAGCTCGTCTTACTTATTTTTCTATAAGTGTTGTAAATACCATAACCAAAATCGAGGAAGAACAAGTTTGTTTCCATTTACAGTTAAAATTCATCTTGAAAGGGAATCAAACTAGGAACTCAAGACAAGAACTTGGAAGAAGAAACTGAAGTTGAGACCCTAGAGGAATTCTCCTTACTGCCTTGTTCCTCTTGACTTGCTCAACCTGCTTTCTTATGTAACCCAGGATTAGCCAGGACCTACAGGGACAGCACAACCCACAATAAGCTGGACCCTTTGACATCAATCTTCAGTCCAAAAAAATGTCCCACAAGCTTACCCATAGCTTAACCTTATGAACACATTTTCTCATGTAAGATAGTCTCTTCTTAGATGACCTTAACTTGTGTCAAGCTGATGTGAGAGAGAGAGAATGAGAGAGAGAGCGAGAGAGCGAGAGAGCGAGAGAGCGAGAGAGCGAGAGAGCGAGAGAGAGAGAGAGAGAGAAACATTGCTGGGAAGTATGTCACTGGAGAAGGGCTTTGAGATTTTATAGTTTAGCCTCACTTCCTATCCTCTCTCTGATTCTTGTGTGTGGATGGAAATGTGTTAGCTTCACTTCCTGTTCTTTCTACCATGTTTTCCTGCCTGTTGGTATCACTTCCCTGCTGGGATGCATCCTATCCTTCTGGATCTATAAGTCAAAATAAACAATTTCCCCTAAATTGTATTTTATTAGGGTATTCTCTCAAAGTAACAGAAAAGTTACCAATAGACATATCAATTAGATGCCCCTCTTTGGCCAAGACCAGCTTCATTATTCCTAATGCTGACACCTGGATGTGCAAGAGAGGTGGGTAAAGAAAGAAGCAGAAATCTGATGTTGGTTGATTCACATACAGATATAATCTCCAATAGAAAGCTTGCCCATCGGTGGTCAAGTGTGTCTGTTGCTGGTACAATTGTAATCACACACTTTAAATATGATATGCATTTATGATCTACAATTTCAGCAATAGAATTTTTTTGAACTATGAATTTTACATGAGACAAATTAAATACAGGCTTTCAAAAATGTGTATAATTAAGTAGCTCCATGACAGCTGCCACCACCCAGGGAAAATAACAAAATCCTGGAAATGTACATACTCACAGTGCTTCAAATACTTACCCCAAACTGGCTTTTTGTTAAAGAAAAAAATTAAATTGTAACTGTTGATGTATTAGGATTTTTCATGCAAATAATTGTATTTTTGACAGTGTTCAATTTCTATACCCCGAATTCTAATTTATTAGTAGAAGAGAAGTAGCTATAGTAAATTATTTTTTCTATTTTAAAAGAAACCTCTGTTTAAAGAATTTTGATACCATCAATTTTTTTTGAGTCAAAAGATCAGTAAAGAATTTTGCATGCTGAGGGTCTTGTTATAGATTGCCAGTGTGCCTGTCTAGTTTCATTTTTGTTCTATCCCTTGAATATGTTGCATGTCTTTGGAGTGGACACAGAGTCAATGTATATTGGTAGTAAAATCTGGGTAAATCTTTTCTTCTACACCATGGAGACAGAAAAGCTCTCACTAAAAGGGGGACAATCAGCAATGACACAAAGCCATCCTCACAGGAATACCCTGCATTGAAGCTCTGAAATTTCTAGAGAAGCTGCCTAGCAGTGCATAGGAGTGAGCGTCTAGTTCATAAACATTCTTTTCCTTCTCTTTCCTTCCTTCCTGGATGTAGTTAAAAACAATACACAAGGGCAAAGGAAGGCAGGAAGATGAAACATAGTTTACATATTAATATCATTTTTCTCTTAATATAACCTATGAGGTTAAAAGCATTATGAGTCATGAGCAGATCAAAGTGAGTCAGAGGGAGAAGTAGGGACTGAGGCATGAGCCAAGAAATGGCGAGGACACTGGTGACCAAGAGAAGCTTCAGGAAAACATGAATCTAAGGCACCCAGAGAGGTTCCACTCAATTTGTCTCCTGTAGAGTTCTACTGATGTGCAGTCCTCATGGGACTTCTGTCCATTGGATGTTGGGTTCTTTAGAAATAAATTTGTTCTGAATCTTCTGGGCTCCCCTTGCAGAGCAAGCTTCAGTGTTGAACACTGGGGGTGGGACATGTTGCAAAAAGAAAAAATGCAAAGGAAACCCCACTCTCTGGAAGTCTCTTTGGTGTTATGAATATGTTCATCTTGTAAATATGGTATTCCATAAAGTGACACTCTCAAGCAAGCTTTCATCCACACCTTTTTTTTTGTAAAACATAACAGCAAGTATTTGAAGGACTATGGCTTTGTACCTGGTGATCACTGAAGAGCTCCACTTGCTGATAATTCAGGAAGATGGGAACATGTATCCCCATTAAAAGAACTCGGTAAAACCCTAAGGGTAATAAAGAAGGGGGTCAGAGACTGAATGAACTTATAAAGAGGTTTATAATCTCCAACTTCAACGTACAAGTGACCCTTAGTCATGAATGGGTCATAAGCTCTACCATGGCTACCCTTGTTACCCTTGTTGATTGTCTTAGTTTTAGATACCTGTGGTAATTATAGGCTGAAATTCTCCATTTTTTCATTCCTTACTCAAAGAATGTCAGTCCACAAGATGCAAATAAAACAAAAGTATCAACCCATTAATGTTCTTGCCGTAATCAGCTCCAGTGATAAAGGCAAGAGACCGCCAACTCATATCATGTGTGCATGGGAAAGTTCTTACTTCTTTCCAGTCTTGCAATGCCTCTTGCAAATCTCTTGGCAGACAGGAGTTGCACATGATTTTCCCTATCTGAGCTGTATTTCCATATTGAGAGAAAAAACAACTCTACCAGCAGGTACTTAGCTGATAGATGAATTGTCATAGACAAGAGAGAGCACTGTGAAACCCCAAGGCATTCCATAGGGATAATTACTGGACTCTCTCTTTTAACTCCAATCACTGTGGCATGAATATGCAAGATTAGAGAAAGAAGAACGTATCTGTGTATATGTTGAAGTTTATTGAATGGCAATAAATTTGCATTATTTAGAGATTTCATTGACATCAATTCATTAGACAGTTTCACTCTCCATGATAGCTGTGACCAAAGCAAATATGATTTCGCCCTGCAACCCTTAATGAAAAATATTAACTTTCAGATCAAACAATATACAAGGCACAGTAAATTTGCATATAAGTTCTTCATGTGTTTATATATCTATAACATAGGGTATACATTGTCATTTATAATATAAAATACATATACTATGTTTTTTTATTTCAAGATTTTATTTTATTTTTATTTTTATTTTATTTTATTCTTTACATTGAAAACATTTTTAATTGGATATATTCTATATTTACAATTCATTTCCCTTTTTCTGGTTCCCCATGCCCAAAGGTCCCATATGCCCTTTTCCCTCCCCCTGCTCCCTCTTCCACCCCTTCCCTCTTCCCTGTTCTTGTATTCCCCTACACTGATGCTTTTATCTTTCCAGCACCAGTGTCTACTCATTTCTTCTTGTCAGACATCATTTGGTACGTGAATTGTGTCTTTGGTGTTCCAAGATTCTAGGCTAATATCCACTTATCAGTAACTGCATACCATGGGTATTCTTTTGAGACTGGGTTACCTCACTTAGTATGACGTTCTCCAGCTCCATCCATTTCTCTAAGAATTTCATGAATTCATTGTTTCTAATGGCTGAATAGTACTCCATTGTGTATATATACCACATTTTTTTTATCCATTCCTCTGTTGAGGGACATCTGGGTTCTTTCCAGCTTCTGGCTATTATAAATAAGGCTGCTATGAACATAGTGGAGCATGTATCCTTATTGCATGCTGGGGAATTTTCTGGGTATATTCCCAGGAGTGGTATGGCTGGGTCCTCCAGAAGTATCATGTCCATGTTTCTAAGGAACCACCAGACTGATTTCCAGAGTGGTTGTACCAGCTTGCAGTCCCAACAGCAGTGGAGGAGTGCTCCTCTTTCTCCACATCCTCTCCAACACCTGATGTCTTCTGAGTTTTTGATCTTAGCCATTCTGACTGGTGTGAGGTGAAATCTCAGGGTTGTTTTGATTTGCATTTCTCTAATGACTAATGATGTTGAACATTTTTTAAGGTGTTTCTCAGCCATCTGAATTTCTTCAGGTGAAAAGTCTTTGTTTAGCTCTGTACCCCACTTTTGGATAGGGTTATTTGGTTTTCTGGAGTCTAACTTCTTGAGTTCTTTGTATACATTGTATATTAGCCCTCTGTCGGATGTGGGGTTGGTGAAGATCTTTTCCCACTTTGTTGGTTGCTGATTTGTCCTTTTGACAGTGTCTTTTGCCTTACAGAAACTTTGTAATTTTATGAGGTCCCATTTGTCTATTCTTGCTCTTAGACCATAAGCAATTGTTGTTCTGTTCAGGAACTTTCCTTCTGAGCCAATGTCCTCAAGGGTCTTCCCCAGTTTCTTTTCTATTAGTTTTAGTGTGTCTGGTTTTATGTGGAGGTCCTTGATCCACTTGGAGTTGAGCTTAGTTCAAGGACATAAGAGTGGATCAATTCTCATTCTTCTGCATGTTGACCTCCAGTTGAGCCAGCACCATTTGTTGAAAAAGCTATCTTTTTTCCACTGGATGTTTTCAGCTCCTTTGTCGAAGATCAATTGGCCATAGACGTGTGGGTTCAGTTCTGGGTCTTCAATCCTGTTCCATTGATCTGCCTCCCTGTCACTGTACCAATACCATGCAGTTTTTAACACTACTGCTCTGTAGTATTGCTTGAGGTCTGGGATATTGATTCCCCCAGAAGTTCTTTTACTGTTGATGATAGTTTTAGCTATCCTGGGTTTTTTGTTATTCCAGATGAATTTGAGAATTGCTCTTTCTAACTCTATAAAGAACTGAGTTGGGATTTTGATGGGGATTGCATTGAATCTATATATATATTGCTTTTGGCAAGATTGCCATTTTAACTATATTAATCCTGCCAACCCACGAGCATGGAAGATTTTTCCATTTTCTGATGTCTTCTTCAATTTCCTTCTTCAGAGATCTGAAGTTTTTGTCATATAAATCTTTCACTTGTTTAGTCACACCAAGATACTTTATATTGTTTGTGGCTATTGTGAAGGGTGTCATTTCCCTAACTGCTTTCTCGGCCTGCTTATCATTTGCGTATAGGAAGGCTACTCATTTGCTTGAGTTGATTTTATAACCAGTGACTTTGCTGAAGTTGTAGGAGTTCTCTGGTGGAGTTTTTTGGGTCACTTAAGCATACTATCATATCATCTGCGAATAGTGATAGTTTGACTTCTTCCTTTCTGATTTGTATCCCTTTGACTTCCTTATGTTGCCGAATTGCTCTGGCTAGTACCTCAAGTACTATATTGAAGAGATATGGTGAGAGGGCGCAGCCTTGTCTAGTCCCTGATTTTAGTGGGATTACTTCAAGTTTCTCTCCGTTTACCTTGATGTTGGCTACTGGTCTGCTGTAAATTGCTTTTACTATGTTTAGATATGGGCCTTGAATTCTTGTTCTTTCCAAGACTTTTCGCATGAAAGGATGCTGAATTTTGTCAAATGCTTTTTCAGCATCCAATGAGATGACAATGTGGTTTTTTCTTTGAGTTTGTTTATGTAGTGGATTGCATTGATGGATTTCCATATATTGAACCATCCCTGCATCCCTGGAATGAAGCCTGCTTGATCATGGTGAATGATCGTTTTGATGTGTTCTTGGATTCGGTTGGCAAGTATTTTGTTCAGTATTTTTGCATCGATATTCATAAGAGAAATTGGCCTGTAGTTCTCTTTCTTAGTTGGATCTTTGTGTGGTTTTGGTATCAGGGTAATTGTGGCTTCATAGAATGAGTTGTGTAGTGTTCCTTCTGTTTCTATTTTGTGGAACAGTTTGAAGAGTATTGGTATCAGGACTTCTTTGAAGGTCTGATAGAATTCTGCACTAAAGCCATCTGGTCCTGTGCTTTTTTTTAGCTGGAAGACTTTCTATGACCCCTTCTATTTCTTTGGGAGTTATGGGTCTGTTTAGATGATCTATTTGATCCTGGTTTAATTTTGGAATTTGGTATCTATCTAGGAAATTGTCCATTTCCACCAGATTCTCCAGTTGTGTTGATTATAGGCTTTTGTAGTAGAATCTGATGATTTTTTTGAATTTCCTCAGTTTCTGTTGTTATATCTCCCTTTTCATTTCTAATTTTGTTAATTTGAATACTGTCTCTGTGCCCTTTGGTAAGTCTCACTAGGGGTTTATCTATCTTGTTGATTTTCTCAAAGAACCAGCTCCTGATTTTGTTGATTCATTGTATGGTTCACTTTGTTTCAACTTGATTGATTTCTGCCCTGAATTTGATGATTTCCTGTCTTGTACTCCTCCTGGGTGAAATAGCTTCTTTTTGTTCTAGAGCTTTCAGGTACGCCATTAAGTTGCTAGTATATGCTGTCTCCTGTTTCTTTTTGGAGACACTCAGGGCTTTGAGTTTTCCTCTAAGCACTGCTTTCATTGTGTCCCATAGATTTGGGTATGTTGTGCCTTCATTTTCATTAAATTCTAAAAAAATCTTTAATTTCTTTCTTTATTTCTTCCTTAATGAAGGTATCATTGAGTAGAATGTTGTTCAGCCTCCACATGTATGAGGATTTTCTGTTGTTTTTGTTGCTATGAAGAACACTCTTACTCCATGGTGATCCGATAGGAGGCATGGGATTAGTTCGATCTTTTTATATTTGTTGAGGTCTGTCTTGTGACCAATTATATGGTTGATTTTGGAGAATGTACCATGAGGTGCTGAGAAAAAGGTATAGTCTTTTGGTTTAGGATGAAATGTTCTATATATATATCTGTTAAAACCAATTGGTCCAACGTTTCAATGAGTTTCCCTGTGTCCCTGTTTAGTTTCTGTTTTCCTGATCGGTCCATTGAGTATAGTGGAATGTTGAGGTCCCCCACAATTATTGTGTTAGGTGCAATGTGTCCTTTGAGCTTTAGTAAAGTTTCTTTTACGAATGAGGGTGCTCTTGCATTTGGAGCGTATATGTTTAGAATTATGAGTTCTTGGTGGATTCTTCCTTTGACTAGCAAGAAGTGACCTTCTGTGTCTCTTTTGATGACTTTGGGTTGAAAGTCTATTTTATCTGATATTAGAATGGCTATTCCAGCTTGCTTCCTGCGACCATTTGCTTGCAAGATTGTCTTCCAGCCTTTTACTCTAAGGGAGTGTTTGTCTTTGACTCTGAGGTGTGTTTCCTGTATGCAGCAAAATGTAGGGTTCTGTTTCCGTATCCAGTCTGTTAGTCTATGTCTTTTTATTGGGGAATTGAGTCCATTAAAAGATATTAAGGAATAGTGATTATTTCTTCCTGTCATTTTTGATGCTATTTTTGTTTTTGAGTAGTTATCTTCCTTTGAGTTTGACGGAAGAAGGTTACTATCTTGCTTTTTCTTGGGTGCAGTTTCCCTCCTTGTATTGGATTTTTCCTTCTATTATCCTTTGTAGAGCTGGGTTAGTAGAAAGATATTGTGTAAATTTGGTCCTGTCATGGAATATTTTGATTTCTCCATCTATGTTGATTGAGAGTTTTGCTGGGTATAGTAGTCTTGGCTGACATTTGTGTTCTCTTCGGGTCTGAATGAGGTCCGCCCAGGATCTTCTAGCTTTCATGGTTTCTGGAGAGAAGTCTGGTGTGATTCTGATAGGTCTTCCTTTATATGTTACTTGGCCCTTTTCTCTTACTGCCTTTAATATTCTTTCTTTGTTTAGTACATTTTGGGTTTTGATTATTATATGACGGGAGGTATTTCTGTTCTGGTCCAGTCTGTTTGGAGTTCTGTAGGCTTCTTGTATATTCATGGGCATCTCTCTCTTTAGGTTGGGGAAGTTTTCTTCCATAATTTTGTTGAAGATATTTGCTGGCCCTTTAGGTTGTAGATCTTCACTCTCATCTATCCCTATAATCCTTAGGTTTGGTCTTCTCATTGTGTCCTGGATATCCTGGATGTTTTGGGTTACAAGCCTTTTGCATTTTGCATTTTCTTTGACTGTGGAGTCAATGGTTACTATGGTATCTTCAGCATCTGAGATTCTTACCTCGATCTCTTGTATTCTGTTGTTGATATTTGCATCTACGACCCCTGATTTCTTCCCAAGGTTTTCTATCTTCAAAATTGCCTCCTTTTGTGATTTCTTAGTTGTTTCTACCTCTGTGTTCAGCTCTTGGATGGTTTTGCTCAGTTCCTTCATTTGTTTGTTTGTGTTTTCTTGCAATTCTTTAAGAGATTTTTTTGTTTCCTCTTTCATGAATTCTGCCTGTTGGTTCAAGTTCTCCTTCATTTCTACAAGTGATTTTCTCGTTTCCCCTTTATTGGTTTCTGTCTCTTGGTCCATATTCTCCTGGAGTTCTTTAAGTGATTTTTGTGTTTGCATTGTAAGAGCTTCTACCCTCTTGATGTTCCCCTGCATTTCTTTAAGAGATTTGTTTATGTCTTTTTTGTGTTCCTCTAGCAGCATCATGACCAGTGCTTTTATATCCAACTCTTGTTTTTCTGGTGTGTTGGGGTATCCAGGACTTGCTGTGGTTGGCGAATTGGGTTCAGATGGTGCCATAATGCCTTGATTTCTGTTAGTAACGTTCCTATGTTTGCCTTTTGCCATCTGTTTATCTCTGGAGTTAGTTGGTCTTATTGTTAATGGTTGGAGTTTGAAACCCCTGCGAGCCTGGCCTTTGGTGCTGCTGTAGTAGAGGGAGTCTTTGCTCCTGACCCCAGCTGCCAGTGTTCAGCAGTGACCTGAGGCAAGATGACAGTCTTGCTGACCCCAGCTGCCAGCAGTCCACAGTGACCTGAGGCAAGATGACAGTCTTGCTGACCCCAGCTGCCAGCAGTCCGCGGTGTCCCGAGGCAAGATGGCAGTCTCACTGCAAGCCCAGCGAGCTGGTCTCCAGTGGTCAGCAACCAGCCGCTGGGCTGTAGGTGCACAGATCTCCTGCCGAGGTCCTCTGGCTCTGGGGAGAAGGTGTTTTTAGGGGTCTGGAAGAACTGCGGGAGAACCTCGACTCTGGCTCCTGGCCCACACCTGTTGGTTTCCCGCCGGAGCAATGGCAGGCCCGATTAGGTCTGGATACCTGCCCCTCTCTGCTGGTGACCCGGGTGCAAGACGGAGGATTCGGTGTAGGGGCTTGGGAGAACTGCGGGCCATGCAGCTCTCAGCCGTGCTGTGGAGGTGTTCCAGCGATCCACCCTGACTCTCGTTCCTGGCCCACGCCTGGCGGTTTCCTGCCCGAGCAATGGCAGGCCCCAATTAGCCATATACTATATTTTTATGTTATATAACATATATAATGTATTGTGTATAATATATTATATTATTGTATGTAATATATTGCATATTATAATATATAAGATATATAATATATTATATACTATGTATTATAAAGTGTACATATTCAATACATACAAATATACCTACATATATACAATATACATACAATATGTTTATTATACCTATATATTTGCTGAATACAAATATTATATATACTATAGTATAAAGTATATACACATACATCATATATAGTGTGATATACAGTATATAGCATCATATATAGTGTACATATTATATAGCTTCATAAAATATACATACTGTATAGTGTTTAATAATATATATAGTATATGTATTATATATGCATGCTATATATTACATACTATATGTAATATGCTATATATTATTGAATAGCACATAGAAGTTAAGGGACAAGATACAAGATTACAATCACAGTGTTTAGAGTCCTTTTTTTCTGGGGTCCTTGTAAAAGACCCACACCTTTCCTGGGTCTGGTGTGCCCAGTACATTCTTGTACTTGTTTTAACTGGAATGGTTTTAAAACAGCCATGTGCCTCTACAGTCCCAATTCACACCCAATACAAGAATAAGTCATGTAGTATCAGTTACCATGCAGTATACTACTGCATGGGTACAGGGTAGATGTCATGATGTGTGCACCAGACAGAGTCATCCTCCATCCTAAAAGTTCAGACAAAACTCTGGTAAAGAAAGTCTTTTGAGACAAAGCTCTGGGTTTCAAAACAATTGAGGTTCATGGTATAGTCTTAGAGCAGGGTACAGTTTGGTCCCAACAATGGCTTTAAACCAGACTCGGTCACTTGAGGTGACTCTGCAGGTCACCTCACTTACTTGTTTCTGTGTTGTTCTGCATCTCTTCCAGTGACCAACTTGCTGTTTCATAAGCACAGTACATTTGTCAGTTTTAATTAGAAGTCCAGGAGCCTCACCTGTTTTAGGAAATGGACCTGAAATTTTCAAACATGATTTCAAGTGAATCAGCTGAAAACTCTTAACAAAGATAATTTTGACTTTGACCAATAGAATCACATTGTCTGTGGGTTGGGCCTTTAATAGTAACCCTTTCAAAAGCTCCTATGAGGATTTGTTTAAGTATGTAAATATGAGCCATCAATCATAAAATTTAAAGAAAGCTGGAAAGATGAATAAGATTGAAGTTTCTAAAAGGCTAATGGAAACACACTCCCTGGGGACTTTCAAAGTCCAAATTTCTATGAATCAAAATATTCATTGTTTCCAAGGAAAAGGGGATGAACTCTTGAGTTTATTATCCCAATGGGAAGGCCCCATTGACCTGCCAATACAATATGTATGAAGTAAATGTTTATGAATGGGTGTAAGAAAATGGAATGTTGAGAATATGAGAGAACCTGGGTAGGAAACAGCTCTTGAAGCATTGGCCTATCTCTGTGTGATACAGGAAGGTCCCACAGTGGATTTTATGACTCATCCATTTACTCCCTAGTGTTCAGTTTCCTATCGGGCATTGAGTTGCAGAAATGTTACTACAGCTGAAATCTTCCTTGAGAGAAAAGTAAAACCAGGCAGCATGACTGCTCATTGGTTCTGTTTGTGTGTTTGTTTTCAGTGACAAATACATGACCAATGGATTCTGGCTCTCTACAGACATGGGTCCTTCCAGCTTACCTCTCCCCACATTTCCTTTCAGCTCCTTCTTTAATCTCTATGCATGGGCACATTCAAGTCCTCTTTTGCCCCTCAGGATTCTGAAAGCCACTTCAGTAGGTAGAAAAGCAATTTGGGGATGCCTAACTCTACTACAGTTATCTCACATAAAAGATGGATAAACTTATGTGACTACATTACAGGAGGCTTGTATAATGGGCACTGAGAGAAAACATAAGTATCATCAGATTCTTCTTGAGAAGAGCTTGGAGAAAAAGTTTTAGTATTTGATGTATAGAACTACATAGCTCTTCATCTCTCTCTCTCTCTCTCTCTCTCTCTCTCTTACACACACACGCACACACACACACACACACACACACAGAGAGAGAGATTCAAACATAGAATGCACACACCACAACAACATTCATGTAAACACACTAACACAACAACATTCATGTATAGAATATGTATATGCATGTGCATACATACATACTAACAAATTCCATGAGCCAACAATAATGCCTGAGTCATGTGGACTATTTATGGATGGAAATCTCAAGGCAAATAGTAAATTCCTCTTGCCTTACAACTTGTTTGACAGTAAAAGCAATTGGATTCATCTTAAACACACAGTTTGACCTTTGCAGTCCTGGAGTTTGGAAGAGGTCTTAACCTTACTCCATCACCCTGTGGAATGGTTACTTTCTATTTCTATGATGTGCCCTTTGACACACACATTAATCTGTGTTTTACTTCTGGGTATTGTACTAGAATACTGCTGTGTTTATCTGTTAAACATGCTGTGATGGTTTGAATAAGAATGGCTCCCATAGTGCCATATATTTGAATGTTTAGTCAGGAAGTGAAACTGTTTGAAAGGATTAAAAGGATATGTAGTTCTTCTCCACTTTGTTTTCTAATGGAAGAGCCTCAAGCACATGGGCATGGGAAAATTTCCTGAACAAAACACCAATAGCTTATGCCCTAAGATGAAGAATTTACAAATGGGACATCATAAAATTGCAAAGCTTCTGTAAGGCAAAGGACCACTGTCAATAAGACAAAATGGCAACCAACAGATTGAGAAAAGCTCTTTATTAATCCTATATCCAACAGAGGGCTAATATCCAATATATACAAAGAACTCAAGAAGTTAGACTCCTGAGAACCAAATAACCTTATTAAAAATGGGGTACAGAACTAAACAAAGACTTCTCAATTGAGGAATACCAAATGGCTGAGAAGCACCTAAAGAAATGTTCAGCATCCTTAGTCATCAGGGAAATGCAAATCAAAATAACCCTGAGACTTCACCTTACACCAGTCAGAATTGGTAAGATCAAAAACTCAGGTGACAGCAGATTCTGGGGAGGATATGGAGAAAGAGGAACACTCCTCCGTTGCTGGTGGGATTGCAAGCTACTCGAACCACTCTGGAAATCAGTTTGGCAATTCCTCAGAAAGTTGGACATTAGTACTACCTGAGAACCCAGCTATACTACTACTGGGCATATACCCAGAAGATGCTCCAACATGTAATAAGGACACATGCTCGACTATTTTCATAGCAGCCTTATTTATAATAGCCAGAAGCTGGAAAGAACCAGAAAATGTGGTACATTTACACAATGGAATACAAGTCAGCTATTAAAAACAATGACTTCATGAAATTTGCAGGCAGATGAATGGAACTTAAAAATATCATCCTGAGTGAGGTAACCCAATCACAAAAGAACACACATGGTATGTACTCACTGATAAGTAGATATTAGCCCCAAAACTCTGAATACCCAAGATACAGTTCACAGACATGAAGCTCAAGAAGAAGGAAGATCAAAGTGTGGACACTTCAGTCCTTATTTGAAAGGGGATAAAAATACTCATGGGAGGAGAAACAGAGACAAAGTGTGGGGTAGAGACTGAAGGAAAGGCTACCCAGAGACTGTCCCACCAGGGGATCCATCCCAAAAACAGTTACCAAACCCAAATACTATTGTGGATGTCAACAGGTACTTGTTGACAGGAGTCTGATATAGATGTCTCCTGAGCGGCTCTGCCAGTGCCTGACAATTATGGAAGTGGATGCTCACAGCCATCCATTGGACTAAGCACAGGGTCCCCAATGGAGGAGCTAGAGAAAGGACCTAAGGAGCTGAATGGGTTTGCAGTCCCATAGAAAGAACAACAATATGAGCCAACCAGTACCCCCAGGGCTCCCAGGGACTAAACCACCAACCAAGGAGTATACATGGAGGGAACCACAGCTCCAGCCACATATGTAGCAGAGGACAGCCTTGTTGGACATAAATAAGAGGAGAGGCCCTTGGTCCTGTGAAGGCTTGATGGCCCAGTGTAGGGGAATGCCAGGACAGGGAAATGTGACTTAGTGGTTTAGTGAGCATGGGATAGGGGGCTTTCAGAAGGAAAATGAGGAAAGGGAAATAATAGTTGAAATGTAAATAAAGAAAATATCTAATAACAAAAAGGCATAGGTTTCAAAAGCCCATGCCAAGCCCAGTCTCTTTGTCTTTCTTCCTGTCTCTTTCTTCTCCCCCCACCCCTGCTTTCTTATACCCACATATCAGAATATGGAATGTCTAATCCCTGCTCATGTACTTCTTCTGCCTTCATGCCCCCATAATCACTGCCATGATAACAATGGACCAAGCCTCTGGAACTCTAAACAAGCCAATGAAATTCTCTTTTATAAGAGTTGCCTTGGTCATGGTGTCTCTTTACAAGGACAGAACTCCACTAAGATTGAAGTAAGAATCATTTTGATTACTTTGCTCTACAGTCTTTGAATAGCCTTCTTTTAGACAGTAACCAAATGTTTCCTACCCAATATTTGGTCCACAATCTTTAGGCAACACAGCTAGTCCTAATTAAAATGAAGGCAGATATGTCCAGTTCCCAAGAAGTTGACTGAGCTATGGGAGAAAATGTCTGCACAAATGGCACTGACCTCAGGAGATAGATAATCAAGGAGTCTCCTGGTAGAGGCCAAGAAAGAACCAAGGATTAAATCAAGCTTCTCAAAGAAGTCCACTGGAGTCAACTGACAGGGTATGGCCAAGTACAGAAAGAGTGACTAAGAAGAAAATATTGGATACAAATGCAACAGGCAGCAGGAGGACTGGTGTCTTCATCTGTTCAGTTTGCATTAGAGTGGGGCTCATTTTCTGACTCAATTGACTAACCCTTTGAATCTCTGTACTGTAGTGGTTCGGAGACTACCTGAACACCATGGAAAAACGTCAGATGGATGACCTTGAGTAAAGTCTTTAAGACAGAGTAAGTCTCTGTCTTAACCTTTCTGTCTGTGATTTGGAGGTGCTGAGGCCAGAACTCCTGGGTCCTGGAAACCTGACATGAGAGATTAAGAAAGACAGACACAAGCTAATTCCTTGGGGATATCAGTTATCAAGTCTAGAGAATCTGCATGTTCCAGGTCAAAGAGGGACCCTATCTCACAAAACAATGAACTTGGTCCCTGAAGAACGTACCAGAAGTTGAATTTTGTCTTCACACATATCTATATGCATGTGTGTACAGGAACACACACACATGAACACACACACACACACACATGAACACACACACACACACACACAGAGAGAGAGAGAGAGAGAGAGAGAGAGAGAGAGAGAGAGAGAGAGAGAGAGAGAGAATGCTTCACTTCATTGGGGTAATAGGAGAAAGTGGCTTGCAAGGATAAGCAAGATTTGTGAAGCAGAGAGAGTGGAATTCTCAGGGAATGCATGAAGAATGAGAGTCTAAAGCTCTAAGAGCACTGCAGTACCCATATGCTTGGGACTTGTTCAGACTTGAGTCCAGAGATTGTCAAAGGTCTGAACGTGGAAGTATTTTGTTCTAATGAACAACAGAGGGAAGAGAGACAGAGAGACAGAGAGAGGGAGAGAGAGAAAGAGAGAGAGAGAGACAGAGAGACAGAGAGAGGCAGATGCAGATGTAGAACCAGATGCAGAGAGACACGGAGATAGGCAAAGAGACAAAGAGTACTGCAGATAATTCAGAACTCCAAATTTTCCAGAAAATCCCAAAGATAATTCTTAGCTTCAAAATATCAAATAGAAGCTTGGGGCCAAAGCTACTTGGATACTTGGGATGAAAGTTCTCTTCAGCCTAAATGATATAGCTCAAGCCATGGCTTTGTTCTTTCTCTTTATGTCACAAAGGATGCTTCTGGATTTAATATGGTCTGAAAAACAAGCATTTGGAATTAAATGTAAAGTAAGTGACAAATTAGAAAACCAGTGATCTCCTAACTGTGTCACACCTTCCCTGACTTAAAAACATTTGAAACTCCACACTATTAGAAGTAGTGCTTAAAAACAAATTAGAAATCATGCATCAATTTGCAGTAAATATAATGCACTGTTGACCTTCAGCAGCGTTTAATTTCTCCATGATGAAGCTTGATATTTAACATCCAAACCTGCTCATCTCTCATTCACCCTACTCATTTTGACCACTGCCCCGTAATGCTTGCATCCACACCTCTGTGACAACCTGATTGGCTCAGAACAGCAGCTGGCATGTTAATTTTGGCACAGTTCTGACAGGCAAGAGGACAAGATGAAGGTTGTCTCTAGGCTGATTTTATACACACACACACACACACACACACACACACACACACACATATACATATATATTTTTTTTCTGAGGATGTAAAGAGTCTGTCCAGGCCTCTCACCAGCTGCTGGCCATCTTTGGCAATTTTTAGTATGTAAAAAGATTATTCCCATCTTTCCCTTCATCTCTATATGGTCTTCACCCTCTGTAGCTCTGTTTCTGGTTCCAAACTTCCTCATTTCATAAGTGTACAATATCAGGCTAGAGTTTCTCCAGGAAGAACTTGCCTTAATTAACTGCACCTATACCAAATTTATTTCCAAATAATTGCACATTGTTAAACACAGGACTTAGGAATTTTTAGGGGATGTAGTTTGATCTCTAAATTTTAAAGAGACGTAACTTACGTTATTTCATGGGTTCTGATAATGGTTAATTTTAGACAAAGCAAGATATGTGTAGGCCAATTACATACATCAAGACTATTTTAAAGTGTTGTTAGCATATTGAATCAGGAATTTCTAATGCTTGAGTAGAGTGTATAGTTGTTTATGGGGAATGAGTGAAGGATGGCTATGTGTTGAACTCCACCACAGTAGTGGCCAGACAGTGCCCCATCCCTTTAGGTTAATGAAAATTATTCAGACCTTGATGCGTCTATATTCTTATTCAGAATCTTCATCTCTCACAGAACATCAACCAGACTTTGGTGAAATGATGAGAAATGAGATGGTGCGAAATATGGTAGGAGAACTAGATTGCAAACATCAAAAAAGGACGTAATGAGGAATAGCAAGTGAGATCCACTAGAGAAGCCAGAGAGACAAAGAATCTCAGGCACACAACCCAGGACACCAGAATGTGAAACAGGGATGATGCTCTTTAAAGATAAAGGCTCACAGCAAGCATAGGTGAGAGGGTAGAATGCTGAGTTCAAAGAATGAGCAGAACATGCCCTGGCTCCTGAGCTAGACTATATACCAAATATATTGGAGACAAAAAGTCCAGGGAAAAATAACTTGGCTCACATTTGACTGAATTAACAATTAAACTGTGAGAAAGAAATGAGAGTGAGAGTGAAGGGAGAACTTGAAGAACCCATGAAAGATGAGAATTCTAAGAAAACACACAGCCAAAGCATTGGGATAATGCAATGGGATGAAATGAACCTTTACTTACCAGGAAACGAAGGGGCCCAGGACCTGAACTTGCAGTGGGTCCACAGCACATCTGACATAGTAAGGAAGCAGCTAAGGAAGGGACCATTTGGATCTCCTCTTCATCTGGGTTTTAGCTGGAGACCCCAAGTAATCCCTTCCTGTGATGGTTTGTATATGATTGGCCCAGGAAGTGAACCTATTAGGAGGTGTGGCCTTGTTGGAGTAGGTGTGTCGATGTGGGTGTGGGCTTAAGACCCTCCCCCTGGCTGCCCGGAAGTCAGTCTTCCACTAGCTGCCTTCAGATGAAGAGAGAGAACTCTCAGCTTCTCCTGCACCAAGCCTGCCTGGATGCTGCCATGTTTCTGCCTTGATGACAATGGACTGAACCTCTGAGACTGTAAGCCAGCCCCAATTAAATGTTGTATTTTATAAAACTTGCATTGGTCATGGTGTCTGTTCACAGCAATAAAACCCTAACTAAGACACTTCCCTTCTTGCTGTCAAAGGCCAGGTCTCTATAAGATTATGAGTAGCAAAAGCATAGATGTTATAAAATCAGCTGTTGGGGAAGACCTCAAAAAAATAAGTTTCTCCTTATTCCAGTGTACTCTGCAAATGTGAACCTAAAGTAGAGAATTATAGCCTTTATAAGAAGTTATGTATTTATGAAATAGAAGCCAATTTATGGAAAACTGACAAAGCAATGCTTTGTTTTGTTTTGCTTTGAGTTATGGCTCAATAGTTGAGGTTTATAGTAAGGTACAATAAATGAATATAATTAGATTTGTAATATTTCTGCCTTGGGTGTAGACCTGAGTATTGGTCATATGGATGCATGGATAGATGACATATGGATATAAAATTCCATAAAATGGTGCTAATTCAGCACAGTGGGTGTGTGGAACTCTGAGTTTTGGGCTTTCGCTTTCATCTGAGAGATGCTAAAGCTGGCATGACCCATCTATCAGGGGAAAGACAATGATAAAGTGCACAGGTGTGGAGAATGTACTTCTACAATTTGAACTAGATTAACCACAATTTTCCTAATCCTTTTTTCTCATAATTTGTGTGTGCTTCATAAAGAGTTCAATATCCATCTGTTTGGAAATTTCCATATAAACACAACCACTCATTTGTGTGCTGCTTCCAAAGGCTCATGAGCTTTCTCACTGGTTTTTATTCTGTCAGGATAGTTCAAGACTGCTGTCCCTGGAGCATTGTCTCCCATGCTCGGTAAGGTTTTTGATATTTAAATAAACAAGAAAGAAGGGCCTGAATGCCAGTGGTCAGTGCTCCAGAGAGATGAGGGGTTTGTTATATTTGAAGTAGATTTTCATACCCAATGAAAATTAATCTTTTCAAAAAAAATTAGCTCCATGTACAAGCTCTGTTCAAATTAACATCAGAAATGCTAACCTGGCCTGAGAAATGACAGTTGCAGCTAGTCTCTTAGATGTATATTCTATGGAGTTGAAGATTTTGTTGAGGGGAAATTTGAAATGGTGATCCACCCCCCTAGAAACAAAGGAAAAGGTTGGGTTTTGTTTTCCAGATCTATGTCGTTCTCCAGGCCAATACAAAATCTTTTCATAAAAATTGTAATGACTAAATACCTGAGGCAGGCAAGTTGAGCCACATTCCACCATGACAGAGAAGACATGGCTGCAGAGGAGGAGGAGTCATGAAGACAGGAATGTGAGGCAGCCAGACACAACTAGAGCAGTCACATCACAATGACAGTCAGGAAGCAGAATGAAAGGGGTAAATGCTCATGTTCCGCTTAGTTTAGCATTTCTCTGGCTTTGTGATTGTGACACTACCTGGTGGAGCACTGTTGCTTACACCTAGGATGTATCTTCTCACCTCAGTTAATCTAATTCTAGAAGACCCCTCAGAGAAGGCCGTAGACGTTCCCTCAAGGTGACTAGATCCTGTGAAGTTTAAAAATCAGTATAAATCATTACCCATACTTTTCATTGTTGAAACAAATAAGGAAGTAAATATAAAGAGAAGAATGAAAAAGTTTGGCTTGTAGTTTAAGAAGTTTCAGCCCCATGGATTAAAGGTCTGTGGTGAGAAAACGCATCCTGATACAAACATGTGATGAGTCAGAGCCATTGGCTCACGGCAACCAGAAAGGACAAAGACTAAAATCTCTTCTTCAATGACACACTTCCTCTAACCATTATAGACAGTCCTACCTCCTATTCTCCAACTGATGAAGTCAGCACCTCCACTATCCAACTACTTCTTGATAGCACACCCAAACTTTAAGAAGGGATACTACATACCCAAGCCACAATGTAGGGTAATGTTCTTACATTACTGTCCTAGAAATGAAACCATTTTAAGGTTGTTCATAAAGAATGAGTTGCCTATGATTACTGTTGATTGTTTTCATTAGGGGATATTGAACACAAATAAAGGACCACACCATGAATGATTTTAGCCAACTAGCATATAAAGTTCATCCTTACCACCTAACCCTACTAGCAACATAGGTAGCAACAAAAGAAATGCACCCACCAAGGAGAGGCAAAGGTAAGCAGGTAAAAATCAACAGGTTTGCTATCTGACCTTGTATCTGGGCTGCCACTGGAAGGTTCTCAGCACTCTGGGAAAGAACAATATTTCTGAGAAATAACATCTAGATATACCCAGTGAACTGTCTTTGTTGATTTCAGATCCAGTCAAGTTGACAATCAAGGTTAATTATAACAGTTGCTTTTGTTTTTTATAACCTGAAAAGCTATTTCTCATTCTTTTAAGGATTTTTCTAGGATTTTCTTTTACCTCGCTTGTTTCAAAGAAAAGTTTTTTTTCTTTTTTTTTTATTTTCTATATTCTATGTTTACATTCCAAAGGCTTTCCCCTTTCCCAGTTCCCACCCACCATAGTTCCTATAGTTCCTCTCCCCCCATCTGTTCCCCAATAATTCCCCCTCCCCCCTCGGTTTCTTTACTAAACTGGATGCAATCTTTACAGGCCCAGGGTCCTCTCCTTTCTTCTTCTTGGGAATCATTTGACTTGCTATTTGTGTCTTGAGTATTTAGGGCTTCTGGGCTCATTAATATCCACTTATCAGTGATTGCATTTCATGTGCATTCTTTTGTGATTGGGTTAATTCACTCAGGATGATATTTTCCAGGTCTTCAAAGAAAAGTTTTTAAGTCCCAAAGTGGCAAAATTTCTGTATTGATTCTTGAATAGTAAGTTGTTAATATCTACCTACATATATTTAAATACCCCTAAACCCTGAATTTAAAAGATGTAAAAATAAAATAGGCAATTATTTTCCCATGAGATGATGATAAAATATGATTAATTTTATTAATTTTGCAGATCAAGTTCAATCATTGCAAGATTTAATGAGTGCATCTAAGATCAGTTTATCTTCTTGCTTTTTAAGACATATTTTGATTTATGTGTCTCTGTGAGTAGGTGTAGATGCAGGTAAGAAGTAGGAGCTGGGGGTTTGTAGAGATGGAGTTACGGGTTTTGAGCTGAGATGGGTGCTAGAAGCAAACTCAGGTTCTCCACAAGAAAGGCACACTCTGAAGTGCAGAAGCATTGCTCTAGCCCTCATTTCAGTGATTTATAATGGGTAAAAATGTCTCCCAGTGGTACTCAAGAAGAACGTAGTTATGTTCCAAGTGAGTAACTATAGTCCATGATAAAATTCAGCTGCCAAATTGCTTAAATTGCACTCTATCAGTTTGTCCTGTGATTGTTCTCATGTTTATTATGTCAATCATCTTTTCTTCAAGCTAACTATAGGAATTGAATTTTAAATACTTCTTGTTAATTTCTTGAAATTCTCATACATCGATACAACATAGTTTAATCATATCCATCCAACAACATGCTGTATTTTACATTATTAACAGATGGGTTATAATTACACTGAAACTTCACAATTTAACTTTTACAAAATCAGAAATTATATTTTCTACATCTTTATAAACTAACATGAAATTTGGTTGCTATTTTATTTAAGCAGGTGAATTATTGATTTAGGTGATAAAAATCACAGTAACAGAAAAGTTTCTGAACACCTGTTTCTGTGATAATTTTAGCAAATAGCCCTGGTTTCTTTTAAAACAACAATTGCTTCTGCACGTGTCATTAAAATGTCATATCCACTATGGAGATTGAGGATGTGGCTTCCCTGTGGTCCTGCTGGGAGTTGTATATTTGCTGTGACTGGCGTCCTTTGTAGAGTGGCTCATGTGGAGCTGCTGGCAGCAGCCAAGTCTCAGCCTTGCCATCTTCTTCCTGCTCATTTGTGCTTTGATAAGAATAATTCTATTATTTCTCTATAGAAATCTTCTAAAATGATTGCCCTATCTATAGTACTATTCAACTGAACATGGATGATGTAACCTATACATTCTATAAATCAGAAAAGAAAGAAAGAAAGAAAGAAAGAAAGAAAGAAAGAAAGAAAGAAAGGAAGGAAGGAAGGAAGGTAGAAAGAAAAAGGAAGGGAGGGAGGAAGGGAGGAAGGAAGGGAGGAAGGAAGGGAGGAAGGAAGGAAGAAGAAAACCCACCCTAAACTTGCTGAGGTGGATCAAAAGTGAAGACTCCTTGTGCATATACCAGATCTCATTCCTTATGTAGCATGTGACAGCTGTCTATCTGATGGATGAAAGGGAGAGGAGGTTAAGTCAGTTCATATGGGAACCATCAGGAAGGAATGTTGTTGTCCTGTGATAGCACCAGATAATGTAAATAGAAATGATGGTATTTGACCTAAAAACTTGAGTGGAGAGATCTTCTCTGAACTGCACTGCACGTTGGATGGCATTCTCTCCTGCAGTCAGACACCTGGAGTTCTGCCTCCTGGTAGGATTAGAACTTCAGCAGCCAATGAGAACCTCTCAGCTAGACTCTAGAACACTTGACCAACAACCTGAGAAAGGGAAGGATTCTACTGAGTTCTTGAAGCTGAATCTTGAAATACCATGGTTCAGTTTTTGCTGTGTTTACTTGGTTGCTCCCATAGTCTTTTAAATGATTATATTTTCCACAACCTTAACAAGTCTTCCTGGATGTACCTCCTCTTCGCCACCTCCCAGCCCATCTCAGCTCGGTTTGCAGCCATATTGGAATGTGGTGAGCCATTAATATGCTTTCTCAATTCCTCAAACCAATTGATTTCTATTAGGGGAATCTTCTCTTGGCTAAAAACCCCCTAACTCCTGAATGCTTTCAACACTGAGCTCAAAGACACCCATCCTCTGCAGCATCTCATTATACACACCTCACCAGGACACTTCTCGGTCAGATCTGTACAAACAGCTTCTCATCTGTCACCACTTACTAAACTATGAGGTATTTTTAAGTCCAGGAGGGACATTGCAGGAAAGAAAGTCCAGATCATGCTATGAAAGGATATCTCAAAAACCATTTTTATTTTCATAATCCATGAGAATTGGTGTGTTACTTGTGTTAGGTGGACCAGGTCCTTGCCTCTTGGGCTTTAGTGTAAGTAGTAAGTACAGGACCAGTTTCTACTCTTCCTGAGTCTAGGCCAAGTGATGTCACAGGTGGACATGGGCTCTTCTCTTTTAAATGATTATATTATCTCATCTCCTTCTCATCTTCCATGTCAGCACTTCTCAGACCAATGTAGTAGTTCTAGCCAGCTCCCTCCATCATTGGTTTTGTTCATGGGCATTTCCTTTTTAAATACTACAAACTAATTACTATTCTTAATACTGAAGTTTAAATAACTCCATGCCCTCTGGCCTTGCAACAAGGCGGCTGGGAGCAGCCTGCCCTGCTCCTCACAGCAGCGGTCGCGGTCAGTCTCCATATTGCTGCCAGGCTACTGCTAGAGAGGGCACAGTTATACAGACTCAATCAACGACTACCATCTCTTGGGTGGATCCACCAGGCTCTCGCCACTAGCCAGGGCCAGGGCGGCGGCTCGGCTGCACATCTCCAAGCCCTCTAGCTTTGCACCAACTCAGTTGGGAACCGCCTTCCCTGAGGTCCACTCAGCATTCACAGAGGCATTCTCTATCTTGCAACCTGGTCATCAGTAGAGAAACAACAGGCAGGCCCAGCCTCACGGGAGGTTCAAACACCAGCCAGTGACAACAAGGCCAACTAATGCCAGAGATAACCAGATGGAAAAAGGAAAATCTACGGACGTTACTAACAGAAATCAAGGCAGCATGGCAGTATCTGAACCCAGTTTGCCAACAACAGGAAGCCCTGGATACCCTAACACACCAGAAAAACATGACTTGGATCTAAAATCACTGGTTAGGATGCTGGTAGTGGAACACATAGATAAATCTCTTAAAGAAAAACGGGAGAAAAGGATCAAAAGTTAGAAACCCTTACAAGGCAAACACAAAAATCACTTAAAGAAATTCAGGAGAATATGGATCAAAAAACAGAAGCCAATAAGGAGGAAATATAAAAATCACTTAACAAAATACAGAAGAACGTGGGTCAACAAGTAGAAGATATGAAAGAGGAACACAAAAATCACTTAAAGAATTACATGAAAACACAAACAAGCAAGAGAAAGATCTGAGCATATCCATCCAGGTTATGCTAGAAGAAAGAATCTCAGATGCCAAAGATACCATAAGAACCATTGATTCAACAGTCAAAGAAAATACTAAATGCAACAAGCTTGTAACCCAAAACATCCAGGAAATCCAGGACACAATGAGAAGATCAAACCTAAGGATTATAGGTATAGATGAGAGTGAAGATTTACAAGTTAAAGGGCCAGCAAATATCTTTTACAAAATTATGGAAGAAACACCTTAAGAGATGTTCAACAAGACCCTGGATGACATGGGCACAGGGGGAAAGTTCCTGAACAGAACACCAATAGCTTATGCTCTAAGATCCAGAATTGACAAATGGAACCTCATAAAATTACAAAGTTTCTGTAAGGCAAAGGACACTGTCAGAAGGACAAAACGGCAACCAACAAAGTGGGAAATGATCTTCACCAACCCCACATCCGACAGAGGGCTAATATCCAATATATACAAAGAACTCAAGAAGTTGGACCCCAAAGAACCAAATAACCCAATCAAAAAATGGGGTACAGAGCTAAACAAAGAATTTTCACCAGACGAAATGTGGATGGCCGAGAAACACTTTAAGAGATGTTCAACATCATTAGTCATCAGGGAAATGCAAATCAAAACAACCCTGAGATTCCACCTCACACCAGTCAGAATGGCTAAGTTTAAAAACTCAAGAGACAACAGGTGCTGGCGATGATGTGGAGAAAGAGGAACACTCCTCCACTGTTGGTGTGATTGCAAAATGGTAAAACCGCTCTGGAGATCAGTGTGGCGGTTCCTCAGAAAATTGGGCATGTCACTTCCAGAGGATCCTGGCATACCACTCCTGGTCATATACCCAGATGATTCCCCTGCATACAATAAAGACAAATGCTCCACTATGTTTATAGCAGCCTTGTTTATAATAGCCAGAAATTGGAAGGAGCCCAAATATCCCTCAAAAGAGGAATGGATACAGAAAATGTGGTATATTTATACAATGGAGTACTACTCAGCAATTAAAAATAATGAACTCATGCAACTTGTAGGTAAATGGTTAGATCTGGAAAATATCATCCTAAGTGAGCAAACCCAATCACAAAAGAATACACATGAAATGCAATCACTGATAAGTGGATATTAATGAGCCCAGAAGCCCTAAATACTCAAGGCACAACTAGCAAGTCAAATGACTCACAAGAAGAAGAAAGTAGAGGACCCTGGGCCTGTAAAGATTGGATCCAGAACTGTAGGCCCAGAACAGAGAAATCGTGGGGGGGGAATGATTGGGGAATAGCTGGGGGGGAGAGGAATTATGGGACATATGGAAGGACAGACATGAAGACATTGAGATCCAAAGGAGACAGTGATGAAGTAAAAAGAAAACAAAAATATCTAAGATCAAATGACTTTGGAATTAAATGGGAAGAGAATTAGATCTAGTCAGAATACCAGAATATATCTTTTGAATAAAATAAATGAATTTGCAATAAAAAAAGCCAAATGATATTTTAACACCTATTTTATGGCTAAGAAATCATCTTCATAAAAAGGGCTAAGTCCAATAAGATACACACCTTCGCTGTATCACTATGTTAGGACATCTTGAAAAAAACAAGTTGCATAAGCTCATTTGAAATATGGATTGCCTATTAGTGTACCATTCCAGTGAATTGTCATGTTATATTTTTGTTCTACTAGAAATTGACATCATTTTTTTAATTATGACTCCAAAGCCATCAATATTTAGTTAAGACAAGGGTTTTCTTGTCTCTCATAATGTTAAACATAATTCCTGATGTATAACCCAGTCAGTCACTCTCTAGAAGAATTGAAAACATCTGTTTTCATACAGACTATACACAGATGTGCAGGCAACTTTCTCTGCATAACCAAACACTGAAAAGAAGTATAGTGCACAGTTAGACAATACTGCATTGATACTGTAAGAGACACTCTGCAGAATGTGTTTAATAGCTCCTAAGTCAATGATTCAACAAGTCAAACACACTGTATGATCTGATTCTATATTCTTTGACATATGCATATATGTATGTATTGTATGTGTATGTTTGTATACATGTTCACATGTGTATAAGAATACAACATGTTTGTGTGTAGTTATTTACACACATGGCTATGCATGTATTTTGAGGTCAGGGGTTGACATTTTCTACACTTTATTGAGATAGATCTTCACTTGCCCCTAAAACTTATAGCTGGTTTGCTCCAGGGATCCAGTCTCTGACTCCAGGTCATAGGATTACAAACAGACTGTCATGGCCATCTGACATTTACAGAGGCATTGGGGATTTAAAATCTGGTTCTCATACTTGGCCCACTGAGTCATCTCCACAACCCCTATTGTGTTTTTAAATCATCACTAGAGAAAAAAATGGATACAGTGGCTTCCTGAGGGTGAGCTTCATAAATGCAGATTGTATTGGGATAGACAAGGAGTTTACAAATGTTCAGTATCTTCACTTAAATTAAACATTTTCAATTCTCTTGAATTCTGCCTGCTAACCAGAATTTCTACTACTGAGTCATTTGTGTTGTGTAGAAGACACAATATAAAAATATCTTTTGGTTTTGTGGTAGGGTTCCCCATGATGGACATGTGAGATATGAAGCACAAGCTTCAATAACCAGCTGCTTAGTCTGTATTATTCCAAGTTGTATAATTTCTGTGACTTTGATATAGCAGTGTCAATCAGCTAAAAAAAATTACTAAAATTGTAAGATATTTCAGGCTAAATTTCAACATAATTCTCAATTAATTTAACAATACACATGAAATACCATTGTGAGGAACTTAAAAAATGGAACAAATATATAGAGAAACAATCATTATTGTAACAAATGCAGAATTTTCACTTATATGTATCTCATGTCTGATTACAGTGCTTTTCATCTTGCCTAAGTGTGCTCTGTATATCTTTTGTAGAGAAGGGTTTCAATACATCTTTTGTTAAATTTTGAGGGTTCCATGCCTATTATGAATAATAAAATTTTTATCACATGGCAGTAATTGCAATATTTTTCTTTAATTTTAAACTCTGTCTTTTTATTATTTTGATTAGGTCTTTTGAAGCGGAAGGGTATTTTTCTCCATTTTCAAACATCTAGTTTATTTTCGAAGCTAGATATATTTTAACATAGATACATCCTGGCTTTATACTGTCTCAAATGCAGGTGGAAAACACCTTTTTCATCATTTAAAGTTAATTTTTATTATTCTTTCTTACATAACCAGAAAAATTCTAAAGATAAGTCAATGTAAAATGATGTCAATATGAACTCTGAAACATAGCCCCTATAATGGTTGCGTGAATGGTCCACTTGACACGATTTAGAATCCCCAGGGAAAAGTTTCAACAAAGGATTGTCAGGATCAACTGTCTGTGGTATTGTTTTATTTGCCATGCTTTTTACATCATGTCTATGAAATCTTTGTTTCACAAAGATACACAATTACTCCAAACAATGTTGTAGCACTAGGGCATACCTTTAAATCTATGATCTATAGTGAGTTCACTGGTATTTATGGACTGACACAGGATCACATTGGTACATGTTGGTACTTTTCATTGGAAAAGCCACCCACCCTCCATTACCTTGACTTCCTTGCTTTATCAGAAATAAATTGTGTACATGGACATTGATTTCTGTGTTCCCTATTCTTTCCAGTTGATCTAGAGGTCATTATTTACATGAATATGAATATATTTTGAGTGTGTGTATATGTGTGTGTGTATATATACATGTGTGTTTGACAATGAACAGAAATAACATTGTGAGGAATAAAAAAGAACACAAATACATGAACTGAAAATACTTTTCTGTATTTTCTGCCTTCTAAGATAGATCTGCCGGGTGGGCAGTGCTGGCGCACGCCTGTAATCCTAGCACTTAGGAGGCAGAGGCAGGTGGATTACTGAGTTCAAGGCCAGCCTGGTTTATAGAGTGAGTTCCAGGACAGCCAGGGCTACACAGGGAAACCATGTCTCGGAAAAAAAAAGACATAGATCGGATTTAGTCTGCCAACTTATTTTTCCCTTTCCAAAATGGTGGTGCCTTTCCACTTAAAAATGCAGCAGTATGAAGAGTTCATCTTCTATCACTTCGTACCTGAAAAAGAGCACTATGAGGTCTCAAGCAGTTATTCTCCACTAAGGCAACAGGAGTTTCTATGGACTTGGCCAAGTTTGGGCCAAGACAGCTCCTGGCTGGCTGGTGGGAGAAGACACTCTCCTCGCTCTCTCAGCTTCATATTGCCTATGCTTTACTTCCCGAATTTATATGCACTGCTCATCTTGGATTGGCTCACCATAAAAGGGACCTCCCATCATCAGTTAGGAGTCTTTTCTATGCAGCTGTCTTCTATCTAAAAGCTATTCTTCAGAACAGGATTCTACAGACACCTGCCCATAAGTTGGAGACACATCTGCCTTCAGGCTTATTTCTCTAGATTATCCATGCCTCTAAGGATACTCAAGGTAGTAAGCAACTAAAATACAGATCTTGAAAGTATTCATTGATGTGTTTTTATTATTCTATTTAGATAATGGATCTCAGTCCTAGATTTCCATCTTGGTCAGAAGCATAATTTGGAAGGCATATTTTTAGATATTCTATTAGTATTCAATAGAAAACACACCATATTCTTGTTTATCCAAACATGTTTTTCTATAAAGCCACAGGTAAACAAAGACAGTACTATGGTTTAAAATATTGCCAGCTACTTGTGTTTCATTCCTTCAACCTGCCAGAAATCAGGAACTCATCAGAAAACTTCATGACACAAAAGTGGGTTGGGCAACTAGTGTTGGACTCACAAAAAAGATTAGGTCTATGTGGGGAGGAGTTGAAAGCATTCTCCTTCTCTTGCAAGATGATGGCATTCTGTTACTGATAAGTATAGATTCAAATGTTTTTGTTAGCTTGTTTGCATCCTAAGCCCTTATATTTGCAGCATGCTGTTTTAATATTGATACTATGGTAATACTACTGAATCTATCAGGTAGAATTGACTGAAAGAGTATTTTCCATCTTAGAGGTCATCTGAAACCTGCACTTCACAGCAAGATGCATCTTAAATTACAAAAATAATTCATATTATACCATAGTCCCTGGTCATGATCCCATTTCCCTGAACAGCCTATTCTACAGTCCCAGTTACTATCAGGCTTTCAAACTAATTTATATAGTTTAGATAGAGTACAAGGAGTGAAAAGTAATGCACCAAGGGCAGAAAAAAAAGAAAGGAACAGAGAAAAAGGAGGAGGGAGGAGGACTTGATGTCCTCAGGAAGCAGAATGTTTTCCTTCAACTTTCAGTTCAACTTTTCTTTTCAGATGGTTAATCTTAAGCACAGTTTCAAAAGTTTGTAGGACTCTCCTCACTCCTCTGTTTTCATCTGTTACTCATAAATCCTAAAGATAGAATTGTACCTTGTTTAACCAGAAACTGATTCAAGGGGAGAAAGAAAGGGGGAGAGAGAGAAAGAGAGAGAGAAAGAGAGAGAGAGAGAGAGAGAGAGAGAGAGAGAGAGAGAGAGAGAGAGAGCTCTTGGGACATGAACTAATGTTTAGACTGGCTGTGTGAATTACTCTCAGTACATGTACAATCAAAATATATTATTCTTAGAAAAAAAACATTAAACTGAAAGGAAAAATCACACCATTATCTCATTAGATGCTGGAAAAGTCTTTGACAAAATCTAACATCCCTTCAGGTTAAAAATCTTGGAGAAGTCGGGGAATCAAGGCATATACCTGAACATAATAAAAGCAATATAGAGCAAGCCAATAGCCAACATCAAATTCAATGGAGAGAAATTTAAAGCAATCCCACTAAAATCAGGGACAAAACAAGGCTGCCCACTTGCACTCTATCTATTCAATATAGTACTTGAAGTTGTAAATGGAGTAATAAGACAACAAAAGGAGATCAGAGATACAAATTGGAAAGGAAGAAGTCAAGATATCATGATACGAGGATGAGATCATAGTATGCATAAGTGACACCAAAAATTTTGCCAGAGAACTTCTACAGCTGATAAACAAATTCAGCAATGTGGCTGGACATAAAACTATCTCAAAGAAAATCAGTAGTCCTTTTTATACAAATGATAAAGAGGCTGAGAAAGAAGGAAAAAATATCCTTCAAGGTAGCCACAAATGATATAAAGTATCTTGGTGCAACTCTAACCAAGCAAGTAAAATATCTACTATGACAAAACTTTAAGTCGTTGAAGAAAGAAATAGAGGAAAATATCATAAGATAGAAGGAAAGATCTCCCATGCTCATAGATCAGTAGAATTAACATAGTGAAAACCGCCATCTTGCCAAGTGCAATCTACAGACAGATTCAATGCAATTCTCATCAAAATTCCAACACATTTTTTACAGACCTTGAAAAAAACAATTGTCAACTTTGTGTGGAAAAAGAAAAGTCTTAGGATAGCAAAACCAATCCTAAACAATAAAAGAACTTTTGGAGGTAACACCATCTCTGATCTCCAGCTGTTCTACAAAGCAATAGTGATTAAAACTCCATAGTGTTGGTATAGAAACAGAAAGGTTGATCAATGAAATCTGATCAAAGACCCAGAAATAAACCTACACACTTGTGGACATTTGATTATGGACAAAGAAGCCAAAACCATACAATGATAAAAACAGAATCTTCAACAAATTTTACTGGTCTAAAAGTATGTCTGCATGTAGAAGAATGCAAATAGATTCTTATTTATCACCCTATACAAAATTCAAGTCTAAGTGGATCAAGGGCCTCAACATAAAAAACGTGGATACACTAAATCAAATAGAACAGAAATTGGCAAATAGCCTTTCACTCATCGGCACAGGATACCACTTGCTGAACAGAACACCAATGACTCAGGCTTGAAAAATCAACAATTAATAAATATGACCTCATGAAACTACAAAGCTTCTGTGAGACAAAGGACATTATCAATAGGACAAAATGACAGCCCACAGATTTGGAAAAGATCCTCACTATCCCTACATCCAATAGAGGGCTAACATCCAAAGTATGTAAGGAACTCAAGAAGTTAGACTCCAATTAACCAAGTAACTTGATTAGAAAATGAAGTACAGAGCTAAATAGAGAATTCTCAACAAAAGTATCTCCAATGCCCAAGAAACAAAGAAATGTCCAAAGTCCTTATTAGGGAAACACAAATCAAAATGACACAGATTCCACCTTACATCAACCAGAATGACTAAGGTCATTAACTAAAGTGACAGCACATGCTGGCAAAAAAGAGTAACACTCCTCCATTGCAAACTTGTACAACCACTCTGGAAATGTGTTTGGTGTTTTCTCAGAAAATTGGAAATTGTGCTACCTGAAGATCCAGCTATACCACTCTTGGGCATATATCCAAAAGATGCTCCACCATACCATAAGGACACATGCACTACTATGTTCATAACAGCTTGATTTGTAATAGCCAGAAACTAGAAACAACCCAGATGTCCCTCAACTGAAGAATGGATATAGCAAACATAGTTCATTTACACAATAGAATACTATTCAGCTATTTAAAAGAATTTTGTAGACAAATGTATGGGACTAGGAAACATCATCCTGCTAAGGTAATCCAAACACAGAAAGGTATACATTGTAGGTACTCACTGATAAGTGGATATTATCCATAAAGTATAGGGTAGCCATGATACACCACAAAGACCTAAAGAGTTAAACAAGAAGGAAGGCTCAAGTGAGCATAATTGAGTATCGCTTAGAAAGGGAAACGAAATAGTCATAGGAGGCAGAGGGAAGGAGGGAACTGGGTGGGAGAGAGGCTGGGGAGGGGAATGGCCAGGTCAGGATCAAGTATGGGGAGAGACAAGGAAGAGGGTCAGAGGAGCAGGAAAAAAAAATGGAAATCTGCAGCTGCCAGAGGTGGGGGCATGGGAATCACTAGGAAGCCCTAGAACCCTCGGCTGGGAGAAGCTCCCAGGAGTCAGTGCAGGTGACCCTAGCCAATATGCCTAACAGTGAGAACCTGAAGAGGCCATCTCCTGTAGCCAGGCAGGATGCCAGTGGAGGTCCAAACCACCCACAAAACTTTTGATCCAAAATTTGTTATGTCTAGGAGCAATGCAGGGACAAAGAAGGAGCAGAGACTGAAGAAATAGCCAACCAATAACAAGACCAACTTGAAACCCATCTCTTGGGCAAGCACTAATCCAGGATATTATTAATGATATGCTCGTAGATTGAGCCTAGCATAACTGTCCTCTGAGAGACTCTACTCAGCCGCTGACTGAAACAGCTGCAAATACCCATAAGCTAAACATTGGAAGATGGTCAGGGGCTACTATGGAAGAGTTGGCGGAAGGATTGAAGGCCCTGAAGCGTAAGGGAACCCCCACAGGAAGGCCAACAGTGTCAACTAACTTGAACCCCTGGGTGCTCCCAGAGACTGAGCCACCAAACAAAAAGGGTACATGGCCTATACAGAGGCCCCCTGTCCATGAGGCTGCCTTTTCAGGCCACAGTGGTAGAGGATGCACCTAACCCTGCAGAGACTTGATGTGCCAGGGTGGGGGATGCCTCAGGGTGCCTTGGCTTGCTCATTATGATAAATCACTCTCTCCTCGAACTCTGAGAAAATACACACTCCCTCTTTCCTTAAATTATTTTCATCAGGGTATTTTATCACGGCAACAGGAAAGGTAAATAATATATGCTCATTTGTGTTCATTGTTTTTAATTGTTCGCTTTAAATTTAATCCTTAAATTAGCTTACTAATTACACATTATTTTTCAGCCTTTTTATTATCGGGTTATAATAAGCTTAACTGATCATCCTAGGTATAGACAACCATGCATTTTAGTGTTTGTGTGAGTGTGTCATGATAAATTTCCAACAGTCCCCAAGACTGCCATTACACAAGCAAAGATGTCTACTGAGTCATTGGGTTACACTCTATCATAGAAATGTCACTGTATAGGGTGACTGTTGCTGAGCAAAGCCCCATCGTGCAGAGCACTCTCAGAGGGGTGTGGCGCACATGTGCAGGTGAACACTTCTACTGCTTACACTGCCCTCTCAGTCAGAAGCTCCTGCTGTTCCCTCAGAGCCCACCGAAGTGTATCTGATTTGCTTTCTGTTTTTATTTTTGTTTTTGTTTTCTTGGCAATGAAACTATTAACAGCCAGAACTGACCAAGCATAAACTTGGAGTAGGCACTCGTCGCAATACCTCCCTGCATATTCAGTCACTTTATCTGAACTGTTATTGGCCCACTTTGCTGGTGGTAGGTGGTGCTGCAGGTCAGTCTCGTTCTTTATCCCTGTCAGGCCTGGCATTTACAGCAATTCTTCTGTCTCATCCCCACAAGTCCTGGGGTTGTAGCTGTGAGTTACCACACCTGGCTTTACTGGTCCCTTTTATGATGTGACCCCTGAGGCATTAAGGGATTGCTGTGCCAACATCTTCAGACCTGAGAACACAGAGCTCAAGGTTAAACAGAGGCCGCTGGCTTCAGAAGACATCCACACGCCGCCTAGCTAAACAGCCCTCAGAATGACTTTGCATTGGGTTTTACTTATGAGGTAGATTTTTCAGAAAACTTGGAATCAAAACTACAAGTTTCATAAGACCAATATGATTTTTTTTTTTAACACTTAGATCTGACTTCTTAAGACCTAATCAAATCCAGCACAGTGCTTGCACTTGGTCACAAGTGAGATTTTGCAAGGTACCAGCTTAAAGATTTCCAATGTTTTCTGTTGTGATCATAAAAAGAGAAAGAGGCGGGAGAATATGGTATACCGTGATGTCGGGCAAGGGGGTGCCTCACCGGACACACAACGGATATAGTATAGAATAGAGTTTATTCAGGGCATGGGGAGGAGAGTTAAGAGGGTAGTAGAGGCAGAGAAAGGCAGAGAGAGGGAGAGAGTAGAGAAGCAGAGTTTGGTCATGACCATATGGAGAGAGGGGGGAGGGGAGGAGAGCCCAAGAGGGAGCAAGAGAGAGGGTAGGAGAGTGTGAGAATAAGAGATGCAAGAGAGGTAATGTAAGACCCAAAAGAAAAACGGGGGCACCCCCGCACCCCATGCCTCCGAAGCTGGCACCCCAATCACACACGAGAAACAGTCTTGATGCAATTTGCAAGAGGGATTATAATTCCAGAGCTCTGGGGCTCACAGTCTTACCATGTAGGGTAAAAGAGTGTGAACCACGCGGGCAGAATTGGATTGGCTTTTTATAGGCTTATAACAGAACCGGCATTCCACAAGCTTCTAAGCCAATCAGTTCAAACCATCCAAGCCCGCGCCCTCTGAGAACCAATCAGCCTCCCACAGAGGCCAAATGGGACCTGGTTAAGTTATTTCTGCTAACGTGGCCACCACGCACAGGGTCGCTCCAGAGTTACGTATTCAAAGCCCACCCTCTCCCACTGGCAGTAGGTGTTGGGGACCTAAGTGCCCCAGGCATGAGCTCCGCAGCCCCCAGGTGATTCTGCCAGCCCCCAACCTCGCTTGTCCTTGCCATAGCCGCTCTGAGGAGGGAGGGAGACAAGAAAAGATGCCAGGGACACTCCCAGCCCGAGGCTCGCAGCCGGACTCTGGAGGAAAGAATGGGCCAAACCTCTGCTCCTTTGGGGTCCCCCAAGACTCAGGCACGGGGGATTCCTAGCTTGCAACATTATCCTTTCAGTAAGAGAGGTAAGAGGGAGAGGAGGGGTTGAGCAGCCATCTTTATCTAGGCCAGGCCTACCTGGATGTTGCCAGGTAACTGTGGGAAGGGGCATACCTGGCTGTTGCCAAGTAACTGTGGGGTGGAGCTTAGACAGGATCCTAACCTTTTCTGCTTTTCTGGCCTCAATGTTCAGAAAGTCTCTCCCCCTTCTTCCTCTGCCCCTTCCCCCTCTCTCTTCCTTCTTCCTTCCCATTTCCTCTTTCTCTTTTCTATCTACATGCAAGTCTCATCTTCAAACTAATGTCCAATTGGTCTTCACATGCTGAAAGGAAGAGGAAGAAACCAGTAACAATAAACCAAAAAATAAACCATAACTATAAATGCCACACTTCTGACCTAGAAGTGATTAGAATGAAGTTCTGATTTTATACCACCATCCTCTCCCCTCCCCACCTCCCCTTACCCCTACCTTTCCCTCTAGGCCTGCAGCAGAGAGGAAAACTTACACATGTGCATTTGTATTCGCCACCAGGAAACACTGGCTAGCTCAGGTACCCACTGGGCTTTTCTTTGCTTTTGACAGACGCTATATGAAGTTCATATTTAAAAGAGAAAAAAAAGATTCTTCTGAATTGCTAGCAGAAGATGTTGGGTTTTTTTTTTTAAACACCTCCCTTACACCAGAACTTCTGGCAAAAGAGCTTAGTGACAGCCTGCTCCAACAAAAGAACCTTTGGGTGGCTGGCTTCACACCGAAGGTCAAGGCTTTATTATAATTCCCATTCAATTCAGAAAGAAAAAGAAATCAATACAGGTAGGAAGCTGGTGCACATCGTCTGCCAGCCTCGGCGTTTTAAAACGTGACACAGGAACACACAAAAGGAACCCTTTGCAGAAGAATTCTGTCCATCTCTGCATAGCCGGACCATGGCGGGGGGAGGGGTCACTTGGTTCCTTTATAGCTTGCAATTTCTGATACATTCTGCTTTATTGATTATTCCCCACAGAATGTGTTAAATTAACAGTTTTACAATTTAGAAAGGGTTCTAATATTACCCACTTTGTTTTCTCAGGCATTCCCCAGTCTCAGAGGGCCAAGGGCTTGTGTATGCTATGTGTATTTAATAAGACATACAGCTGAAAGAGCTCTGGAATGCTCCACGGCTGGGAAAGCCAACAATAATGGCCGGCTGGCAGTGGAAGATGCTAGCTCTAATGGTGACTGCGGAGAGAGGCCAGTGCCTCCAATGGTCACGTGCTCGTTTGCAATGATATCTTTCAAACGGCACCTGAGTGGTCCATTAAGCATACTGAAAATGAGACAATCTCTCAGCCTGGCAGGCCTTTTTTTTTTTTTTTTTTTTTTTTTTTTTTTTTATCCTCTTTTTATCCTTGAGTTCCTGCTCTTCCAAAGAGGGTTTTTTTTTTTTTTTTAAAGAATATTGCAGGATTGTCTCTGAGTCTGTGGGTTTGTGTCTCTGCTCTTTCTGCCCCTAACCACAAAGGAATGTTATTTCTGGAATTAGACATGTTCCTGGGTAAAGCCTTGTGCATTCAGGAACAGTGTGCCTGTACCACTGCTTTGCTGTATTTTCTGAAACAGAATTTAATTGTTTCATTTATTTCTTAATTGAGTAATTACGTTTTTAAAAATTTATGATATACATGATGTTTTGGTACGTGTGTGGCTCGTAGAACAATGAAAACAAGCTCATAAACATACAAATGGCCAGCCTCACGTTCTTAACATTTTGTGTATTTATAACAGAAATCCAAAGTCCAACATTTTGCAAATTTTCAGCAACTCAGTGTGGCCTTCATGCTTTACAATGGCTCTTAAAAAATTATTCTCATTGGCTAATTGAAATTGTGTCTTTGGATGGGAGTTCTTCAACCTGTGCTTCCTTCATACGCTGGCTGAGTCATATTAAGTTGTTTCGATGGATTTGTGTGGATGTGAAGTGTGTGTGTGTGTGTGTGTGTGTGTGTGTGTGTGTTGTGTGTTGTAAGCACACAAATAGACAATAATGTTTGCTGCCACAATACCTGCTTAAAATAAATTGGGCTCTTTTTCTAATTCCTTGGGGTCACAGTACACAACAAAGCATGTCTCCCTGGGGCAGAGGGTCCCTCTGCAGCAGGAGAAATGAGAGTCCACCCCATCCTGGTCACCTCATGCAGATCACTGGGCAGTGCCCAGCTGTCTCCAGATCCCCCTCCCTGGAGCTTAACCTCCTATCCAGGCCAGCCTCAGATAAAGTGGGGGAGGCAACTTAGAGGCAGATGGGGGAGGGGGGAACAAAACCTACCCTCTGGGGTCCTGTGGGGCAGTCCAAGGCAACCTTGGAACAAGGGAGTCAAGGTCTCTTATCCATGGTAACCCCCTGTGGGAAATAAGCTTGGGTCTGAGCAGCAGGTAATAAAATCAGGAAGCTTCCTAATCACCACGTTTATTGACACAGATCCCAGTCTGTAGCTGGCTGGGCAGTGTTCCCGGAGCCAGGCTCTCCACTCTCATAGGCAAAGTGGGACTACAACAGGGAGAGAAGGAAAACCAAGGTTAAATACGGCAAGGAGCAGAAACATATGTTAATTTGGCAAATACTAAAGACAAATACATTTCAATAGACTTGTATTTTGTCGTTGTAAAATAAGTTCAATTTCCTTATCATAAATAAAGAATAGGAATTATAGAATATAAAGCACATGATGAGCAACAATGGCAAAAGCAGCAAATCAAAGGTACTATATCATTTCACACTGTCTAAAAACCACGGCTGACATTTTGGTACAGTTCCATCTTGTCTTCCCACCCCACCCTCCATACTTAAAGAAATCATATGGGTCATGGAGAAGACACAGTGTATGCCATGCTTTTGTCTTGTAGTATTAGTTTATGAAAAATTCATACATTTCAGTTTATCGATGTTGGCAGACCCAGCCTACTGTGGGTGGCACCATTCTCTAGGCAGGAAATCGTGACCACTGAAAGAGGAGAAATCAAGCTGGACACAAGCAAGTAAGCATGTGTTCATTCACTCCGCTCTTAACTATAGATGTGGTGTGGCCATCTGTCTCCAGATCCTGCAGCTCTGTCTTCTCCCTGGGGAAGAACTGTAGCCTGGATCTGTAAGGCAGACAAACCCCTTCTCCTCTGAGTTGCTTCTATCACAGCAGCAGCAATGGAATGAGAATCCACATGTATTCCTCACATACTTCTATGCTTATTTTTTGTACTTACCATCCTTAAAGTCTACTCTTTTACAATCTAGTATGCAATTGGCTGTTTTAAGAGCCCCTGTCGTGGTAAAGGACATTCAGAGCTCATCCTTTGTCTTACTGACTTTCTGTGGTCAATAGCCAAAATCTTTCCCTAGTTGTCTAACACCATTATCTAAACTTTAATAACTTTTATAATATATATTATATATATAAGATATATATATATATAAAGTGCTCTTTTCTCTGTGACATTTCCATACAAGTGCATAACATTTGCTCATAGTCACTCCTCCGTCACCCTTTCTCATTACTTCTGTCTTCTCTCCCTTCCCATGCTCTCCTTCCACACCCTCAATAGTGAACTTTAATTTCCATGCCTTTCTTTACTCCCTCATTTCCACATATAAGACGAAAATACAGTATTTGTCTCTCTAAGTCTGACTTATTTTGCTTAATAGAGTCTCCAGTCACATCAGCAAAGAGCATAAACACACCAGCCTTCTTCATAGTTGAGTAAAAAGAATTCCATTGTGTGTACATACCACATTTTCTTTAGCTATACACAGCTGGGTACTCAATTCTAGAACGTGGCTATCATGAATAGTACAGAGATAGTATGAGCATATTGATATCTGTTGGTAAGCTGTCAACTGATGTTTTCTTTGCAGGGTATGAACCTAACAGTGGTAGGAGTTGATCATATGGTAGTTTTATTTGTAATTAGGTCATGTCCATAATGATTTCCACAGTGGCTGGACTAATTGACATTCCCAGAAAGAGTTTACCAAGCTCTATGTTTCCTTATAACCTTATCATCATTTGTTTTGAAGTGTTTCCTGACTTGACAATTGCCACTTTTCATGGTGTGAGCAGGAATCTCATTGTACATGTTTTTGGTTTGTACTTCCTGATAGCAAATGATGCAGAACACCTTTTCATATGTTTATTTCCTGTTGGTTCTTTGTTTTAAAAAAATAATGTGCATTTAGATTCTTGACCCATTTATCATTTGAATTATTTTATGCACTGATGTTTAAGTCTTTGCCTTCTTCATGTTATAGCTATCAATCCTTTGATAACTAGCAAAGATTTGCTCCCATTTCACAGGTTGTGACTTTACTCTGTTGATTCTTTTGTATACAGAAGCTTTTGAATTTAATATAATCCTCTTTGTCGATTCTTATTTTTATTTCCGAGGAACTAGATTCCTACCCAGTAAACCTTTGCCTGACATAGATCTTGATGATCCATTACATTTTTCTAATAATTTCAAAATTTTATATCTTATATTAAGTCATATATATATACACATATAGATAGATAGATAGATAGATAGATAGATAGATAGATAGATAGAGATATAATATTTTTACTAGTAAGAGACAATGATCTAGGTTCAATCATCTATCAGTAGACATCTAGCTTTCCTAGGACCATCTCTGAAAAGAGTATCTTTTCATTGTATACTCTTAGCACCATGTATAGAGTCTGGTGGCTGTGGCTGTGTGAAAGTATTTCTTTGTTCTGCTCTACTGCATTAACTTATGTATTTTCATGTCACTTTGTCACTATAGCTGTGTCATGTGTTTTAAAATTAGCGGTGGTGATTCCTCCACCCTATAGGTTTTTGCTCAGGATTATCACTGTAAATGGAACTGCTCCACGTGGGACAGAACCTTAGGAATACTTTTCTGTTTCTAGAAGATGCCAGTAGGATTTGGCACTGACTGCGCAGAATCCCTAGAACATCTTCAGCCCTTCAGACATTTCACTCTTCACCACACAGACTCATGAACTCTGGGGCTTTTTTATCTCCCAGTGACTTCTAAGAAATTGTTGTTGTTGTTGTTCATTGTTCTGCACTGTTCATTGTACAGGTTATTAGATCTTGGTTGAGTTTGCCTACCTCTCTGTCCACCTTTATTTTTTAATGTTGAAAGTGGAATTGCTATCCAAAATGCCTCTCAGCAAGCTTGTTTGGGGAATTTTAGAAGAACTACTATGTTTTTTGTGTTGTGTTTATATCTTTCTAGTGTGTTTAAAGTAGTTCTTGGATCGAGAAGGTTTTTAATGACGATTTTTGGATCTTTTCACCTGCAAATGTGAATAAGTTCTTCTTTTACTATGTCTACCCTTTATGCCCCTCTCTTATGTTTCTGCTGTACTTCAAGAAGCATAAAAACAAGAGTAACAGGAGTAAAGCCTTCACCTCACTCTTGATTTTCAAGGAAATTCTTGCAGTTTCTCCCAATTTACTATAATGCTCATGCTGTTGTCTAAAGTGGGTAGGTATGGCCTTTCTAGACCTGGATCTTAAAATATTTGAAATAAATGACATTTCCACAGTCCTTGCGTTGCCCAAGTGGTATCAATATTTTGATGCCTGGTGGAGTCAAGAGGGCCCTGACTGCATGCAGCCCATTGCACTCAACATTCCTCACCCAGGGACAGAATAAAGGAAGACACTTTTGTCTCTGGTTTGATCACCATGCCTTTCCAATGCTGTAATTTCCTTTCCTTCATAGCGAGTACTTCCCATGTTGTTCTAAACATTTCTGTTCTTAATAATCACAACATCTAGCAGCTGTACACCAAGCCATCAGGCATAGAGCCTTCATTTACTTCGAACAGTCTCTAAAATGGAGGGCTTTCATATTCATTTTATTTTTTTATTTTTTTTATTTTTTTTATCTTTTTTTTTAGTTATTTTTATTTTCTATATTCTATGTTTACATTTCAAAGGCTTTCCCCTTTCCCAGTTCCCACCAACCATAGTTCCCATAGTTCTTCTCCCCCCCAACTATTCCCCAATCATTCCCCCTCCCCCCTCGGTTTCTTTACTAAACTGGATGCAATCTTTACATGCCCAGGGTCCTCTCCTTTCTTCTTCTTGGGAATCATTTGACTTGCTATTTGTGTCTTGAGTATTTAGTGCTTCTGGGCTCATTAATATCCACTTATCAGTGATTGCATTTCATGTGCATTCTTTTGTGATTGGGTTAGCTCACTCAGGATGATATTTTCCAGGTCTAACCATTTACCTACAAATTGCATGAATTCATTATTTTTAATTGCTGAGTAGTATTCCATTGTATAAATATACCACATTTTCTGTATCCATTCCTCCTTTGAGGGATATTTGGGCTCCTTCCAATTTCTGGCTATTATAAACAAGGCTGCTATAAACATAGTGGAGCATGTGTCTTTATTGCATGTAGGGGAATCCTCTGGGTATATGCCCAGGAGTGGTATGCCAGGGTCCTCTGGAAGTGCCATGCCCAATTTTCTGAGGAACCGCCAAACTGATTTCCATAGTGGTTTTACCATTTTGCAATCCCACCAACAGTGGAGGAGTGTTCCTCTTTCTCCACATCCTCGCCAGCACTTGTTGTCTCTTGAGTTTTTAATCTTAGCCATTCTGACTGGTGTGAGGTGGAATCTCAGGGTTGTTTTGATTTGCATTTCCCTGATGACTAATGATGTTGAACATCTCTTAAGGTGTTTCTCGGCCATCCGAATTTCTTCTGGTGAAAATTCTTTATTTAGCTCTGTGCCCCATTTTTTGATAGGGTTATTTGGTTCTTTGCGGTCTAACTTCTTGAGTTCTTTGTATATATTGGCCTAATATATATATATATATATATATATATATATATATATATATATATATATTAGCCCTCTGTCGGATGTGGGGTTGGTAAAGATCTTTTCCCACTTTGTTGGTTGCCGTTTTGTCCTTCGGACAGTGTCCTTTGCTTTGCAGAAACTTTGTAATTTTATGAGGTCCTATTTGTCGATTCTTGATCTTAGTGCGTACGCTATTGGTGTTCTGTTCAGGAACTTTTCCCCTGTGCCCAAGTCCTCCAGGGTCTTCCCAAGTTTCTTTTCTAATAGTTTCAGTGTGTCTGGTTTTATGTGGAGGTCCTTGATCCACTTGGAGTTGATCTTAGAGCAAAGAGATAAGAGTGGGTCAATTCGCATTCTTCTGCATGTTGACCTCCAGTTGAACCAGCACCATTTGTTGAAAAGGCTATCTTTATTCCATCGGATGGTTGTGGCTCCTTTATCAAAGATCAAGTGACCATAAGTCTGTGGGTTAATTTCAGGGTCTTCAATCCTGTTCCATTGATCTGTTTGCCTGTTGCTATACCAATACCATGCAGTTTTTAACACAATTGCTCTGCAGTACTGCTTGAAGTCAGGGATATTGATTCCCCCAGAAGTCCTTTTATTTTTGAGAATAGTTTTAGCTATCCTGGGTTTTTTGTTGCTCCAGATGAATTTGAGAATTGCTCTTTCTAGATCTATGAAGAATTGAGTTGGGATTTTGATGGGGATTGCATTGAATCTGTATATTGCTTTTGGCAAGATGGCCATTTTTACTATATTGATCCTGCCAATCCAGGAGCAAGAAATATTTTTCCATCTTCTGAGGTCTTCTTCGATTTCTTTCTTCAAGGACTTGAAGTTCCTGTTGTACAGATCTTTCGCTTGTTTGGTTAGAGTTACGCCAAGATACTTTATGTTGTTTGTGGCTATTGTGAAGGGTGTTATTTCCCTAATTTCTTTCTCAGCCTGCTTGTCCTTTGAGTACAAGAAGGCCACTGACTTGCTTGAGTTAATTTTATAACCTGCCACTTTGCTGAAGTTGTTTATCAGCTGTAGAAGTTCTCTGGAGGAGTTTTTTGGGTCGCTTAGGTAAACTATCATATCGTCAGCAAATAATGATAGTTTCACTTCTTCCTTTCCAATTTGTATCCCTTTGACTTCCTTATGTTGTCTAATTGCTCTTGCTAGAACTTCAAGTACTATATTGAAAAGATATGGAGAGAGAGGGCAGCCTTGTCTAGTCCCTGATTTTAGTGGGAATGCTTCAAGTTTCTCTCCATTTATTTTGATGTTGGCTACTGGTTTGCTGTAGATTGCTTTTACTATGTTTAGGTATGGGCCTTGAATTCCTGCTCTTTCCAAGACTTTTAGCATGAAAGGATGCTGAATTTTGTCGAATGCTTTTTCAGCATCTAATGAGATGACCATGTGGTTTTTTTCTTTCAGTTTGTTTATGTAGTGGATTACATTGATGGATTTCCGTATATTGAACCATCCCTGCATCTCTGGGATGAAGCCTACTTGATCATGGTGGATGATCGTTTTGATGTGCTCTTGGATTCGGTTAGCAAGAATTTTATTTAGTATTTTTGCATCTATATTCATCAGAGAAATTGGCCTGAAGTTCTCTTTCTTTGTTGGATCTTTTTGTGGTTTAGGTATTAGCGTAATTGTGGCTTCGAAGAATGAGTTGGGCAGTGTCCCTTCTGTCTCTATTTTGTGGAATAGTTTGGAGAGTATTGGTGTTAAGTCTTCTTTGAAGGTCTGGTAGAATTCTGCACTAAAACCATCTGGTCCCGTACTTTTTTTGGTTGGGAGGCTTTCTATAACCCCTTCTATTTCTTTAGGGGTTATGGGACTATTTAGCTGGTCTATTTGATGCTGATTTAATTTTGGTATTTGATATCTGTCTAGGAAATCGTCCATTTCCTCCAGATTCTCCAGTTGTTTTGAGTATAGACCTTTGTAGTAGGATCTGATGATCTTTTGAATTTCCTCAGTTTCTGTTGTTATGTCTCCCTTTTCATTTCTAATTTTGTTAATTTGTATACTGTCTCTGTGTCCTTTGGTTAGTCTGGCTAAGGGTTTATCTATCTTGTTGATTTTCTCAAAGAACCAGCTCCTGGTCTTGTTGATTCTTTGTATGGTTCTCTTTGTTTCTATTTGATTGATTTCAGCCCTGAGTTTGATGATTTCTTGTCTTCTACTCCTCCTGGGTGAATTAACTTGTTTTTCTTCCAGGGCTTTAAGGTGTGCCATTAAGCTGCTAGTGTATGCTCTCTCCAGTTTCTTTTTGGATGCACTTAGAGCTATGAGTTTTCCTCTTAGCACTGCTTTCATTGTGTCCCATAGATTTGGGTAGGTTGTACCTTCATTTTCATTGAATTCTAAAAAGTCTTTGATTTCTTTTTTTATTTCTTCCTTGACCAAGGTGTCATTGAGTAGAGTATTGTTCAGTTTCCATGTGTATGTGGGCTTTCTGTTGTTTTTGTTGCTATTGAAGACCACTCTTACTCCATGGTGATCTGATAAGAGGCATGGGATTAGCTCGATCTTCTTGTATTTGTTGACATCTGTCTTGTGACCAATTATATGGTCTATTTTGGAGAAGGTACCATGCGGTGCTGAGAAAAAGGTATATTCTTTAGCTTTAGGATGAAATGTTCTATATATATCTGTTAAATCCAATTGGTCCAGAGTTTCAATTAGTTTCACTGTGTCCCTGTTTAGTTTCTGCTTTCCTGATCGGTCCATTGAGGAGAGTGGGGTGTTGAAGTCACCCACAATTATTGTGTTAGGTGTAATGTGTGCTTTAAGCTTTAGTAAGGTTTCTTTTACGAAGGAGGGTGCCCTTGCATTTGGAGCATAGATGTTCAGTATTGAGAGCTCTTCCTGGTGGATTTTCCCTTTGGCCAGCAAGAAGTGACCTTCTGAGTCTCTTTGGATGATTTTAGGTTGAAAGTCAATTTTATCTGATATTAGAATGGCTACTCCAGCTTGTTTCCTGAGACCATTTGCTTGTAAAATTGTCCTCCAGCCTTTTACTCTAAGGTAGTGTTTGTCTTTAACACTGAGATGTGTTTCCTGTATGCAGCAAAATGTAGGGTCCTGTTTCCGTATCCAGTCTGTTAATCTATGTCTTTTTATTGGGGAATTGAGTCCATTGACGTTAAGAGATATTAAGGAATAGTAATTATTACCTCCAGACATTTTTGAAATTATATTTATTTATCTTATTTATTTTTTATATTCGAGAGGTTATCTTTTTTTGGGTTTGATGAGAGGAGGTTTCTATCTTGCTTCTTCCCGGGTGTAGTTTCCGTCCTTGTCTTGGTGTTTTCCCCCTATTATCCTTTGTATGGCTGGATTTGTGGAGAGATATCTTGCAAATTTGGTTTTGTCATGGAATACCTTGATGTCTCCATCAATGGCAATTGAGAGTTTTGCTGGGTAAAGTAGTTTTGGCTGAAGTTTGTGTTCTCTTAGAGTTTGCATGATATCTGCCCAGGATCTTCTAGCTTTCATGGTCTCAGGTGAGAAGTCTGGTGTTATTCTGATAGGTTTTCCTTTATATGTTACTTGGCCTTTTTCTCTTGCTGCCTTTAGTATTCTTTCTTTGTTTATTACATTTGGAGTTTTGATTATTATGTGACGGGATGTATTTCTGTTCTGGTCCAGTCTGTTTGGGGTTCTATAGGCTTCTTGTATATTCATGGGCATCTCTCTCCTTAGGTTGGGGAAGTTTTCTTCCATAATTTTATAGAAGATATTAGCTGGCCCTTTAACTTGTAAATCTTCACTCTCGTCTATACCTATAATCCTTAGGTTTGGTCTTCTCATAGTGTCTTGGATTTCCTGGATGTTTTGGGTTACCACCTTTTTGCATTTAGTATTTTCTTTGACTGTTGAATCAATGGTTCCTATGTTATCTTCGGCTTCTGAGATTCTGTCTTCTATCTCTTGTATTCTATTGTTGATACTTGCGTCTATGGCCCCTGATTTCTTCCCCAGGTTTTCTATCTCCAATGTTGTCTCCCTCTGTGATTTCTTAGTTGTTTCTACTTCTGTTTTTAGTATCTGGATGGATGTGCTCAGATCTTTCGCTTGCTTGATTGTGTTTTCATGTATTTCTTTAATAGATTTTTGTGCTTCCTCTTTCATAGCTTCAACTTGTTGGCCCACGTTCTTCTGTAGTTCTTTAAGTGACTTTTGTCTTTCTTCCTTATTGTCTTCTTCTCTTTGATCCATCTTCTCCTGCATTTCTTGAAGTGATTTTTGTATTTGCCTCGTAAAGGCTTCTAACTTTTGATCCATTTTCTCCTCTATTTCTTTACGAGATTTTTCTATGTGTTCAGCTACCAGCATCCTGACCAGTGATTTTATATCCAAGTCTTGTTTTTCTGGTGTTTTAGGGTATCCAGGGATTCCTGTTGTTGGAGAACTGGGTTCAGATGCTGTCATGTTGCCTTGATTTTTGTTAGTAACGTTCCTTCGTTTTCCTTTTGCCATCTGGTTATTTCTGGTTTTAGTTGGCCTTGTTGTCAGTGGCTGGTGTTTGAATCTCCTGTGAGGCTGGGCTCACCTGTTGTTTCTCTATTGGTGAATATGTGTGACTGCTGCTTTAAGGGATCATAAGCTGGCTGCCACCCATGCGATTGTAGCCCCTGTTGGAGTCTGTCTACCTGGGCTTCTCCAGCTGTGTCCTGGTTGCAAGGAACTCCGAGAGCCTAGCAGATCCCCCGTGAGGGTAGCCCTGGAAGGGGTGTTTACCTGGGCCTTTCCAGCTGTGTCCTGGTTGCAATATGGAGGCCCGCCGCTACACCGCTGGTCTAGGGGCCGGCGAGCTGGTTGCAGAACGCAACTTAGGTGCTCACCCGAGGGCGGGGATGTCCCACAGAGCCTGGGCCTTTCCAGCTGTGTCCTGGTTGTGATATGGAGGCCCGCCGCTACACCGCTGGTCTAGGGGCTGGCGAGCTGGTTGCAGAACGCAGCTTAGGTGCTCACCCGAGGGCGGGGATGTCCCACAGAGCCTGGGCCTTTCCAGCTGTGTCCTGGTTGCAATATGGAGGCCCGCTGCTACACCGCTGGTCCAGGGGCCGGCGAGCTGGTTGCAGAAGCAGCCTTGGTGCTCACCAGAGGGCTCGGGGATGTCCCACAGAGCCTAGGCGGGACTCCGCCTGCTTGGCTCCGAGACCCTAGCAGATACCCCCGTGAGTGTAGCCCTGGAAGGGGTGTTTACCTGGGCCTTTCCAGCTGTGTCCTGGTTGCAATATGGAGGCCCGCTGCTACACCGCTGGTCTAGGGGCCGGCGAGCTGGTTGCAGAACGCAGCTTAGGTGCTCACCCGAGGGCGGGGATGTCCCACAGAGCCTGGGCCTTTCCAGCTGTGTCCTGGTTGCAATATGGAGCTCATTTTATTTTTTTTTATTAATCATTTTTGAGGTTTTTATACATGAGCATGGTGTACGGCCATCCTCCCTCCTCTGACCTTCTCTTGCCTCCAACATTTATTATTATCTCTTGTATAATTGCTGTTTATAGTGTTTGAGCCAACATAATGTAAGAACACCTACCTCTCTCAATTGACCACCTGTAGTTCTTATCTATGGGTAAAACCAAGCAGGATTTTCTTCCCCTGACACTAGTGTGTCAATTGGTGGTATTATGTGTTGGTCTTGTTCACGAAATCTTACCATAACAATTTCAATGAGATTGTATGTGATACTGTGTCTGTGGTGGGCAAGTAAAATTTGGAAGTTTAGTGTACATGACATTTCGATATTTGTATGCTCAAACCATAACATGCTTAAATCAGACTGATACACTGGGATAATTAGCTTTAATAGTGTGTGGTATGTGTTTGTTTGTGTGTGTGTGTGTGTGTGTGTGTGTGTGTGTAAATAATTCCTACTAGTGAAATTCAGTGAGTGCATGTTTCACAACTTAACAAAATTATACACTATTTTGTTTTAAGTCTCTGCCCTGGCCTTGTAGCTATACCATTACCTGAATTGTGTGTGTGTGTGTGTGTGTGTGTGTGTGTGATTTTCTAAAGTTAAATTTTAACTCCATATTGGTATTAGGATTGATTAGCATCAGTAGTACATTAAACATTTCCTAATCAATTCCTTTTGAAGGATCAACATGAATTTTGCAAACTACAAAGCATCCTTGGTCACTGCCTGAAATGCTCCCTCCAAGCATAACAATTGCCCACTGATATTACTATATCCAGCAAAATTGTACTTTGTAATTGAAACAAAAACATTCCAATATAAGCACAAACTAAGGTATTTATGATCCCTAATGCAGCACTGGAAAATATAATTGAAAGGACTCTAGACAAAGAAAGAAAAGATAAATACATCCATGAGATCACAAAAAGAATAAACAGCAATTGAAATAAACAAATAAGGATATGCAAGGTACCAAATATTTTACCCTAATATCAGTAATTAATATATAACTTTCAATAATAACTATAAATGTAAATGATTTAATTCTCCAACTGAAAGGCATAAACTAGTTGATTATTTTTTTAAAAAAAGAGTAAAATAAAAACAAAAGCCCACAGGACTTACCTATGTATTACCTTTAAGAATTGCACCTTATTGTCTAAGACAAACAACCCAGGAAAGAAAATACAGAAAGATCCAAGAAAAGAGAACCAGACAAGAAGCAGTTATAACTATATCAATAGATTTCAAACATCATTAATCAGAAGATATAAAAGGAGGCCATGTCATATTGGTTAAGGGAATAATCTGCCAATGGAATCTTATAACCCCAAATATATGTACTGTCCATTGGTGCACCAAGTTTTCAAATTATTTTTTAATTAATTAATTTTATATGCATGGAAGTTTTGTCTGCATATATATCTTGAGCCATATGCATGTCTGTTGCCTACAGAGGCTAGAAGAGAATGCTGGGTCCATGGAACTGGATGACAGGTGATTGTAAGGTACTGTGATGCTGAGAATGGATTCTGGATCCTCTGTAAGGAAAAAAAGAGTGGTCTTAAACACTGAGACATCTTTCCAGTTTCTGGTGTACCTAATTTTATAAAACAGACATTATTGGACATAAAAGAACAAGTTGATATATACACAATAGTAAGCAACTTCAATAAACTGTTCTCACCAAGAGATAGGTCATCTAGACCACCCAAAATTCAACAAAGTAACATCAGAATTAAATGGCATTCTAGGTCAAAGGGACTCAAGGGAAACCTATAGACAGTCTACCTACTCAGGAAGAGTAATGGACACTCTTCTTGGCTGTCCATAAAATTCTATGAGATAGATTTAGGACACAATAAGTCTGAATGTGGACAAGAAAGTTAAAATAATTTTTATACTCTAGCTGATCACACTGGGAACTAACGTGAAATCAACACTAAAGGAAACTGCACAATATAGAATGTCCTGAGACTAAAGGGCATACTTTTGAATAGTAAGTAACTACTGAATAAATCAAGAACAGATTTTCTAAAATCCTAAAATCAAATTAAAATTCAAATGGCACATGTTAGAGTCTGGGGGTAGAGACTGTGATTCTATGGGGGAAGCTTATAGTCATAAAACATTAGTTAACATATCAAAGAAATCTAAGAAGTCATTTAATGATGCACCCTAAGGTATGAGAGAAAGAAGAATAAGACAAATCTCAAATCAGTAAATGGAAAGAAATAATAAAGACAAAAATAAAGCATGAGGAAATGAAAAAAATCAATATGAAGAATCAAGGAAATATAGGTTGTATCTCTGAGAAGATAAACATGATCAACAAATTCTTAAACTAACAAAAAGAAAGAAAATCCAAATTAATAAAATAGCCTTGCCTTCCCTGCTATAGAGGATGGAGGGGATTGAGCAGGACTTAAGAGGGAGGATGAGAAGACAGGAAAGTTAGATAAAGTTGTGTGTGTGAGATTAAGATTCATGGAGGAGAATAGCGTGGCCCGTTGAAGCAGCTCTGAGAGCCACATTGATCATTGACATCAACAAATTTCTGAGCAGCCAAGTAGAAAGAGTGAGACATTGCTGTGCAGAAGTAACAGCGTATGCCCTTCCAATCCGTCAAGCCCTTCCACCACTGGAAAGGAGGTGTTGGACAAAAAAATAAAAAATAAAAAAAAGACTACTGCTGGAAGCAGAGCATGTTCTCTGATCTTAGAGACGTTTTCTGTAATTACACATTTTTAAACCTTTATTTATTTTCATTTTGTGTATGTGAGGAGTGTCCTTGCATACGTGTCTGTGCAATGGGTGTATGCCTTGTGACCACAAAAGCCAGAAATGAGCATTTGATCCCCTGGAGCTGAAGGTACAGTTTGAGCCACCATTATAGGTGATGCGAATTGAACTCTGGAAGAGCAAGCAATGCTGTAACTGGTGAGCCATTGCTCCAGTTCCCTGCAATTCCACTTTTTTTTTAACCCTTGTTTGGAATATGCATAGGAACTTGCTGCCACTTCACAAGGACTGTTTCTCCCTGAAAGGTGCGTGTCATACTTTGCGAGCTAAACTTGAGTCTATGTGTTGAACCAAGGCAACCTCGCAGTGGATCAGAGACGTCAGGGAATTCTCAAGCCGGAGTGTGGTTACCATGCAGTTAACTCAGAAGCATAGATCTACCTCTGCCCTCCAGATCACAATGTCTCAGAACACAATAACATGGGAAAAAGAGAAATTAGCTACCGGAATGCTATTAATTGTGCGTTGGGAGAATTTATACTCACCAATAAAAAGAAGGGTACACTGCTGAAGAGACGAGTTAGCAGTTAAAAGAATGCATTGCTCTTCCAGTTGATGGCAGTTCAGTTCCAAGCACACATATTCGAAGGCTCACAACTGCCTATAATTCCAGGTCCAAGTGATAGCACATCCTCTTCTATTCTTAGGCATAAACTCACACATATACATGCGCATGCATATAAAGAAATTAAAACAAATCTCTTTAAAGTTTTAAGGAAGAAGAGAACAATACACTAATACTACGTACATGCATTCAGTCTGATGACCCAGGTAGAATCTTGGGTTTATGAACTTAGTTCCTTGGGGTGCCAATTTGAGGAGGAGTGGACATAGTAAACAATCATGTACACACACTGCCAAAAGGCAGACATGGGCAACAGGAGTAGTATTTATGGAGACCAGAGAAAAAGCCTCATACAGAACTTATGAGGCTACACTGCATAGCTAGGTGGGTTGTTTGTGTCTCTAGAAAACCCACTGAAAAGCACTCTATATTTATGAAGACAATCTTGACAAAAAAGTCTTGTAAACTTAAGGCTTAATTACTTCCATGTCTCACCCATATACCAAAGTGGTTAATGTAGGTGCAGATGATTCCCAGTTACTGTCCCCATCTCCCATGTATGACAGTTACTTAGGGTTGAGATAACCTGAGGGTAGACAAACACTAAATGGTGATTCAATTAACTTTCAAAACAGCCTTTCAACATAGACAAGCAAAGGATTAGCATCATGTCTGCCGCTCTAACACATGTGTGGTACTTGATCATTTCTTTCACTTATGCTTCTTTCCAGGAGGGGTGGGCCTTAGGAATGTGAGGCTGCAGACGCACTGTGTGATGGATCTGAATCCCATTCATGTTCCTGGCACAAATTCAATTCTGAAGTTTCTAGCTCACCCTTCATTTCCCTTTCTGACACTCACTAATGCCGGGGTTCTTAAAGTATGACTTCACCAAATCCCCAAAATACATGTAAAGCAATAATCTGAGATGTATAAGTATATTGCACGGTAAGTATCTACAAGAGACTCAAGCCTACAGCAAATCTGCTCTCCAAGGAAACAACATGGCTATTGCTTTGGCTCACATCCAATAGTTTCAGATCTAGATGGGAATGGGAAATCCATACACACAAATTAGAAAAAGACAATGAGAAAGAAGAAAGGAAGGAAAAGGGGGATGGAAGAAAGAAACAAAGAAAGAAATATTTAATTTAATATGCTTGATTGAAAATCAGCAGTCGGGTATTAGCAAGACACAGACCTCAGCCCCAAGACTTCTAAACTCAACCCTGCCTTTGCTGCTCACAAGCTCTCTGATGTAGCTGAAATTAGAGTCTCAGATTCTCCCCAGAATAAATAGGTCCATTGTGAATGTAAAACCAGTTGGTCAATGTGAAGTCCATCCAAGAGCTTGGCTCACTGCCCCATTGTACAGGCCCTCCTTCTGAATCTTATACAGGATATGGAGGCTCCCACACTCCCAATTTCAAACCCAATTTGAGAAAACAAAACAAAAACAAAAACAAAACAAAACAAAAACAAGAAAGAGACCTAGGAATTGAACAGCAGGGAATTTATTACAGGTGACCCAATGGGCTAGCTAGGTACCAGACATAATGCCCACATGGTCACACTCGGATCTCAGAGTTTCGTCCTCCAGTGGGAGGTTTGCATCTGTATTGCATCTGTAGGCAGACATGCAGATGAAGCTGAAGGTTTGTCCCATCCTGTCTCTGAAAGAGAAGCCAAAAAAAAAAAAAAAGAGGCCAATTATATGCTTAATTGTATAAGTAATTCTTGGCAGTAAGGACAAGAGAAGTTCCTACTTCTTTCAGAGTGTAGAGAGGAAGGGGCGGAAGACCCTGGGAGACCAGGTAGCTAGGAGTCCTTGGATCTGGGTGAGATGAAGAACAAATGTTCACCCACTATGTACCTGTCATTCAAATGAAAATGCTGAACCAACTTAGCTCAGAGCAGGGCCTCTTTAACCTGGCTACTGCCTGCTCTGTTCTTGGTATCTTGGCACTCGCAATATTGCTGACTCCACCCCTCCCCCCACTGTTTCCTGTGTGTGTCACCCCTTCTGCCTTCCATCCTCGGCTCAGTTAGCCTGATGCACCTGGATACCCACCCATGTCCCATGCCTCTACCCACTCCTCAGTTTGAATCTAACCAGTCCCCTCCATCCCTTCCCATCGCTCAGATTTTAAAAGTGCCTCGTGCCTCGGAGTCAAGAAATGGCTCAGATTAAGGGACTTGTCTTTCAAGCCTGGTCATCTGTATTTGGTCCCCAGAATTTAAAAAGGTGGAAGAAGAGTATTGACCCCACATCATTGTCTGCTGATTACCAAATGTGCCCTGTGACGTATATGCTCAACAACACAACAACAACAATAATAATAATAATAATAATAATAAATTTATAATTATAATTATCATTATTAAGAAGAAGAACCTATCCATTTCCTATTTTTCTTTACTTCACAGTCAAAACTAGTTTAAAATTAATCTGATAAAATAATGATTTATTCACAACAGCAGTACAATACAATGAGGCAAAATGTATTAAGAGCTGACTTTGGGTGTTAAATTAATTACTTCCTTTTGTGACTTTGTGTTTAACAGTTTTCTTTAAAAATAAAAATGTTTCATGTATCCCACGGTATCAGGATATTATATTTCCAATCTTCTTGCTTCCACCTCTCAAGTTTTGGGATAATGGGCATGCCTGGTTAACATAGCACTGGGGCGGAATGTAGGATTTGGTGGATGCTTGGCAAACACTCCAGCAACTGAGCTACATTTCCTGCCGCATCTGCTAAATATTGTACACACGTTATTTCATGGATTCCCCAAACTTTCCTACAGTTTAAGAGTGTATTTTTATGTCTATACTGGGCTAGCTAAAGCTTAGAAATGTTACTCCTTTCAAGGTCATAGAAGTATGATCCCTAACTAGACCAGAGCAACCACATACTCTGGGATTAGGGGAACTTGTTTCTGACTGCCGTCTGGACCTCATTCTTACAAATGAGTTAAGCAATTGCTCAGAAGAACTATGGGGACTTTCCTTGCATGTCAGGCACATCACTAAACACCTGTATTATCCAAGAATGCTCAATAGAAGTGAGGCAACTGGAGATGTACCTTGTAAAATTCTAAGATATTTCCTGTTGAAATCAGCAACTTGGAGCATCTACACGCAATACTATGGTTCCAAACAGTTACTTCTGTGAGACCCAGACAACTGGTATGTTTTGTTTTGTTTTACATTGTTTGTGTTATGAAATTAATCTTGTACTCAGCATCAAAATTAGCTAGTTCCGAATTTGTCAAAATATAGACTTTGCGATGCTCGGTTTTCCTTAAACTATTTTATTTCTGCCAAAAATAGAAACAAGTTTATCTATACCAAAAAAAGTGGGAAGTGGTGTAAATACTGAGATTACTATTAAACAGTTCTGTACGTGTTTGTTGTTCTCTTAGAACGATCAGGGAACCAATAAGACTGCAAGAAGGCATGCAGGGGTCCATCATGATGGGTTTCCACACAGCTGAGTGCTGACAAGAGGAGTACAGGGAGGTATCTCGAAGGGAAGACTCCACTCAGCTGTAAGACATCCTCTCTGTGCTCCAATTTACGTAGATACAGGATAAGTAAATTAATCTTCATTATCAACCCACTAGATAGCAAGAGTCAAGCCTGCACCTCCACTCCCCTGGTGCAGGAAGGGAAGCACCTCCTTCTTTGAGTATGGGCTTTCTTACAGAGCCAGGTGCACCCCTGACAGGTTTGGCAGGGAGAGTGATTTTCGGCCTGCGGGTTGCTTCTGCTTACATTTGCTCACAGCTCTTGACGAGGGGCAACTGAGATTAGACAAATAGCATTGTCTATAATCTGGTCCCCTTCCCCTTAGCCATGATTCATTCTGACAAGGAAAGTTTAAAAGCAACAGGTAAAATATGATAAACAGCATCCATCATTGTATAGGGGAGCCAGGCTAAAAGCTTTCTGTCATTGCTAATAATACTGTTTAGTTTTTCTGCTTCCCCTAGGATTGCATTAGTGCCAAATGGGACCAACTGGGAGTGGTGGACTTTCAGAAATGACTACCCATGTGATTTTTGGCTGTAATAGAATCTATTCTCAGTACTGTCTTCATCTTTGAAGCAGCCATGGGTCTGAATAGAGGTCAGGTGTACTGTGAAAACTGATGAATACAGCAAAGACTCCATTAGTCAGTTTTTGTATCTGACTTATTTTACCTAATCAGCCCTTGGTATTGTTCCTGAAAGCAAACCCAAGTCTTCCTGGCCCCTTTCTCTCATGGGATGTTCCTCTTGGTCACAAGACTGACTTTACTTTTCCCTTAGGAGGTTTAATTCCTTTCTTTCACCTCTATGTTTTAGATACCATGGAAGAATGTTCCATATGAACCTGTAGAAACTCTCCTCTAAATCCAGCATTGTGGTTTTACAAGGCAGCAGCAGTTACAGCCACCCTTAGACAGAGAATTCTATAGCACGAACTTTCTGTCACCAAGGAGAAAGGACTTTGCAGGTTATTTACTGAGGCTGTGCTGTCAATCTGCTGAGCATAAGGGCTTCCCATTTTTCATTTCCTCATTGAACAAAATCTCACTTATCACCAATAAGCATTTCTGTTTTGCGGGGGTTTCATTTAATCACCACTTTTGCATACAAGTTACTTTGCTTGCAAAACAATTAACACATAATTACTCGGTCCTGTGGAGTGAGGAAATCACATCCAGAGAACAGTGGCCAAAAGTCAGTGCCTTGTCCAACCTGAAGTAATTATGGAAGGTGTGAACCCACATCACAGCTAAGGACACTTGCCAAGGACCAGCCTAGGCGTGGAGATGAATTCTGAGAGAAGAGGTTCCTGGGAAAAGCAAAACAAATGACTCGAAGTCAAATCACAGATTACACGCTGATGGACTATGTTCTGCGCAAGATAGTTGTTTTGACTCTCTCTCTCTCTCTCTCTCTCTCTCTCTCTCTCTCTCTCTCTCTCTCTCTCTCTCTCTCTGTCCTCCCCACCACTCTCTTCTTCTCTTCTCCTGAGACAACTCTTCAGACCTTTCTCTCCTTATGTTTGGCTCAAGACAGGATTCTCTTGCTACTCTAAAAACTCTCTGATAGCTCACCTCTTGCAGATCAAAGCCCAGTTTTTATTTACAGATCAGTTTAGTTATTATCCCAGGCTTCTTATGATTATCCCATGAATCAGCATCCATGACCCCAGCCCCTTGATTCTTGGAAAGAGACAGCAAGCAAAAGCAGATACAATAAGATAGCTGGGTGGGGACCCCACCCTGAAATTACCATTTCTATCATGTCTGGGGCTGCATCTCTGTCCCTCTGTCCCTCTGTCCCAGGCTGACATTGAACTCAAAAATCTGTGTGCATTTATAAACATAAACATAAACAAACAAACACACAAACAAAAACCTAGCTGAGTGGAAACTTGCCCTGCCATCACCACTCTCTAAATCTCTTTATCTCCTTTCTTAGTATCTTTCAGACAGGCTGATGTTTAGATCTGTATAACTCCTTATACAATTCATACTGTAGCCTTATATTTTGCACAACTGAAAAGTTATATGTTTTTAACTCATGTTTTCAGTATTCTTTCTTTCAGTATTCTATAACCCTTAAGGTCTATACTGAAGGTCACAACTTTCTACCATTTTGCTGAGACATTAGCCACATCCTCACTTACCAAACTCATGCTGCCTATCAGGCTCATGCTGTCTCTAATTATCATGGAGGCATTAATGTTGACAGAGAAGGTATTACTCCAAAGGTGGAACATAAGGTGTGTGTGTGTGTGTGTGTGTGTAACATAATTTTATTTATATATATTCTATTTCAAACAAGCATTATGCCTACAGCAACCATCAACACTATGGAGGTCCATGCCCTGCTGGCTGTCCCTGGGGCAGGAACATTGTCATGTCACCCCTTAACATATGGCTAAGTAGGACTCCACAGACACTGAAGACTAAGGACAAAACATCAAGGCTAGTATTTTTTGTTCATGTTTTCTCATTTTGCTAATGGATTCATTGAAGACTAAGACTATGAAAAAGTCATCTAAAATCTCAGTATTAGAGGATGTCTTCCCACCTAGGAGCTTCATCCCTCAATTCTCATTCCAGACTGCAGCTTCTTTTTGTTGAAAAGTAAGAATCTAACACTGGCTCCTTAACACCTCACTTAGTGGTCAGAGAGACAGCTGCTCCTGGCTGTCTTACTTCACTGAGTGTATTTGAAGTTGTTTACTGAAAGCAATGAAATTCCAGGAGGCTTAATATCCATAATGACAGGAAAAACATAGTGGGAGGAGCACGAAATTGCCCATCACACACACACACACACACACACACACACACACACACACACACCTCAACCACACACAGAAAGCAGAGAGGAATCAGGTATGGATGAAAGTTATGACTCCTCCAGTGGTGGACTTCCTCCAGCAAGACTCCACCTCCAAAAAGTCCCACAACCTCCCCCAGACAGCATCACCAATGGGAGACTTCATGAATCAATGAGGACATTTCTTATTCAAACACCGGCAATCCCATGTAGTGTTCTTATTTTAGGAACTGTTGGAAGCTTCGGAAGTTAGACAAGCTGGAAGAAGTAGGACAACAGAAAATGGTCCGTAGGCCCTGTATCTTATCCTCAGGTCTTTCTCTGCCACATAGTCTTGCAGCCATGATGTTTGGCTTCACCTTATACCACAAACACAGAAACAATCGACCGTGGACTGAAACCATGTTCCAAAAAACACCCTAATACATTCATTTAATTCTCCGTGGTACTTTGAACACTGCTATACACTGTGTGACCAACACACTACTGCATCAAATAAATATGCTTACTTTGGAGGAATGTTTGTAGATTAATCAGATGTGGTGCTTGTGGTTGTTGTAGTAACACTAGGATTGCCCCTGACACCTCAGTAGGACTCCAATGTGGAAACTGCATTGCTCTTAACAGGGTCATAGGCTTTGCACTGTGATAGTTCCATGGGATAAAGTGAAAGAGTTAAGATCATTTGACAGCTTGGATGGGCGGGTGCTTCAACTTTTCCTATCTCCAGGAAAATTGATTTCTGGTTATAGCTGCTTCGTCTCTCTACCAACTATGATAGAACCTACTAACAAATCACCCACAAACTCAGAGGCAAAACCCATAAACTCATTTCTCAAACTTCTGTGGTGGTTACCAGTCTTTCCTGCCTCAGGTTTGGTGTCTGTAGTATGCTTCTGTGGTTTGTTTGGTTTTTTGGGGGGGGGGGGGTCGTGGGGGGAGAGAAAGTGCTGGTCCATGCCATTTCTAACCATCACATACTAGCCTGAACATCTTCCTGAGGTCCTTTCTGGGATCCAAATGTAGAAAAATCAGGCAAGAGCCAGAAGCAAAAAATTCCTAATCACTTTCGCCATCACATTTTTTAATGTTCTCTTGGTCAGAATGAATCAGATGCTGAGCCCCAGTACAAGGGGCATTGGTAGAGAGGTCACATCTGTTCAACATCCTGATGCCAGACTACTAAAACACACAGGGAAATATTGCATACCAAGTGTGAGTTTGCAAGATCAGGGTTACATAAAATAGTGAGAGGCTTATCAAGGTGCTCAGTGGAATTAAAAAAAAAATCTAGCTGATAAGCCCAGTGACATCTGTCCTATCCTAGGGACACAGGTTGTCTTCTAACCTGCATACACACACACACACACACACACACACACACGCACACACACGGAAATGCACACATCTACACAGAGACACACACACATACAACATACATGAATGCATACATGCATTTATGTGCATACCCACGTGTGTGTGTGTGTGTGTGTGTGTGTGTGTGCATGCACAAAAGCGCACACATGTCCCTTCCAGAACTATGTTGTTCTTTGTGCTGAGGCCTAACCTTGAACCTTGTCGCTCTAGATCCTCACAGAGACCCATGAAAGAAACTCCAAACTCCTTATGCAAAGGCATGTTGGCAGAAGAGAGGCAGCAGTAGCCAGCTGGAAGCTTGTCTAAGACGCAGAAGAGAAAGAAGCACTCCCTCCTTCGAAATAAGAACTGCCAGGATGATTAGGTGGAAGAAATCAGTGTGAAATGAAATTGCAGTGAGCTGCAGTCAGGATCTTCCGCCAGTCTGTTCTGGGCATCTCCTGGGCATACTTCCTGCACTTCAAGCGAGGTCAGCGCCTTGGAAATGCATGCATCCCGTGAAATGGCATGAAGGGGCAGTGGATTGTTGAAGAGTGCACCAGTCCTGAGGGTTTCACTGTCACAACAGAGTTAGTGATGCTCTCTGGAAGCCAGTTCAATCCTGAGGAAGCCAGCAACTTCTTGCTGGACTGGATGAGTTACCAAATGTGGATTGTCAGAATGAGAATCCACACCTGCTATTCTGTCTTTTCTGTACACACACACACACACACACACACACACACACACACACACCTTCTCATCCTTGAGACTATGCTATGAGACCGCACACATTCAAAGACACCATCCTGGGCTTCCGCCCAGGGGAATTTTTTTCCCCTATAAAATACTCACTTTAAATATTCTTCGAAAACCTGAGGAAATTGAGCCGTGCTTTCAAATCAAATAGACCTTATCTTTTAATTAAATGAAGATAATAAAGGACATCGTTGTTCAAAGTAAGGTTATTGAGAACTGAACCATGATGGTGTGGCTATATAAGGAATTTCAAGTCTGGTTCTGTCACCCAAAGGGCACTATGACCCCGAGCAACATTGTATGTCCTAAAGTACAGAGTAGCCACTGTGACTTCCACACACACTCCCCAAAATGAAATTCTCTGTGTGTGTGACTTAATCACGACTTTGGTTCTCCTGTGTGAAACAGAGATGTCTGTAATTGACCTTTTGACTTCTAACTTCACTTACCATTATTCTAGTTACAACTTCTACTTTTTAGTTAGAGGGGGAGACAAAAGTTGGACTCTAGGCATTTTCAGTTTCAGATCAGGACTCTCTGTTTCTAGGTAACGTAGGCAGGACCTGCCAACAGCTAACTGGGTTAAACTGATTTCAAGGCCCTCAGTTAGGTAGCAAGATTCCACCTAGTTTATGTAGACCACATCCAGCAGCACTGTCCTGACCTTCCAAAACTCTGGAGTTTGTGTCTTATGAGAGCACACACTTTTGTTTCTATGTTAGGTACCTATCATCCAGCAAGACTAGAATTTAATGCTCACAGAGTGTTTTCCTGTGTGTGTGCCCTTCCATACAAGTAAAAACCAAATGTCAAATCCTTTGAACTGGGGATTTGCAGAAAGTAGCTGAAATAAGCAGTTGTCCATCTTTTGTTCCTTATTTATGTAGAAGCCATGAGGAATTGCTTGTAAGTTGATAATAAAAGAGGTTCCCTACCAATTTTGTTTGCTTGTTTGTGTCAAGATGCCAGTCTGTATCGTAGATGGGTCCTATACTTAACTGAATGCCACTGTCTTAACCTCCTGAGTGTGGGGCTTACATACCTGACTCTGGAGTCTTGAGTCCTTTTGAGTTTTGCTGTCTGTATTATAAAACTCAGTCTGGGTAGAAGGTGAGGAACAGCCTAGAAGTGGTGGCTGGGCTGTGCAAGGACAGAAGAAGCAGATCATTTCTTCTTGTCATGATCCTTATTACAGATTCCCAGGCAGCTGCCTGGCATCATGCTGTAGGCACTGGAGAGATTCAGTGGCTTCTGAGACAACAGTAGCTCTTGACAACCCACACTGACAACTGCTGCTTGTTTGTGGGTTGATTGTTTTGGAGGTATACCACATGCTTGCTTCCAGAGCTTCGTGGATTCCTGCTCTTTGGCCTCTTTCCAGCCTGATACTCCAGCACTCAGGTTCCAGCTACGTGCCTGCATTTGACAACACTGTCAGGTCCAAAGGTTCATCAAGAGAAGTGAGATGTTGGGGCTTGCTTTGACATAAGGCTCGTGCAATGTTCAAGAGACCATGTCAGAGATAGTGTGTGTAATTTAGGAGCTATGAGGTTCCTCGCACAAGGTCATTCGATCCTCACACAAATATGAAGGGGGAGGCCTGTTGACATTCATGCTCTTTGAGGAAATCACCCCTTTATGGAGGGAAAAAAGGAAAGGGGGGTGGGCCGCGGATCCCCGCATAGGAGAAACAGTGGCAGGCAAAGCCCGCATGGGGGATAGGGAAACACTGGCAGGACTGAACTCTGCACCAGGGTAGGGGAGGTAGGCGCCCTAGTACCTGTAGAGCAGGAGAGTGCCTGGCTAGTGGAGAGGCAGGGCTGTGCAAACAGCCCCCTGTACCTGTAGAGGAAGTTGCTTGACTGAGACAAGGCTCGATCCTTCCCTTGTGACCAGAAATGCTGAGGCCTGCTCCGTGCTTCTACAGGGCCGGTTTTGATAAGAGACAGGTCATAGTTTCGATGCTTTATTATTAGAATAGAAAGAGAAATAAAGAGAATGGAGAAGGTAGAGGGATGGCCGAGACCACATGGAAAGGGAGAAAAGAATGGAGAAAGAGGAGGGACAGAGAGAGGGACAGAGAGAGATGAAGCCAGAGAGAGGAGGGGCAAGAAGCCTTCTTTTATAGTAAGCTGGGTTACATGGCAATAGCCAGGTGACCGAGGGGCGGGGAAAGCCTGGCTATAGCCAGGTGACTGTAGGGGTAGAGTCCAGCCAGAATGCTAGGGGCCTGGGGCGTGGCCATACGTGATTGATGGCCACAGGATTATGGAGTTGAGGAGTTGGTACTCTGGGAGCATAACTCAAGAATTCCGTCCCTTATAGAATGGTCTATTGGGTCTCCGGAGTGGCCTTGTTTCAACCAGGCTACACCATGGTCCCACACCCCTTGTCTACACAGCAATGACTCAAGGAAATAAAAGGCCCTTGGAGAGACAGAATGAGTGGATGGGATTTTCTCCCAGCCGATGGGACACCAGTGCGCTCCTATGATAGCCATTAGGATTTTCTCTTAGTCCATTTCCTTCTAAAATGTCGACGGTGTCTGACTGCAAACATGAAGGTGACTTACTTGTAGCTCAGTGTCCTTTATCCCAACCTGCTCCTAAAGGCCGTGTCCACCGACTTCTATCCACACAGCAGGGATCAGACAGGGAGTGAGGAGTGCTGTGAAGTCGTCCCGCAGCTTCTCAGTGGGATGGACCATGGTGCACCTTAGAGATTGACCGCTGAACACGGTGGATGTTTAGTTGGTGCCGCAGAGGGTCCTCAAAGATGACAATGAGTTTTCTCTGAAGTTGAGAATAGATTCAGTAAATCTGAGGGAAAACTAGGTAGTTCTGTTGGAGGGGACAGAGAATGTAGAGTCCCAGGTGTAGGAACCTATGGATTTTAGAGGAACAAAGAGCTCTGTGACTGCGACTGAGGCTTCTTTGGCAGCCGAGGAAGAAAGAGGTGTGATGGGTACAGAAAAAGAACTCAAAGCCTGTTTTGTACATTCCTAGAAAGACTTGTCTTCGTCCGAGGGCTGAAAAGGTTGACTCCTAAAGGTGTGGTAAAAACTGACAATACGAATTTTAATTTGAGGGAATCCTTCCTTAAGCAGGCTTGCATGGGATTTTAGCATCTGCCTTTGTCAGCAGATTCTGGTTGATGTAAGTGAACATTTCTAAGAATTTATTGAACAGCTTCCAGACAATGGGTCTAACTGGGGCAGACAGCCATTGGAGAAGAAAACCCCATATTCTCCCGAGTCATTCAAAATATTTAATATTCTCTTATTTTCTACTGTTTTGAGACATACGTACGTGCATGTATCGCTTATTTTGTAAATATTGACATCTGACATATTGGTTATAGAATCTGCTTAAGATAAAACGGTGCCACAACTGTTGTGGGTAACACTTTATTACCAGTCATTTTGCATATGAGCCACAGTGTAAATAAAAATGTTACAAGCCTTTCTGTCTAATTGATTATGCACACTGAATAGTTTTATATTGTTGGTTCAGTTTTCAGATACATTGTACCAGCTTCATGTATAAGTTTGTAGTTGGTCAGAACAGGATCTGTAAGCCCACAAAGAAGAGAATGGATTTGAAGGGCAAAAAACAAATTTGGGTGTCATTCCTCACCCTGTCCTGTTAGTTTTAAGATAGAGTTTCTGGGCAGCCTGGAACTCACAAGCAGGCTAGACTGGCAGGCGAATGAATGAGCGACAGGAATATATATCTATCTCCATCTTAGAGTTAGGGTCAGGGTTAGGGTTAGGGTTGGGGTTGGGGTTGGGGTTGGGGTTGGGGTTGGGGTTGGGATTAGGGTTAGGGTTGGGGTTGGGGTTGGGGTTGGGGTTGGGGTTAGGGTTAGGGTTAGGGTTGGGGTTAGGGTTAGGGTTGGGGTTGGGGTTGGGGTTGGGGTTGGAGTTGGGATTAGGGTTAGGGTTAGGGTTAGGGTTACGGTTGGGGTTGGGGTTGGGGTTGGGGTTGGGGTTAGGGTTAGGGTTAGGGTTAGGGTTAGGGTTAGGGTTAGGGTTGGGATATTGTCTGAACATCATCACCTGGAATTCTTTTCTTCCTTCCTTTCTCTTTTTAACATGGACCATATTCAGGTTCCTATCATTGCAAAGCCAGCTCTTTACTAACCAAGCCATCTCTATCTTCCCTAACATGTAAATGAAAACAAGCCCTCCTCAGTGTGGCACATCCCCACATGCCTCTCTGCCCATGGATGTGGTCAAGCCCATTGAGGATACCCAGTCTTGTCCACACTTGTACGTATGTACACATTTTTCACCTCCATTTGCACTCTGCAAGCAGACTGATATCTATAGAGACAGAAGAGTCGATAAACAAGCAGACTGAGAAAGTTTCTAAAAATGGGATTATGGTACATTATTTTTATAAAAATATTAAATTCTTTCCATTTTAACCTAATACCACTAAGGTAATTCATAGCATGGGCTACTTTCTCCAATTTTTTTGTTGTTGTTGTTCCAACATATGGCTACTGAACAGACTTTCAGTGTTCTAAACGTGCTTATGTAAAACGGTCAGTGGTTGCCACCGTCACATTTCAATTTAAATCTTTGTCTCAATTTTACACAGGGTGGGTTTCCCATGTGGTGAACCTAATGAAGGAAACGGCACTAACACACACTCCCTTCCTTGACGCCTGAGGTTGAACTTATATTTAGTTTGCCCTACATCAAAGTTAAGTTCAGTTAAGCCCCCACCCCCACCCTGCACGCACACACACCTCCAAAGTGCCTCATTCTGGTCATTTCCTTGCTGACTTCCATCTTTAGTCATTATGCCGTGTGGACATCCCTTACCCATATGGTGCCCTCACATGTGGGCCCCACTCAGTCTGGGGGAGGAGCCTCCTTCCCCAACAGCCTCATAGAGAGTACTTACTCTGTCCTCAAGCAGTGCTCGAGAGCATTCGGTGGGTCATTGTATCTTTATGAAGAAATTAAATTTATTAAGCAGAGGTTTTTTGTTTTTTTTTGTTTGTTTGTTTTTTGGTTTTTTTTTTTCTAGAAAGAGAACATATGGGTCTTCCTCTGCATCCTTTGATCCCTTCATCTTTAAGGGGCGTTCTTTTTATAGTAAGAACATTTTTTCCCTGTTGGGCATGTAGTATTCCTGGCTCACTCTTTCTTCCTCTAAGAAATTAGTAGAAATGACTGCATCACCAGACTGCTGGCATCCAGGCGTATTGCTAGAAACAAACGTGAAGCAAGACGAATTTCACCACTCTCCGAGAGCAGGAGTTTCCTGCTCAGAGCACTAAAATAATTTTCTTGCCTCCTCTCCTCCCTCTCTCCCTCTTTCCTCCTGTTCTTTTTTTCTTTTCTACTTTCTGAATGTCACACACCCAGAGTGTAGATTAATCACCGAGGTTCGCAAAAGCACAGGGTCCACACACAGACCAGGTCGTTTATTTGCCAAATTATTTATTTGGAGTCTTTTCATAAGTATGCAGAAGCCTGCCATGAAAAACAGATGCCGGGACCTGGAACACAAGCCAGGTCTCACCAGTCTGTCCCCTGCTCCTGTGCTTCGGAGACCCTGTGGAGGACTGCACTCGGGCATCGTGCCCCCTGTTCTTGGGCAGACTTGCTGACAGGATTTTAATACGTAAATACTTTCATGTGTTTTTACCTTAGTGATCTTAACTTTACAATGTATGTCATACACAGCCTTTCAGGATGATTGTGTCTGTTTAAAATGGTATTGCTAAGGTTTAGCCACATGTCTGTGTATTAATGATATTCACTCAGTTTGAGTGGTACAAAATGCATTGTGGTTCACTTGTCTTCAAGATTGTTGTCAGGGCATAGCTTGGTGGTAGAGTGCTGGCTGGCATAATGGAAACTCAAGTCAGTAGAAATATATATATATATATATATATATATATATATATAAATTTTTCCAGATTTTTGCATTATTAGAGTCCTGGTGCCTATATACTCCTGTGATTTCTTTAAATCATAATAGAATGGGCAGGAGGTTTCTGTGTCTTTTTACTTAATGTTTTCTTGACCACTACAGACTTGCCTCCTTTCTTTGCAGACTTGTTCAATTTATCTCATCTTCTATTAGATCCCTCTTTGTTGGTCTGTTGAGCTTGTACTTTTCTTATTGGTTTTAGAATTTCCATACAAGCTCTAAAATATTTTTTTTGTCCACTGCAATTATAGGAAAATGTCCCCTCCATGTTGAAACTCAGTTATTCAACTCTGTGTATCACTCTGAAAGTTCTTTCATTTGGGGGTGGAGGTGGGGTTAGACTTAGCAAGATGTAGCAAGAAACAGATAAAATCAAGGAGGGAAAAATTAGTTTGTAAGAATAGACTTAAATGAGTAAGAGAAATAGAAATCAAAGCCTTGAAGTATAAACAACCAAAAGCTTTTGCACTCTTTTCTCGAGAACTAATAAGAAATCCATAGCCGAGGCAAGCAATGCGGGAGACAGGCTCACTGGATGGTGGAGCCTGAGGATACCTTGACTCTGTATACTGGAGTCCATGATAGCAGATAGCAGGGTTGATTGAGAGGTCTAAGAAACAGCAGCATCCAGAGGTGGCCAGTATCTAAGATCCAGCCAAGAAATGGAGGTCTGATCATCCCTTTCTCTGCCTTGCTATGTTGGCTCTCAGCACTTTGGATGATGCTCATGTGCACTCTGCTGGGCTTACAGAATGAGGTGTCAATCTCTCCAGGAGCAGACACACCCAGAGATCTAGACATGCATTACCCATGTTCATCCATTACAAACACTAAGTGACCTGTTTTGTTTTGGGGCTTAGTCTTGTTTTTGCTTTGTTTTGTTGAGATAAGGTCTCATGTAACTTAGGCTAGCCTCAAATTCTCTGTGTAGCTCACTGGTCAACAAGGTCTGATGCTGTAGCACCTTCCAAGTACCAGGGTTATGGGTGATTGTTGTCACACCTAGCCTCTACAGTGCAGGAGGCTGGGCAAACACTCCGCTCACTGAGACGTATTTTTGGCCCACATTCGGTAATTTTTTTCCTTTTCTGTATTTTTTTCTCATACAATGCATCGTGATTACAATTTCCCCTGCCCCACTCCATCCAGACACATTCATCTCCCCTCTCCCCTAGATCCACTTACCTTCAGAAAGAAGCAGGTCTCCTAGTGTTATCAGCTGAACATGAAATAACAAGGTGTTAATATGAGGCACAAACCCTCATATTAAGACTAGATGAGGCAACTTAGTAGGAGAAAAGGGATTCTGAGAATAGGCAATAGAGTCAGAGTCAACCCTCACACAACACCAAGCCATACAACAATAACAAATGTGCAGAGAACCTAATGTAGGCCCATGCAGGCTCTGTTATTGCTTCCGTCTCTGAGCCCTGATGAGCCTTGCTAAGTTGATTCTGTGTACCATGTTCTCCTCGTGTCCTCGACCCCCTCTGATTCCTACAATCTTTGCTCCTTCCCTTCTGCCATATTCTCCTAGCTCCACCTAATGTTTGACTATGGGTCTCTACATCTACTCACATGAGTTGCTGGCAGAAACCTCTCTGATAATGATTGGGCTCGGTACTGATCTATGAGTAAGGCAGGATATCATTAGGATTCTTAATATAACTTTGAAATACAAATATCCAGTCCCATGTCCACTACATTTTAAGTTTAACAGAACAATCTGTACCCTCACTTGATATCAGATTAAAGATTGGGAACAAAGTGATCTGGGTAGAGGTATCTGAAGGAGCAAATAAGAGGAGGCAGCTTGGAGACAGTTCTGTATCTCACATTAACGCCTTCCAGAACATACCATGAAAGACCAAATCAACTAAAGGCCCTTTCCAGTTCACACAGTTAGTCAAGCCTCCAGTGCCTTTCACATCAGCTCTTTCACATGGGCACATGAGCAGAGGGACTATTAGGGAGCCCATGGTGCTCTAAAGGCTTTGCAACACAGGGCACCTGTCCCAGAACCATCAAGGAATAGTTTAGAATGATCTCGGACAGACCATTACACAGGTGACACTCGATTGTGAAGCCGTAAGAAATCTGGCTAGGCATGAGGTTTGCTTGAATTACTGACAAGTCAGAGCTGTGTGCTAGAGCCACCAGCATCGCTGATATAGCACAGGGCACTTCGGAGTTTTTCAGCATTGATACAGACAATACAGCATGCATAGGGACCTATGAAGGCCTTGATATAGAACATATATAGATTCACGTATACCTCTGTGTAGCAAGCATGTAGATCTGTGCATGCCTCTATATTGCATACATGTAGACTCCTAAATGCCTTTTTATAGTGTGAATGTAGATCCACGTTATGCCTTTAGCTAGCATGCATATAAGCCTGCGCATGCCTCTGGATAGTATGCATGTCTGTCCACAGCAAAAAGATGTCACCACTCCAGAACTTAGCTCTTGGCAGAAATTTTGACACCTTCCAAAGGGACACAGGTTTGCTTCTTGGTTCCTTTCTTCACATGGTATTAATTAGCCCCTGGGGATCGAAACTATGAAGTGGCTTACAGCTTAGGGAAGTAGTGCTTTGACTCTTCCTGTTGGCTAGAGCACTGATAAATGTTTTTAATTAGTCTTATGACTCTCTTATTGAAATATATGTCACTGATACTAAGCACCAATTGTCGGAGAGACTCCAGTTCTCAATGGAAGGCTACTAGGGCACGAGTTAAGACAAAGCTGCTTAGTCTACCATGCAAAGCCCTCAACTTCCTGGTAATCCCTCTAGCCTCCTCCCTGGTAGACTGACTTCACCTCCATTTCACTCTGGCTGTGCTGACATGGAGACAATTCTTAGGCCATGTAGTCCCTGCTTTAACAACCTATGCCTTTATATTAGTAGTTCTTAACCTTCCTAATGCTGTGACCCTTTAATACAGTACCTCATGTTGTTATGACCCCCCCCACCATAAAATTTATTTTCATTGCTACTTCAGGACTGTAAATCTGCTACTGTTAAGAATCAGAATGTAAATATTTGTGGTTTCCATGTTCTTAAGCAAGTCCTGCAAAAGGGTCATTAGACCCCCCTCCGAAGGGATCACAACTCACAGATTGAGAATTGCTTCTCTTATACTTAGAAGCACGTTTCCCCAACACACCTTCCAGAAGGATGCCTAGTGTCCAGCCCTCACGAGAGCATTCCAGAATTCATAGACAATAGTGACATCACCTTAAACCTCAGAGAGCCTTACCTTACCATCCATCTGCCCACAGCAAGTCTGTTAGAGTATATTAAAGAACCTACGGCTGCCTTTTCTGCCAGTCCCCCATACAGCCTTGACATCAAGGAAAAGAGGATCCTGGGAGTTAGGTAGGAAGTTGGGCTAGAATCCAGGACTGGGGTTAAAATTTGGACTATTCAATGGTGTCTTGGAAATTGTTCTCTGTCTCCACTTTAGACCAGGGTTTCTATGCTTACTTTTGAGGAGTTTAGAGTAAACCAGTGGTTGGAATAAACCCTGCCTACATTTCAACAGAAGCAGATTAGCCACTGACACACACTGTGGGGAGGCCAGCAAGTGCCCCAGGCTCTCTCTCTTCAAGCCTTGCTTCCTCTGTAAAATGAAAACCATACTGTGGTGAATTTCACACAACTGTCTTTTAATAATAATTTCTGTCGGGTATGTTGTACACCTGTGATTCTAACACTCATGAGCTCCTAAGAGTCAAATTCAGAGTCAACCTCAGCTGTGTGGTGAAAAGGAAGATGAAGAAGAGAAGAAAAGAATTAGGTAAGCACTCATGTGAAGAAAGGATAAATGTATACATGTATACACTGACATGTCATAACAATGATAATGATTAGTTGTTATTTATACAACAAAATTAGTTAAGCATCTGACAGCTCAGTTTCTGTATTTCTTCTCTCTCTTTTTTTTTTTTTTTGATGTTTCTTGTGGATATGTACTAAGCATCATGCATGTGCTTAACATTATAAATGGGATTAGATTACACTTTGGAATCAATACCATGGTGTCAGAAAGTAAAGGAAGCCTGGCAGACAGGTGGGCTGTAGGTCAATTGGTAAACTTCTTTCCCCGCAAGCATACCTCCCTGAGTTCTATTCCCAGCATGCTTAAACTTGTATGTGGTACAAACCTGTAATCTTAGCCCTGGAGAGGTGGAAGCAAGAATATGAGGAGTTAGGGTCATTCATGGATACATAGCGAGATTGAGGCCAGGTTGGGCTGCATAAAACTGTCTAGAAAGCAATGGAATAAGAAAGAAAAGAGGAAGAGAAGCTGGAGGAGAGAAGCGGGAAGAGGAGAATGGGGGAGTGAGGTTGGGGAAAAGACTGTAGTTTCTAGAAAGACCTGAATTCTAATCCTACCTTTCTGGATTGTCAGTTCGGGGTCTTTGGAACATAATCCAAGTCTCTGCTTTGGTTGTTGTTGTTGTTCTTTTTTTTTAAAGTATCATCTTTCGAGAGATTAAGCTCTTATGCTTATTCTTGGAAAGCAAGTGACCAATCAAGATGCACTCCACCTGACCACCAGGAGTAAGCACTGTTGAACAACATTTCCTTCTTGTTCACACACACACACACACACACACACACACACACACACACAAGTCATCAGTCTTGCTTAGCCTTCCATTCGTTTCCAGTGGGTCCTGTTTCCGCACCGTGCCCCAGCCCTGGAACTCTCACTACATGTATGTTTGCCACCTTCATTTAAAACCTCCCAACCCTTCATCACCCTAGCCCAACCTTTTCAGGGGGCTCTTATGTAACAGTTACCAGTCTGCATCCATTTTTCTATTGGCACATCTGTATCCTGGGTGTAGTCAGTTTATAGTAAGTGGGACTTAACACATGCCTCTGAAACCTCAGCGGTCACAGAGGTCTCTTTGGCATCTCACAGTGCCGTGACCAGACAGAGAGCGTCCTGTGACAAGACAGAACAGCCACACTACCTTTACTTTGAAACAAGATCTCCTGACCCCTAAACTTGTCTAGGTAGCCAGGAATAGCCCTGGAATTTTTATCCTCCCGCTTGAACTTCCTGGGTTCTGAGATTATGGATTTACTGGGGCTCAAAATGGGTTTACTTACAAGGGAGGTGAGTACTCCACCAACATGAGCCACATGTCCAACCCACTGCTCTTTGTAAAAGCCACAGAGGCTGTCGCGTTCACTACCTCCAGGACCTGATCTAAAACCCATTTCCTCCCAGTGGTCTCTCCCTAACTACCATGAACATTTGGTGGTGGGCTTGATAACAACACATAATCTTTGGGGGTACACCTCGAAACCATTACCATTTCAATGCTTTTAGCTTCCCTGAAACATAAAAGGCATTTGCATGTCATTCCTGCCCGGAGTGGAGAGAAACAGTTCTCAGAATCTTCCCGTCTCCTTTTGGTGCAAGCTCCCCGTCTTGACTCTTGCTGGGAGTAAATAGGCCCAGAGACAAGATCTTGTTTTCTCATAAAACCCTTAGATGAGGAGAGGGCGGAGTGAAGGCTACCCAGTGAGGAATGGGAACTAGAAATTAGTGGTAAAGGCTTTGTTTGACTCTGGGTTATTTTGCACTCGGCTTGCCCTGATGGTTAGGATACATTTTGAAATGGGGACTTCACTAGAAGGAGATACAGCTTAGCACAGAGAAATGCTCACCTTCATCCTCCACAAAGCTTGCCCCAAGCTGTGATCCCTCTGCAGGTAATCTCATGTCTATACATATGCAGGAAAGTAAGTGCCACCCAGGGGGAGAGAGAGAGATTTCATTCCCCGGGGAAGCTGGCTGGATGCTGAGCTGGGTAAACATTAGACCTCTTTTTTTTTCATTATTATCTGAGGAAATGTCACCAAGAACACTCCTCCTACATCCTCCCCCCTCCACACACACACCCCTCCCGCTCCTCTAGACTGTTTCATGTTTTTACTCTGCCATTTTGTACTTTATGCCTTTTATTTTTATTATTTTATCCTCATTTTATACGCTGGAGATCGGATTGCAGCAACAATAAGAAAATCTATTTATTTGATCCTGGAGGCAAAATTCTGAATATATTTTCTTCCTTAGCAGACCCTAACCATATTGGTTCTTCCCAGTACCGGTTTGATTAGATTTCTTGGAAGGAAGCAGCAAAGATCTGCTGAATTATGTCTCTAAACTCAAGAGCAGACAGAGCAGTCATGTGCTTGCAGAGGATGTATGCATGCAAAGACTTCATTTAATATACTTCCTGAGACCACCTCAAACCACATTCTAAACGACAAGTCCAACAGAAAGCCCTGGAATATCTTAACCACTTGTTTGTATCTCCAGAATACGTCAAATATTAAAAGGACATAAGTCCACACAGACTCACATGTGCCTAATTTTATCAGTCTCCAGGGAAAACCAAAGACAGGAAGGTCCCCAGTCTCACAGAGCTCAGGACTGTGTGCAGTCTTCTCAGTCATAGCTATTCCATATGTAAGTGTCTGATACAACACTGGGTCTGGGGATTCTGGAGCTATGAGGTTGTTTGGGATTTTATTTGTTTGAGTGGCTACAAGGTCCAAAATAACCATACTGGAAATCTTTCTGGAACTCCTTTGACTAATTTTCAAAAAGAAGATTTTCTTTCATGGTTTATTCGAGACAGGGTTTCTCTGTGTAGCTCTGGCTCTCCTGGAACTCACTCTGTAGACCAGGCTGGCCTCAAACTCAGAAATCTGCCTGCCTCTGTCTCTGCCTCCCAAGTGCTGGGATTAAAGGCGTGCGCCACTTTGTATGAATTTCTAAATACACACGTGGTGGCCAATACTGATCAGGAACCTCAGGAATATGCTACGGCCTACTTGACAAACATCTCAGCCTCTGAAGGAATTTCTAGGCTGGGTCAGCAGTGACTGAAAAACCCTGATTCACATAAGCGCCACCCTGTGGGCTGGGGTACCAATGTCCGCCTTTCTCTGCTTCTGGAATATAAATGCACCATGATCAGCCTCTTCACACTGCTTCTCCTGCGCCTCCCCTCCACCTCCATGATGAACTGCATCTTCAAACTGTGAGCCAAAGCAAACCCTTCCCTCCTTGTTCCCTAAGTTGCCGTCAGACATTTTTTTTTTACAGCGTTGAAAACGACACACCTAACAAAGGCATATGCTTCCAGGTCTTCTTTGAGCGTACCCTGTTTAAATCAATTGTCATAAAACTGTTGGCATCAGTCATTAAGGCCATTATGCTCTTACTGTTCCCCAGTGCCAGCATACCAAATGTCTTAACTTTGACCAGCCTCTTCAGTGATTGCCCTCAGCCTGTCTTGGGCTGGATGACTCTGGAGGGATGTAAGGAAGTAGGTGATATGGGGTACCCTAACATGGACAAGTGTAACTCAGTGGCCTAAAGGAAGTCCAGACTTCTTCTAAGCCATTTGACTTCTTTTCTTTCATCTCTGAAGATGTTCCCTATGGAAAGGGAATCAGGTAAACTAGAGATGGAGGAGGAGGAGCTTGTGTCTTTACTATGGGTTCCTTGTGACAGTCTCCTTTCAGCAGCCTTCTTCATCTCCTCATGCACAGAAGGACTCAGAGACCTTTCTTCAGGAAGCTGTACTGGGACTCTGCTGGCTAATGCTACGAGCCACTCATGGAAGACTAACCAGAGGATACCAGAAAACAGGCAGCCACAAGGGAGCTGCACCGAGCAGAACACATGGGCCCTTACTCGAGGAGCAATTGTTTGGGCTCCTTTTTAGCAGGGAACCACTTCGGATGCCACCTTTAAGGTGCTGCCTTCTCCCAGGGACCCTTTTACTCCCTCGGAATCAATGATGGTACACACAAAGGGGCTTCCACCGCAACCTAACCGGCTTAGCTATGAGTCCAGCAGGTTCTTGAGATTTCCCACCAACCCAACTTTAACATCAACCAGCAGAACATTTGGAGTACAGCGGGGTTGGCTTCAGGGGCCATCTGAATGCAACAGTAGGCCACTGAGCCTGAGGAAGCCTTGAACACCTGGTCAGATACAGACTCTGTGGCTCCTTACTCATATGGCTTCCCACAGTTTCTGAATTGCCCCTTTCATATATATGTATATATGTGTGTGTGTGTGTGTGTGTGTGTGTGTGTGTGTATGTGTGTGTCTTTTTGGGATATTGCAACTGTAAGAGAATTTATTAGGTCAAAAATAAGCTAATGAAAATAAATCAATTAATGTAAAAGTAATCATTATCTACTATGTCAGTGTATTGGCCCCCTTAGGACACTGGTATTTTAGTCAAAGAAATGCAGCTCTGTGATGGTTCTGCAGCTGCCCCAGGGGTAATAGGATGTCTCAGAACAGTACCAATATATTGTCCTGGCCCATTGTTTCTGTGTTTTGTTATGTTATGTTTTGTTTTTTTTTCCCTCTGCTGGTTTCTGTAATTTATTTCATATCTTCTGCCTCTGTCTTCCTGTGTCCCCATAGGTTTAGGATGCTGAGCCTAACACTCCGTCCTCTCTCAGATTTTGCTGTTCCTCTAACAGGCACTGTCACTGGGAAGATGTGGCTACCAACTGTGGCGCTCTGAACAGGAGGAAGCCTCAGAGGAGGCATGAGAACCTTCTAGGTGAGCTGCTGCTTGGCTTTCTTGTGGGATGTCAGGCAAGACACTCCTACTGCACACATCACCATTTGCCACGTGGCTTAGTTCACAGGCCTTTTGAGATCCATTCCATAAATCTAGACCAAGATGCCCACTCTCCTAGAATGGCACAACTTTTCTACACTATCCTGGAAGTCTTGGGGTCCCACTTCTGTGCAACAATGTACTGTGGGATCTGGGATACTTTAGTATCTTTCCAAACAGCCTTCCTCACACTTGGAAGACCCTGTTATCCATGCCCTCACCCTGAGGCTCTCAGCTCCCCTGTAGCCTGTGCTACAGACCACACAAGGAACTAATGCCTCCCAGGAGTGATGAGGGTCAAGGCAACTCTGGATAGTCCTTTATGCTTCCCCAAGGCCTCATGTCCATTGGGTCCATTGACTTGTCTGTTCTCTATTTCTCAGCCCTCACTCCTATGCCCTCATTTCCTGAGATTACCTGGAAATGATTCCTTTCTCTGGACCCCTTGATTGTGTCCCTTTTGGGCAAGCCCTGGGAAAAGAAGCCTACTCTGTGGGATTCTAGCATACAAAGTGTGCATATATTGGTGAACTACATGTGGAGATGAAACATTCTAGACTGATTCATGTTTCACAGTTCTGTGCAAACTAAATTTCCAATATATGCAGTTTTAAATCATAAAATTAAAAGTATTTGAAAACCTTATTGAATTCATTACCTTCAGATAGAAACCATGCGCTTCCTTAGTTGATATTAAAATAAGAATTCCTGGAAAATTGCCAACGTGATTTAATGAGGGGAAAAATTCATTCTTTGAACACATGTTCCTGGAACAGGTGGGAAAAAATAACCTCCACCCTTTCTTCCATTCCAATTGGCTCAAGGGTATAAATAGGACAGTTGCAATGAGAAAGTTGGAGGCAGACAAAATGAGTCTTCATAATTTGAAGGGAAAGAGAGGAGAACAAAGAGCAGAGGCAGAGGGATGGTGCATCTTCAGGAAACCCGTCAAGTTGTGCAGAAACGCAGGAGTGCCATGGTTCCTATTGTGCAGCTTTTTGCTATAAAAGAAGAAAATTACAACTCTTTTAAGTGTGTGTTCATAATGCCTGATTTGCATTTATAAAAATACTCAGGCTCACTCACATTCTTTGAACTTTCAAGAAACAAGCACAAAAGACCACTAGCATGAATCAATCCTCTTTGGTCTGAGCCCTACCCAGTTCTTCAATATATTACCATCTGCCGTACTGGTTTTCCACAACAGCCACATCCAGACATAGGCTGAATATCCTGCGCACTGAGTGCAAGGCGTACATGGAGTAAGGGCTTAATATGTGTTAAACTGTGATGTATTGCTGTGAATGGCCATTCCCATAATAGAATTTCAGAGTTGGGAAGAATTAGGAAGATGTTGGCAAGTATTAAATTTTTGTTCAGGCTCAATTGGGTAGAAGGATGTGGCTTCAGGGAAATAGTATTTAGGAAAAGTGTTTGGAGGAGAAATTATGGAGAATTATGGACTTCAATAAATACAAAGTATTATTTCACCATTATTCACCATGTTGAAAATTGTTCATAATGGCCAATGTATGAAAACAGCTCCCATACAAGAGGGAGTGGCAAGGGCATGGAGTGAAGACATGCAGGTAAGTATTAGTCACCCTTAAAGAAGGCAGAAGATCTGACATCTGCAGCAACATGGATCAACATAGAGGATTTCTTATTAAGTGCAATGAACCACACACAGATTGCAAAGACTAGATCAAGATACAGATGGGATATTAACATCCATCGTTTCATGCATTACCATGGAGAGAATAGTACCTACCAGACTAGGATTAGAAGAAGGTGGGGAGATGGGGTCTTGCTGCTGTGTAAGATGACCAAGCCTAGACTGATAGCTTCTAGCATATGAACTGTAGCTGTTGACAGATCATCAAAATCTGTGCATTCCTCTGACCCACGGGCACAACAGGAGACCGTGTGATAGTACAGGCAGCTCCAGTGCTTGCTTGTCTCAGTGATTCTCTATCTGTTTCAAAAGATCACCCTGCCTAATTCAAACATCCACAAAAATAAAAATGATTTTTAGAACCAAATACACATGCTCAGGGGTACAGACTGTCCTTGGATGGAGTAACATTGTAAAAGCTAGGACACGGTTTCCATTCCAGGGGCTGAGCCTGTTGTTATCAACCATAATTGATAACTAAAAGAAGTAGAAGATCAGTAGGCTATGAAAATTGACCGTTTCTTCTCACCAGTATATCAGGAATGTTACTGAAAGCTAGCTCTTTCAGTAAAACACTACGTCATAGTTAGGGTTGCTATTGCTGCAAGGAAACACCAGGACCAAAAAGCAAGTGGGGAGGAAAGTATTTATTTGGCTTATACTTCCACATTGCTGTTCATCACCAAAGGAAGTCAGGACAGGAACCCAACAGGGCAGGAACCCCAAGGCAGGAGCTGATGCAGAGGCCATGGATGGGTGCTGCTTACTGGCTTGCTCCCCATGGCTTGTTCAGTCTGCTTTCTTATAGATGCCAGGACCACCAGCCCAGGGGTGGCCCCATCCATTATGGGCTGGTCCCTCTCTCATTAATAACTAAGAAAATAACTCGCAGCTGAATCTTGGGTAGGCATTTTTCTCAATTAAGTTTCATTCCTTCCAGATTATTCTGTTTGTGTGTCATATTCACATAAGACTAGCCAGCACATTCTACTGATGACTGCAAATCGCTGTACTTACATATTTATCAGAAATTGAAAGAACTGTGCCCTTTTGTACTAGGGACGTGAGTTATTTAGCTCTCAGTCTCATGCAGCTCCTGCTTTAGACTTTGATATGGAGAGCTGTAGTCATCGAATAACGTGTGTGTTAATGTCAGCACAAATAATCTGTCCAGACATCCCACCCACCAGGGAATTGTCCATGAGAGACCTGAGAAAATATCAAGTACTCAAGAGCTGGCTGCTGAGCCTCATAATTCAGGTCTGTGCCCCAAGTGGTTAGATAAGGGACTCATTTCTTGGGTAGGCAGGCAGGTGTCCTCAAGATCCTTCATGGAGGGAAAAGCACGATGTTCCCTGTTTTTGTGCTGTTTTGGGGCCAGGGGTTGTATCAGAAGATTTGTATGTGCATACTAACTGAATACTTACTTTATTCCTAAAAATATCTTACAAAACTAATAACTCTTTTTACAGTAAGAAAAAAAGAAGTTCGGGGTATATATGGTTTAAATACATATTCTCTCATGATTTCCCTAACAAGAACTTGTATTTGGACTTGAACATGGACATATCCTTAATTTCTGTGCAAAGTTCCTTTCATGAGCTAAAAAGCCATTTACATGAATGTTGGGACCATGGACTCAGACTTGGGGACGCCTAGCAGAAAAAAATGAAGAAAAAAATTAACAAGGAGATAAACCATAGAGTGTGAGAGTCTGCAGGAAAGATGATATCTGGATTCTTAAGACTGAGAAGCTTAGGTTGGATTTTATAGAGAAAATTGGGGGTCTATAATATTTTATTTTATATGTTTGCGTGTGTGTGTGTGTGTGTGTGTGTGTGTGTGTGTGTATGGTATGTACTCACTGACATGCATGTATGCATAAATGCATGCATGTAGGGGAGTATGCTTGGGGGAGGGTGTCCCTCTTCATCTGAAGATTAACATGTGTAACAGATAAAAGACAACTTTGAGTGTCATACATGTCTCAGAGTTTAAATTTGTTGCCCTCCTTCCGTCCCCCCTCCACCCCCAGACAGTGTCTCTGTCCTAGAGCTAATCAAGGCTAGGTTGACTGGCCAGTGAGGCCCAGACAACAATCTGCCTGTTTCCATCTCCTTGGAGCTGAGGTTACGAGTGCCCATTTTGAGCATTTACTCTAAGTTTTGGGTACTGAACTCAGGTCTTCATGTTGGTAAGACCAGCCCTTTACCAAGTGAGCTATTGCTCTAGCCATAAGCTGAAATTCTTAACTCAGAAAAGTAACAAAGCGACCAAGCCAAGGCCATCAGACAGAGCTGAGTCAGCGCCCTCATGCTCTTTCTCCTTATAAGAGAGAAGGAAACTTCCAGCCATTAGCTTAAGTGCTTCCCACTCTACCTTATGTGAACTTAACGGGAAACTGCTCCTGGAGTCGCAAGTCCAATTCTCATAGAGTGTCCTCCTGATGATGGGGCTTTCTTAGAATGGGGGGGGGTTACCAGCAGACCTTTGACTCCTGATGTAAGTAGCCATGAGTGGACAGCCATTTGTTGCTGGTGGGTGTGGCCCCATCACAATGGAGTCACTTCTTCTCAGACTCTCAGTAGGGAAATCCAGCTTCCCCGGGTCAGACCGAAATCATCCAGATTGCTGGTTGCTCGGCGGGCTGAGCGGAGCATCTCACCGCAGCTGTCAGTCCAGGGAAGACTGGGGTGAGGAACCATTCTGCACCCCAAGAACATGCTCTCCATTAGCCAGATGGAGCTTCAAGCTGTTACAGCCTTTTGCTGTCTTACACCTGATGCTTGCTGGACAAAGAAATACTGATCACCAGTCTTGGCCCTTGAAGGTTGAACACTGGTGTCAGTGGCACACCACGTATTCCAGGGAAGGAGGGAGGTCTGCAGAAGGAAGGGTTCTTGAGGCCATAACCAGGGCTTGTATATTGTATCCTTGACAGTCATCAGAACTCCTAAGACAGTTGCAGGGGACATGGCAGTCATGGCCACAGTTGAGCATACTGGCTTTGGCATTAGTGGTATGCTGGGAGCAGGAGGAGAGCTTCTTATTAATGGGAAGCACTGGTCTAGAAGGGCCAGCAGGCGAGCCTCTCCGGAAAGGGCTGCTCCTCTGCCTTCCTGTTCAGAGGACCCGCGTCACTCTGTAGCTGCAGCACCCTGTTACCAGCAGACCCAGAGTGGTCGTGGCTCCTAGTACCTGCAGTATAAAGGCAGCTGAGGTTTCCAAGTGCCCCCCAGGACCGTCACATACCAGTTGGTGACTTTATTTTAAGCTTTAAAATAAATTTTGCAGAACAAAGCAAGACAGGGGTGTCCAACCTTCTTTCCTCTGTTGCTTTAGTATCTTTTTGTTTGTCTGTCTCTGTCTTTACACTCACACACATGTGTGCATGCACAGCACACACACACACACACACACACACACACACACACACACACATCTCCTGAGCCTTTCAAAGGTAAGCTTCAGAGAAGACATCCCTTTATCAGTAAAGCCTCACTCTGAAATGTGACCATACAACACATAAAGAGTTCTTTGTCATAAATACTGCCTAGGTGGCAGAACTAGAGAATCAGTGGTAATTCTATTATACAGTCAAGAGACCTTGATCTGATTTCACCAGTAGGCCAACTATTTATAGAGTCATACACAATGTGACTTTGCCTCCTCTCTCACTGCAATGATGAAAGAGGTTCGTTGTTGGCCAGGAATACAGACTACACAAATGCATCATTCCTTCTGCATGCTATGGAGCGGGGCAGGGGTGGGGCACATGTCCTCACCTAATTGTATCACTGAAGATCTGAACTTTAGTCTTAACTTCTTTTGCCTGAGAGTAGCAGGCAATACCTTCGAAATTATCCTTCAAACTCCTAAGCCAGTCAAAGGCAGTCTCCGGTCACTACCACCCAGGGACAGTCTAGGAGAGTCACAGCCTCTCCTTATACAGTGCCCATAGGCTTCTCTTCTACTTGTTTGTTGGTTTAATGGGCTTTGCATCAGGGGCCATTTTGACTGCTCACAGATCATCAATAGCTAGATAGATAGAGGAGGCATCAGTCAAACAGGTGATTATACATTATCTACAGTGGACTCACCAGGTCTTCCCTCTGCAGCCTTCTGAACCCTGATCCCTGTCCACACAGGCTTGCCATCATTCTAAAACCCATTCTGAAAGGCCCTGTCCTCCCTCCATCACAAGTTATGCTCTCTGCCTGCATTCTATTCACCTTTCAGGTAGTAAATGTGTCTCCTCTAAGGCTACCCTGACTCCATCGGAAGAGTTAGTTTCTCTCAGCAGTAATAGTTTGTATGTAGAGTACAGTGTGCGATCCACAGCACAGGGCTCCATAGCTAGGTGTCTTCTCAGCAAGGAGACTGCAGGTCTTAAATCCCCAGCAAAATAGGAGATGCTTCCTACCTGATTACCCAATATGCTTAGTTTATGCCATGCATGGTAGTCAGGCCAAGGAGCTGCACTGAGCTTGGAAGGGAAACTCCTTGACCCCAGTTCCACCTGTACAATATCTGTCCATTCCGCCATTAAACAGGAAATTCCAGATAAGTCAGATTCTGGCTTCAGTTTCCAAAAATGACCACCCCCTCCCCACGAGCCACATACTTCTGAGTGCTCTTTATTTTGAGTAAAGGTGCTAATGGACTGAACAGTGCATTTGCCGTTCAGCAGGAACCAAATGCCTTCATCACTAAACAAATGTTAGCAAGGCACCATTAGGAGGGGAGAGAAACTAACTTAAAAAAAAAAGACAAAAAGTAACTGGAGAACACCATCTATGCAGCTTCGTCAGGAACAAACTGAGCTTTCATCTCCTCTGCCTGGCTCTTCCAATGATAAAACCACGAGAAAACGAAATCAACGTAGGTACAAAGAGATACGAGAAATCATCGTATCACACTGTGCCCTAAGGTCTTCTGCTCATTGCTGTCACCAATGGCAAGAAAATCCTAGGAGGAGCCAGTCTGTCTGTCTTGCCTCTGCTAGAAAAACAAGGCAGAGATATGACTGCATGCTAGATGGAGGGAGAAGAGAGAGAGGATATCTCATGTTGAAAAAATGCACACATATCGACACAAGATGTCCATTGGCCCTTACGTGAGTTAGGTCTACTCTCGACCTGAGCAAGCCTTCCTATTGATGGAGATTTGCTTCATCACCTAGTTCTGTGGAAGGACCTTCCCAGGGCAGATGTATTGGGAATGCCATTGCCTACCATGCCTGGATCTCTGCTGTCTAATGTCGCAGATCTGTGATAACTATAAGCTGGACACACACTGCCTTGTCGTAGGAGAGGAGAGCAGAAGTCAAGGTTTTGGCATCATTGAGAACCTGTTCGAATATTCAAGTAGAATCTACCAGCTGTGTATCAATGCAGAGACAGAGAAGTGGGAGTCAAGCTACAGAAAACTAAGATGAATGAAGTCCAGGCAACCTGGCTCACCCCTATGGACCCTCTTATGAAAGGGGGAGGAGGAAGAGAGGAAGAGAGAGAGATAAAGAAGGAGAAGCGAGGGCAAGGGAAAGACAGACAGACAGGCAGGCAGACAGACAGACAGAAAGACAGACAGTGACAGAGAATATTATTGAACAACTATTATCTGTAACTTGGTATGACTCTGTCCCATCTGGGAACTCAGTCGAGCATGTAAATATGTTTGGATAATTAAAAAGTATGTTCTTTCTTGTTGGTTTATTGTAACTGGAGGTGGACTGAGCAAAGTTCCCCTAATCCTGTCAAGCCCTCTGCAGGAAGGGTCAGAGGTCAGCAACTGCTCCTGAGAAATGCTGTGTGATGAATCCAAGGGCGCCCTCAGCCCCTGAGCAGGTGATTAGAGACAATCTGAGGTCTGTCCCCCTGACATCAGGGGCTGGCAACTACCTCCTGATTAGACTTTCTCACCTACCAGGCTCCAGAGTGCTAGGACATACAGTCACTTTGAAGCAAAAGTGAGAATTCAATGTCAAAAGGAATTTAAATTCTTCACAAGCATAACGAAATTTTCACGTCATTGTCATGTAAAGGAGAGGGGAAATTTAAAACTAGTTTGTCCAGATATTGTTGTTTTAAAGAAAATTACGGATGTGGTTTCTAATCCAATGGAAATTGTGTGGCTTGACAAACACAGGTTTCACAGACTGTCCAAGAGGGCATGGAGGGTGAATGATGCCGTTGTAGTCACATGAGGGTGCTGAGTGTGTGTACCCCAATCCAGCCCCATACAGGAGAAAGCATTGAGTGCCCTGTGCATGTCAGAGAACATCTCTGCCCAAACTTATAACAATCTGCAGTGCCCTCTGTGTTGGGTTCAATTGTTCAGAATCTGTTCAATACAGTGCTCTGTATATACGTGTGAACATGTGTATGTCCAGAGACCAGGACCATATGGAGGAGTCCAGCCTTCCTGGTTGATGGGGGCAGCAGAGGAGCAAGAAAGCCAGGACCCTACACCAGTCTATGTGGTTAGAGGAAGGGTCAGAGACTAGGTACAACTGCAAGGGGATTTTTTTTTTAACTAACCAATATTCCTGATCACAAAATTAAAAAAAAAAAGTTTACACTTTTCATTTTGACTTTTATTTTTAAAGAGAGTATGACAGTGTGTAGTCCAGGCTGGCCTCAAACTTGTGATCCTCCTGTCTGAGACTTCCAAGTGCTGAGATTATAGGAATGTACTTCTATACTTAGTACTCAAAAAACTTAATTGGTGTTATATATTTTTTCCATGTACATCTTCTTTTCTATATCCAGAAATAACTGCCTCATTCTTTGGCTCCATTGCTGCCTGCTTCACAGTGTCTCTCCCGTCTCCCTACCCAGCCTGCACTGTTAGGGATGACCCAGGAACAATAAAGGAAGCAAGCCTTCCCCTTGTGTGGAGACACACACTCGCCAAACATTTGACCACAAATGGCATTCCTTATTTACTGCTTATCCAATCCCTCTTTGTCTTCTAAACTATTTATTTTAAATTGACATTATTATTTTTCCTCTAAGTGATAAATGAAAACAAGCATTCATTTTTCTTTAGAAAATACTAAGATTTATGTGACGCATCACAGATCCACTGCCCTGACTCTTTCTGGGCATTTTCTGTCTTTGAATATTTAATACTAAAAACAACCCAAGCTTCATACCATCTTTGAGTGGTACATGGTGAATTTTGTAGATCATTCTTAAGTGGAAATCTTTCCTGGGGGGGGGGGGGGGGAGACCCAAAGTGAAATTGAGAGATTTGCAATGGCGTGAATGCCACTGCAACAGGAAACATGTCTGGAATAATCTACAAGCTTTGATTAGGGATCATCGTGGGAGAGTTACAAGCACCGATGTTTAACTTTCTGAATGGGAATTTCTAGTGGTAGGAAAATGTGCTCCTGTACATGGGGAAAGATAAAGATTCATATTACAGTCACTATTCTATCAAGCTGTTTAAAGTGATGGGGCGTGGGGGTGGGGGTGGGGGGTGGGCGGAAACTACAAACACTCAGAGAGACTGGTGGAAAATGCCCCTGGGTCTGAGGGAACTCTGGTGACTTTTGTATTTTTCTAAAACTCTTCTGCAAATTTAAAATTATGTTTTAAAAAAAATAATTAAAAAGATACTAAAAAGAAAATCTATTTGACTATTGATATTTAATTTTAAAGAAGGACAGGCTACATGCTTTCATTTCCAAATCATATTTTAAAACTTAAACCGAAATGGAGGCCTCTTGGCCTTTTGGTGCCCTGGAACGGGGCTTAGGGTGAGCAGCGCCTCTAGAGGGAGACCCGGTACTGCAGGTGTTTCTCAGTCAAGTTCCAAACCCTGACCCTCAAACACCCCCTCACTGAAACATCTCTCCTTCCTTGATTAAATGCACTAATAAAATTATATGCTCCTGCTTTAAAATGTGCTTCCTTTAGTACTCAAAATCCCCCACACATCACTTTTCTCACGGGAAGGAAATGCTAGGTGGCATTTGCTGCACAGAAGGAGAGGAGCAGCCCCAGCCCCTCGCTCGCTGCCTAAAGGCAACGCCAGAGCAAGCTTGCCTGGCCCGCCCCATACCCCAGCACACAAGGAAAATGCTCTTTCTCTTTTGACAGTTTCACAGGCGCAAGGAAGCTTTGGTCTCTTAGGCCTACTGGCTTTAGGCTGTGTGTAAATTGCATTTTCTATGTGGTATTATTCAGAACAAAAACAAACAAACAAATTTTAAAAACTAAAAAAGAAAGAAAGAACGAAAAACAAAACCCAAAAGCTAGTCAACCTACTTGCAAAAAAAAAAAAAAAAAAAAAAAAAAAAAAGTCACAAGAAAATCCCAGCTCTTCCCAACCTACAGGTCCTTTCCCTGTCTGTTTTATTGTCCGACATGACATCTAAACAGCATCTCTCAGAAATCACAGAGCAGACTTCTCTGGAAGCCAAGAGGGGGCCTGGGGGAGGGGGAGGGGAAATAGAACGCTGTGTTTGCTTTCTTTTCCTTGCTGTCCCTAACTAGATCCCCACTTTTTCAAAGAAATCCACCTTTTCTGCTTCGATTTCAAATCATTTTAAGTCCAAGGAGGCCTTCTCTTCCTCGCACACCCTGGATATTTCAAAGCGAGCCCATCTGCACTGCGGGAGAGAGTTTATTCAGGTGTTATGAATCAGACAAGGGCTGGGGATGCAAGCGGGGGCTGAGACAGGGCCCCCGTGCGTCTGGTCCCCTCCCTGCTAAAAGAAACATAACAAACCCCTAGAAAACAGTCCTCCAGTAATCTCCCTGCCTGCGCCAGGAATAGGGGTGACAGAAAGCTGCCCTCTCATTATAGTCCTGGTCTCAAGGTTAGAATTAGACCCTTAGGGTAAGGAGCTGTCAATTAGAGATAACTCCAGCCTGCTGTCTGCAGCCGGGCTTATCTCCTAGCAACTCTCCTCATTCAGGCCACAGCCCTCGGCTCTGCCTGCAGCTCAAGAGCCATCTTGAAGACAACAAAATAACCTCCTCGTTTTGAGCAGATGCATAAAGAATTCTTCTCTGGGTCCTTGATGGAGTCTCGTCCTTGATGGAGCCCTGGTGACATTCGACTAGCAATGGGCTGGGGGGGGGGGCGGGGGGCTGGGTGGGGGGGGAGGGATCTGCAAAGAATTATGATTGGGCTCCCTTCCAGCTGCAGATGTTTCCATGGGAAAAGCACATGGAAGGGTCTGGCCAAGCAATCAGAGAATCTAAATTCAATCTGAGACTGGATGCCTCCTTCTTCCAGATCAGAGCCTGTCATGTTTATGCAGGAGCCAGCCTAGTCTCTTTCTCCTGCCTACTTTCTGCTTAGGAAGAATTTGCCAGCAGTCGGGGAGTGCAGTGGCTCTGGTTGCCACGGGAACTGGGCCTCTCCTTTATTCACCATGGCAGGGCATATAGAGAGAGCCAACAAGCATAAATCGTATTAAGCGATGCACGGGGTTATCCACCGTGGATGTAGGCTACATCACGGAATTTACTACTGGACCCTATGCTTGGTGTGCAAAGAGAACGCATGTTACAAATTCCTTGGAGCTGCCTACTCATTAGAGCTAGGAATCGCGTTGTTGACTTTTCTAATCTCAAGCAGAGTTAAGGGTGGCAAAATGCTGGAAGGCTCCTAGGGGCTGGGGGAGAGGCAAGCCTTTGATTTTTTCACTGGAGTGGAAAACGATAACAAAGGGATATCTAAGAAATGTTGTTAAAAAAAAGAGAGAGAGATGAGAAATACCCAGTGCGCCGTGGGTGTAAATTAGATAGATGGTGTTCTTAGAATTGAAGATTTGACTTAACAAAACTCTTCTGTAGGACAACAACCTCCTTGCCTAAGGAGGACAGACAAGGAGCAGGGGCCATTTTTTTTTTTTTTTTTTTTTTAACAGAGCGTTTCGCCTAGCGCCCCTCCCCCACCGCTCCCCCCTTCGGTGCTATTCACAGCTCTGCTGCACTAACTCTCCTAACCAGCCTTACCGTCTCCTCTCCTCTTCATCAGTGGAGTGACTGTCGATTTTGTTCGGTTGCTTTTATGTTTGTGAAGAACCCAGCCCAATTTTTTATCAAGCTTGTTGGGTCAGAGGAAAGAGCTGAGATACAGGGGCAAAGGAGACAGAAGGAGAAGGCCAGGCAGCTGCCATGCCGGCTGCTAAGGCACTGTGGACACGGAGCGTGGTTCAGCTCGGCCGCCGCGGGCTTTCCTCCTACCCTCCCCTCACACTCCACGCAGGGCTCATTAAACGCCCCTGCTCGGTTTCCTATTAGGGCTTGTCAATAGCCCAAGAGGCAGCATAGCTTCTCAAACAGGGGAGAGAAGGCTTGGGTAACTTCGAATAAATCTTTTCTGTGCTTGTCTGAGTGGGACATATATACGATTTTGCTGCAACCTAGAGACTCTAGATTATAATTTTAAAAAGCAAACGAAAACATCCCAAGATAATTCGGCATCTTAAAATTAAGCGACATGCAGCTTACAGAAATTAATATTTTCAGGTTGCTGAAGAAGAAACTGGGAGGCTGAACTCGGTGTTAGATTCTGAATTGTTCTCACTAAGCAAATACACCTTAGGTGGTTTCTTTGATGTTATTTTCTTATGCAATCAAATCGGTGAATATGAACACTACCCTGCATCTTTTAAAATAGCATTTCTAATGGGCCATTCTTTACAGGGTAGAGGCTACCCCTGCACATATAGCATGCTGGTTGGCATTACATTTGAATATAGTAACGAAAAAAATGACTTATAAACAGAAGAAATATCTCTAGCAATCAAAGTTTACTTTATTAAACAGCAGATTGGCAGTGTCCCCAGGATTCTTATGTGGACTGCCATTGCTGGTTGCCTAGGAGATGAGGGAACTTAACTTCTTCACTGCCAAAGGATTGCATGGATTCTTGCAGCGTGGTCTAGAAGCTCACAGAACAGTTCCCAGTTAGGTAATATGTACCCACCAGCAGCAAAGGCTTTTGGCCAGTAAAAAGATTCCAAGATAGGGTTGCATCTTAATGCAAAATTGACATTTACTTCTGTTTCTGAATATTTTCTTTGCTGGGTTTTATTTGATATACGTATGTATGTATATATACGAAATGGAGCTATCCTAATTACCTTCCGTGTTTGGTTATTGATTTTGAATATTCCGTGTATGGAATGATTTTGAAGAAATATAGGTGCCCTCACTTCCTCCAGATCTGGGTTTAAGAAAAGCAGTGATTAAATTTCCTGTGTGTCATGATTCTTTGAAATCATGTGAGTTGTTATCATTTGTGCCATTGCTTTGTCCTCGGCCACCAGACTGTGTCCCATGTTAGCTCCTGGGGAGAGCTGCCTTGCAGCCAAGCATGGAAGAAGAGGCCAGACTCCCTGGTCCTGTGGGCTGAGTGACCTTGGTAAGTGACCAAGCCCAGGTTTCTGCCTGTGGAGGAAGAATCACGCACAATCACATATTTAGAAGGGATACAAGCCCTGGCGTGCAAATATGGCTCCTTCTTGCTGTACTCTCATGTGCTTTTGGTAAGGCCTTAGAAACTGTACAATGGATCCCATTCCACAGAACTGCCAGGCTTCTGAAAGCACAAAATACAGTATGTAGTTGGCTTTAATGCTTGAAGGTTTATATCTGACTGCTCCTGTGTTTCCATCCAGCAAATCTAAAAAGCAGCCTTTATTGAAATAATTCTCTAATTTTGCAGACTTACGTTTTTATGCCCTGCAGATGATTCTAGCTCCAGGAAAGTGCCTGAGATTAAGAATATTATCTTATAGGGGAAAAAATTCTTCCTTTAAAAATATTTTGTTTACTTAAACCACAAGACCGCAGGCCTTTTCCTCATCATCTGTGATAATGCTTTTTCCTCAACCATGTTAGCAACATTCTCTTAGCCTTGACAAGAGGTCCCAAGCCTGAGAAACTATATTCACAGCCAGAAAAAGGATGTGGGGTTTGACAAGATACAGTGAGCCAGGAAAACACAGCAAAGGAAGATGCTTGCCTCAAAGTATGGCTTAGACTTTGTCCCCCTTTCTAATTTCTCATTTAGAGAGAATCTGTTCAAAGGTTGTTTCCTCTATTCAAGACAAGGAAGAAATAGAAAATATCGTTTAAGGACTCGGGCTGAGTAGAATAGTTATTCTCTTGGGAGGCATACAAAAGCTATATAATAAAAACACCAACAACTTCAATTTATTCTTAATTCCTAGGAAAGGACTTGTGTTGAAATCTTGCATACATTCATAAGTGCATACATACATATACACACATACATATATACATGCACCTATAGATATACACACATACATATACAAACATACACAAGCACATATATATGTACACATACATATTCACATATACATACATGTACATACATACACGCATATATGCATGCACACATTGTGTACATACATATGTACAAACATACATACACACGTGCACACACACATACACACACATGGGCAATGGGGTCAGCAAGCAGATAGCAAGCTGAGCCTAACAATATCAACATTTCTTGAAAGTAGTTTATCCAGACTCAATCTAGGCCCTGCGAAACATGAAATTTTATATATTTCACTTAAATACACACCAAGTTCTAATTTTCCCTCACACCACGTGACCCAATGACAGAGTTATCTCTAAAGATCCAAACGAAGCTTTTGAGTCTGTGTCAATGCACTAAAGCATGTGTGTGATCAGAGAGGGAGTCTAGAAATGGTGACCAGGTTGCTCCTCTAGCTCAGCAATGCCTTTGCTGATGGATCGATGGAGCCAAGCCGCCAGAGAGCCTCCCAGCCTTACAGCATCGATGCTTTGGACTTACCATTGCATCAGAGACTTCTCTGTGAAGATCAAATCCTGGTTTTGAATTCAGGGTGGTGGGGGAGGGGGGCTGCTGACTCAGGGAGCCTGAGGGGACCAGGGCCTGCTGCTAAACAACAGCCCGCACCCAGCAGGACAAACACACAGAAGGCAGAATGAATGGCCTCATCTACACGCCAGCTATTTGATATGCAGATCGGGCCGCAGGCCTCTTCAATAGCGGAGCACTCCATCGGCAGCAGGTGCAGCCCAAGCGAGTGGCCTTCCCTCCTTGAAAGAGCGGGGCTGCCACCCCTCTCTCCCTCCAGCCCTTAACTGTTTCTGGGGGGCGCTATGATCTTCATCCCTTTTAAATTTAGACAATCCATTTACAGGCTGGCTAGACCTTCTACTCTTCACTCTGCCCCTATGCATAAGCCTGGGCATGAAGCCACAGGAGCGACAAAGGAAGAAAATCTGCCAGGCTCTTCTTAATGATGGCACAGCAAGGCAGGAGAGCTGGGAGGTCAAGCCACAGGGCAGTTACCAGGCTCCATCACCCACAGCCTGTGCCCATGTCTCCTTGACAATAGACCCAGACTCCTAAATCAGAGTTTTCTTTGCCATTTGTGCTGGAACTAGAAATCCACGTTAAAGGTGTGTGTGTGTGTGTGTGTGTGTGTGTGTGTGTGTTTGAGAGAGAGAGGGACACAGAAACAGAGAGACCAATTGCCCATATGCCTGCAATTCAGAGTAAAACCTTCATGTGTTTCTTCAGGAACGGGCTGCCTTTGTTTTTGCATTAGTGTCTCTGATACTGGTGGACCTTGGCTTCTAGATTAGTGTAGACCAGCTGGTCAGTGAGCCCCGGAGATGCCCTGTTCTCTGCATCTCACCAGCTGGGTTTATACCTACATGTGTACCTCTATACTCCGTATTTTGACCTAAGCTCTGGGGATCAAACTCAGTTCTAGCATGTGCAAAGCAAGCACTTTACTAACAGAGACCCCTCCCAAAATCACCCACCTGGCCTCGGTACAGCATCAGTGCCTGCCTCCCCCACCCAGGGTGGCTGATTGGAACATAGGATGAAGTTCTGTTGTAGTTTGCCCAATGCACCGTGAGTTAGCTGGACTCTGCCCCTCTCAGCTTGCTTTGCTGCTGTGTGCACATTATTATTATTTAAGCTGTCTGCATTGTGTGTTACGTTCTGAGAGCTATGCAGGGTTATAGCTGATCTACAGCTATTAGCTAAATGGAAGAGTTATTCACTTCAGATCTGGAATCTGTATACTCCCCTAGCCTAAATTCTGTAGGATCTATTAGTGTGGAACACGTGAAGATATTAAAAGGTAAAAGAGTAAATATTCTAGAACTTGGGAGTAAGCTAGAGGGGATCAAACCCACCGCATGGTATAAGAGTGATAGCAGGGAAATCTACAACCAGACTTCCTTCCTTCCTTCCTTCCTTCCTTCCTTCCTTCCTTCCTTCCTTCCTTCCCTCCTTCTTCTGCTTGTTTGTTTGTTTGCCTGTTTGTTGAAGATAGAACCTCATGTAGCCCAGGCTAGTCCAGAACTTTCTCTGCAGAGCAGGATGGCCTTGAACTGCTGATCCTCAAGGATCCAGCTCCCTGCTGCTAGCCTAACAGAAGTGCACCACCACACACAGCTGGTGTGCTCCTGAGCATGGTAAAGGAGCAGTCTATCAACTGAGAAATGGTTTATTTTTAGAGGGAGCTTGTCATAGATCTGGAGCTAGACAGCCCCCTACCAACTCCAGAACTGGAACTGCGCCACCATAGGCATTGCTCTGTTGGGGTCGGGTGTCTGTGTTGTGGACTAAGTAAAAGGAGTGTTCCCTTGTTTTTGAGTGAGAGGACATAGGCTTCTTAGTGGAGCCACAGCCCAAACATCCAAACCCACTGCAGTCTCATAGCACCTTGAAAGCCATGACACCAGGCAATGCAAATGTGGCTGGCGCAAGGCGGCAGACTCTGGGGTAGAAGCCATGGCTCTTCTCTCTGGGCTGCATACCTGCTTCCACCATGTCCTCTGTGTCCAAGGGAGGTACAGAGGAAGATTTCCTGAGCAAGGGGACCTGGGTATGGAGTCAGCAGGGACAGATTTCCTCTGAGTAGATAGGTTGTAACTGTGGAAATCTGAGATCTTCCTGCTTTGAAGGAACCTGAAGATGTGGTCAGATTAGGAGATGGCCAGTAATCCCTGGTGAAGAAAACTACCATTGACTTATTTAAACATTGAGCATGGTTTCTCATTTGACTGCAACTCAATGCATGCCATTTATTTAAAATGACTGCATGAACCCAGTGATGTGTTTATAAAAAGACAAAGAGGTATAAGAATATGTTTTATGGGGAATGTGGTGAGGTGTGAGGAAAGGGGTGCCTCAGCAGGCCCATGCCAAGGCATCCCTTCCCCCTGAGGGGCCAGCCACACAACAGTGTTGTATAGAAGAGAGTCTATTCAGGGCATGGGGAGAGGAGTTAAGAGGGTAGTAGAGGCAGAGAAAGGCAGAGAGAGGGAGAGAGTAGAGAAGTAGAGGCCGGCCATGACCACTCACAGAAAGGGGGGAAGGGAAGGGAGAAGGGAAGAGCCCAAAAGGGCAAGAGAAAAGCAAGCAGAAAGCAGGAATAAGGCAGAGAGAGAGGGAGGGGCAAGCAGCCCCTTTTATAGTGGGCCAGGCCCACCTGGCTGTTGCCAGGTAACTGTGGGAAGGGGCATACCTGGCTGTTGCCAGGTAACTGTGGGGTGGAGCTTCGACAGAATGCTAACACCCAGAACCAAAATATTTTAGATAATTGTACTTATTTGGACAATCTCACCAGGAGATTATAACCAAGGAAGGGAGTGTGTGCTCCTACTTTCAGCATGCTGATGGAGAGCATTGAAACGAACAGAAGAAAAATGAGGAATGGAGCTCAGACCTCTATGCCAGCACTTAGGAGGTGGAGACAGGAAGATCAGACTCACGCATATCCTTGCCCATTTAGTGAATTTGCTTGAAGCCAGAGGAGGATATGTGAGACCCTGTCTATAAAGTAAAACAGAACAGTGGAGCAGACAATGGGAGGTATCCCTGAATCCACATTCTGGAAAAATCATTTAAGTCATTTCTGTTGAATCCAACATCTGTGATATGTTCGCTTCTTAATTTCCTCACTCTTGGGAAAGTTCAGGCTGAAATAAACCAAGGGTTCGTGTTTACAGATGTGCAGCACGCTGTCCAGCAGGAGCACCATACGGTGAGAATCCCATTTAGAAGGATACAGTAGCCAGCTCCAGGTGAAAGCCTTCCAGGGTCTGAAGATTCAATGTGAGATCAGCTGGCCAGGTCCACCTGTCCTCCTCCCAGGAAGATGAGACAGCTTTTGTGCTATCATTTCATCCAAACCTTTTGACAAATTTGGCATAATCTCAAGGCATACTTCTTGCCAACAGTTCTTTTTGTCTCTTTTTCCTCAAAATCAATGCTGGTGAACTTTAATCAAATCCACATAGTCCCCTCATTTCTGATATTTTACTTCCCCTCTCTGTTCCCCCTGTGGTTTGCTAGCTCTCCCTAGGTACAGATTATAGCTTGAGTGCTGATTTGTGGTAATGGTTCGAGAGCAGACTGAAATTTTGACACATGTCCATTTTTTTTAATAACCCACTGAATCTAATTGCTGCATAAGCACATGGATGTGTGGCCATCAACTGATGCATGCCCATACACCAAGAGTCACATCCTTGTAGAAACTGACCACCCTCACCTAGAAGCCAGCAACTGTCAGCTTCTGTGCCCCCTGCCCTACCCCCCAATCCTTACTGCACTGTTAACCGGCCCCATGCTGTGCAGGTTTTGTTTAAGCAACCATAGCTTAAGATGGGAATGTTTTCTCTCCCCACCCTCTCCTGGGCATCTGATGGACTTGAGAAGGCCATTGGGAAAATCATCACTGAACTCCAAAGCTTGAGCAAATCTGAGTGTATTAATATTTCTTCAAATGCTTTGAAGATTCATAGAACTGTACTTCTTGCAGGAGACCTTATTTTAAGGACTTTGTGAGTTTCTTGTTCTCATCTCAAAAAGCTAATGGGGGCCCATGAGGGACAAGGCCAATCCTGAACAGGGAAGGCGACTTGAGTTTATCTTCTTGTCCTCTCTCCCAGCTGTACACGGGGAATTAAACATGCTCATGGCACAAGGACAGGCTCCTGATAACATCATGTGACTGTAATAGTAGAGAACTCACAGATATCCTAGAATCCGTATTCATGTCTCAGCAGTGAATAAATGTGCGATGATTATTACGTGTGTTGGTTAATATACCTTTTCAGCTTGAAAGGATCTAGAATCACCATGGGAAAAAATCTCTGGGCATATCTGTGGGAAGTTTTCTAGATTAGGTTAATTGATGTGGTAATACCCACCTTCAATGGGAATAGCACCATGCTCTGAGCTGTGGTCCTGGACTTGATAAGAGAAATAATGAGTCCAACACCAACACCTACCTTTTTCTCCTTCCCCAATATGGGTACAGATTCCTGATAGTGGTATTTGTGCCTATGAGGACCTACATTTTAGGTTCATTCAGGTTGGCCCAACTCCAGTATCTTCATATCTGTGACTGTTCCTCTCCCTGCTCCTAGGCTTAGAGCTGGAATCAGCAGGAAAGAGGGTATGTAGGTGCTTGGCGTCAAGAGAATTCATGAATTGCCTGGATCTGTACTTCTGATGAGCATTCTAATTACCCACTCACTGTATTTCAAACCCGACAGTGACTTGTGTAGGTTGGTTTACATAGGAGTGACTTTCAATAAGGGAAATGTATTCCTCCATCTTTGATTTGCTTAACAAGCAGCTTTCAAATTCTAGCTTTATTAATTGCTCTGAAAACCTACAATTTAGGCAAAACTAATTACATTTGATTTCACTCAGTGGGTTAGCTCTTTTTTGTTGTAAATGGGACTGAAAACAATCACTTTTATCTATATGTTCTGTATATGATATGACAATGGGAAATGCAGGGAGACATCCATCTACTCCCTCAGAATCAGATCTAGCTTGATTTCTAATGAAGGGTTTGTTCTTGCAAAAAAAAAAAATCGCCTTGACAAGTCTTTTCTTCCAGGAATCAATATTTTTTCCTTGTTTCTTTTTAAAAGCACATTTATTTGCCTCCCGTTAGCTTTTTTCTTTTTAAATCTTCTAAGCAGTGACCAGTTTTAACTCTACTATTTAACTATGGATGCAGAGTTTGATCAAGAGAAGCCTTGGTACCCACAGGAAATGACAAGGCTTGGTAGAGACCAATGTTAATTTGAGAGGATTCATCGAATTGGAGGGGTTCTAGCAAGGAACCAGAGTTAGCGCAACACCATGACAAGGGGTTCTGCACCTTGCTTGTTGGAAGATACAATGAGCAAGAGCAAAGTACACAACATTTTCAGTCAGTTCCTCAAATTGAAAGAAGCATGAAGTGAAATGGAGTGAAGGGAGGGCACGAGGTCAGATGCATGGACATCCCTGGAATCTTGAGCAGGTTGACTTTCGTTGGCCTGCTGGATTGCAGAAGCTTGCTCCATGAGGCCCCACAAAGGCTGGTCACTGGTTATTAAGTGTGAATGCGTACTACCTGGTCAAACAATAGAATGGTACAACGTAATGTTTTCCCACCCCACACCTTATTGGGACATAACATTCAACTTCATTTATGGGGTAAAGAGCAGTTAGATTTACCGTCCAGGATTCCACAGGGAATGGTGCCACCCACAGTGGGCAGCCTTCCCACCATGATTGTGCAACAAAAGCAATTTTCCTCTGGCACATCCACAGACTTCTCTTCCAAGTGATTTTAGGTTCTGCCAAGTTGGCAACACTGACCCTCACAGTTGTTCTTGGGACCTGTTTAACTAACAGTATTGCAAGTAAGACCTGTGTGTGCATGTTGGGGAGTATGTGTTGATGTGTTTGTATTTGTGTTGGGGGTATCTATATATGGGTGTGTGAATGTGTTGATATTTGTGTTTTGGTGTGCATGTTGGAGTGTGTGTTTTGGGGTATCTATACATGTGTGCATTGTTATATGTGTATGTGAAGGTGTTGATGTATGTGTATGTTGGGTTGTGTGTATATGTGCATGTATGTGTTAGGATGTCTGTGTATGTATGAAAGGCTGTTAGTGTGTTGTGACTGTATGTATATATACATGTATATATGTTCAAATATGTATATATGGTTGTGTGTTTTTGTGTGTATGCTGTGGTGTATGTATGTATATGTGTTGGGGTATATGTTTGGGTATATTTGTGCATATGTGAGTACTGTGTGTATGTGTGAAAGTGAATGTATGTTTTGGTGTGTATGTACATTTGTGTGCCTCTATGTGTTGGGATATGTGCTTGTGCATGTGTTTGAGTATGTGTGTGTGTGCGTGTGTGTGTGTGTGTGTGTGTGTGTGTGTGTGTGAGTATATGTGTATGTGTTTGTGTGTCTTGGATATGTGTTGAGTGTGTGTCCATAAATAAGCTCTGATACTATTCCTTAGATGCCTTCCATTTTCATTTTAAGACAACGTCTTTCACTGATCTGAATCTTTCTAATTTGGCTAGGTTGGCTGGCCAGCATACCTAAAGTATCTGCCAATCAGATACTTGCTATTGTGAGTCTGCTTGACTATGCCTGGCTTTTCACAGGGACTCTGGGTACAGAGTGTGCATCTCCAAACACTAATGAGACTACCTTGGTTGGTGGTTTTGTGGAGATAGTAAACCTATCATAGCACATTTAAATATTCTCATTTCCACCAACACTCCTGAGCCAGAAAATGTACAGAAATAAATGTCAACAAAGAGTTAAAACTGATGGAGGTCCCGCAACTTTGTTAAGGCTACCTTGGCCTCATCCACCCTCAACACTCTCAGGACCCAGCACGTCTGCCTCACCCACAGTCGTGGCTCGGATAGGCCCATTTACAGTCAAACCACATAGAAAAGCCAAAGGGAAGAGTCAATGCAATTAACCCGAAGTGAAATTCTGCTTCTAAAAAAATTCTCCCACTCTATTCTTGGATGTATAGTACAAGGTTTTCACTGTAATGGCTCTTGTAAATTAATTGCAGACACAGCCATCCATGGGCATTCTCAGAATAAGTGGCAAGTAGTTAATTGCACCCCAAATTAGCCAATTCTGCCCATAATTAACCATTTGAAGACAATTAATTGAATGCATAATATTTGCACCTGCAACTAATTGGAGACCCGTGTATTGTTCCTTGAAGAAATAAATAAATAAATAAATAAATAAATAGTAACAACAAAAGAACCAGTGGCTACTCTTAAAACATAGCCTTTTATAGTCACAGGTTCTAAAGAGCTAGGGAGAGGACAGAGCTCTGGAAGTGCTTGACTAGCTGCAGCTGTTTGACTAGAAAAGCAATTTTAAGCTAGAAGGTAAGAGCTGTGTGTGTTTCTGACACACAACATAATGTTTCCCCTAACTCACACAGACATTATGCAAGGGCTAATGAAGGTAATTACATCATGCTTTACAAAGAACAGCAAGGTTGGCAAGAAAGCCTTATTTTTAACTGTTTTCCATTTTCCTTTCCATTATTAATGGAAACTACTTACAGGTAAAATTTGAAAGCATCATTTTTTTTTAAAGCTAAAGACATCCAACTCTTGTCAATATTAAGACCCTTCTGATTTTTTGACATATAATGTTATCCTATAGAAAAGGTGGCTACTCTTTTTTCTGCTGTTATTTCAATCCATTGGTAGAAAGTGTGCTTGCAAATATAAAAAGCAAATGTGTTTTCATGTTTCCATGACGTTAGAGGAATCACTACTTTTGTGTCATTGTTTCAGATGCATTAGGATCCTGCCTTGATGTAGTCTCTCTCCGCTTTCTTCACAAAATAAATGGTTAATAATAACAAGAAGAATGATATTAGCAATAGTGATGGTAGTGTAAATTACTTAGCATTTACCAAACATAACGTTACTTGAACGGTCACATTTTTATGTCTGCTTTACAGATAAGAAAATTGGCCACAGAAACTTTACTAACTTACCAGTTTTACTTAAGCAATAAGCCTTGAAAATGTAATCTAAAGTTAGATAATAAAATCCACTGGCGGTAAACAGCACAAAACTCAATATCCAGTGACTGCTCCACTAAGATCAGGCAACAGACACTTCCATCACATTAAGTCCTGTTGGCTTTCTTGGAAGAGTACTGAAGATGCGTAGATGACACTGCAGATAGAGTAGGTCATGTGACTCATGGTCTGCAGCCCCATGAGCTCCATCTTCAAATAGGAAGATGCCATTGTATCTTTATTCCACAGATAAGAGAATGAGGGCAAAACAATGTAAATGAACTTGCTTAAGAATGGGCTATGGTAAAAGGTCATGTCACAGATGAATCCTGTATACTTACAATTACAGGCAACTGCCTTTGGTGCAAGAACCAAGAAAGAACACACCCCTGTAGACCATGGTATAAAAAGTCGATACCCACATGCAAAACACAGGGTTTATTGGATCCTTATCTCACACTGAAGATAGAAGCCATCTCAAAACAGATTAGAGAGACGTGAAGGTAAGAACTGAAGTTATAAAAATTCTGGAGGAGCACACAGATGTGGCCTTCGTGCCTTTGGTCTTTGAAATCATATTTCAGATAGAATAAAAAAACATGAGTCACAAAACAAAAGTTAATAGTTGGGACTGTTTTAAATGAAAATTTAGAACTACACAAACTACAAACAAACAAAAACAAACAAACAAATGAACAACCCCCAGAACATCAATAACACAAAGAAAGAAGCAACAGCCACCAGAAGCTAACTAGAGAAAGAAGACAGGGTTCCCAAGTTCTCAGCGGCATCAAGTGTGTAAAAATGAGCTCTTCAAAGTGCTGGGAAGTTGGGAATCAAAGACACTGTGAGCTGTAACCTTAGAGCCACTAGGATGACTGTTATCAAAACATCAAAAGGTCACTCCTGGGCATATACCTAAAAGATGCTCCAACAAAGATCCTTGATCAACCATGTTCATAGCAGCCTTATTCATAATAGCCAGAAACTGGAAACAACCTAGATGTTCTTCAGCTGAAGAATGGATAAAGAAAACGTGGTACATCTACACAATGGAATACTATTCAGCTATTAAAAATAAAGGCATCAGGAATTTGTCAGGCAAATGGATGGAACTTGAGAATATCATCCCGAGTGAGGTAACCCAGTCCCCAAATGATATACATGGTATGTAATTTCTTATAAGTGGATATTAGCCATAAAGTACAGGATACCCACGCTGCACTCCACAAACACAAAGAAACTAAACAAGAAGGCACAAGCAAGGATGCTTGACTCTCACTTAGAAGGGGTAATAAAATAGTCATAAGAAGCTAATGGAGACAGGAAACTGGGAGAGAGGGGTTTGGGGAGAGGAATAAGGGGATAGAATTAGGTGTGGGGAAGGGCAAGAGAGATGGCTAGATATCCATGAATACGAATAGAAATGAATAACTGACTGGGGTTAGGACATGGGGTGCAGAATGTGATAGAGACCTGAGATAATGGAAATGCCCAAGAATCGATGGGGTGACCTTAGCTGTGACTCACAACATTGTGGATATGGATCTTGAAGAAGCCAACCTTGAGGGAGTGATAGATACACCAACCCACCCACAAAACTTTCAACCCAAAATTTATCCTGTCTACAACAGATGCAGACACAGGAGATGGAGGAGAGACTGAAGGAATGGCCAGCCAATATCCGGTCCAATCTGAGCAAGCATCCCATGAGCAAGCACCAATCCCTGACAGGATTAGTGATATTGTGTTATGGTTGCAGACAGGAGTCTAGCATGATTGTCCTCTTAGAGGCTCCACCCAGAAGATGATTCAGACAGATCAAGATACCCGGAGCCAAACAGTGGGTAGAGCTCGGGGACTCTCATGGAAGGATAGGAGGAAGAATTGCAGGCCCCGAAGGGGACAGAAACTCCACGGGAAGACCAACAGAGTCAACTAACCTGTACCCTTGCTTGGAGGCTCTCAGAGTCTGAGCCATCAACCAAAGAACATACAGGGCGGGGCCTAGGCTTTCCCACTTATATGTAGCAGATGTGCGACTTGGTCTTCATGTGGGTCCTAAAAACCTGGAATGGGGGCTGTCCCCAAAGCTGTTGCCTATATATGGGATATGTTCTTCTAGCTGGGCTGTCTTGTCTGATCTTAGTGGGATAAGAAGCACTTAGCCCCACAGAAATTTGATGTACAGGGCTTGGGGGATACCCAGGGGCCCCCTGTCCCCTCAGAAGAGAAATGGAGGGGAGAGACAGGGAAGGATTGTGAGAGGGGGTGACCTGGAAGCAGGCAGTGAGCAGGATGTGAAGGGTAAAAGAAAAATATAAAACAAAATTTTTAAAAAAGTCAAAAGGTGAGAAAGGATGTGAGAAAAGAGAGCCTTCCTTAGTTGGTGGGATTTCGAAGATGTAGAGCCACTGTTGGCAGACAGAGGAAGGCTACTTAAGGCACAAAAGTAGCAACTCCCACAGGCTCTGGCACACCTGCTTCCCAGCACGCTTTTAGAGAAAATAGAATCAGTGTCTCAAAATATAAAAGTCTATAAGCACATGTCTATTGCAGCATTTCTTACAATAACCAAGATTTAGAAACGCAAGTACTCATTGGTGACGAATAGGGAAAGAAACTACCTATTTATCACAAAAGGAGGACTCTCTTGCTATTCAGCCTTTTGAAAGAAAACCATTTCACTCTTTGTGATGAATGGGGGATTTGGAATACACTGTGATACATTTTAAAATAGGTTCAAAGGAAAGCAAATTCTTTATAATCTCAATTATATGGAATCTAAACAAACTCAAAGTTATAGAGACCACAGTGGTGTTTCCCAGGATCATCCTGTATTGTCCTGAGAATGACATGCGATAGCAACATTTCTGACTATAAGTGATTGCGTTTTTAAACAGGTAATCAAGTGAGCATTAGGGAAGAAACAGAGGCAGCAGAGGGACAGTGGAACACTGTCAAGTGAGGAGATAGGAGTATCCAACAGCAAATGACTTGAGAAGCCTAAGGGGTAGAACCAAGAGAGGTGACATCATCAAATCTAGACCTTACTTATGTCATCCAAAAGACCAACTGTGAAAGAAGCAAGCTGGGTTCCTGACTCAGAATCACTCCAAGGAAGAGCCTCCCATTCATTCCAAGAGCAGGGGTCTCTACACCACAGGATAACCAACAGTTACCCATGTTGGAAATGGCTCTCCTGCCAGCTGTTCTCAAGGGGCACAGTGCTTTCAACCCTGTTAGCTGCTTGTTGTTTTTTCTCTAGCCCTGTTACCGAGCCTTAGAGGCAGCCTGGTGCACGACAGTGGTGTTACCAGCTGTAAGTACTCTACACTGCTGAAGAGAGAGAAAAACATTGACAGAAGCTAGTCCTGGAAGTAACATTGCCAGTGGCTCCAAAGGCCACTGAACCATCAAGAAAAATGCCCAAGAAATGGCAGTAGACATGTGGCAGTAGGAACTAGAACTGGAGAACTAGGACCAGTTCCTCTACTAAGGAGGATAGTCTGTAAAGGCAGCAGAAGCTGGGGTCTGTGCAAGCAAGCCATACAGGGTGGAAAAGTTGCTATCCCTTCTGTAGTAGGGCACCGAGGGGATCCACCGTATTCAGAGAAGCCCATGGCATCAGGACCCCGGTTCCTAGTAAATATGAGTAAAAGTTACTTGGTTTCATTGGGACAGGCCATCACTATATCACAAACTGAAAAAATGCAAAGGTTTGCCTTGCATTTCCTAATTGGCTTCCTAGATGGCTTCAGGAAGAACAAACTATGAGAACATTTGGGAATGGGGAGAATATATGAATTTTATTAGGTGCCGGTAATAAAGGCTAAAAGCACCAAGAATTTATAGTCCTTTTTCCCCTCAAGGAGTAAAGCTGAAGCACAGCATTGTCAAGCAAGCCACTGATAAAAAAAACTTTGAACAGGACCAAACACACACTATGGCCTGGGGCACATGCCCGGGTAGCTTCATCATCTGGGGAACTTGAAGGCATTAATCAAAATATGCAGAGGAAGGATTTACTACAGAGACAAGATATGTTTCCATAGCTTCGAGTCTCCGCCTGGTCTCTGGTGCTCACACTGTGAGGCTGTGTGGAGAGGCAGCACAGACACCCACACCTCTCTCCCTGGTGCGCACAGGCTCCCATGCCTCCCTTTTAATAACACAACTCCTAATCAGCAGTCTTTCACTATGTAGTCAAAGTCGGCCTCACACTCTCAGCCATCCTCCTGCCCCAGATTACTTAGTCCTAAAATTACAGTTGCTGCCGGGCGGTGGTGGCACACGCCTTTAATCCCAGCACTTGGGAGGCAGAGGCAGGCGGATTTTTTGAGTTCGAGGCCAGCCTGGTCTACAGAGTGAGTTCCAGGACAGCCACAGGCTACACAGAGAAACCCTGTCTCAAAAAAACCAAAAAAAAAAAAAAAAAAAAAGATTACAGTTGCTTTCTACTCTACTCAGTTTAACAAAAATCAACTCTGAGTTTAGTCTGTGTTCTTCAGAAACATCACATGTAGTAAATAATTCTCTCTCTCTCTCTCTCTCTCTCTCTCTCTCTCTCGTTTTTCAGACTGTCTGCTTAACCAATCATACTAAATTACTGGGGTTTTTTTTGCCTTCAGAGATTATAAAAGCATGATTTTGATTTGATTTGATTTCCCTCTGCTGTGGAAGGGAAAAGCTGATCTTCTGATCGTTGATGGCCTTATATAATAAGTGGGTTTATTCCCCAGGAAGAAAGTCCTTTGGCATCTCTGGGAACAGAAGAATGTCCGAGGACGCTGTGTCAGCGCGTCCCTTCCAATGCCTCCCTCCCAAAGATAGGACTGTCCACATTCTGCCCCACACACTGACCCTTTCCCCATGCTTGCTTCAGAGCCTTCCCCACTGGCGGGATTTACACATTTCTCTGCTACTCCACTCAAGAGACAAAGTAATTCATAGACGTTCTAGAAGCAGCTAACATTCTTCATAATGTAGGATCACGGTGTCTATCTTGGGAACTGCAATGGACGTCTAGAGTTGCAGCCACCGGCAACAACATCTTCACCTTTCTCCAAGGCAGGGACAGCTTTAGACCTACAATTACATCGGTTTGTTAATAACCTTGTTCCTTCTCAGCTATTAAGTCTCCATCCTGTCCCCCAGGAGAATCTCAGCACAACGTAGCCATCCGTGTTTTCTGTATTAATGATTGCCATCAAGGTTTTGCTCTGTGGTACCCTTTTCTATATGTACTCAAACTTGAATGTATACCCAATCTATATTGATGCTTGCCCCTGTCTCTCCAGTCAGTCACCTTGAGGGGCAGTGGTTGTGCAAAGAAGGAAGGTTTGGCGCAGAGAAAGGAAGTAGGGAAAAGCTAAGACACATGACTCAGCTTAGGTCTGGCTTCCAGTCTCACTAAGCGTCTGGCTTTCCCTTGAGATCCCTCTGTTCGCATGCATTCTCTCACTCTTCACAGAAACCTCCGCTTCCCAGCTTTCCCTCAGCCGGCCCCTCCCCCCTTCCCTACTCCTCTTCCCCCCACAAAGGCACATCTTGCCTCCCGCACACCACGTGAGCAGGGACTCACAGATGCATAATTTATACAGACACATACTGGCTGACGGATGCCACTCCTTTCAGCGTGTACAAAAGCAATGAAGAGAGTCACTCCTAGAATATGAGGCGAAAATCAGATGGCGTTTCTCCCCGCTTCTCCCCTCCACCCCCACCCCCACCCCGTGTATTGTGGAAGCATGTGCTGCCCCTAATGATGCTGAAATCTTTCTGCAGCCTCTGTGAGGCTCACAGCACAGACAGCAGCATCTCAGCCTGCCTCCTGTCTCTTCAGAGCCCGAGACACAGGCCGACTCTTTCCTCACTTTATTTGCAAGTTGCTCACCTTGGGCTGTCTTCAAACATGACCTCACTGCCACCTGCCAGGCAGAGGATGGGTGTAAAATGCTACCCTATTATGTGGAAGATGGTGTGAACCCTGGAAGCCTCCTGTCCCAACAGCCAGCCTGAAAGGAGCAGATGGGAAGGAGGGGGTGGGGGTGGGGAGATGGACAGAGAAAGAACTGAGGATTCCTTTCTCATTCATTAGCAGGCCTCCTCACCCCACCACACACTGAAAGAAAGAAAGGAAGAAAGAAAGAAAGAAAGAAAGAAAGAAAGAAAGAAAGAAAGAAAGAAAGAAAGAGGGAGAGAGAAAGAAAGAGAGAAAAAGACAGCCCAGCTATTTTTAAAAATGGCAACAAGCTAAATTTTTCAAGCTTATGAATCAAACGTCGAATGAATCCCAGACTTGAGGCCTTCCTGGTCTGGGGTGTTTGGGAATAATTTTTCAACATGTGAGCTCTATCTTGTCTTCACGACTTCCCCTATATTACGGCTGGGCTTTGGAGTGAGTCACTCACTGAAGACACACTTAATCAATGTCACCCTGTTCCCCCCACCACGGTTCCTGCTGCTTGGGCCTTAGTGATGAAATATTAATGAAAAGGGGAGGGGACAGAGAAATGTGTGCTGAGTGGGCCGAAGATTTTTCTTCTGAGCATGTCACTGGGAGGGGTGGGAAAGGACAAATGCTTCCTGGAGTGTCACTGGGAGGGACGGAGGACAAATAACCCCAAATGAGTTTCAGGAATCCTTGGATCTGAACTGTGAAATGGTAGGAAGTTAAATGTTGTGTAAGATAAGGGCAAGGTAATGGATTAGAAGCAGTGTTTTATTCTACTTTCAATAAAAGTGCCAGGAGCGGCTGGCAAGGTGCCCCATGTGGATGCTCGGGACCCACTGCCCTGGTGCCCGCATTCCCGGTGCTGGGAGACTGAGCTGGGGGATTCCAGAAGCTTGCTGGCCAAATGAGTGAGCCCAGGTTTATCAAGAAGCCCTGTCTCAGAACGTTAAGATGGGACCCGGGCAGTGGGGGCACACGCCTTTAATCCCAGCACTAGGGAGGCAGAGGCAGGCGGATTTCTGAGTTCGAGGCCACTGTCCTGGTCTACAGTGAGTTCCAGGACAGCCAGGGCTATACAGAGAAACCCTGTCTCGAAAAACCAACCAACCAACCAACCAAACGAACGAACAAAAACCTCTTACTGCTCCTCCAGAGGGCACTTTGGACTGCTCACAACTGCCTGTACCTCCAACTTCAGGGCCACTGAAGCCTCTGCCTTCCAAGGGAGGTGCATTCATGTGCAACACACACACACACACACACACACACACACACACACACACACATTGAAAACCTTAAGAAAATGGTGTCATTGGGGAGCCTTGATGTGGGCCTCTAACTTCATCCCAATCTCATCCCTGTCCACCCATCCCCAAATCACACTCCACAATGAGTAAGGTAGGCAATTTTAAATACTCTATGATTCCCATTTGGAGATGGGGAATAACAAGTCAACCAAACTATTGATGTCTATTTATTACAATGTGTGCTCATGTTTTGTGCCACACAGCAAATTTCTGGCACTGAGACTTGAGCTCTGGAGTCCTGCCTGACATCTGTGGCAGGCATGTGAAAATGCACCACAGGAGCCTGCTGGTCAGAGTGAGTGTGGGACTCAGCCAGGGAGAGGGGCGGGGAGCTCGGCTAACATGGCCATGGCCCTGGGTTCCATCCCCAGAGCCAGCAAAAGAAATCGCCAAGCTTCCGCTTGCAAATACTAGTTAATTCATTGACTCGGCTGACTTTTACAGATTGGGTGTGGTGACTTTACAGACAAGGTATGCAATCACTTATAAAACAAGTGGGTATTTCTAATTTTAAAAGAAGTAACACTCTGGAAAATGCACATTTTTCTTTCAGCTGTCTTATAGGGATAGCTTATGACAGTTTTGTTCTATATCTGGTTTGTAAAATCCCTGTATTATGTAGGCTTACTTGTGTTCAGCATGAACTTGTGTTCCGCCATAAAATGTATAGGGCAACAGGTTAAAATAGTTACAGGGCATTGCTGCGTTGCATGTGGAGTCGGTGTGATTCAGTGACCACCATGTGTGAGAATCCTACCCTGAGACACTGAGAGAATTATGAAATTAGCATTCTAGTTCTGGCTCCTTATCCTTGGTGGGCCATCATCAGCACCCACTGTGAAACCGGTGTGGAGCTGTGTTTGCTTCCTTCCCAGGGCAGAATGATCCTTGTCACTGAGTCGTGGGAAACTTCCAATGGATGTATCAAAAGACGAGGGCTGGAATAGGCGGGCGGCTCTTTGTTTCCGAGAGCAGGTGTCTGAGATCTTTGGTCCCTGTACATGGCAGAGGCGGGCAGCACCAGGAGTGCCCTCAAGTAGGCTGATGCACTCAGAGGGCCAGGAGTCTCTCTTCTCATCACTTCAGGAACTCCCCTCTCACTAGAGGAGAGAAAGCCACGGAAGCTTTTTATGTTCCCACTCATTCATTCATTCGTTGAGGATGTCATACACAAGTACTGGTGTTGCGCCATTTCCACTCCTATGCTTCTTCCCACTCCCCGCGTGTTCCCCCATTCCATCTCAAATCCATGTCTCTTCTTTGCTGCGACAGATTATAGAGAAGGTGACGCCTGGATCCTGAACATATTCCTATCTGCGCATGTGGGCCCGGAACAGGGTCCACACTGGCCTCTAGGAAATGAACGGATTCAGTTGGTCAGTCAAGCTTTAAGAAGACCGTTTGATGCTGAGGTGAGAAAAAGAGCTACCCTTTCCTCTCTCCAAAGCCTGCTTTTTCTGTAGGCACAGAAGGCCACCTTCTCCCATGTGGTATCTGTCAGGTGCGTTTCAGAGAATCCTTTTCAGGGTGAAAGGCAAATTATAGGACATAGGAAGGAGGCCTGCAGATGATTGCTACAGAGGAAGGTTTTTATTGGCTCAAAACAAACAACCTTTGTTCCCAAAGTAATATGATTAGCCACTAAATGGGGCAGGCGCCCTTAGGGGCAAACTCCTATGGTAATGCGCCTTCAAATTTCCTTTCCTATTTTTTTTTATTCAGTAAAAGTTTATGACAAAGACATAGAATGCCCAGAGGTATTCCTATCCACTATCCATATGACAAAAACTAACCATGCCAAAATGTCTTACTTTCCACTATTTTTAACATTTTAAACATGTGGTTCTTGACTTGGGACTGAGATGCCCCAAATTTGAATGCCACCTTTCTTTTCTTTCTTTTTCTTTCCTTCCTTCCTTCCTTCCTTCCTTCCTTCCTTCCTTCTTTCTTTCTTTCTTTCTTTCTTTCTGTCTTTCTTTCCTTCCTTCCTTCCTTCCTTCCTTCTTTCTCTCTCTCTTCCTTCCTTCCTTTCTTTTTCTCTCTTTCTCTCCCATCCCTCTCTTCCTTTCTTTCTTTCTTTCTTTCTTTCTTTCTTTCTTTCTTTCTTTTTTCTTTCTTTCCATCTATTTATTTTATTTATGAGAGCATGTGAGTATGGGTTTGTGAGTAGGTGACTCTGTGTGTGTGTGTGTATGTGTGTGTGTGTGTGTGTGTGTGTTTGCACACACACATGCTACAGCATACTTTCAAAAGAATCAGAGGACAAAGTGTGGGCATTGCTTCTGGCTATCCATTCTGTGGGTCCTGGGGTCAAACTCAGGATGTTGGTTCCACCTTTTCTTCCTGAAGGATTGTCTAACAATGTGCACGCTTAAGAATGTTTTTTTCCTGCAAAACACCTTCTTGTATCAGTGTGTATGAAATCCCTCACTTGTTTTGTTAGAGAGGGGCCTCACTGGGGACATAATGCCTAAGCTTTCCTCCACGCTGCAGATAAGGAATCTTTCTCTGCTTGGGCTTCTTGGTTCCTGCACCACAGTTGTGACTCCACTGGACCTATACTATGTCCATCTGGGAAGCTAGAATATCCAACAGGCCTGTCCAGTTAGTTTCATAAGCCACAACTTCAGGTTTCTTCTCACTGTTGTTTGTTTCAGTTACTTTATCCATCCCCACGGTGAAAGTTTTTTCTATATCTTAACCCCCTCCCCCCAAAAAATATGTAAGCAAAGAAGCATTCCTAGGTCTTTGGATAGTACTTAGGGTATGAACTGTCTCCCAAGGCACAACAGTTTAAACACTTGGTTCCAAACTAGGGGCACTGTTTGGGAACTAGTAGAACTTTTAGGAAGTGAGGTCTTGCTGGAGAATGTAGGTGACAGGAGGTAGGTCTTGAGACTTCTTTTCTTGACCTCACCTCCGATTTATCCTCTACTTCCTGACTGCCCAGGCAATGGGATCAGCCGCCTCAAACTCATTACATCATGCCTTCCCCGCATGATAGAATGATCTCTTTGAGACACATGCCCAGGTTAGCCCTCTCTCCTCTATGTTGATTTGGTATCATATTTTTATTATGGCAACAAGGAAAATCACTAACAGTTATAAAACAAATACTATTGGGCTTCACAGCATGTGAATGCTTGCCAGCTATGCATGTAGCCTTGATGTGGACTCACAGAGAGCTAGGCCTGACTGTTTAAATGAGAAGCTTGTTCCTCCATCAAGGAGCACAAGATTAAGCTTCAAATAAAACAAATCAGAGTGAGTGTTATGCATCACTATTAAAGTCAACGGGATTTCTTTGCCTCTTGGGTTTAGAGAGATCTTGTTTCCCCCCCCCCACGCCCCCTTTACTTAGAACTAAGGATTCAATGGCTGTACATGGTCAAAACAAAGACAAACAAGGAGAACAGGAATCTGAACTTGGGCCACCATTGGTTCTACTTATAACGATCAGTCTTGTTTCCATTTTCACCTTGACAAGGAAACCCTAAGGAGTTCTGCTTAGATCCATCCACCAAGAGGTAAACGGGTGACTCCAGTAGGAGCCACCGTCTCTGTCTCTGTTAGAATGGTCGATCCAGTCCACATAGACACATGAATAGTGTTTTCTGCTTTGGTTCAAACCAGGGTTCACAGAAACCTGCATCTCTGGCTTCTCAGTCTACCCTAGCTCAGTCCCAATGCAAATTGCTTCTAATTGGCTGTGCATGTCTACTCTGCTAGTTTAGCTGTGGCTCACCCCTTTATTTTCCTACTTCAGAGTTGTAGGCTTGTCTCCTATTTGCTGTTGTCTGACCTTGCAAGGCTTTGTATTTATAGATGGTGATATAAAAGCTGACCATGCTGTCATTTTAGTATGGTAACAAAACAGGGACCCCGTTAAATCCGCCACATGCAAGGTCAACTTTGCACCTTGGTTTTTTTTTTTGCTTTGACTTTTGTGGAAGGAGAATGGATGGGGTAACCATGGAGACATTCTCTTCTTTTGATCTTGCTTCCTGCCAGTCTGTTCAGCACCATCTCTAATCCATCAGCAGGTGTCCCTCTGACCAGCCCAACTGGTCCATGAAGGGAACTGAAAGCATCCACTGGAGGAGCCTCTCTCACCTTCAATGGATGTGGACCAGGCTGGGAGCAAGCAATTGAACTGTTCCCTTTCAAAGAAATAAAGGACTTTGAGGATGAGATTTTTTTTTAACAAAAGCTAGCCTTTATAGTCATTATAACTGTATTAAAATTCAAACTTTATTATGTGCTTACCGTGTAGTCTTTTGAGAGTCTCTGAAGCCTCAATGTTTTTACCTATACAATGAGGGTTTGCAAAAAGCAATGGAAATAAAAATGTAGAAAGTCTAGAACTGTGTTTGGCAAGTAGGAACTCCTGGAAAAAAACATTAGGTTCTTCCTTGCAGTCTCATATTCTCCTGTTTTCCTACAGAGAAATAATTTATACCAAGAGAAAGTATTATGTTCTGTCTGAATTAAAATTCAAATAATTATATCTAATTTTTTTTTTAGCAAAACAGGCTTTGAATTCTGTGTTTGTTAATTCCCTAACTGGTGTGAGTAAATAGCTGGTAGAAATGACAAGGGAAAAGATTTATCTCAGTTTAGTATCTCGGCAAGGAAGCTGTAGAGTTCGTGGTAACAGTGTCATTGTGACCTGTACTTTTTTTTATTTTTTTTATTTTTGGTTTTTTGAGACAGGATTTCTCTGTGTAGCCCTGGCTGTCCTAGAACTCACTATTTCAGACCAGGCTGGCCTTGAACTCAGAAATCAACCTGTCTCTGCCTCCCAAGTGCTGGGATTAAAGGCGTGCACCACCATTGTGCAGCAAACCATTGTAGAAACCTCCTGTTCTTTGTAGAATAGAAACTAGCAGGATACTGATGAGACCAGAAGCTGGTACCATCTTGTTAAAAGCCAGCATGGTAGATCCACTTCTCTTAGGTAGACCACAAGTCCCCCAAAATGACTCCACCTACTGTGACACTAGTATTCAAACCCAAGAGCCTATGGAGGACACATCACATCAAAACCACAGCAGACACAAAAAGAGAAAGTTGGTATGTATTCAAACAGTAAATAAAACAGATGTGTCAAGCAAGGAACTAAAATTCCATTTCTTGTTTTGAAGGCCACTTTGTTCATGAAGATCCAGAGAAGGCAAAAAAACCAAGGTTTTCAAAACTGTCCAATTTTAGGAAAAGGCATAGGTAAATACTCATCTGGAAAAGACCAACACCTTTTTTTATCTTTTATATTTTCTAACATTTACTTATGTGTTGTGTGTAGGTGATAGTTGGAGTGTGGAGGTTAGTGGGCAATTTGCAAGACTCAGTTCTCCCTATCACGTAGGTTTTAGGGCTCAAACTCAGGTAGTCAGACTTGGCAGCAAGCACTTTAACCTTCCTGAATCACCCTACCAACCCCAAAATAATTTCTGACATCATTTGAGGACCAAAATAATAACCCTCTAATAAACATAAATCCATAAATCAAAACCATTAGAATATGTGTCCATGGCACTAATAGAGGCTCTGGCTTGAAGTCAACTTTCAATGCTAAGTGAAGCTGAGGGCAAAGTATGCTAACCTATAAGGCACTCCATTTCTCAACCACCAGAGTGAATGCCATCTCTGGGATTGATCCTTAATTGATTTCCAACTGATGACGTTAATTTTATATGAACAGAATGTTTGTGTGCCCTTGAAGTGTCTCCCAGAGCTGTTGAAATAGAAAATAGATCAGTAAGTAGGTAAAGGTACATGCTGCCAAGGCTGAATGCAAGTTCAATTCCTGGAACACACGTGGTAGAAGGATAGAACTGATTCCCACAAGTTTTCTTTCAACGCACACACATACAGACACACAGACACAGAGAGAGAGAGAGAGAGAGAGAGAGAGAGAGAGAGAGAGAGAGAGAGAGAGAGAGAAAGGGAGGGAGAGAGAAAGGAAGGGAGAGGGAGAGGGAGAGAAGATGCACATACATGGTTGGGAAGGGAGACAGAGATAGAATAAATTATTTAAAAAAACATTTTAAAAATGTTGCCTCTTCACAAATTGCTTTGTTAGTTGGGAAAAAAGCTATCACTGGTCAGCCGGGAACATCAGAAGCCATCTTGACATTGATCAGGATATAGGTCACATTGCTCTAAGTACAAATCCTGGCCACAAGCACATGGTCACCTCTGCCACATTGTAGTCAGAATGCATAAACCACTCACCCTAAAGAAGTGACACCCATCAAGCCCCAAGGAACTAACTCTCTGCTAGTATTTTAAAAGTGTCATATTCCCCCAAAATGTCAGCGTCATAAAAGTCACAGAAGGGCATGTAAATCTTCTGAACCGAAAAAAGATTAAAGAGACAAAATACATACAAATGCAATATGAGGTCCCAGACAGGAAAAATGACAAAGAGAAAAAAACATCAGTTCAGTTGCTAGAATTGCAATAAAAATGATAGTTTAGATAAATGTATTATATAAATATTGTTTGAAGTTTGTAGCTGGAATGCGATTATGTAAAGCATAAAGTAAAACATAACAGAATCATTAAGATGGATATCGTCTATTTCTAGGTGGTTTAAAAAATATCAGAACACCTATGTGTTTCTATAAATATTGATATGCATAATACACACTTATATGTGGGGGAAAGAAAGCATTCATTCCAGTGTGGTAAGGTATAAAAAATGGCTGAGTCTAATTGGGATGCACAGTTGTATTCTGCTTATTCCTCACAAGCTTAAATATTTCCAAATGCCAAAGTTTAAAGTAACATTTATTTTCTCTTAGGGAGAGAGTGAGCCTGAAAGAAGGGCGTGGCTTAGCCATGGTCATCCAGCTTTGTCAGCGCTGGGCCTCACCATGAAGCCCACATGCTAGTGTTCTCTTCTTCCCTAGCCTCAGCTCAGTGTGTTCTTTATTATAAGCTGATGCCCACTTGAGTTTCTTCCCACAAACTTAACTAATGTCCCTTCATGTGACCAATCCCCAATAGTCGGTGCCATTGCTCTCCCATCAGATACTGTTTTAGCTGATACACACTGAACACAGTACAACAGAGAAGGTACCTTATTCCTCAGCTCTGGAGGCTGGGATCCCAAGGACACGGGTTGCCTCTGCTTGACTTTTGGTTTCTCCTGGCCTTGTTAGGAGGACTTGCACCTACAGTGTTTATTCCCTTGTCAACAAGGACATAAATCCTGTTGGATTGTGGCCCCCTTGCCAGGTACCCTTGTTCAACAAGAACTCTTCCCATTACAGGACATGACTCCTGGTGGTCACTTTATGCTTCCAGCATAGGAATTTTGGGATGGAATAATTGAATTCTAACAGGAGCATCTAGTAATCCTTATAGACATTGTTCTTGAGCAAGACTGAGCCTTATACCTCAACAAAATGTTTTACTGAATGCACAGTATATAGAATTCACTCTGTACACATCATAGTCATTTCCTAGCAAATTCTGTTTTCCAAAAAAGCATAAGTGGTATGTGGGGACTCAGAACTATTTATCTCATCTATTCATGTTAGATAAACAATTGCTTTAGAACCCCCTGGCATCTTTGACATTCAGTAGGTTCAAGTATAGACTGGGCATCACAGAGATCAGTACCACAGAATAGTCATCTTTTAGTCATCTACTCTGCTTCTCTATGACCCTCACAGAATGGCATGTCTAGAGAAGACAATACAAAGTCAAAGTAAAAATCTCCAAGGAAAGATGTGCATAGAAAATGTGACACTGTGGTGGAACTGATCTGACCACAGCCCTGCAGGTGGGTCACTGAAGGCTCACCCCTGGATACCAGGGCTATGCCTGGAAGTAACCTCTCATTTTGTTTCATGTGCACTGTTAGTCATTTGGGTAGATATGAGAGGCAATATCAGTCTTCATCAAGAGGGAAGCCAGTGACTTAGAAGCACACTGTAGCATTAAGGCCAAGTTTATCTTGAGCTCCTGGCTTCCTGCTCCTAAGGGACACAGCACTCTTACTCTGATCCAGCCCATCTTCTTCGTGAGATGAACATTTTTACCTGCAGAAACTCAACTCCTTCGTGAATTACAGCTAGAAGGCATACTGCAAGTATAAGAAAGGGGACCTGATCATTGGTCCTAGGTGAATGGCAGGGCCAGGAAAGAAAGTAAAGCTTATTCAAGTCAGTGGTAGCATCAAAGAAAAATTCACATTTAAAATATATATTAATTAATTCCTTAAGATTTCCAGACAATGTGTTTTGATCATAGTCACTTGCAGTGTCCCCCATTAGCTCCTGCCAGATTCACCCCACTGACTTACTCCCAACTTTGTGCTTTTTTAACTTTATCTAATAACTCATATACTCCAGTTCATGCTATCCACACACTTGTAGGTGCAGGACCATCACATAGAGTTTAACTGACTTACCAGAAACCACACTCATAAAGAAAACTGAGTCTTCCTCCCCAAGAAGCCATCAACTGCTCATAGATAGTAAGAGGTGGGCCTGATAAACTCCTTTCCATTTTATAATAGACTGTTGACTAGCCCCACGTGGGGAGGCAGATAGCCATACCTGGTATAATTTCATAAGTGCCATGGTCCTGTCATCTCCAGAAGAAACAGTTTGCTTGTGTCCTCCCCAGCCTCTGGCTCTTACCATCTTTCTGCTGTCTCATCCACAATGGTCCCTGAGACTTTGAAGTATGTGTGACTGTGTGTATGCACAGAGATAGTAAGACAGATTTCCCATTTGTGCCTGTATTCCAGTTACTTTTTCTCTACACTTTGATCAGTTGTAAAATTCTGCATTAACTACCAACCAAGGCACTAAGAAACTTCTAGGCTGGAATCTCAGAGCTGTATTAATCTATGGGTGCAGAGATGTGTACCTAGAAGGTTTTTTGGCACTATGTTCACTTAGCAAAGTAATAATAATAGATTCATCCCCTAAGCCCTGTGAGCACCCCAATCATGGATTCTTGGGTAGATTTACAAACTTGTATTTCACAGTAGACGAATTATATCCTTGCAGAAAGTGATTGGTTACCCACTAGACATTCATGCCACTATTGCATCTGTAATCCTGTCTGGTCATTATTACAGTTTGCAGGTTCATAGCTGAATAGAATCTCTGATGATCTATTGCCTTCAGCAGCCAGGACAGCACTGATCAAAACTATGATGGCTGGCCAGATGGGAGGAAGGTTCCTCCTAAGTATTAACTTGACTTCTTCATGGCCAGTGAAGGCAGTACTTTAAATCCTTTCTCAAATTTGTCACAGGTTAACATTGCTTCGTTTTCTCAGCAATAACAAAGATTTGAATGGGCAGGGTGCTATAGTACTTGCTTTCAGGTCTTTACCCCACAATATGTCTGAATTCCAGTTACTTGGAAACAAATACTCACCAGACCTATCACAGACTATATGCATATGACGTAAATTAAATATAATAAGTTGTTGAAAATGTTTAATCTCAACCAGGGGCTTCTACTCAGTCTTTGATTGTTCAATTCCCAGATAAAAGGCACATTCAATCTTTAATTTATAATCAGCCTTTATTAGCACTAAAGCTAAGCAGAGACCTACCCTGTATGCTATTAGAATCTACTTTCTTATCAATAACCGTAAGTTGTTATTTATTGTGTTCAATCTGGGCTGCTCTTTACTCCAATTGACCAGTCCTCATGGCCATGATTTTAAGATTCTTACTCCATGGTGTCTTCTCTCTCCGTGTTCCTCGCGCTCTCTCTCTCTCCTCATGGTCTCCCCAGAACCCAAGCCCTATAACCCCCAAGCCTGCCTTTGTTTCTTCTGCTCACTGTTGGCATCTTTAGTTAACCAATTATTTTAAAGAAAGGAGCAAAGTTACATTGTATTTGCAGATTCTTTCATTCCTGGTAGCAACCTGGCCTTGAGGGGCAGTACTTACCATTATAATACATATCAAAAGAGCACACCTCAACACTAATAAATATAAATTATAAATGAATTATCTGCAAAATTGCAATTGTCTGTGAAAAGTGTCCCACTGAGAAAGAGGTTTTATTAAAATGCATTGAATTTTTCTCATGCTATTTGTTATATGCTAAGTATAGGAAACATGGATGGTCAAATCAGTTATCTGCCTTTAATTTAGTCCAAGAAAAAAGAGAGGGAAAAGATATGTGAAACTGAAAATTCTCTTTGCCCTAATTAGCTCTCTTTCCAAATTGATTTTCTTTGTAATTCTCTGTTCCCACAGATACTTACTCATCAGGTCTTGTGTCTCCAAAACCACAATTGTCTTTGCTTTCCTTTGTGTGATTTGAGATAATCACAAAACACAACCTTACCTCTCAAAGAGCTATATGAGGGATTTCTGTGAGGCAAATCGATAATTAGCATTTTGTAAAGAAATCTTTAGCTTCTTCCTCTGCCCAGACTAACCCTGCCCAGGAGCCTCTGGCCACCATGCCCTGTGGAACAGTGACTGCAGCTTCTAAGCCTTTGTTCAAAGCTGGCTATCAGGTCTGAGCTCCCAGCTCCCAGTTATAAAGAACGGAGTAGACTCTAATTAAATACCATATTTCTTAGATAACTTGATTGAGTAAACTGACAACGATGTTATCAGCAGTCCGCTGTCATGTTTGATCAAGTCTTCTGCCCAGCCGCATAACCTCTCGTAAACCTGGGAGGATGGAGGGCTTTGGAGAAACCTTTGAACAGGTTTATCCCAGTCGAATTAGTGGCTGGGGTGGGTGGTGGGGTGAGTCCGGTCCATTCTCTTCTTAATTAAATGTAAGCAGTTCTGAAGTTTTTTCACTAGCAGGGCAGATAAAAGCTCTTCAAACTCAGGTCAGAAAACAGCCAAAAAACAGATTTTACTAAGTTGAGATGAGACATTGAAGCATTTCAGGATGTATGTTTTCAAGTTAAGATCTGTCTGGTGACTACAACTTACTTTGTTCTCTACCCAGTGCTCTATAGGGGCATCTGCTCTGATGCCTGTTATGAAGCTCATTTTAGGAAAGAGGAAACTGAGAGTTGGGCCAAATGCATCCATGCACCAGTGAGGCAGAGCTGAAGAGAAGAGACTGTTGACTCAAACAAAGAAATTCTTTGCCCTAGACATTCTGAGGGATGTCCTAGTGAATATTAGGGCTCCTAGAGGCAGGCAGCAAGAGAAGTCAGGAAGAGTTATAGACTTAAATGTGGGTTGAAGACACTGGGGATGCTGGCAGCAGATCTCTAACCAAGCTTGAGCTTTGTCGAGGAAAGGTGAAAGGAGAGATTCTTCACTGGGAACATCTATATGGGCTTGCCAAGGCCTCAGTGTTATGGAGAACAAGACGCTTTAGAAAAATGGATGAATTTCTTTGCCCCAAACAGCCAGATGTGAGGCCTGCATAAAAGGGTTATGACTGACCCCTTCAATTCCAATCACAAGCCCAGCCATATCAAGGACTGGGCCTTTTGTATGTCTCAAGGTGACACAATCCCACACCAGCCTCTTGGATGGGCAGAGGCCAGAGAAAAGCCGGCATCTACTCTCACATCTCACCTGTAGCTCTTAGACTTACCAGGTGAGTTCGAGACACTCTAGGTTGGTGTCTCCTGCCCTGTTGCTCCTGCTTCACACACATTACTCTTTCTGTTCTATGGACTTATTTAAGTTGGGTCAAGTGACTGAGGAAAGAGAGACATCTGTCTCCATGGTAGCTCCTGTGGAGCTTAGTCTGGATGGAGCCTGTGGAAGCAGGCAGATGAGTTCAACCTGGCTAGAGGAATAAGACAAGGTGGCGGGCATTTGAGGTCACCATATCCCACTTGGCTTAGGTGAACACTTGTATAAAGTACTGACATCTATTTTCTCCTGGTTTTTGGAGCCTTCCTACATTGCCCCATAGTTAAATTCCAGTGGACATGCGTCCTAAACAGATCTAACACTCACTCATGTAATACATGCCTTACCCATCCATCTGTTTAGAACTTTCCTGTTAAACATTTGCAACAAGCATATATTAACTTGCCTTTTAAGATTTAATTTTACTACTTTTACTTATGTATAGCATGTGTGTATCTGCATGTGAGTGTGTGCCCATGAATATGGGAGTTCTCAAAGATCAGAGATATCCGATCTCCTGGAGCTGGTGTCACCAGTGGTTGTGAGCCACCTGGTGTGGAACTGAACTCAGGTCCTCTGGAAGTACAGCAAGTGTTGCTAACCAATGCACCATTTTTTTTTAGCAACTGGTACTAATTTTCTGTATGAACAGAGATGATGGATATACAGTCTATGTTAAGTATGGTTACATACTCTACAGAGAATGTACAAATCCCATAAATAATTTCATTCACTTTACAAAGTGCCAGAATCCACAGGGTGACATTTGCAAAATGCGCTGAGTGAGGAAATAAAGGTTTGGGTCTTCAGTCTTTGAATCAGAAGCTCTTGAATTGCACTCCTCTCTGATGGAAATGATGTAGACTCATCTTCTAGAAACATAGAGCTTGGCCTGGTGGCTCCAAAAACCCAGAAGTGCCCCCAGATCAACACTGCCCCCACCAGATGCTGTGCTGGCTCTCAGAGGCCATGTAGTGTGGTGTGTTTGCAAGTCTGAGGTCTCCAGCAAAATAGTCTAATTGTAGCCCTCTGTGTCCCCTGCTTTCATCTAAAGTGACCGGATCAGGTTGTTGAGTCTCTATTGTGCACAAGCAGGATGACTTCCTGTGAGACACAGAGCTAAGGAGCGTTCCACACTATGGCTCAGTCATTCTGAGTGGATACACAAGTCTATTTGTGTGGAAACGGTTAGTAACAAGTGCAACAGTTATCCTGAGTAGAAGGCATGAGGAAAATATTTTTTAAAAGAACAATCAAATACTATTCATGGCAACTGCTAATTCACAGTCACTAAAATGCAAAGTTTTTCATAAGGACAGAGACACAAACCAGTGTTCTAGCTGAAATCATCACTGATGTAAAAGGCAGCCTATCCTCTGGATAAGTCTGCAGCATATAAAAGGGAAGTTCCCGTTCTCGGGAGTAAAGCATGGCTGTGGGACTTGAGGGAAACTCTCTAATGTTGGAAAATATCTGTGGACATTCGTAGGCACAAGGTAAGGTTATAATGGCTCTTGGGGTTTTCATGGAACAAAAGGTCCCATCCAGCAGCAGGTGCATAGAGCAGGCTACACCTGAAAAGGGTATTTTATTTCTGCCTTTGGATGGGACTATTTTGATGCAATGAAGGCTCACAAGTAAGTTTTAAAATCCAAATTTAATTTAATGTTATTAAACAGAATTGTGGGAGCTTTCCCGCATGCTGCACCAACACTCTGAGCATCATATTGATTTCAGACTCCATTTATGAGCCAGGAAGGCCCCATGGGAAATATCCATCCTGGGAGGATGCTGAGACTGATCACAGAAGCGTTTGCACTTGCTTCTTGAGAGGCCTCAGATCTCTCCCCTTTCACACAGGAGACAGCCTATCCCTCTTTAGATCAAAAGCAGTTTGAATATGACTTAATGGGGCTGGGGTTGTTTGTGAAGCTGAGATCAGTAGTTTAATTCTTGTTTAATAATTCTTATTTATGATATCCGAGAAAGTGTGTACACTTTAATGAGTCTCTCTGCCTACTTCTCCTCAAAATGGGTTATAGTGGCATCACAAGACATACAGGATAATAGCTAATGCGGCATGCCAGAGGAAGTTCTTAAAATTCTGTCTTCATCATCATCACTGATAAGAATATAACCTGAATAGTACATCACTCTGTCTGACCCACAGTGATGAGTCATGCGCCAAGAACAAAATAAGCTTCTGTCTAACATCAGTGGGATTAAACTGAATTTAATTTTTAGAATAACATATTTATTTAATAGATATTTAATATTTTCATTTCTTAAACATAGATCAGTGCACATGCATCTATATTATTACCTTATTTATAACCCAGAATTCACAAAGCTCAATTTCTTTGTCATTGACTTATTTTTTTCTGCGTCACATCAGTCCAAAGAATGCGTTAACAATAGAACATAATTGAAGTCAGAACTGAATATAAATTTTCTGTATTTCGTGAACTGAGATGATGCTATGATTCCTAAGAGGCATATGAACAACTGACACATGAAGTAATGCCACTACCATTCCCAGACCCAGTTCCTAGAGTATGAATTGCAAAATAAATTCTTATTTCACAGAGGTTAAAATATCATCCAATCAAAAATTGTGTCTAAAGATATGAGGGTTGATCTTGGAGGAATTAGAAGGCATGAAGGGTGAATGTAATCCAAATACATCATTTACATGTGTAAAATGCTAAAATAAAAATCTTAAATTAAACCCTCAACTATCACAGGCTAGTGTTAATTTTATTGCTTACCCTCCACAATTTGATAGTGAAACTATTACTGAAGTAACGTTTACATCATCAAACACAGAGGAAACTGAGCAGTGACTGACTAGAAGCCTCATGGTGCTGAAAAGTACTCTGCACACTACTAGAAAACAAAAGTAAGTATCATCCCCCCAGCTATAAATCTTGTGGCCTCCAATAGAGACCTTCCTACAAAATATACTGCTGAGTGTGATAGTGGCACAAATGTTACAGAGTAATCAACAACTTCTTGATTGTATGTAAGGACCACTCCATGAGATGTAACTCACACGTGACACTGCTAAACTGGCCAAGAACATGAGACTGGATAGATCATGGGCCTATGGGGAAACCTACTACTGTTATTCTTCTAAAGGAGCATAGCAATAAAATAACTTCTAATGATATATAACTATACTCATAGACATCACTTGACTCTCACCAGAGAAGCTCCTTCTTGCAACATGTGGTAATCAACACAGAGACCCACAACTGCACAATGTGTATAGAGTGAGCAACTTTGAAGTACTCAGTGCTAAATAGGATGTTTTATCTAAGTCCCCACGTCAAGGCTCAGGGATCGCTACAGAAGAGGAGGCAGAAAGATTGTAGGAGCCAGAACGTACAGATGACGCCAAGAAAAAGAGTGTCATCTAGATACAACAAGCCTGATATGCATATGCACTCGCAGGGACTGTGACAGCATATGCAAGGCCTTTTAGAGGTTCAAGCCAGATGAGAGCTCAGCACTGAGGAGTGGAAGTGGACATTGCGGTCCACCCCACCCAGGAAGTTATTTGTAATCATTATTTGCTGGAAAAAAGAAAGATCATTTCTCAGACATTGTGTCACTGGGTATATCAATCTAATGCATACCCTGCATGGCCTGGAGTAGTCACCCAACACAAAACATATCCCATATAGTTTTTGTTTGTTTTGGTTACTTGGTTTGGTTTATTGTTGCTGGTGCTGCTGTTTAGTAGGCTTTCTGTTACACTTGGTTGTGTTGGCATTATTGTCTTTTGTTTTGCTTTTGTGTTTTTTAGAAGGAGAGAAAGAACATGAAGTTGAGTGGATAGGGAGGTGGGGGATCTGGGAGGAGTTAAAGAGAGGGAAGAATATATTGCACAAAAACATTTAGTTAGAATATCTTTAATGAACTCATTACATATAAATCCCTCCCCAGAAAAAAGATAAATCTTATCAAAGGGCTTGAATGTTGCAATAATGGTTATGACTGGCCTTTCCTAACTCTGAAACTTTCTGAAAATATTTATAGGCACAGATAGTATTTAATAAAAACTGAGTTTAAAAGCAATATACATTCAGCCCTACTGGTCTATTTTTATGTGAGATGATGTCTCTTGACTGCTTCTCCTCTGTATTCTCACTCTGGGAATAGGTGGAGACAAATCCCTGAGGCTCCTTAGTCAGCCAGTGGAGCCTGCTCCTAAGTTATAGGCCAGAGAGAGACCTTGTCTCAAAATAAAAGCTAGAATTCTAATAAGAGTGAGAGCAAGAGTGAGCATTGCTAGCTTAGGTTAGGAAAAGACTGAAACTATACAGTTCTTAAGTACTTCAGTGTGAGTCTTGGAACTTGTTTCTGAATGTACTCTGGACTTTTTGATCGATCCTTTTCCTTCAGATTTTGAAGTTGTAAGGAGATCTGTGCAGTAGACTTCCGGTGACTGGCACAGTAAATGTTCTGTAGTCATTGTCTACCAGGCTTCTGTGGATTCCTCTTGGCATGCCAAGATTTGGTGCCGAGGCATCTTGCACTTCAGCTTTATATCTGACGCCATGATGTTTCAGCTGTTTCTGTAGGAAGAGACAGTGACCCTTCCATAGATCTGACTCAACAGAGGAGGAGAGGGACAGCAAGCAAATAGAACTCAAAGGTTTTGTCGGCTGCACGGAATGTGTGGCACCATAGAATGCTATGGTAGATGCTTTAGTGGGGTCTTGTGACGTCTGACTAAGATGAATTCTAAGCTGTAGGCATCTGAGCCATTCTGTACATCCTGACACATACAGGACTTCCAAGTTGCTTCCTACATCAGCCCACATACTGGGTCTGATCACATCTCTGTTCCTTTGTGCCTTAAGTTCAGGCATCTTGTGCATCTACGCCATGTTCTTCCTCCCTGTACTGTTGGAATCCTACACACACTCCATTTCTCCACCTCCTGTCATATATTCTCACCTCCCTGAAATATTTTCTCCACAAAGTACCCCAATGGTGCCTCGTGTGCCTCTGCAGACCCTGCTTACCCAGGGATTGGCATGTCTATTTCCCTTATAAAACTGGAGTGCTATGTTGTATTCATAGCTACAACCCACAGGCTTATATGTAGACTTGGTCAATATTTATTGCTTAATTCGGCTTTGAATAATACAGGAGACATTTGATCAGAAAGGGACTATTAATGAATGTCAAGCAGCAATGGTCGAGACAGAAAACAAAACAAAACCAATGTTACCTTGTCTGTCACCCTCCCCTGTCAACTAGTGCTCTGTTGTACTGGCACACCTTCATTCTCACAGAAAACCCAAAGTAACAAAGCCCAAACAAGCAATAATGTGTTGTAAAGAGAGATGATTAAAGCTACACCCTGGGTACCACTGACAAGGTAAATGAGGTGACTCTCCATCATGCAGGGCCGCACTTACTCTATGAGATGTCTCTCGGCATCTTATCTCTATCCACTAAACGGTTATGACAGTCACCACATCTTGACAATCAAAAAAAAAAAAAAGTCTTCTAATACCACTTGGGGTAGATTCAGATATTTAGTCCAAAGCAAGTTTCTACTATAGTTTAAAATATAGCCTTCTCAGTCAAGTTTAAGAATTTCAAATATCCCACAGCAGAATGTGAAGCCTAGGCTAACCTAAGCAAAAGCCATCTTGACAAAGTCTGGAAGATCCAGGAGAGTGGGAAAGGCCACAACAGACCCAATCATCGAACCTCTGTAACTTAAATGGCACACAGTGACTAAGGTTCAGGGTGACCGTGGCTGTAGGTCTTTCCTGAAGTTTTCTCAGGTAGCTAGCTAGATGTTACAAATCTAGAAATTTGGACTTGAGTTTCTAAGAGACAAATTTGTATGTCTGGAGGCTGGAAGGATTGGTGGATGGCATGGTGAGCCTTTACATAGCGCTGCTGGCTGCCGACAGGCCAAGAGATGAGAGGACTCGGCATTAAAGGGATTGGTTCAAGTACAAGGATTTATGAGACTGGATCTCCAACTCCCACATAACAAATCCGGGAGCAGTGGCATAGTTCTTCATTCCCAGCTCTAGAGAGGCAATGGAGTAGGTCCCTGAGGCTAATCTAGCCAAATGCCAGCTTCAGGGAGACAGTCTGTCTCAAAAACTGATGAGGAGAAGAGATCAGGAGACCGCTTGATGCTGGCCTCTGGCTTCCTTCGGCGTGAGTGCACTTGTGCACACAACACTCATACACAAAAGCAAAGGAGATACCAGAAAGAGAGCTAACTAGAGAGATGAGACAGAAAGAAGCAGCAAGAAGTAAGTGAGTGAGCTGGAGTGTGGACAGGCAAGTGTGAGGAGGGTGAACAGGATGATGGGAAGGAAGCTAGAGGAATGTCAGGGCAGCTGTCTCCCGACCGGTACACACATAGAGGGAGGGCGGGAACCCATCTACACACAGCATGAGGCCATGCACATACAGCAAAAAGGCTTTGGAGGTGGAGATAGTCAGTTCTGCCTGCACTTATGCATACCAGGTATGTGAACCACTGAATGCTTCTTTTAGAAACTTTACTGATATTTTAGTTTCCCAAACCTTTTTTTTTTTTTTTAATTTTTTTCTTCCTGTCAAACTGTTGCAGAGCCAAGCTTCCAACTCATGGTGGTTCTCAACCTTCTTGATGCTGCTACCTTCTAATAGGTGGCCCTCAACAATAAAATTATCTTTGTTGCTACTTCATAACTGTAATTTTGTTCTTATGAATTGTGACAGAGATATCTGATAATGCGGATGATCTTAGGTGACGCCCCTGTGACAAGGTCATTTGATCAGCCCTAAATGGAGTCATGACCCCAGGTTGACAACCACATCGATCCTGTCTTAAGAAGGCTGCAGAAATGACACAGCAATAGTGTTGCTTCTTACAACAGCCTGAGTGTCCTCAGCTCTTGGATAGGCCTTGTTGAGGGGTGTTCACCAGACTTGTCCTCCTGGAGCTGCTGTGTTAGCATCTGGAGTGACGTCTTCCCTTTTCTCCTCAAGGCTAAGAACACAGATGGGAGTGACCCATGATGAACAGACACATACCATCTCTAGGATATCAAAAGAATCCCTGAAACTCACTTAATTTTTTTTTTAATCTGGCTGTAGCAACCAAGAAATTGTGGTATATTTTTCTTCCTCTATAGCAAGCCAAAAGGAAGTTTGCAGATTAATAACTGCAGAATCTGTATAGTTGAAACACTTGAGATCCAGGCCTCTGTTGTTAGTGTTTGGAGAGAAGATGGATGACCTTAACGGGTAAATGTCAGGACTTACGTCCCAAGCACTGAGTAGAGAACTGGCCCAGGTAGGAAGCGAGTACCAAAGCCTGCATGATCCTTGGAGTGGGTTCCCTTCTGATCTGCGAGGTGTGTTCTTTGATTGGCACTTGCTAGTTCCACAGCATCCTTTCTGTACATGCCAGTGCTGATCTGCAGTGGCCATGGATTCCTGCCTCTACCAGAACCAGGGTGAAAAATAAAAACAGTTTTAACTTTGTTAGTTAATTAGTTGATGTCCCATATATTAAACTGACTGCCTTTGTATTATCTTGGGCCAAGTCACTCAAGACTAAGAAGGCACATTGTGAAACTTCTTTTTACTAATTATGCCTCACCATGTGTCTGTGCTGTACCTATAAAAGGCACCAGATTATGTCTGCCTTAGAAGTGGACCTGCTTACCCAGCACTCTACCCAACTCTGCTCTCAGAGGGTTCTTGGAGGCTGAGTGTCATGCCAGAAACAGAGCTCTGTTCAAATGTGCTGGCCTGTGCTGTCTGTGGAGGGGTGGAAATCCCAGAAGCCTAAATTTGGATCCTCTTCATTCCTCAACAGAAATTTAAAAAACAATAGGATGTGCCCTGTCCAATTTGCCGCCTGGATCCTGACACAGTTCTCTTTTATGCTGTTGGTTTCTTAGATTGTAGAAAAACGTGTTTCAGCAAAGGAGGCCAATTTTCAAAACCACTCATTTGGCAAATGCACGAGCTCTCCAGCTGGAAAGAGCCGCTTCTGTTCCTTGCGGTTACCTAATCCCAAAGCAGCGGTAATCATGTTTAAAGAAATTACCAGCTCTGCCAATAGCCTTGGGCTGCACAGGGAGGGCTGGAGACAGCCACTGCTGATGCAGTGGAAACCCACTATGCAGATCAGGAAGGCCTGTTTAAAGCGCTACCTGGGCACAAATTTTACCACATCCTCTCCAGTGTGGAGGTCTATTGTCTTCACTGTCCTGGTATTGGCTTCTTTAATGTTTGGCTAAATAACCCATATATTCAAATAGGGATGTCTGGATAATGTGTTTTCCAAGATGTACTCTTTCATCAGACCATAATCAACATATATCCCTTTATCACTACCAGGTTGATGTCAATCTTGCACCATTGTTGAATGGAGTGGTCAGAATAATGAAGAACCTAGTAGAATATCACCATTGTTGACATGAACTGGTACTCCATATCTGCTGCACTCTCTGTTAGTCAGATTTCCACTTTTGGAAGTAATACAAACTCTAGCCTAAAGCAGAATTCTCCTTTCCAGGCGTTGAAAGGCACATACTTCCATGAACAGACTCAACAAGACAGGAAAAACTCGACAAGAGAATCTTGCTAAGATTGTTGTCTTCTATTCCAACCATTTGCAAGAGATTGACTAATGAAAGCACACAGTGGACCCTTGTTCGTCAGGAATGTAGGGTTAGGTAATCTGAACTCATATATTGATGCTAGATGTGAGCAGTTTTCAAAAGACCACTCCTGGGGTCTTACAGTGTAATCTTACCTCTTTGTATTTGATGTGTGGGCGGGGAAGTATCACCTTTTCCACTCCCTTGTCAAACCCATGCTTAGTATAGGGTGGTCACAGAAGAAAGCACAGACTCAGTGTGGACCAGAACATTCCAAGGCTGGTGCTCATGGATGATGGCTGCATGCTGGCTCGCTAGGACATCCTCACACAGGGCCACACCCTGAATGACTTGAGACAAGACAAAGTTGTTGTCTCTCAGCTCTAAATCCTAGAAGTGCAAGGTCCAGGTGTCAGCAGAGCTGAAATTTTGAAAATGAGTGGGAAAACCCAGCTTCACCCCTCCCAGCTCCGTGGCTCATAGCTTCATCCCTGAAGCTCTACATCTGTTCCTATGCATTCCTCTCTCCATGTTTCCCTTTACAAGGATACTTGCTGTGTTAGCATACCAGCATCTCTACACCATTGTAACCTTGTCTTAACCACGTTTTCAAGGTCCCCGATTTCCATATTGTCACCATCTGAGCTATAAAATTCAGGACTCCCATATGTCCTTAGGGGAGATAATTCAATCTATAGCAGGTAGAATCTCTCCCAGGAAACAAATGTGATTGTATCTAGCCTCTGTGGACCAGATATTCACGTAATTGTCAGATGATATCTTTGAACAATGGACAAAGATGCCTCAGCAAGTGAGTTCCAAAAGTCACAAGGAGTAAGTTGCTATACCTTCCCATTCATCCCAGCATGCCAGCTTACTCCCACGTAAGCTCTCTAGTGGAAATAAAAACTATTATCCCTGGATATCTGCAAAGGATATTCTCAACGAGATCATCCTGATGAACCCATCATGATCCAGACTGCTGTGTCCAAAGACCTAAGCTTATTTTAATGCTCAGAACTGATACGTTACAAAGGGATTAAATGGCACTGACTAAATTCCTAATGACTGAAACACAATGTCAGTGTGTGCTAATGTATGAGAAATCTGTGTCAGACAAATAAAAGTGTTCCTGTCAGTGTGAATGTGAATTCATGCCTGTGGGCTGAATTACAGAGGAAGCAAAATCAGAAAGCACCTTAGAGAGAAAAGAGGAGTGAGCTGGTGATTCAATTATTGCATTACTTATGATGGTTGGCTTTAACTGCCAACTTGATATAATCTAGAATCTCCTAGGGAGTCTAGAAGGGTTGTCTAGATGAGGTTGACCTACTGACATGTCTGCAGGTTATCACATTGCTTATATCCACTGAGGTGGGAAGACCTGCCCACTGTGGGTAGCACCATTCCCTGAATAGAGGATTCTATACTGTGTGGAGAAGGCAAGCTAAGTACAGAAATGTGCGCATCCATTCCTTGCTTTCTATTCTCAATTGTGACTCTTACTACCTGTTTCAATTTCCTGGCACCTAATGTAATCTAAACTGTAAGATAAATAAACCCTTTCCTACTTCTGTTGTTTCTATTGAAGCATTTTATTATGGCATAAGGAAAGGAAAGGAAGCCATTAACCAGGCCCGGCACCACCATTTTCTTAGACTCACTTAATGCAAAAACACATGATATTTGATTATAGATGACAATTATGAAGACACTTTTTGTCAGACATTATACTTCATCCATTAATTTTTTATTTGCCTAGCTCTGCTGTGCTGCAGGAGATGGCTTTACTCTCCCATCACAGATGACAATAAGTGAGGATTAGTACTTTGCCAACATTACAGTTAATGAGTGACAGGACTGATAAGAACTCTCATTGGCTGGTCCAATCTCTATAGAGAATCTAGGACCAAGCACAATACACAAGTTGCTTGGTTTGTTCCCCCCTGTTTCTACCACGGCTACAAGCCTTCCTTGACAAATGTTCATTGCTAAACAGCCATATTTGTATAAGGTTTGAACCTATTACAATTCTTGCAAACTTAAAAAGACATTTTGATTTATTCTCTATACATTACACAAAATAAGATGTTTTCCTCAATTGCAAATATCCATATATTTTCAGTAAGATCAGAAGCTCCAGGGTGAAGCAGGTAAGGATATCAAATAGGATGGCAAATCAGAAGGCATCCTGAGAAGAAATGAGAGGAGAGGAGACCCATGAAAACTGGGAGACAAGCAGCACCTTTCCCACACAACACAACGCAGGAAAGATTTATGGTAAGCAAAGGCATAGAGAAACCTCTGGAGCCACATCCTTTGTTCTGAGCTCTAGTCAAGATTTCCCACCCATCCTAAGAGGTCAGGTTAGATGGAGGGTTTTACAGGAAGCCATCATTTTGACTTGCTCATAAATAGAAACAGAGATGACACTAAAAACATGCCATCCCTAGACAGTGGCCATCAGTAGAGAATCCAGCAAACCTGGACAGGTTCAACCACTGCAAGCTCTCTTTTCTCCCCACCTCCACTCTTGCTACCAAGTACTGTGGAAGCTCTAGGGCCAAGGGAGCTGGAACCACACACACGACATTGGCTAGAGACAGAGGAAAAAGACTTCAAAGGGATGACTGGTATTCCCATGAGTGAGCGTGTGTGCTGGATGGGTAGGTGAGTGTGCTGTGTTCTACCAGCAGCAGAATCAGCATATAGAAAAGAGCCAAGAGAAAGGCCCTGCCTTAGCAGCTATGTCCTCCTTTTGACTCTGGTTATTCTGTTCTTCTCTGAGAATCATCCCTGACTGTGACAAACCCAGGTTCTTCATCTCAGTTAAAACATAATTTCACTTACGGACAACTAATCAGCATTGATACTTAACTCAAGTCTGAGCTGACACAGTATGAGATCCCATGGAGAAGATAGTGTACCCGTTCATCTAATCATTAAAATGAACAAAATAATCAGTATGAATCGGGCACACACTCTACGGAAGGTATTATTAGGTGTACCTCATACATTAACTCACTTAGTGGCCATTGTGAGGTCAGTCAGGTGGCACACACATGTGAGTATTTAGTGACAAAGGGACTGATTGCATAAAAGTTGTGCCCTTGATGGTATAGCGGATTGGTTTGTGTTACTAGCACTACAACGTGGCTGAAGGTAGCTTTTCTACTTAGATGTTAAATAGACAGTGGTCAAATCCTAGGCAGTGGATTCATGGATAAGTTGGAAGAACTACACAAAGACAGTTATTCTTGGAAACAAGAATGTGTAGGAATAGGCATTATGAATGTATAAGGCATATGATAGGACCCCCCCAAAGAAGCTAGCCTATAGATAAGGTACATGGAATACTGGCTGCTGAAGCTTTGTATTATTCACAGCATCTGTATTATGTCAACACTATCATTCTGCACCTTGGCCTTGAATCACGATTCAGGGAAGACCTACAATATGCACACTGGATCCAGGTATAATTGTCTTTCGTCTGGATATGACCCCATTTGGACCTAGAGCTTGCATTCTCCTCCATGCTTAGCCTTCAATTCTGTTCAACATCAACTACATAGCAGATGCTAAATGAGAGCTGGTAGGGTAAACAGTGATGTTGCCTAGAAACCACTGGGAGATAGATGTACTTCCCCCTGGATGTTGTGCATGGTCTATTAAACATATTGGAAAATACTAGCAAGGAGGCAGACAAAATCTCCCACCATTTATAACCAGATTTTAAGGAGAGGCTAGTCACTGAGATAATGCTAATGTCAATGGCAGAAAAATGTTAAATAAGCAAAGAGAATCAGAGACTCAAGAATCCAAGACGGAAGGACTTTGTTGCTAAGTTTCGATAAAGGCTTCTGAGTTCATAAAGGCAAAAAAGGTTATGGCATGGCTGTCAGGCAGAAGAACCCTCTAAACTATCGCATAGCTGTCCCCTGGGATGCTCTGCTAGTGCATGACAAATAGAGGGGGACACTCTCAGCCAGCCATTGAACCGAGCACAGGGTCCCCATTGAGAGAGGTAGAGAAAGGACCCAAGGAGCTGGAGAGGTTTTGCAGCGCCATCAGAAGAACAATGACATGAGCCACCCAGTACTCCCAGAGCTCCAAGGAACAAAGACATCAACCAGATAGTACACATGGTGTTACCCATGGCTCCAGGCTCATAGGCAGTAGAGGATGGCCTTGTTGGACTTCAAAGGGAGGAGAGGCCCCTGGTCCTGGAAAGTCTCCATGCAGCAGTATAGCGGAATGCCAGGACAGGGAAGTAGGAGGGGATTGATTGGGGAACAGGGGGAGGAAAGATGGCTTATGGGACTTTTGGGGTGGGCATGGGGGTAACCAGGAAAGGGGAAATCATTTGAAATGTAAATAAAGAATATATCTAATAAAAAAAAAGAAAAAAAGAAAGAAAGTATATGTCTGGGCTCAGATTTGAGCATGACAATAAAAGGACAGAGTGAAGATTCCACTGTCCAAGGAAGGCAGAAGATAATTGAGGAAGCAGTCTGAGGAGAAGATCCCTACACACAAGGAAAGATACATGGCTTTCTTCTCATTGTGTGCTCACAGTGCAGCAACTAGGAAGGTAGATTAATAAGATCAAAATGTTGAGTTCTACAGAATCGCTCTGCTTAGATATAGGGGATGAGGCTAGAGAAAAATCATAACATGTCACTATATACAAGTCTACACATAGGAATGTCCATAAAAAAGAAAGATACTAGACCTGGTGGCACTCAGGAGACGGAGGCAGGAGAATTAACCAACTCCAGCTATAGAACAAATTAGAGGCCAAACTATTCAGATTCAAACAGATTCAAAAGTAACTGCCTAAAGTGGTAACTTACAAAACTGTAAAATGGAATTTTAATTCACAAACATCATCTGCATGGTAACAGCTCATAGGAAGAGTTAAAAGTGGAGTTTCAGAAACAAACTTGTCCATCTCCCAGAAGTTAAGTTAATATCAATGTGAATTAACTACTATAAATTATGGTGTTGATCGTTAATCCCAGCACCATCGTCAAGACGATTCAAGATTATAAAGGAAATTATATGAGAATTAGAACATTCCATGAATAATATATATTTACCACAAAAGAGTAAAGAAGACATATAAGAATTGAATGTCAAAATGCAGACATAAATCCCACCTTGTCCGTAATTATGTTTAATATAAATGGTTTAAGCATTCCAGTGAAAGACAAAGAATGGCACAATGGATCAATTTTAAAGATAAATGACCCAGTAATTATTGTGCCCATTTATCTGCAGTCTCCACTTTCTTTGTTTCAGCTTTTACAGAGTCCTAATGCATTAAATGAAAATGTACTGAAATAAGCATTGTATAAATTCTAAGTTCCTACATTTTAAACCACAGTGCTATTGCCAAATATGTCTTCCCTAGGATCCAAATCACCAGTTGATCCATTGTATCCACACCCTATGTACTACCTGCACACTGGTTACTTACTCAACTCAGTAACCCCAGTACTTGTGTTTAGGTAATTGTTATTCTGCTCATCATCAACCCAAAGCACAGGAGTAATGATGCTGATACAATTGTCCAGAGAGAAGCCATAAAGGGCTTGGTTTACACTGACACTAGCTACTTCATAAGGAAAGAAAGTCAGTTGGAAGTGGATCTTGATGAGACCTTGGCGAAGAATAAATCTATTTGAGAAACTGTGAATAAAGATAAAATGAAACCATACTATTTTTGCTGTTATGCCTCAGACTATAAAAGTTGTAGCCACAGTAAGTGGCACCATCAAGTTATTCAAGTCAGTTCATGTCACTACAAGACACTGTCCTGCCCCATGCCATGAAATGGGTGAGTAGAGTACTACTGGGTGTGTTAAAAGAGACCATATTAGCAAAACTCAATATGGTCTATTGTTATCATTGTTCTATTATATGTTCAACATGTTTTCATTAATCTCTTCCTGCGCCTGGTATATAAGTTAAACTTTACATGCATGCTTACATGGGGAAAAAATCATAGGTTTCATGCCAGACAGCTAATAGGGTGTTAAAGTGTATCTTTCATATGTTTAGGAGGTTGGTTGTGCATGTAGTTTATGGGTATCTGGGAACTGTCTTTTATCCAAGGACTTGCGACTTGCGAGCATTCGAAGAAAAGTGATTACAAACATAACCAATGCAGAACACCTTCACAGGAATAGAGAGGGTGAAGCATTTCCCATGACTTCAGGGCAGAATTTGTGAGGCAAATCAAGTGAATGTGCTTTTTTTGTGGATCAGCTATCCTCAGGAGAGCTGGCCATGACAAGTATGCCAGTACTTGTACCAGGATGCCCTAAAACACCAGGGACAATTATACTTGATTCAAGGAATAAATCCACATCCAAAAAACCTACTGTAGAATTAATACCCTTTTCAATGATGGGTAGAACTGGACATGGGGTAGAGATGGTAGCAATCCCCAAGTGAAACAATTAGACCTGGCCAGTCCTCAGGGAGAACTGAGATACTCCAAACAGAATACGCTGCCGTCCATGATGGCATGATGGAGGTTCTATAAGAGAAGTATCATTAGCAGTGAAAAGGTGAAACCACACAAATGTATGCTAATCACACTGGAATAAATCTAGATAGAAAGCAGTGATGAAATGGTAAAATGTGCAAATACATGAAAACAGAACAGTTTTTAATAACCTGTTCAATAAGAACATGGCTCACCAGAAAAAAACAGAAACCAAATTAGCACACACACTGTAAGACCAATGGCAAGCTGAAGCATCCGAACCCTTCCCTTAAGAAGCCAGGACAGAAAGGAAGCAAGCAGAGGGACGAGCATACGCAAACTAGCAGAGCCAAGCTCACATTGTGACAGGACCAACTGAGCTGGCTGATCTGGGCAACCACAGAGAAAAGGCTGTTGGTTTCATTAACGTGAAGAGACTGAATCATTAGACAATTTTTTTTAATAAAATTAGAACTTCCCACTAAGGAAAACCTAGACCTAGATGCTCTTTGGGTGATGTCTGACAAAGATTTAAAGAGTAATAAACTTTGACTATTTACATACACAAACACAGAGAGGGTAGAGAGAGATAACATACATACATACACACATACAAACATAGATACATGTACATGAATGCACATGCACATATACACAGAGAGACGGGGGAGAGAGAGATGCACACATATACATACATACATGCAAACATACACACATGTACACATGTGCATTTAGACATACACAGACACAAAGACAGAGGAGAGTTGCACACATACACATATATACATGTAAGCATACATACATATAACATATGCACACAGATATACACATACCTAACACAGATGAACAGATGTGCATATATATATATATATATATATATAAACACACAACATATGTTCATGTACAGACACATGCATACACAAGTATCTGCCCACACATGCACACTCTAAGTAAGTGAACTTTTTAAGTAGTTAAACTAAAAATACTTATAGACTGTATAATCCCATTCATATAAGATTCCATAGATCAGGTGATACTAGGAGGAGAACACTGACACTTTGTGAAGGGTGTGTAGCAGGTGCTAGGGGTCAGGTTTCTTTGTGAATGATAAAAATATCCTAACTGTGGGTATGAGCATGTTGGTGAATGTGCTATTTTCAAATTACTCCATTTTACAGTTTAAAATAGGGGAATTTACGTATCAATATAAATTACTATTTACTTTTTATAAAAACACATTGTTAGCATTTATTAGCTCACCCTCTTTTAGTCCAGATAAAACACAGCCCCGGTCTCTGCTCATGGCCTCCTAAGACCAAAATCAAGGTACAGATGTTCTTACTGGCTCTTGGAAGTCTCTGATAGGCTCATCCTTGCCTTTGCAATATGAGGTTTCCTATGGAGAAGTAAGGTTGTGGTCCCTGTTGGTTTTCTCACTGCCACCTGGGACCCCTCTTGGTCCTAGGAATTTCCTACCATCCTTGCATTTTGGCTCAACTATCTTAAGAGTCAACAGTGGAGAATCTTTGGGTAAAGCCTAGCATTTGTTAGAGGTCTGAATTCAGGATGACGTTCATCTCCGAAAAGAGATGAAAGCAAAGCTTATCTTGTCCTGTCAACCCTCATTCAGTATTCTTTTTATAAAGCCACCAAGATGATGGCGTACCCATGGTTGAAGCCTGCTGTACACATTGCGGATTTTATTACCCATCTGATCCTTGACCTGCCTCATAGCCTTCTTGCTTTACATCCCCTAGGCTGGTTGCCCATCACACCAATCTTTTTCTGTTTGTTGGCTTAGTGGTGGTGGTATTTGTGGTGTTTTGCTTCTGATTTTGGTTGAGTCTTGATGTGTTGCCTAAGCTGCCTTTGAACTCTCAAACTACTTGCCCACATTTCTCTAGTTCTGGGTGGATAGGTGTGCACTGCAGGGCCTGACATCACATGTTTTGAGTGTTATCAAGCACAGAACAGAAAGATTAAGAGTGCTGTAAAAGCACTTAGACTGAAGCCCTGGGGATTGGAAGCCAAAAGTGGGGGAGGTGCAGGTCAGCACACCAGTAACCTACAGCAGAGTGAGCACAAGGCCAACCGGCAAAGGTTCCAATGGTCCTCCGATTGTTCTAGAAATTGTTTCTCATATTTGGACTGCAAACCCAGATCATGTGTTTGTGTGTGTGTGTGCAGCAGGAAGACTGTGTGGGTGGGTGAGGAAGGCCAATGTGACTGACAGAGTGTCGCTTTATTGCTGCTCTTGCTTCAAGCTATTCTGCTCAAAGATAGGAAATAACATGAAAATCAATAGGACATGATGAAAGTCGTTGCTGAAGTGGGGAAGAGTAAGCTCAGCTGCATGTTCCTTGGACACCAGGAAGCCCTTTTCCTCTCTCTCTCTCTGCTCGCCCCCATCTTCCCATAGCGTAGATTTATCCACAATGTGCCCAGATTCCGAGCGCCTGCAGGGACGGAGCCTAATTGCAGCCACATGAAGTCTTGAATGACTTGGCTTATTGACATGGCCTCCCTGCAAGGGCGGAGGCCCCGGCCAGGTGACGATAATTGCCCTAGACAGAACTCTCAGACATGTGAGCTTTGCAAAGGGTTTGTGTTCATCAGCCAGAATCGGAGACGAAAACCATGGCTGCAGGACTTGCCTTTGAAGAAAGGGTCTCACCTGTTTGGCAGAAACACAGGAACTTTGTCCCCACCCACATAATATGGGAAGATAAAATTTACCCCAGTTTCTATACGTCAAAATGGAAGAGCTGAGTATTGTACAAACTGTACGTTTATGGCCATGTGAGTCTGATTTTTAATAAAGGAAAAATAACGTTTTTACAGATTTAAAGCTAGGTTGTTTTTGTGCTAGTGAGGGCTTGATCTGTAATGTGTCATGCCAACCCTAAAACATCTCCCTGAGATACAACTACACCCACTATTTTGCAGATGAGACTGGAGATGTGTAAACAGCATTGTCATTTGTCGACTGACAGGAGCGTGAGCCTGGTCTTTTCCCTTCTGGAACCATAGTTTTCTTTCATCTAAGAGGAACCTTTGACCAGAGTCTCCTCCTAGAATCACAGCCTTTGCTTTCTCACGTACATTAAGAAGACAGTGCTGCTGGTTTGTGTTTGCTTTTTCTTGTTAGTAGGAGGAAATTAAGACTCTCGTTTTTTTTGCTATCCTTTTTGAGAGGGAATGCCATTTATAACAACATTAAGTAGCAGTGAGTGCTAAATGCACTGAATGAGCTCTTTAACTAATGAAATTATCCAGTTGCACCAGTAATTACATTTGCTTTCCAAAGAAAATCAGAAGGTTTTCAGACCAGTGTCTTCCAGTCACTAAGAACCCAGCTGACAACCACCTTACTGTGCAGGAATTCTGAACTCGCAGACACCAAGGCACCGACAGTTTGTTCCCAACACAGAGAAGGGAGAACACTCAGGAGATCGTGTCCCCTCAGAGAGTGACACCCTCGTGGCCATTTCACTGGCAGTACCTAAACCCCATGGGGGAGGGGGCATACAGTTCCACGCATAGCACTCCGAGATGGCTATTTTCTCTCACATGAGCCTCTGCTTCCAGACTTTAGAGCAGAAAGAAGGAGTAAAAAAGGAGGACTCTCAGGAGACCTTCTGGAGGAGAGGAGATTAGCACCTTCTATTTGCCCCAAAATGGCCAAACCCACATTTGTGATCTGGACATGGGAGCACCCTCATCCCCCTGTGGAAGAGTCTAGCAATTACCTACTCATGTTGCCCCACCCAGCCTTGCTGAGTCAGGGCAGGGCTAGGAATCATTTCAATTGTGAGATAAAATGACTAGTTCATACCACAGTACAATTCTCAATAATAAAATATGATTTTTTTTCCTAATGTCTAAACATGACCAAAAGAACCTGCCTGTTCTGGAATTCAAAAACAAACAAGCAGAGCAAGCAATAATGAGAGTTCAAAGATAACAATTAGAGGAACATAAACTATTTCGTAAATTGCCTGTCAAGTTCAGCCCAGCCCCCCCTCACAGACAACCAAGAATGCATTGGAATGTGTCAGTGCAGAGAATGCTGCAACCGAAAAGTAGATGAAGACGGCCTTTGGAAGGCTGGGGTGTCCTTAAAAAGCCAGCATCATGTGGATCTGCAACTATTCTTAATGTGTGTTCTCTTTGGCATTCACCCCTGTCATCTTCAACATCCCCTTTCACTGTCCTGTGTTTAAACCAGGTTATCACTGAGCCCGACTGTGTGTTCAGTTCCAGTTACTCAAGACACAAAGGCAGGTGCAGTGAGTGGGAATCGGAAAAGGTTGCTCAATCAAAACACAAGGTTGCCTAACTAGATGAAATGGTCAAGGTACTTTGACTACAAGAGAAAGACGAACCAACTCATTAAAAAAGCCTAAAGCAAAGCTTGGGACACATGCCTGTGAGTTGGTTCTGGGTAGAAAAGGGTGATGTTGAGCAACCAATCTAGGGGAATTAGTGTGCTCCCGGTTGAGTGAAAGACCTTGTCTCAGAGACTAAGTTAGCAAGTGTGTGATGAAGATATGACATCAATATTTGGCTCCCCAGGCATGTATACACATAGGTACATGCTCATCTGCACCTGCCCAGACACACACACACACACACACACACCTGACCTGAACACATAGGAATACCCAAATATACACAGAGATATATAACATACTATTCTGAACAGTCATTTTATTGATAAAATATTTGAGTGCATGGCTAATGGATGTCCAGAAATAACCGGGAAGAAAACCGGAGAGTGCATAGTAAAGCACGCACTTTGATCTGCCTATACCCCTTTATTTAAGTTGTTAAGTCTGTGCACTCGGGCAATAAAGTATATTCTGGAATTTAAAGCCTCTGAGTTTTGACCTTAGCTCTGCCTTTGCTATCTATCTGATTGCAAGTAATCATTTTAACACCTGTGAGAATCCTTTCCCTTCTGAACCTTCTGCTCTGAACTGAACATCCATCTGCAGGTTTTCAAAGTCAACACAGCAGCGTGACTTCCTGTCAGTGAACTTTAATGTCCATGTTGAGTCTTTGCGCCAGTGGTTCCAGAAGGGGAACAGATTTGCTCACTTTATGTTTCCTGCTGCATTTTTTCCCCAAAATACAAACTAGATTTTAGTGTAACAGCTGTTTGCTTATTATGGGAAGACAGTGCAATGAAACTCTAATGCTCACTGAGTTTATTTCCAAGAGCAAGAGTCTAGGACATTCAGAAGGTTTGCAAGGTGGCAGGGTTCTGACTGATAAAACATGGCTGGTGTCTACTATTTCATCCACTTGGCATGTGATCAGCACAGTAATGGTCACTTAGGGGAAGTCAGATTTAATAATGACTATCTGAAGGGCGATCGCCACTGTCAAAATTTGGCTGTTTTCAGTGAAACAGAATCTCCTTGTTTGAAGCTGCTTTTATCAGCCGGTGACTGACTATTTCATCTTGTCACACTCTGGGTTGTGCAGGTGAGCTAGCTAAGATCAAATGTGATTGGCATGTAGAGCCCCGGAAAACTGTCAGGCCACCTTGCAATTGGGCTTGAGGCCACCGGAGCAGATGGCTTGAGTGATGCCAGGCAGCCAGCAGAGGCATCAGCTCTGAGGATTCATAGAGCCCTTTCTTTCTCTGAAAGTCAGGTGCAGGTGTAGGGCAGCTCAGCGATGAAACGTATTGAATTATTAGCATATTGTAGAGAAGCTGTCTTTTACGTATGTGGAGGTAGGTTACCAGAGAATCAAAGATACTGAGATTCTCAAAGGGAAGAGACATTGTAAAAGCATTGCCTATCATCCTACACTTCCTGCTTCACTCATCCATCCAGTAATTTCTGATCACCCACAACGGTGGGTATCTACCTAGATCTGCCCAGACAGATGTGCTTGCTATCATCCACCCCTGTTCATCTACTTCTGCTACAGAGAATTTACCAAAGTTCCCAAGTGAGCAGTCCCCATGAATACTGAACTTAAACTACACCCAGATCCACTGTTCTACCTGAAATTCCTTCCAAGACACAGGTAGCAGAGTAGCCATCATGACTTTACATAGAATTGGAAAAAAAAGGCTAATATTTCCTCTAGAAACAGAATTATTACTTGTGGCTTGAGATAACCATCTCCTAACTCCATCCAACTTTATAAAATATAATCACCTGTGTAACTCTGAAAAATGAGCAAACTGTGTCATGTATATATCTCTGTTGTGACTGTATCCTTTGTGGCTGGAGATTCTGGAATGCTATTTAACCACCAGATATAGCTTAGATTCCAAAACATCAATTTAGTGTTTTAGGAGGTTCCGTGGCCTCAGCTCAAAGTGGAGACATGGCTGCAGTCATAAAGATTTGGGGTTATAACAGATTTATACCACACATTGTTATGGGGTCCTGGAAAATAAACTTGACTGTCTGGTATGATACACAGTAAAAAGTTACAGAATGGAGGAGAAACTTTAAACAACGCTCCTGGAAGTAGCCTTGTGATCTAGCACAGGCTTGTCTGTTTATGAAAATGCTACACATCTAATGGGAAAGACATTGGCAGAACACTCACCGCCCCCCCCAAAAAAAAAAATCCGGGCCTGTATATTGAGACTGTTGAATATAAGCATGATTTGGTTCTGCCTTACACAGGAGAACTTATAAATAGCAGAAAGGATTGCCCATAGATCTGGAGGCTGGGATGGTGCTGTGTCTAGTCCTTAGGGATTGAATATTTCCTCACATAGCCTCCCTCCAGCTCTTCCTCTGAGGTCACTATTTTCATGAATGATGACTTTATGTTTTCAGCATCCCACAAGGCTTCCTTACAGCATCACGGGAAGATTGCAGTAGCATCTCCCAGACAAGTATGCACTCTGTGTATTGAACTACCTGTATCTCTCCGCATCCTTTCTCCACAGTCTATTAATAGTCATGCTCTCCCAGCACATTGATGCCCTTGGCCTTGTCTTGCTGTTATCTCAGTGTAAAGCCAGTACTTTACTGAAGTAAGCAGGAATCTCCTAAGTGATCCTAGGGTCCAATCTCTTAAGTATTATAGTGACTCTTATACAAGAAAGATGCTCCAAGGTTATGCCTCAGTTCAAGAGACATTTTCATGGTGATCTGGAGAGCAGAGCATTTGCAACTCATCACTGCACTAGACTCTCATGTCCATACAATGACACCACTAGAATGAGCGGCAGATGCAGCAGGTAGGTGTGAATGTGTGTGGATGTCAATTGGCAATGGTGGGTGGCATTTTCAGCATAGGCTGTTGGTGATGACATCATCCCTCTCATTTTGAATATTTGTGCACCGGTTAGCCCTGGATGGTGGCAGTGGAGTGGACTATCTTTCATAAAACAATCACCTCTTGACTTCCTAATTTCCATCCTTCACTTGTGTTTTTATCTGAAAAGTGGAACACTGAAGGTGTGATTGAGAGGTAGGCGGGAGTCCCTACCCCAAGTCATGTATTCCTACAGAAGGAGTACCACACTGAAGATAGAGGACTTCAGAGGTGGAATCAAGATATCAAAAGCTAGAATGGGGCATGGTGAACAGCCACCCCTGCCCTGATGTCGCAACCCTATCCGACCAGCAGAGGGACGACAAACGCAAATTCTTCTCAGAGCAGTTTAATCAGGAACCTTGAAACATGAATGCAGGGAAAAAGCTACCCACTCCCCCTGCGCAGTCCTTTTATATCCTCTCAAAGTCTGCCCCATCAGTCCACATCACGTAGTCTTCTCTGACTGGTCTGATCACACATCATTGGCTACGCCTGCGCAGTGCCCAAGAAAGGTGTGGTCTACTCAGGAGCAGGAAGAAGTCAGGTGCTTAGTCATCCGACTTGGCAGGCCTCCAGGCTTGAGGCTACTGCCACACCCACTCTCTACACGCCATCAGAGGAGCCACCTTTATCACCCTGGATCTCAGGTCCCATCCTCCAGAACTGTGAGTTGAGTCCCTGTTGCTCAAGTCCCTAGTGTTTGAGTTCTCTGACAGCAGTTGAGACACTGATGGACAAGCAAACATTGCTGTAATGCACCACACAAGGTGAGAGAAGACAGGTGCTCCTGACAACTGTGAGGTCTCATCTATGGCTAGGTGACTTTTTTAATTGGTCAAGAGAGTGGAAGTCATGACATCCAAGGGACTTCAGTCATTTGACTGGAGTGTAGATGAATCCAAGAGAAAGAGCAAAACTAATTTTTAACCCCAGGTACCAGTTGCTTTGCCTGATGTTTTGCCAAGCATGTTTATGCCTTTTTCCTTGGTGGTCACAACAGGCATGACTTATCTGTCTCCTTCTGCCCTGTCAGCATCCAAGCTCAGGAGATCTGATATCCTTATTGCTCAGGTGTTAGACATGTTCTCTCTCCTCCTGGCTCTGCATTTTGGAGAATGTTACCATGTCTTGCCTTGACTTACTGAAACTGTGATCTAATTCATCTCCCTAGAGTCCATCTCTTGCCTCTCCCTGTCTGTCATTCCATATCAAAACACAGCAAAGCAGGCTGAAGGCTTCATCAATCACATGGAGTCTCTAGTAATATAGACAACAGCATATCAGCTTTCTAGAAGATGTAATGGCTAGGAAGATAGACCATCTGACATGGACCTGCTTTCCACACTTTTTGGTTTTGTGGACTTAGACCCTGTACATAACCAGCAGACCTTAGCTTTATCATTATAAATTAAGATAGGAGTGGTCTTCTAGGACTGATGGTAAAATGTGCTGACCACTGAAGAGCTGAGAAAGCATCATTTAAGAAAAATGCTTTAAAAGCAACATGGAATTCACAGAGGTCTTGTGTTCAAATGTCTTCCTTCCTTTTATTCTAATTATGAAATGCCTAAACTCTTCTAAAATAACAAGCAGTACTGATAGAGACAGCTTAGTCCATAGACTACTTGTCTGATCCTCAGAGCCCATGTAAAAAAGCTTATGCCTATAATCCCAGCACTGAGGCGATAAGAGATAGGAGGACACCTAGTACCCAGTGGTAGCCAGCTTCACCTAATCAGAACTCCAGGTTCAATGAAAGACTGCATATCAAAACAAAATAAATGGCTTCTGAAGAATGCCAGGCAGGGAGTTGGCTTCTGGAACCCACGGACATGCACACCAATGTGATATATATGCCCGTACATATGCATATACACATGTGTATATATGTATGGCCAAACATATATAAGCACACACACAAAATTACAAAATGCAAAATCAAAACAAAGCAGTATTATTTTTCAGACTTCAACCTGAACTTGATAGTATCCTATTTGTTTAAAAATGTTCCCTTTTAATGCCTAGTTTCTCTTTTAAAATGTCTCTGTGGTTGCCTCTCTCTCTCTCTCTCTCTCTCTCTCTCTCTCTCTCTCTCTCGCACACACACAAACACACACACAAGCACACACACACACACATACACACACACATATGGGGGCTCATGTAGCCAAGGTTGGCCTGAATCTTGCTGTGTAGGCCAAGATAACTTTGAACTAACTTGTGATCTTCCTTCCTCCACCACTTGAGTACCAGTGTCACAGGCATATACTAGCACATTCAATGCATGTGGTGTTAGGAATTAAACCCAGGCTTTGAGTGTGTTAGGCAATCACTCTACTTACTGAGCCACATCGCCAGCCCATCTCCATCTTACAGAGCCTTTCCTGGGCTCTAGGCAGAATTGATCATATCCTCTTTGTGCTTCAGTGTATCTTCATAGAATACTTTCTTGGCACCGAAAAGTCTCCACAGCAGGAGTTGGCTTAAGTCTTTCTATTCAGAAGCTAGTTCTCTGTATTTGGCTAGGCTTCGAAGGACATTTTTACACAGATATAATTTCTCCGATGATTTGCTCTTTAGCCCAAGCTGCCCTTGAAATCTCCAGCCTTCTCATCGAGGATTCCAGATGTGCATCACCAAGCCCAGAGAGACATTTTTATCAATTAAAGTTTACATTTCAATGTAATCATCATTAAAGATAAAATTACTCTCTTGTTATCTGAAGTATTCAACTGAAGATAAACTTCCTGAAAGAATAAACAAGTGAAAAATGAATCTGAATCTGGTGACCTAGACTTAAGGTATGCCATACCTGAGTAGATGAACCAAGAGTGACCATTCCAGGGACACTGTTCTCCCAGCAGTCACGGTGACCGAGATGATGTCCTAGCCCCTCCCACAGCAGACTGCCATAAACACCTATGTATGAACACACTGGTTCAATACAGAGAAAACTCCAGCAGGCTGTCAGCATCTCCCTTTGACACATGTGTACACTTCACACAGCATCCATGATCTGGAGTTTGAGAAAAACACACCAAGTTGTAAGTCAAACTTGGGTTTTGTGATAGTGTGCTGATACTCTGGGCAACTTGTGTCTCTTCCTCAAAAAGTCATGATGAGAAAGTAAAATGGGGCAGGGGACATTCCTGGGAAGTTGAAGGAACCATTTTAGAAGGGCTCCATCATCTCTAAAAGAAAAAATAAAAAGCCTAATATGCCTGGAGAACCAAAATGGTACATAGACAGATGTTGACCAAGCACAGCTCATGGCTCAAGGACTTGGACCACTTGGACAAGATCCTGCTTATCTGCCATATTCCAGATTAACTCGGACTTTATTTTGTAGCAGAAAATGAGATGGTAAATATGAAGAAACTTCTCTCAAGGTTCTAGTATCTTTCTGCTACATTTCTATTATGTAAGACAAGTCTAAGCTTTGTGCATACTTCATATTATATGTATAAACATGAAAACACAGTTCTAACAAACCACTGAGGATCAAATAGAGATAGAGAACTTCTATGTTTTTATTGAACCTGAGTTACTCAAACTAAAATTTGCTCCTCAACTCTTCATTATGCATTCAACTTCTTTCTATATTCCAAGTCAACTAAGGATTAGGCACTACTAGGAAAGCATAGACACTAAGAACAATAATCCCAGATCTGAAGACTCATGTCCACTCTGACCATTAGTTTACAGATGCATCCTTTCAAATGATACAACTCACCAATTTAATGAGACATTAGGTAACTTTCTGAGTATTAAAATACTTAGTTTCTTGTGGTTGGTTTACCTCACTTTGGATGATATTTTCCAGATCCAACCATTTGTTTAAGAATTTCATGAATTCATTGTTTTTAATTGCTGAGTAGTATGCCATTGTGTAAATATACCACATTTTCTGTATTCATTCCTCCATTGAGAGACATCTGGGTTCTTTCCAGCTTCTGGCTACTATAAATAAGGCTGCTATGAACATAGTAGAGCATGTGTCCTTATTGCATGCTAGGGAATCCTCTGGGTATATGCCCAGGAGTTATATAGCAGGGTCCTCTGGAAGTGTCATGCCCAGTTTTCTGAGGAACCGCTAGACTGATTTACAGAGTGGTTGTACCAACTTGCAATCCCACCAGCAGTGGAGGACTGTTCCTCTTTCTCCACATCCTCGCCAACACCTGCTGTCTCCTGAGATTTTAATCTTAGCTATTCTGACTGGTGTGAGGTGAAATCTCAGGGTTGTTTTGATTTGAATTTCCCTAATGACTAATGATGTTGAACATTTCTTAAGGTGCTTCTCAGCCATTTGAAGTTCTTCAGGTAAAAATTCTTTGTTTAGCTCTGTACCCCATTTTTAATAGGGTTATTTGGCTCTCTAGAGTCTAACTTCTTGTGTTCTTTGTATATGTTGGATATACAAAGCCCTCTGTTGGATGTAGGATTGGTGAAGATCTTTTCCCAATTTGTTGGTTGCCATTTTGTCCGATTGACAGTGTCCTTAGCCTTACAGAAACTTTGTAATTTTATGAGGTCCCATTTGTCAATTCTTGATCTTACAGCATGCAGTCACTGATAAGTAGATATTAGCCCAGAAGCTCTGAATACCCAAGACACAATTCATATATCAAATCATTCCCAAGAAGAAGGAAGGAGAGGGCCCTGGTCCTGGAAAGGCTTGATGTAGCATTGTAGGGGATTACCAAAACAGAGAAGTAGGAGGGGGTTGATTGGAGAAAAGATGGAGGGAAGAGGGCTTATAGAACTCATGGGGCGGGGGAACTAAGAAAGGGAAAATCATTTGGAATGTAAACAAAGAATATAGAAAAAAACTCTTTCTAAATTAATTGAAGATGGAATTAGAAACATTTGTGATAAAATCAAAGATTTACATTAAAAACATTTCTGATAAAATAGAGGAAATATATAGAAAGACATACTAAAATTGAAGATTATCATGAAAAAGAATACTTAGTTTATATTCTCTTATTTTTTATTACTTTTTAAATGCCTGTTAGTATTCTAATAAGAAAGAAAGACAGGACATGGACTTGATTGAGTGTGGAATGGCCAAGGATCTGGAAGGAGTTGAGGGTAGAGAAAGCCATAATTAGAATAAATTGTATAAAAAATCTCTTTCAAATTTAAAGAAAAGAAAGAAAAGGACTAGTGAAGTATAACCCCAAACAGCCAAACAGTGGTGAGTGTGTATGCTTTTTTGTTCACATATGAAAAGATGCCTCAAATGGGTTGTTCCTTGCTAAACAGTATGGAGCATACCCTGGCCACAGGGAATGTTTCACTGCTTCAGCCCTTTCCTCATAGCCAAATATCTGTTCCTCAGTCCCCTCACACCCCTGTCCCCTTCCCTTGCCTTTGGGTATAAGACTTGTTCAAAGACTTCAAACTTGATGAAGTGAGAGTACTAAGCCATCACACAGGGCTCATGTCCACTCTGAGGCAAGTCAGCATTTGTTTCAATGATGTGTTTCAATGAGGTTCTTTAAAAATAAAACCCTGAGATTGCCTGCAGCTTCTCTGCATTGAGCAGGATATGTTCTGATTCAAATGCCATGAATGTAGCCTGTTTCCACTAATGGGGATGGATTTGGTAGCTTTGAAATTGTCTGAAAAGATGTCTTTTGGGCCTCAGGATCAAGCATCTGAATTTTGAAAACAGTATCTGCTATTTTATATATCACAATTTTAAAAATGTTATACATTTCAAGGAAGAATGACAAGTTTCTTTTTTTGAATGTTTTCCAACTTTTTTCTGACATGTATATTAACACATTTGCATACATATGTCATATTTATACACATTATTACATGTATGTAATCTCTCCTTCTCATGTGTATGTGTGTATGTGTATTACATTTTCTTAATTCACTGACCTGTTAACGGACACATGAGTTGATTCCGTATTGTAATTGTGAAAAGTCTGTCAAAAGAGGGAGGTAAACTCTCCTTGAAATCCCATTTTAGGTTCTGTTTCTATGTACTCAGAAACAGGGAACATGGTTTATGAATCACCATGCTATTTTCCTTGGTGATTTTAGCAATGTAAATACCAACCAGTAAATGAGGAAGTGTTGGCCACAAGATGAAAAACTTTGAACAAGCAGTGCAATTGTAAAAGTTAAATTAATAATATGGTAGTTGGAGTTGAGACTATTGTATTTTGCACTTGAAATATGTTATAAATAAAGGAAGATGGAGAAGAAAGGAGGGAGAGAGGGAGAAAAGGGAAAGAAGAAGAAGAAGAAGAAGAAGAAGAAGAAGAAGAAGAAGAAGAAGAAGAAGAAGAAGAAAGATAAGAAGAGGAGGAGGAGGAGGAGGAGGAGGAGGAGGAGGAGGAGGAGGAGAAGGAGGAGGAGGAGGAGAAGGAGAAGAAGAAAAGCAGAAGCAGTAGCAGCACCAGAAGAAGAGGAGGCAGACAAGGAAGAGGAGGAAAAGGTAGAGCGGAGGAAGAGGGGGAAGAGAAGAAAAAAAGAAAAGGAAAGTCTAGAGCAAAGCAAGGGAAGGGGGAGGAAGAAAGGAAGAATGGGAGGCAGGGTGGGAAGGAAGAAAATGATGTGAAAACATGCCCCCTTTTCACCACATACACATAGGGAAACATCACTATGTGTGTTAATTAGAGAGTGTTCATATCTGATAAATATATCTTTAAAAAAGTAAAAGCAGAGACATGAAAGAAATGTTTCTGAGAACATGGAGTATTTTTCAGTCAACTTGGCAAAGAACGCAAAACCCAAAGTTTTGCCACCAAAACTAGGGGTGTCTGGAAGTCCATCGAGAAGAATGGCTTTTCAACAGAGTTGAGGCAGGGCTCTGGGGTGGGGGCAGGGCTCAGCTTATAAAATGATCAATAAACAGGAGGTCTAAAGTTAAACCGACAGAACCAGCTTTACATTAAGTTAGACACTGGTGTAGCCTATAAAACTAGCATTGTACATCCTGGGAAGAGTCAGGACAGGTCCCTGGAGCTCACTAGTCAGATAGTATGTTCATTAGCAAGCTGTAGACCAATAAGAGAGCCTGTTTCAAAACATTAAAAAAAGAGTGGATAGGACACACAGGCACAGGCACAGGCACAGGCACAGGCACAGGCACAGGCACAGGCACAGGCACAGGCACAGGCACAGGCACAGGCACAGGCACAGGCACACACATAAGGATGGTGACCCTGATTTCCAAAGCAATCCAAAGCAGTATGGACTGCACTAATAGGCTACTGTAAAAAATCCCTCAGATGCATGTCTTTATATACATGTTAACTAACCAGTGAACATCACGTGTCCTTCATGAATTTCCACTCAGTTTCATGTTGCTGTTGGACCGACCCAGGTGTTTATTAAAAACCAAAAGGTAGTCTTATCTTACTTGTCAAGGCCAATGTGATAACAGGACAGAGGTAAGGGGTCATATTCTTGATATTTTTTGTATCTTACAAAATAGAAAAGACTATATTCATTAGTATACTATGAAATATTATTCTAAGTAAATGAAATTGAATTATCCTTGTCAAAATGAAGGAACATTGTACACACCGTGATTCGGTGTCACTAATTCTTTTAATTATGCTTTTTCTACTTGCTAATTTGTGAAATTTGCTAACTCTGCAATGGTCCCCTCTGTTGCTAATGATAGTGAACCTGGGTTGCCTGTGGTGCAAAGAGGTTTGTATACTTGGCTCCTAGCATTCTGAATCTTGGGCACCATGTAGACTAATCAATTGGTTTTGTGTCTCTCTTCAAGCTACTTCAAGCTCTGAATGAATTATCACCTTTGAGATCAGCCATTAGCAGAGGACTGTTCTCTAGCAGGAAGGAAGAGCTCACCATGCTCTGAACTTGGAGAACCCAGTGAAGTGCCGTAACAGTTCTTACAGTCTCTTAGTCTTAGTGTTACACCTTTAGTGATGACTATAAAAGCCACACTGGAGCTGAAAGGGTCAGCTCAGGAACTTTGGAAAATTCCACCAGAACCCTCCTTCTAATCACATTCAGACCACAAGGAGGAGGGACTGAACACCGGTCACCTGTGGGTAGGGAGGCCCACAGCTATCTTGTGACCATTGGCCACCTACCTCATTCCCTAGAGACCAATCAGTTTAAAAGTTACACTGTTCTGCCAATCACATTGTGCATAATGGCAGCTGCCCTGAGGACTGTATAAAGACCCGCTGGATGAGTTTGCATGGTCGTTCTCTCCCCATGTGCAGGGCTACCACAGCATGCTGGAGGAAATAAAATTCCTCTCGCTTTTGCATCGATTCTTGTCTCCACATTGTTCACTCAGGGGTCTACTACAGTAAGTTAAGGCTCACCAGAGTCTTACAGAGCTAGTTTCATATCCATTGCTCTCTTATCCACACCTGTCCTCATGTTACAAGTACAAGTCATGTTAGCCTGGAGTCACCTAGCAGGACTATAAGTCCGAGCAATAGTTACAGGGCAACTGGTGGTACCTGTGTTTTAGTGATTTTCTATTTTCTGTGATGAGACATCACAATCAAGGCAAATTATAGAAGAGCACATTTTACCAGGCTTATGATTTCATAGTTTTAGAGATGATGGAACAATGACATGGTAGCAGGAACAGCTGAGAGCTCATGTCTCAAACCACAAGGAGGAGGCAGAGAATCACACTGGCAGTAATTTAGTATAAACTGTTAGTTTATTTCAGCTTACACTTACAGCTCACAGTCCACCACTAATGGAAGTCAGGGCAGGAACTTAAGCAGAAGCCATGGAGGAAGACTTCTTACTATCTTGCTATCTGTGTTATGCTAGCTAACTTTCTTACACAGTACAAAAGTTTACCGACCTAAGGATGGTACCACCCACAGTGGACTGAGCCCTTCTTAAACAATTCTTAATCAAAACAATCCCTCACAGTCAAGGCCACAGCCCAATATTACTGAAATAATTCCTTAGTGGAGGTTCTCCGTTCCAAAGTGACTCCAATCTGTGTCAAGTTGACAGTAAAACCTAACCAGGACACCAACCAGACTACCCTCTGTGTAACAACTGGTCTTTTCTTCCCCACTGGGTTTACACACTGAGGCAAAGAATCTTTTCTTTGGATTGGTGGTAGCCTGGATATCCTCTCAGGATCCTAGCACACTATCCATCAAAATTCCATGTTTGCTGTGACTTAACAATTAAATCAATGATATCATTTCCCACACCCACAGTAGAACACGGTGATGAAAGAACGAGCCCTTTCCCCATGAGCCACATGGACGTGGCTCCTAATCTCAGGCTTGCACAGTGCACGTGGCTCTGCATTGAGCCCGGTAGCATCTTCAACCAGGCAGCACCTGGCACCAGAAAGCAGGAAAAAAAATACAGCATAAGAACAAGAAGCAAAACCCTAGCTGGTGCCCGGGCAGCCTCCTTGCACATCCCCTCTTGGGTTTGCTCTCCCACCATTTAACACTTGAACTTTCAGCTGCTGAGATTTGGAATGAGGGAGCTTAATTAGTCAACAAGACGTGACAACATTCTGTTACAGTGAGATTACATACACCTACGGGGTGTTAGGAGACACACAGCAAAACCCGGCAACTTCAGAGACCCGAGAAGAGTGTTATCTTCCAGCAGCACATGGGGGTGTTCCTAGAGATAAAGCACACAAGACAAATGGCGTCTCTAATTGAAATGCAGTAGAAGAATGGAGCCGCAGAATTCTAAGTGTGCTTCCTTTCCCAGTGTTCCTACCCCAGTGTGGTGAACTGACTGACAAAAGAATGGTAAATATTTTTAAGTAGAAAACAGAATACATATGTCTAGAGGGGCTCCGTGCAAGAGCTATAAAATCTTATGCACGTCGCCAGCCTGAATGTTAATTTCTACAACATCTCTGATTTACTCCACTCCTCAATAAGAATGCGAAATGCATATGTCTTTATTTGTTGTGGGGGGTGGGGTACTCTGGACCCACTCGAATCCCTCGGCATATAACAATGCTGCTGATTATGACAAGGCTCATGAATAACAGAAAACTGAAGCTCTGTGGACTTAGAGTCACACCCCTTGACTTTGTGAATGCAGACAGAGACCAGCCTGACCAAGCTGGTCAGTGTTTCTTCATTACTCTGTCACCTTCTTGTCACTGCCTTCCTTCAGACAGCCCACGTAGATTTGTTTGATTTTTCAGTTTTTAAGTTTTGCTGTTTTGCATCTGAGCTACTCTCTTCACTCTTCACATAGCTAACCAGCACAGTTCAGGGAGATGGCAGGAAGTAAGGGTTCGGAGAGCTGCCTTGAAGGTAGACAGAGAGCATAAGGGACAGAGGGAGAGGGAGAGTGTGGCTGTGTCAGATGGCCAGAGACTGTCTCTCAAAGAAAGTGAAGCAATTAGAGAAGGCGCATGTACCACTCAAAGTCTGCATTTTTCCAGTATCTCAGCTTTGCCAAAACAACTGGCCTGCCTAGAAGACGCGGATTCAGTCAAAATCTCTCTCTCTCTCTCTCTCTCTCTCTCTCTCTCTCTCTCTCTCTCTCTCAAAATCTCTCTCTCTCTCTCTCTCTCTCTCTCTCTCTCTCTCTCTCTCTCTCATATTCTGTCACTGTGTCTCTGTCTTTCTCTGCCTCTCTTTCATTCTCTGTCACTGTGTCTCTATCTTTGTCTCTCTTTCATTCTCTGTCACTGTGTCTCTGTCTCTCTGTCTCTGACTCTCTCCGTCCTTCCCTCTCCCACCACCATCTCTCGTGTTGGTTGTTGGTCTCCTTTCTTCTTTATCCCCTCCTCCATTTTCTTCCTTTCCCAACACTTCCCCTCTTCGCTGGCCTGTCTCCCCTGGTCCCTCGCTCTCTCCTCCCCTCCCTCCATCATGACTTCTCCTTTTCTTTTGTTCCATCTCTCTTGCTCCTTCTCTCTATTCTTCCCTCCCTATCACTTTTCTCTTTTTGTCAGTCTGTCTCTGGCCTCTGCCCCAAATTTAGGAACCTCCTTTAGAAAAACACTGCAATCACGACAATTTACCAGGTCTAATCCTGGATATGAAGAAAGTATGCTTTAGAGGCAGGTGGTGGTTAGCACATGTCTTTACTCCCAGTACTCAGGAGGCAGAGGCAGGCAGAACTCTGAGTTTGAGGTCAGCCTGGTCTACAAAGGTAATGCCAGGACAGAGAAACCATGTCTCAAAAAGAAAAAAATAAATAAATAAAAGAAGGGGGTACTTTAAATGATTCAATCTCTTCTCAGTGGATATGGTGATACTGTTAATATTCTAAAGACTGGGGAAAAGTTTAGAGTTTTTCCTGAATTTGAGGCTATCTTGGGATGCTGTCTTAGTCACTGCTCTATTGCTGTGAAGAGATACCATGACCAAGGCAATTCTTATAAGAGAGCACATTTAACTGGGACCTGCTTAAAGGTTCAGAGGTTGGGGCTGGAGAGATAGTTCAGCAGTTAAGAGCAGTGACTATTCATCCAGAGGTCCTAAGTTCAATTCCTAGCAACCGCATGATGGCTCACAACCGTCTCTTATGGGATTCAATGTCCTCTTCTGGTATGCCTGAAGACAACTACAGTGTATTCATATACACAAAATAAATAAGTAAATCTAAAAAAAAAATTGGAGGTTTAGTCCATTATCATCATGGCAAGAAACATGTTAGTATGCAGGCAGGCATTGTGCTGGAGAAGGAGCTGAGAATTCTACATCAGGATATACAGACAGAAGGAAGAAAGAGACTCTGAACTTAGAATGGGATTTTTAAAAAACTCAAAGCCAACTTCCAGTGACATACTTCTACTAACAAGGCCATACCTACTCCAAAACGGCCACACTTCCTAATCCCTGTGAAGCAGGGCCATTCACTGTATTTGAATCTATGTAAATGGATCTGTAAACATATAGAGGCCATTCTTATTCAAAGCACCATAGATGGCTGATAAATACTTGTCTCAAAAATAATCAAAACAAAAACCAACAAAATGGTTAATGACTTAGTCTTTAAAATTCTCCTCTCTGTGTAGAGCCTGAAGTTCATGTTGAAGACCAAGAAATCATACTTGTAAACATAAAGTGCAGCAGAATACCTTTGTTGTCACTGGGGTCTGTCTTTGTTCTGTATTGGGACAACCCTGTGGTGTAGTCTTAGATATCACCATTTAATGTCTTTTTGTTTTTGTTTTTGTTTTTAAATCAGGGGAAATCAAAATAATAGTTTGCCATTCTCTTTGCTATTATTCCACTTGTTGGGGTATAGCGGTTCAACGAGGTACCAGCAGAGTCATCTTTGTCTTTACAAGGAGCCTGTCACAGGGTGTGGTAGGGCACCCTTCCCCTTCACCCAATAACTTCAGCTTTAGGATGCTGAAGCATGAAGATCAGGGTTTTAAGTTAGCCTGGGCTAATTAGGGAAACTCTCAGCGAAAAATAAAACTAAAACAAACCTCCATTTTTTCTTGGCTGGAGGTGAGGAAACATAGTGAAGAGTCAGGTCAGGTGTTCCCTGTAACCTAAGGGACTGGGTTGTTAAACAGCTGTCAGCTACTGCTGATTCCTAATGTGACCCAGGCAGTTATGACTGGATGATATTCTGATCCTGCATGAACCCACAAAGAGAGTCAGCACAGCCTTTTCTATATTCCATCTGGTCTACCTAGTAGAATCCACATCTAATCAGCCTCTTTATGTTTAATAGAGACTGGTTTTGTAGTCCTCTGGTTGTCCCTTGAGATAGTCTTAACTTATTCTTTTCTCAGTCAAGAGTGTGAGATAAGTTACAAAGGCTGCCATCTGGATCTATCCTTAGAACTCACCAAGAATGCAGATCCAGAATAAATAGCTCATTATTTCTGCAAGCATTGCCTCTTTTCCATTTCTGTCCTTTGGTTTTCATACTTAAGTTATATTCCTCTGATCAGGGTGTCTAAAAAATGACATCAGCTAGCTTCCTTTATGCTCCTTTTCCTCCTGGTGGAACACATTATTCAAGTCTGTCTCCTTTTCTACTAATTGCCTCTTCATGCGGGCTATCTGTGCTGTTTATCTCATCTAACTTTTGTTAATTTCACACACATTCATGCTAAATGAGTTCTATGGTTAGAGAGGTGACTTTGGTAGGATTCATTCTTCTAGAGTGGATTGTGTTTGCTTCTGTCAAGGATCCAGAGCTGGAGTATATTGATTCCCTCTCTGAGTGGTGAGCTTTTATGAGTCAGAGTCATCATTCCAAGCATTTTGGGAAAGCCTAGTTTTATTTAAACCCAAGTTAAGTGGGCCCAGCCAAGTATTCTTTTCCATGATCCAAACTCACAAAAGTTCTCCCTAACAGAATTAGCAGAATCTCACTATGTGTTAAGCTTCCTCCTGATGCACACTAAGAAAAAAGGTGAGAGAAGGTTTTATATAGGACTCAAGTAGATTCAAAGTCTCAACTCTGGCCCCTATGACAAATAAATTGGATAGCATCCCCCACAAGCCTTATTTCCGAGTCAAAACAATATGTGCTCACCTCTTCAGCTGTTACTTATGTTCCTAACTAACCTGATAACACAGCTATGCAACTATGAAATATTTCCCTTCAGAAATGTTAAAAAGTTTCAGAAGTAGAGTGTTGGAGCATCTCATCTACCACAAGTTGTAAGTAAAATTAGTAGTTTACAATTATTTTCCAAAGTACTTCTATTAAAATTCATAATGGTAGAAAAACATTAATTGTATGTTGATTTCAAACAAAATATAACAACAAACTAATTTCACAATGGACTATATTTTCATGTATGTGTTGATAAACTTCTATATGATACTTGCTCTCTCACAAGAAAGGGCAGTCTTCGGTTTTCAGGAATATGACTAGAGATTCTTTCACTTAATGATTTACTTGATCAACTGATTGAGTAAATCCTGAAAATAGCCTTTTAGGAATATATTGCTTGATGGTAATTTTTTAAAGAAAACAAATATTAAAATAAAAACCGAACAGTTGTTTCAAAAGTCATGAAGTTCAAAACAGGAAATATTGAATATAAGCCAAGATTTGCCTCAATTTATAGTTCTTCCTGTACTAGCAATTGAACAGAGGGAGTTGTGCCATCTCTTGCAAAGCCTCTGATCTCCAGGGATCTCCTCACTACCTGTGCACGCACCTACATGTTCAGTCTCACCTCTAGAAACAAGAGTTCTCTGTTTGCCAAGTAGCCTTCCAGATGATCATGTTTAATATAGTCAGAGGAATTCCATGTTATGTCAGTGTTTAGGGCTTAAATTGTTGTTCGTTTTAGGGGACAAATAAGAATGTCATCAAGTCCCCAGGAAAATGTCAACTATGACTAAAGCATACTACTTTAGTGAAGAAAGGATGAACAAACATATACTTAGTAGTACACATTAACCTGTTGCTATCAGAGCAGAGGTGTTTTGGCTTAAAAGCATGCTGTTTCCAGCCTTAAGGGAATCCATGGCTGATGTCCTTAGAGTTCCTGCCACCCACATCTCCTAAAACATCACTTACAGGCCTGTCAGTTTCTCAAGCTTTGGAATGGAAACGCATGCCAAGATATGAGTGGAGGTAAGAGAGAGGGTAACATCTCAAGTGTCTGGAGAAGCAGATGGAAGTGAGGGGTGTTTGAGGGAAGAGTGTGTGGAAAGAGAGAGGCTGAAGGGGAGGTGGAACTTCTCCAAGTTGGCTCTGTCGTTAGGAGCTTTTGGCTTTGATGGCTGGCTTGAAAAGTGACCAAATCTTTTGGAATCATTATCTCATTTGTCTGACAAGAGTGAAAAATCTCTGACTTGCATAAGAAATGGATGGAAGTGCTTGTGAAAAATGTATAATGATAAAAATTGTGTAATTTTTTTTACTATAGCTAAGCATTCGCAGCTTGCTACTGGTAGAACAGGACGCTCAGGTCAGCTTGTCCAGAATGAGAGTAGAAGAGACAGAGGCTCTGGGACACCAGTCAAGGAGCCTCCTTGGACAGTCTGACCATTAGCCTACATAGTGCAGAAGGGTACAGATCCTAGGGAGATGCTTCAAGGGACCTGTGAAGATCCTGGCCTATCCACTGATTACATACACTGGGTAGCATGTGGTATGTGTCATGGAGCATGGACAGCACTTAGAGAGGCTTAGAGGAGACATTATATAACATGTGGAGGGAAGATATTACCAGGGCATCTGGAGGTGTGGTAGAGGTACTGAAAGAGGGAGATGACATCTAAACAGGTGTGAGAGGCAGCTTTTTCTGTGAAATGATTTCTATTTGAATACTACTAAGCTGGTTCACTATTCACATGTGAGTATATAGATCCACATGCACATATGTGTGTGCATACATGTCTGTGCATCATGTAAAAATGAGTTTCTGACTTTACACCCAAGTATTCCAGAGCTGAGAAGACCTCTTTTCAGTGGTAAACAACAGGCTCAGGCCCACTATGTCCATATCCTGACTTCATGAGGTAGTGAGCATTTGAAAAGCTGGATCTTTCCTTGGCAAATATGGTTGATTGTTTGTTTCCTTGTTTTTCCGACTATTAGAACTGATTTCACCCTAGGACAGTCTTCTCTTTTCTTCTCCTTCGTGTGTGTGTGTGTGTGTGTGTGTGTGTGTGTGTGTGTAATCTCTTCCTCTACTCTGCTCTCTATCTCTCTGTGCGTGCGCACGCACACACACACACACACACACACACACACACACCTGTGTGCATCTATCTGTGTTGAAGGAGGTAAAACTTGATGTCAGGTGGCTTCCGTTGCCTTCCGTCTTCTTTTTGAGCCGGGCTCTCTTACTTTTCTGGTTTGCTTAGCTGGACTGACTGACCAGCCACCAAACTCCAGTCTTCATTTTTCATTCCTGTCTGTTTCTTCCCAATCTGGGGTTACAGACTGTACCCAAACTTTATGTGTGGGAACTCATGCCTTTGAAGCAGGCACTTTGCACACAGAGTCATCTCCCCAGTCCAACAGTTGACACTTTTATTTGTCCAAAAAGATGAGAAATCATTATCTTACTGTTTCTGGAATAAATACAAGGTGACTAAGTCCACTTAGCAGACTGAAAATCAGCACACCCTTTAAATCTGCATCCCCACCCCCCCCCAATGTCTTCAATCAAATTGATTTTGTGAAATGAGGCTGTTTTAAAGTAGAATTGTGTTTAAGTCTCAGCTCTTCTCTAGGCTTCAGGACAAATCCAGCCCTGGGATTCTTTCATCTAAATAATTAAACGAATATAATAAGAATGCTCTCAGCTCTATGGACTCTGGGAGCTCTGGACTGCTAATGGCAAGAATCACATGAGTGGAGAATGTGGGCCATCCGTGGGGTCCCTGAGCAAGCTGAGCCACTGTACAACAAACAGAAGGTGACGTCAAGGTCATTGTCAGGTGGAGTGTGCAGTGATGTCCCGTGAAGGGGAGCAGTGATGGGGAAGGGGCAGGTAGCACAGCATGGAAACAGACAGGAGGCCCACAAGGCCAGTTGTGTAGGAGGAGGAGGTGGTTTCTTGGAGGAGGGGGAAACTCTGCTACTGCTCCATCCCCAGCGTAGGGCTCCATCATTTTTCACAACGAGCCTCCCAGACAAGAATCTCTGACCTATACTTCTTTGTACCCTGCACACATCATGAGTGATGCCTTTAGTAGCCTTACTCAGAACACAGCCACCCTCCAGCCAGGCATGCTGTGAGAGAGGCACTGGTCCCTGGAAGCCAGCCGCTCTGGTTTGGCTGCTTTGAGCCACATGGGGCAGTGATAGTACTTGGTCTGGGCTGGATTCCCACAGCACCTCTCCTGAAAACACAGTATCATCACTGGAAGGAGAACACTGGGGTGGTCACTCTCCAGGCCTAGAAACAATAGCAATCTCAGGAGAACAGATGGGCAGGGTTCTCGTCCCTACAGCTCATGCAAATTAGGCTAGCTTGAAGAAAACACTAAGCATCAGTGGGCATGAAATACGTACCACCATCAAACTGACTGGCTATAAAGATGACGAAGCCCATGGAGGCTGGTCCTCCGTGCTTGCTGGGAGCTGTTACCTAAAGTGCACATCTCCTGCAGAGAGCAGGACTGTTGCACCACCCAGGCACCAAAGCAGTTTGTGGAGGGAAGTGGGTACTGGGCCAGTTAGAGGGCCCCGGTTTTCACGTATAGGTTGGTCCAGCCATGTGTGCAGTGCTGTTGGGACAGGATATTATTTATGATTTTGGTCTTTGCAAGTGTTTTTTGTTGTTGTTGTTGTTTGTTGTTGTTCAAGCCTTTTAAAAATTAATAAACTATTTTAATTATTTACATTCCAAATGCTGTCCCCCTCCCAGTACCCACTCAGAGTTCTTTTCCCCATCTTTCCTCCCCTTCACCTCTGAGAGGGTACCCCACATCCCAACGTATCCCTAATGTGACTGCTATAGAGGCTTTCAGCGGAAGAAGGAAAGAGGATGGGCTAAGTCTGAAGCTACCTCTCTGAGAAATCACCATGGACCCCTAAGAAATTCAGTGACAGTTTAGAGTCATGCTGGGGGGTAGGGGGCTGAATGTACCCCAGATATATTTCTGTCAGAGGAGCCCAGAAAGAAAAGCTAAAGAACATGCTCAGAACTTCTAAAAGATCTTATACTGCCACTGTGTGTTTGGCTGGTTCTCCCTCCACAGACGCTTTAGCTCTTTTTGTGGTAGTCATTGACCTGCCCGCAGCTCAGAGCAACAAGACTGAGCTATTATTTCCCTGTGGAAACATGACTTAGCGAGCTGACACTCAGGTCAATAGACTCTGGTTGAAATGGCTCTCAAGCCCAGACCTCGGCTGCTGTCTACCTGGCTTGTTTCTTGTTGTCCTTGGGCCTAGCCCTCTGATTAACCTGCTCCTGCTGTCCATACAACCTGCATCCCTCCAGTGACCATCAAAGGACAAGGCTTCCTTTAGTAACCCCACCGGGTCATACTGTCATGGTCTTTCCAAATGGAGAGCTAGGGAGGGGATCTGGGCATGGGGGGCGGGGGGGCATAGCATAGTCAGCAATGTGCTTGACAAGCATTTGAGGTTCATGCTAAGAACTCACAGAAAAGGTTAGGTGCAGCCTATGCCTGCAAGCCCTGTGCTGGAACCACAGAGACAGGAGGGTCCCTGAGTCCCACCTGCCAGCCAGTCTAGAAAAATCAATGAAGACCAGATTGAATGAGAGACCCTGTCTCAAAATTAATGGGGGTGAGCAATTGAGGAAGACACCTGACATCAACCTCAGGTCACCATATACGCATGCACAAGCCCCACATGTGAGGGTATACGAGCACACTCACACACAGTCACACATGCATGCATACACAGTGGAGCCAGCCACTGAGTTTGCTTAGAATCTACTGGAGCCTCTGACCGTGTGCCTATCACAACTCTCGAAAGGCTTTCTCCCACTTCTTTCCAGCCTGCCTGGGTGTGGTCTCTAGTTCATCTGATTGTACATATGACAGTGTGAAACTGAAAGGGTCTCTCTTGCTCCAGAACCTGTTTTCTCCTCTCAGGAAGCAAATACCCAGGAGACCCATGAGGGAAGTGAGTCTGTAGAATGGATTTCAGACCCATAGGAGAGTCTCCAATCAATACAGACAATTGGTCTGTGGCAAGGGGAAGGAGCTAGCGTGGGTGAGGAGAGCTGGACTGGAGCCCTCACTTCTTCCCCTCTCTTCCCTGTAGATGTAGTCGAGACCTAGGAGCCCAAAGGCCTGGGGGGCACACTGTAGGAGGACACCCTGAGAACAGACTCAGCTTCAGTATAACTGGTTTCTTGGCCACACTGCACCAAAGAGCAGGACACTACCTCCCCTGCCCACCCCAAACCACACACACACACACACACACACACACACACACACACACACACACAAACCTGTAGGGCAAGCCACATATAAAAAGGAGTTGAGATTTCAATTCATACAATTCTCTCAAGACCCACATACCTACTCAGAGTCTTTGCTCAAGAAGCTTCCAAGTTCTGCAGAGGATTTCAGGGCCATGTATAATGTCACTCTGTTTACAATGAAAGACCCAGGGAGTCTAATTTGTCTGAGACACTAACTGAATGGTGGTAAAGCTAAGAGGTTGTCTTATCTGTATTTTAAATCGGCTGCAATTATGACCATTTAATGCTTAATCCAGAAGAATATACTTGCTTTACATAATAGAAAAGGCATGACACCAAGTCACATTCAGTCTGCCTTCTGTTTTCACTGGGGATTAGTTCTCAGACCCTCAACAGATGCCAACATCTGCAGATGCTCAAGTGCTTATATAAAATGGTGTGACATTTGCATGGAACCTATCACATTCTCCAGTGTGCTTTAAACTCTCTCTCCATTGCTTACCACACCTAAAGCTGTGTAAAAGCTCTGCAAATGAGCCTTACACTGTGCTTCTCTGGCAAAAAAGAAACAGAACTGTGTGTGTTCAGTACAGAGGAACATTTTTTTTTCTTGAATATTTTCAATCTGACATCGTTAAATCCACAGTTGTGAAGGCACAGGCATGGAAGGCTGCTGTGCACACCCTGGACAGGAAATCACTGCTGTTTTTTAAGCTTCTGTGTGTGCCGCAGGATTTTCCTGCCAAACAGCATTCCGAGCTCTAGCTCTGTAAGGAAGCTTTGCAACTCTGCAGATGAAGAATCTCCCGTCTGGGATGTGACTCAGCGGGTGAAGTGCCTACCGTCCAAGCTTGATGATCTTGAGTTCCGGCTCCTAGTATCCTGTAAAAAAAGTGGGGTCAGTAATGTATGTCTGTGACTCCAGAACTTCGGGGGGGGAGGGGGGACAGGGGAAAGGGACAGGAGGGGGCCTAAAGCTCATTGAGATAGCTTAGTCAAGTTCATGAGTTCCAAGTTTACTGAGAAATTCTGTCTTTAAAAAGCTAGTGGAAAGCTGTCTTAAGAAAACATCTGGTGTCTTCCTGTGGCCTTCATGCACACACACAGACACACAGACACACATACACACACACACACACACACACACACAGAGAGAGAGAGAGAGAGAGAGAGAGAGAGAGAGAGAGAGAGAGAGAGAGAGAGAGAGAGACTCTCACTGAGAAGGATGAAGTCAGAATTTTGCAGATCATGCAACCAACTGGAAATTCAGAGCATAAGGTCTCCGAGGTGATGATTGTCTACTCTCAACAATTCATACAGCATTCAATCTGTTTATAATAAGAGACAAAACTAATGGGATTGTCTCAGCAGATTCACCTTTCTTAATGTAGAGTTTCAACCCAAGCAAGGCTCCCACCTGGACAGGTTTTCCCAGGAATGAGCTCTGAGCCTCACTACTTCAATTAACACACACTGTGGACACAAGGGGACAGGCAGAGCTCTTAACACCATAGTCAGGACTCCAGGGGGAGCACTGGAGAGAGGATGGAGGACCGTTTGCGGTTGGCCTTTTAGTTATCACTGTGGTTTATCTCTCTCGGTTCAGCACCTTCCTATTTATACACAAGCAGAGTTTGCATAAAACCCTTTACTATCCAAATGGCGTCTGAGGCTCTCTGCATCTTGGCTTCTGGCCCCACTGTGTAGACACAGTGTAGACAGCAGGCTAGCAACCTCAAATAGCCTGCACCTGCAATTTGCCCATGCTTCTTCACACACACACACACACACACACACACACACACACACGTCTTACCCCCAAGGATAAATATCTATATTTCTTCCTAGTTATGTTTTATCAGGAATGATGTTACTATATTAAGGGGATTGCAAACTGCAGTAGAGATTTGCATTGTTTATCTTCATGGCAGGGCATGTTTTAGGCATGTTCCTGTACACATTTGCACGGATGTACAGAGACCGAAGGGGAATGTTAGGTGTGCTCCTTTATACTAACTGCCTATATCCTTGAGACAGGATCTTTCACTGAACCCAGAGCTCACTGCCATTCAGCAGGGATGATAACCAGCAGAGCCCCAACGATCATTGTGACCCTCGCCCAGGGCTCCTAGGTATGTGCGGATTTAATGTGGGTTTGGGGACCAGAAACCTGGCCTTCCTGCTTACTCAGGAACCTCCCTCATTCACTGAAACACCCCCCCCCAGCCTCCTCCTTGCCTTTATGCACGGGGCTGTGACAGCTTACAGAATTTTCACCCAAATCTCCAATCTTTATTAAATACCAGCTGCGTGCTTATGCCTGGTAGATTTCAGCATTTGTGTAATTCTTTCTTTACACGCGTGTGTGAGGCTCAACCTCCTTTGAGAATTCTGGCACCCTTCAGCTAAGAACATGTGGAAATGAATAGCTGTTCCAAGTGAATCCTGCTGGAGACAAGCGCACTGTACGGCCCGGTCCCTATATAGGGACCTTCTGTCTCAAGTTCTGTGTGGGGTAAAGTTCCAAGGATGGAGACCAGCTACTTCTGAGAGAATCTCCCCCCGACACTTTCAGAGGTATCCTCCAGAGTGGCTTCAGTCATCACAATGGGGACAGGTACTGATGGCTGACTGAGGGCCTCCCTTCTAGAGCAAAGCTTTATTCTCCATGGTCCAGAGAAAGACTCTTTTCTGGGTGCTAAAGCCTGGGGAAAGAGAGGCCAGAACGTGTTCATCAGAGCTTGGGTGGGCGTTGCTCTTGCTCATATTTGAGAATACCCCAAAGCAGGAAAATGACATTTAAAAAAAAAAAAATCTTGTTTTTCAAGGGCTGGAAGAAAATTGAGGAGGAGACAGGAGAAGGGTGTGTGTTGCAAAAAGCTTCTACCATCGGTTTCCACTCTGAGGTAATCCACTAGATGCCCCTCCTCCGGGTGCCCAAGTGGAGGCAGTTGCCAATAACCCTTTATTCCCAGAAAATAAAAACCAGTTTGCAAATGTCAAGGTGGAAAGTGAAATCAGCTGAATAAGCAAACAGCCATCAGGGGCCACTCAGCCTCGGCAGCCCCGGGTGCAAGCCACAGCTCTCTGGAACCCCGCGTCACTCCTCTGCTCGGAAAGCCCAGCCATCTCCAGGAGAGTCAAATCGATTAGAGGCCACCTTTTGTGAAAGCGATGTTATCATTGAGGCCGTAATTTATGCAAAGAAATTCTGTGGCTAGGGATGATTAAATTAAGAGTCTACAATGCAGGGATTTCTACAGCCTGGTCCCCCTCGGGGGGTTCTCACTTTTATCTACATTGAGATCAAGTCTGTGAAAATTTGGTGCATATGGTTTGGGATCTGAAAAAAAAAATCAAATCAGAATGCTTCCACATGTCCCTGTGTATTTTTGAAGTGGAGAGAACACCACCGTGGCTGGGGGAGGGGGGGCTACACAGCTTTGGAGGCGATGGAATCGCCTTTCCAAAAGAAAAAAAAAATCAGCCCAGAAAGGGCTTTTCTTGAGACTTCCAGGAATGAAACCGCACATCCCACTTCATTTCAAACGACAGCATTTAATGCATTAAAACGAAACAACAACAACAACAACAACAACAAAAAAAAAAAAAAAACAAAAACAAAAAAAAAGGAAAAGAAAAGAAAAACGCTCCCGCATATGGAGAGGCCACCAGACATAGCTCCCCGGAGAAGATGGAATAAGGATGGTCTGGACCACATCTCCAGTGTGGCTGAAGTTTCCTGGGCATCCCCATCCCATTTCCATAGGATCCACCATCTTAGTCGGCTGTTTGAATGATGGTAGGAGAGGGAGGCAAACCAGCCTGAAGGCAGAGCCCCACAGACTCAGCCTTCCCCCGCCCTCTCCCTCTCCCCCTCCCCCACCCCCCGAGATGCATAATTCACCAGTGCGCTCCAGCTGAGTCAGGCAGAGCAGACACTGGACAGGGCTGTAGGAGGGGAAAACATGGAGGATAACAAAGCCTGGCTCCCTTGCAGCAGCCCTGCAGACATGGCAGGACACCAGAGCCCTGTTCAAAGTAATGTAATGTGGCCTTTTAATAGGATGCTGGCAGTTGATAATTTTTACAGTGTGTACACTATCTATGAGGGGTCCATTAATTCTCAGAATCTACCCCCTTCTCTAAATGTATGGCATCCATGAAAGAAAAACTCTACCTAGGGAACAGAGGAGCTTGTTGGAGGCTGTTCGCTGGCAACCTGCCACCAGGCCTGGTCAGGCCTGTACCCGCTTCTTCCTCTGCTCCTCCCTCCAGCCCTCTGGAGTCAGCAGCTGCCCTCTGGGTCCTTAACAAAGGAAGCTGCTGCAAAGGGTGGGGGAGGCTGCCTTGGAAAGGAAAGAGGAGCGGTGTGGGGCTCCTGGCGGCTATAGCGAAATAACCGGTCAAGATTCATTCGTTAACACAGTATGACCTTCTGGGTCCCAGGTCGAGCCTGCCATCTATCACGTCAGGATGGAGGTGGGCATGGGGCGTTTATGCATGTGTGTGCCTGAAGTGTATTAATTCACAGAGAAACCCAAGGGGGACAGTCCTAGCCACAAAGTATCCTTCCCAAAAATAAAACTTGGGAATAAACAAAAGCTCCCTCCCTCCTCCTCCTCATTCACATACACACATGCACATATAGACATGAGCATATCCTTGCCAACACATCTGTACATACGAAAACCTCAAGTCTGGTCCATGGAAAAACTGACCTTGAGACAAGTTATTTTGGATGCAAACTGAAGTCTAACCTGGTAGGCTGTGTGGCTTTTAGATTGCCTCCCACTTCCTGACAAACCTATGGGACAACGAGCATGCACGTGGTCCCACTTGGCCTTGAATGAGGCTGGAAAAGCAGCAGCTTGGGAGCAGCCCCTGTGAAGCCGGTGCAGCTGGCCAGAGCTGCCAGCTGCTGGGCTTCTTAACAATGGCTATGCTGAGGTTTCCTCCGTCCACGCCCACAAATGCAGAATGCCCGATGGCTGAGATGTGCTTTTGTTACTATTCCCCCACTTAATAACCGACTGCTGAGAATGGGTGGATGGAAGCCCGAGCCAGCTGAATGAATGGAAGCAGAGCACACTGTAGCTGGGGGGACTCCCTGATGGGCTCTGGGGCCTCAAGGTCCTGAGTGAGCACACCTGTCACCTCGCCATCCTTTAGACACCATTTGCCGCCTCTTCCCAAAGCACTAGAGAACCAGGCGATGGCTACACTCTTCCTTCTCTCCTGTATTTGTCTCTACTTGAAAAAAAAAAAAAAAGCAAAAACAAATAAACAACCATGACAACAATACACCTCTCAGGATTCAGGTGAGAGCAGAGTTTCTAATGCAATTGTTAAAACCAAAGAAATGTATAAAGCATATTGCAGCCTGCTTGTGTTGCAGTAATAGCTTTGTGTATTTATCCACAGAAAACACAGGAAGTCTTCTGCAGTACCCACTCTCAGGGATCTGACAAATGACACCCACACTTGTTTGGAAGTTTCCAGAGACCTTCGCTCCCATGCTGGGTCCCTCTCTGCCACAGCTCACAAAGCCAAGGCCACATCTCCTTCTCTTCCTTGTCTGGAAGAGTATGTCCTCTGTCCTTCTTCTCAATAACAGCATCGACAGGACATATTTCCCAAGAACACGAAAGCTACGATGGATGCTGAATTCCATTTCTCTCTGTTGAATAAAATATGATCCCAATTTGTCTTCAGCTCACTCACTCACATCCATGCTTTGAGCCACTCACCCTGGGCTTGAACGTAATTCCATGTAGTTCAGAATAATCCACACACTCACGAAAAGCTGCAGTTTCTTTAGCTTCGGTGTTCCCCCAGGAACACTTTCTATCCCTGCAGACAGGGTGCATCGGAGTCGAGTCCAACACAGAGATCCTTTCTGTCCATTGAATGATTCCAGAAGAAGCAGAGGGACTCATCTGCACACAGTGTGAGCTCAGTGATGACCACCCTAGGACCAGTGCACTCAAGATCTCCATGCCTTCCATGACCCTGTGTGTGAGCAGAGTGCGTATTTCAGAGCTCACCAAACAGCAACCCAGGAGGCATCAAGAAGCAGCCACCGGATGTCTTGCCCAAAGACACAATATTCTCATGGTCCAAAGGCATTCACAGGATCTTTACCTCTTCTGCGTTCCCTCCAGCTAAGTCCTGGCTTTCAAATGCAGCAGCCTGACTTAGCTCCTAGTTGCCTAGACACTTCTGCCTGAGGTCTCATGATTTTGAAACACCATGCATCTTCAAAGGCAAGAGAGCATGCATTCTTGGTCACAACGTGAAGGAAATACATGATGATAGCTCAGAAAGCCGGTTTATGAATTGCATTATCCACACTCTTTGCAGATTTAGTCTTGAAAAGTGTCCAGAACTGCAAAAGAAAACAGATCCCACTGGTAGAGGAAGTACAGACATTGAAGAATGTGGTATGCATGAACACACTCTTGCCATTGGAAATGGGTTGGTTTCTTCACATGTCACAGAGGTAGGGTGCTGGATAAAGGAAGTGATGCTCCTGGAACCTGATGGCCAAGGGTGATCTGGGCTTCTCTTTTCTCTGCAGGAAGTAGAATATTTGTTATAGCCAGAAATCAGCACAATTGAGGATAGTGAAACCCAAGGTGACTCATTCCAATATGGTTATCAAATCATTTCACACCCCTATGAAGCTCATCTCTGATGTTAAATCTAAAATGTGTGCATGTGTGGTGGGGTAGGTACACATTTGTGTGTGTGTGTGTGTGCTTGTGTGTAAGGATGAGAAATCACATATGTGCCTGCATATGTGGAGTGCAGAGATCAATGTCTCCTGCCTTCTTCAGCCTCTACAACTTACTGCTGAAACACTGAAGGTGGAGTTGGCTTGTGAACACAACTAGACTGGCTGACCAATAAGCCCCAGGGAGTCTCTCGTCTCTGCCTCCCCAGCCCTGGGATGATAAGTGTGTGCTACAGTGCTGGTTAGGTTTCTGTGACCTTGACACAAGCTATAGTCACCTGGGAAAAGGAAATCTCACTCAGCTGAAGAGTTGTCTCCATCTGACTGGCCAGTGGCTATGTCTGCTGGGCATTTTCTTGCTTATTGATTGATGTGGGAGAGCCCAGTCCTCTGTGGGTGGTGCCACTCCTAGGCAGGACATCCTGGTTTGTATAAAAAAGAAGCAGGCTGAATAAACAAAACCTTCGAAAGTAAGTCAGTAAATAACACCCTTCATAGCTGCTGCTTGAGTTTCTGCTTCTAGATTCTTTGAGCTAGTGCTCTGACTCCCCTTCATAATAGGCTATAACCAGTAAGCTGAAATAAACCCTTTCCTTCCTAAGTTGCTTTCCATGATAGCAATAGACTAGCTAACTGGAATTGCTACTTGAGCTTGGAATTTGATGTTGGGCTGCGCACAAAAACACAGATCCCCCATGCTTGAGTGGGAAGAACATTATTGACTGTGCCATCTCTCCCTCTAGACCTCCCCTCCCCCAACAATTTCTCTTTTGGTACCTTTTTCTTTTTCCTGAAAATTGAACTGTTGACATGAGCTTCATGGGGACAAAGCCTTCATGGAGGACCATAAGGCCGTGAAACACCAGGATGAACAGAAAAGGTGGCTAATGTGCTTTTTTTGGAGGCCGGACAACTGGAGATACTGAAAGAGGCCTGGAAATCTTTCCAAAGGGAGACCAGCACGCCTAAGCAGAGAGTAGAGAAAGGCCTTGGATACCAAGTAGGCAGCAGAGCTGTCTTCATAAATCGCCGTCTGCAGGCCTTTTAATGTGTCAGTGTACCCCAGCCATTAACCGTGTTTAATTGCTATCTCCGGTAAGTTCCGTACATCATTACCATACCAGTCATTTTTCAAAGATCCTCGTTAGCACAGGACTAGGGAACACACACACAAAAAAGGACCTGACAGGAAATGTCTAGAGAGATGCTATAGAAAGGGGGTTGGTAACTGTGAGCCAGTCCTCAGAGGGGACCTGTCTCTACTGGCACTGTAATAAGATGCACTGTGCAAACCAGGCTTTTCTACTGGAGCACACCACACAAGACAAACGAGCTGCCTGCTTGTACCTGCTATTTCCCAGAGCGTATTTAGCTGCTGTCTAGTGCCCACTGGGGCGGAGGGACCTGACAGCAGCACCTCTTTGGTGTCCAGTGGGGGTGCCTGGGGGATCTCATAGTGGTAACCCATCAGCTAGCAGGGATGTGTGTGTTTTGCCCATGTCTAGTGCCAGGCTATGCTAACCACTTAGCTTCAAGGTCATCTGAGAAAAGTTCCCCAAGGATGATGGACTGGGCACAAAAACACAGACCCTCCATGCTTGGGTGAGAAGAACACATTGTTTTAACAGACTATAAAGAGGGGGAAGGAAATCTCCCAGTGAGTTCACTTACTTTGTTTCAGCGTCTTATTTCATGTGGCCATGTCGTCTGTCCACCCAAGGTGTGTAATATGAGCCACACCACTTTCCTTTACCCTTTAAACCACATCTAGAATGATGAAAGGCATATTCTGTGTTTGGCAATATGTCTGATATGAAGTCAGTCATGCTGAGTACATTTATGTCATGGTAATGAATCCTCACAGGTGATCTGGGCTCACCTTCCTGACATCTTATTTCTCTATAGGGCCACAGAAATGCCTCCCAGAGTACAGGCATCCTGCTGGAGTGGCAGTTACCCCCACGCCTGGGCTGAGGGCCTCTGAGTTCTGCTTACTTTTTAACTTAACTCCACTGCTACCTCAGAATTCCTAGACAACATGCATTGGTGTTTATTGAGGTCTCTGTACCTCGATATGGATTTTTCCCTAGGACCCTCATCTCAATCTTGGGCCAGTGTCTATGTGTATTTCATTGCTAGCTGCTCAGAGATGGCAAATGGAACATGATGAGATTTACCAGCCCAGTCCCAGTTCCTGGCTCGCATGCAGTTCTGCTCTAATGCCTGTGATACACAGTACCCACAATCTAAGACAGAAATGTTCAGGGGGAGCCCCCAAAACATAGTTCATCAAGCGCTGAGTACGTTTCTCACTCCAATAGCTCACAGGATTTCCAGCTTCCACCCTTGTTTGGTGTTCTACATTTCATGTATTCTATGTGGACTTCTATGGAGCTACGCCACCCTGTGCTCAGTAAGGATGCCGGGCACCCTCTATAATGTCTATTGTCTTACCTTGCATCCTGCTACATTGAAAGCACTCTGAGGGTGAGAGAGTGAGATATGTATCTGCTCAGAATGTAGCCTTCACCCAATCCCATTTCTATTTCATAATAATAATAAAACAACAGGCTGTTAATGCAGAGCCAAACCTTGATCAAGTCAACCCACCATTCCCCACCACTCAGAGTGGACCTCAGTGGCTTCCAAAGTAAGAGGTTCGACAATGGTACCAGACATCTGGCCTTGGAGTATGACATTCTGCATCTTAGCTTCGTCACTTGCGTGTTGCGGGTCAGACAGTGGGGTCCTCTGCTCAGCTTTCAACACTTTTATCTCCTGCACCATGTGGAAGGGGAACGGAGAGACAGCCCCACCCGGGTGCGCAGGTGCACAGGGTCTATAGTATAGTGTTGCACGGAAATGCTTGGCACTCAGAGTGGCCAACACAGCAGTGCTCAGCTTCCTCCTCCAGAGGCGAAGAGGGCAGGTAGTAAGTGGCAGACTTTTGCCCAAGAAAATGAGCAACCTTATGGGAAGTGTGTCACTCCCAGAATCAAAATAAAAAAAAGCAGGGTTGGGACAGGAATGGGCCAGGCCTTCCCTGGGACCTCCGGGGCCTAAGACTATAATTTTGACTTGTCCTTGCTGCAAGGAGTGGGATGTGTTTATGTCTTATGGTGTTCACTTCAAGAATGGGCGCATGGCTTGGTGGGCTTGTCATTTAAACATGGAAACCTGACTGCTGCCCTGGAACCTAGGTAATGAAGAGAAAGGACTCCACAGTGTCATTCTCTGAACTCTACATGGGCAAGCTGTGACAGACAGACAGACACACAGACACACACATTATTTTTTATTATTGTTACTAATTATTATTTTTAAATGAAGAAGAAAACCTCACATAAGCCAGTGATGAAGGGCAGATACAGACGTTGATGATGACCTTTCCTATCCAGGGACTCAGCTTGTTCTAACACATAGAGTTGTGAATGACCATGCAGGACAGAGTTCTTAATGAAAGTGACATTTAAATATGAGTCGCCCATCCAAAGACACTACGAAGTATAGGGGCTGCTAGCGAGAAAAGTTCACCACTCAGGTGAGTGAAGTAACCCTGATTTGTCTAATTCATTAACTTGATTCAGTTCCTTGTTTGAATCACAGTGGACTGCTACATCAGCTTCCTCGGTGACCAAGATGAGAACTTTCCCTCAGTATGTAGCTTCCATGACTATGACACGGAGTCTGCTCATTGTTTTGAGAAAAATCAAGGTATCTAGCAAGTATCTTTGTCTTTTTCCTCCCTTCTGAGGGGCCCAGTGTTCTGGGAAACATGTACCACCACTGCTATAATCAGCCAAGCCTCAGTTTATACTCTAGTTCACAGGCCAAGCTGCCTGGCTTGTTTCCTTTTGACATGAAGGGAATCAGCAAGGGTGGGTTACTTCCACCTGTCTGTAATGGTTCCTTTTAATTGTGAATGTGACTGCATTGGTTACTTTTCCACTGCTGTGATAACATACTATGACCAAGGCAACTTATAGAAGGAAGGGTTTATTTGATGCTTATGGTTCTAGGGAGATAGGAGTCTAGCACCACCAGGGCAGGGGGCATAGCAGCAGTCAGGCAAGCATGGTGCTAGAGCAGCAGGTGAGAGCTCACAGCTGATCCACAAACAGAATACACACACACACACACACACACACACACACACACACACACGGGCAGGGGGGAGAGAAGGTACCAGGGATGGTGAGGATTTTTTGAAGCCTCAAGCCACCCGCCCCATGCCATACTTCTTCCAACAAGGCCACCAACTGGGATCCGGTATTCAAACATATGAACCTATGGGACCAGTCTCATTTAAACCACCATATTGACACAATGTGGTATCACTTGAGAAGGGAGTCCCCATGAGTGGCTACCTAGACCAGGTTGGCCCGATGGCATTTCTGTAGAGGATAGTCTTGACTAGAATGATGGGAGAAGACCCAGACATTGGGGTTGAGACAGACATTATCTCTCTGCTGCTCACTGTGGATATCCTGAGTTCCTGCCTTTACTTCCCCTAGATGATAGGCTGTAACCTGGAACTGTGAGCTAAAAATAAGCCTTCTTCCCTGTGTTCTTTTTTTTTTTTAAACCTGGGTCTTTTATCAAACAACAGAAATAAAACTAGGACAGTGGTAATACCTCAGGAGCTTTTATGAAACCATTCTACAGATAGCTCAAAAGCGTATAGCTATGATTAACCTTACTGTTATAAAATCAGCATCAATTAAAAAAAAAACACCAATAGCAATATTATGAGAAACACCAGAATAAACTAGATCTCAAAGAAATGGTCACATTATTATGAGTATTTGTCTAGCAGTAATCAATCCTGGCTTCTAGGTCCAAGCTTAGCTAGAGGCATTTGGATACCAATGTTCAAGGTATGTCTCCAGTGATATAAGTTAGGGTATCTGATAGCCATACTGCTGCTACACATGATGCCTCTTTGCTAAACCCCCAAAGAGCATTTTTGTTATTATTTGCTTCTTTATTTTATTTTATTTTTAATTTAATTTATTTACATTTCAAGTGTTAATCCCCTACTTGGTTTCCCCCTCTCCCAGAAAGCCCCCTCCTATCCCGGCTCCCCCAGCCTCTATGAGGGTGTTCCTCCACGCACCCACTCCACCTCCCCACCCTCGATTCCCCTACACTGGGGCATCTATCAGACCTTCATAGGAACCAAGGACCTCTCCTCCCACCGATGCCCGATAAGGCTGTCCTCTGCTATGTATGCAGCCAGAGTCGTGTGTACTCCTTGGTTGGTGGCTTAGTCCCTGGGAGCTCTGTGGGGGGTCTGGTTAGTTGATATTGTTGTCTTTCCTATGGGGTTGCAAACCCCACTTTTGTTTCTTGAAACAGTGTCTTATAAGATACAGGCTACCCTGGAATTCATTATACCGTCAAGGATGACCTTAAATTTCTCTTCCGGCTGCTCCCTCTTCCCTCCAGCCTCTGAGTGCTAGAATTTTACAGGTGTGTGCCACCACTCCCATCACAGTGGGAACAGCTATGAGCAAGACAACTCTTGGAGATCCATGTTGTTCTACAAGCGCACAACTTACCCCACTGCCTCAGTACTTCAAATGGAAATATTGGCCATAAGCACTCTGTAGACTTCCAGCCTTGTGCTCCAGTTTGCCATCTCTTTAAACTGGCCTAGATGATCCAGGTGCAGTGTTCCTGATGGCTACTGTTCCTCACCAAACACCATGAAGAACAGTTTGCTTTATTCATGACTAAAAGACAAAATTCCTCTTCATCTTAAAAAAAAAAAAAATCTTACCCAGAAGAAACACATAAGCCTAGATGTTTTTCTGTTCCTTCAAGCTCCTTATAGGACAGGTCCTGTATCCTGGTCTTTTTCTCCCAGGTATGGCCTATGGAAACACTGTGTTAGGTGAGCAGTGTCATAACAGGCATGGTGGCTGCCCATCCTGACAGATATAGACAGAGATGGAGATGATGGCAGAATCAGCTCTCTCACATGTCAAAGAGACAAAGAGTTATTTCTCAAAGCAGCACTGTGGGCTCCACTGATCCCACAAAACAGCTCCGGCTCTCCTTAACACCAAAGACATTTAGCAGGGGTCAAAGTTGAAGTCTCAGCATTATATTCCACACAGGAGCCTTTTCAGGGACCCTGGTGAGAGCGTCCTCCTACTACAGCAGCCACCACAGCAAATGAAGCCATTCAGGGACCAAAAAGAAAAGGACAAAATGCAGAGACGAAAGGAAGAATCAGTTAAAAATAATGTGTCACTCTTGGGGGGGGGGGTCGTCAGAAGAGAACCATACAAAAATAGACATCATTGAACAGTAAAAGAGAAGGTATCAAATGGAAGGCAAAATGTGTAGCAGACACCTGGTGGGACTTTCCCAACTTTAAAGAACAGGTGGCCCATCCTCCTCCTATAGGTCTCTGCACCCTAACACCTGAGAAAGGTTTTTCTTCATGTTTATTTCACATTACCCATGCTCCTTAAAAGGAAGAAGAAGGAGGAAGGAAGAACAGGAGGAGGAGAGAAGAGGAGGTAAAGGAAGAAGAGGAGGAGGAAGGGGGAGGAGGACTTGGCTCCATTCACAGCCTACCATCTGCAGATACTACTCTTACTGTATGTACTGCATGCCCATAGACACCCAATCAGTTCTTACTACTTACACACAGTCTACACCATCTGCTGAATATGCCACTACACTCCCAAGATGACCAGCATCCCTCCCCAGGTCTTCCTGTCTCCCCAACTTGGAGGGATCAACATAGGACTGCACACAAATTGTCAAGGAAGTAGAGAGATTTCACAGGAATGTGACTCCTAGTCATCACAGAAATCCAAGTGCTCAGAAACAGATACTTTGGCCATGTTTCCCAGCTCAGCTGTGCTGGGATTGGATGTCCCAGCTCTGTGGTGCCCTTGTGAATAGTTATCATCCAACAGAAGCCATATGTCAGGACTATCAATATGACAGGATCTACAGTCACCTAACAGTCAAATATCTAGACATATCTGAGAATTTCTACATTAGGTCAAATGATGACCTAATGTAGATGAGAAGTACCACCCTTATTGTGGACGACGGAATTACATGGTCTGGGTCCCACACTAAGTTAGGACTTTTGTTTCTGTAATGTAACAGCAAGAACAAAGCAGCTTGGGAAGGAAAGGGCTTATTTCAGCTTGCAGTTCCACAGCATGAGTGAAGTCAAGACAGGAACTCAAGCAGAGCAGGTACCTGGAGGCAGGATCTAATGAGGTCACCAGGTACCTGGAGGCAGGATCTAATGAGGTCACCAGGTACCTGGAGGCAGGATCTAATGAGGTCACCAGGTGCCTGGAGGCAGGATCTAATGATGGCCACTGTGGGGGAGGGGGTTCTGTTTACAGCTTGCTCAGCTTGCTCAGCTTGCTTTCTTATAGCATGGAAGGTGGGGTCCAGCCAGGAGTGTGAGAGAGAAGAAAGGCACCTTGGAGTTCAACAGCCAGCCGTGCTTCCAAGACCAGATAGAACAAAGGAGACCAACTTCTAGGAGATTTCAAGGAGCAGAGGGTGGGGAGTGGTCCACAGGGCACTGAGAGGGGGCAGAGGCCACCATCTGACGTGGTGAGTAGCTATAAAGCAGTGGTCCCCATGTGGGGAGTCAAGCCACAGTCCCTGGACTCCTGTTCCCTTCCAAAGTGCTTTGTTTGGCAACTTCAGTCACCTGACTTAGGACATTTTTATGACTTTTGGTCCCCACCCCACCCCCCAAGACCTATAGTGAACCACTCTTGAATTCGGATAGTGAACCACCCTTGAATTCAGATATTCCACATGGTGGTGCTGTCCTGTCCACACCAGACTTCCAACCAGAGTCCTGAGCGAGAGGAACATTCTGACATTCTGCATATAAAACACCCTGTGAACATGGCGCTTGGGAAGAAGTACGTCATCCCTAAAGAAGACAGCAGGTGTAGGGGCTCCCTCAGAACTGATGCTCACTTTCCAAACGTGTGATACTGGGCTCCCACTCACTTGCAGATGTGGAAAAAGTTCCTTGGACAGAACTTAGACCTGAGCAGATAGGTGTACAGTACAACCCTACACAGTGTGTGTCCATTACTATCACTGAGGACACAGTGAACACTCAGGAAGCTAAATACAAAACTCTTCGGTGAAAGAAGGCTTGGAATCTGGTCAAAGCCTATGGCAAGGGAGGGAATGGGCCCAAGAATGGGTCATATAGCTCATATTTCCCTGTGTCGCCATATTGTCAAACCTCCTTCTAAATTGTGATATTTCTACCCATAGACTAATGCCACTCCCATCCTAGGGAAGAGTAACTTCTTCAGAGTGTGACAGTTAATACAAAGGTTCATATCTGTCTGGTCTAAGAGCTGAGAAAAAGAATGGTTGCGGAACCGTCATCCTTAAACAGGACCCCTATATCACCCCTCTCCTTAAGTCTCAGGAACCACAGTAGAAGAGGGGGAGAAGTGAAGAAAAGGGGAGAAGCTGGGAAAGAGAGGCCACCATCCAGGTAAGACACAGGACAATAGCAACTGCTATGGTTAGTGTTACCAACTTGAGAATCATCTGGGAAGAGGAATTACTTACATCAGATTGGACTATAGGCGAATCTGCATGGCATTTTCCAGATTGATCGATATGGGAGAGTCTAGCCCACGGTGGCCCTGCTACTCCTAGTTAGGTGGCCCTGGGAGCTATAAGAAAGGTAGCTGAATTCAAACTTAAGGAGCAAGCCGGTAAACAGCTTTCCTCCATGCTTTCTGCCTTGACGTCCCTCAATGATGGACTGTGACTGTGACACATGAGTGTAATAAACCCTTTCCTTCCCAAGATGCTTTTGGTCATGGTCTTTATCACAGCAACTGAGAAGAAAGTTAGGATGGTGGCCATGAACACAGAGCAGCTGTGGATAGCCACACAAGATGGGGCCCTCCCACGCTCCATCATGGAGAGAGGGCTGCCCCTCCCCCCCCCAAGCCCTATTCCTTCCCAAGGAGCTATGTCTTCAAAGGTGTTGCCAATGTGAAGGAGGGGTTCAGACCGAAAAGGAAGTGGGTGGTGACGGGAGGGGAAGATAACCACAGCATAGTGTCTATTTGTATGAAACTAAAAACAACAAAAAAAGAAAGAACCAGTTCCAAAATAATGGAACGCTTTGCCTGAGAAAACATGACACCCATTATCACAGTTGATATATTCCCTGCTTTCCATAAGCCCTGCCTGTGTGCTACAAAAAATAAGTAAATAATTTTAACACTTCCTCCAACATTCAGTATCCCAAGAAAATAATCCTATTTAATAAGATAGCCAGTGAAAAGAAATCTAGCACTTGGTTACAATTAATTGCTTTAACTCTTTTTTTTAAAAATTATTATTTGCTACAATTAGTTGCCTTTGTGATTATTTAATTAACCAAACTCGCACAAGCAAGGCGCTCATTCAGTTCCCACCTGTGACCTTTCCCAAGCTTGTTTACCTGTAAAGACACAATGTAACCAAAGCCAGTCTCCCAGGCTGCAGAGGAGGCTCGGGAAGGAGCAAGCGTTTGGTGTCCTCTAAACTTTCCAGGCCACTGAGGTTTAATTACCCCTGCACAGCTTACTGTGGGGGATGGGGAGGGAGTGGGGGATGGGGTGACCGAGGCTACAGAATTGACAGGCTCTCATCCTCTAGCCCCTCTGCCACCCGAGCCAGCTGCACACCCAGTGTACCAGGGACAAAGAGGGGCAGAGCTAACTGCCGGGGAGTCCTCATTCAGCTAGCAACTTGAAATGCTACATTCCCCCTTTCCAGTAATTTCTGTATGTTGGAAAGATTGAGGTCTCTCTGCAGGGCTCTAGGCTGGCCTGGAAGGCGGAACTCTAAGGCTTAATTTCCAAAAGGGGTGTGAGCTAGAAACCCCTTCAAGACCCAGGGACTGGGTTTTGTTTTGTGACCAGCTACTGCTACAAAAGAAGGACCCACCCCCATTCCGAGTATTCAATTAACCCTGTGTGTGACGCCTAGGCTAGGAGGTTGGTTCAGGCCCCATTCAGGAGATTCCGAGGGGGGCTTTCTTTAAGGATTCTTTTTTAACAAAGGAGGCCAACTAAGTAGCTTTTTGTTGTTGTTGCTGCTGGGCTCTGGCCTATTGTTACCTCCAGAGGGACCTTTTCCACTTAATTGGGCTTTAGAATACCACCACTATTGTATTTGGATCTACACGAAATCCCAGCTGAGGAAGTCTGCAGGTTTAAGTCTCTAAGTACTTGGGCAAGCAGATTCCCAGGCTTCCTTAGCTGTCCTGCCCGATGTAAGTCACCCTGATAGAAAGAATCTCATAACATTAGAACCACAACAAGAATGTGTTTCTTCTGCGGAGTTTCTGTCAGGCATCGGACACTCACTGCCTTCCTCTTTGTGTGCTGGTTTCTAGTGAATCCCTTGTGTTCAGGATTGGCATTTAGGAAGAAAGAAGTCACTATTAGCTCAGCTCTCTACAGATGCTTCACCGCTCCCCAAAGCACACAACAGTGTTTTGGTTTGGCTTCCTTTGGGGTGTCAGCATTTTGGCTCTCCAGTTAGATAAGGAGTCCCATCCTCAAACAGAAAAGAAAGAGATGTGACACGTACACAGCAAAAAATACCGGTGTGTGTGTTGGAGAACCAGTGGGGAATACACACACACACACACACACACACACACACCAACCCTGGGCATGCTGTCAGACAAGAGGGCTTGTGAGGCCTGAGGAAAATCAGGCCTCATCACATCTCAGAGACTCACTTTTGCAGGGATTACACTATTTCACTCCCTAATTTTTTTTTCTTCTCTGAGGCAACAGTTGTACTTCTTGCCTGGAGGATTAGACAGGCTTCTCAGGGGGTGCTGTATCCGACTGGTGAGACTACGCAGACATCATGACTAATGGTGGCTCTCTCAGCATTGCTATCAGTACAGACAGTACTGGGGAAAACTAGAAGACTCCACATTTAACTTAGCACTCTCTGGCATGTCATCGGAGTCCAGAATAGGTATTAATGCCAGGCCTGTCTGTGATGGTGACAACTGTCAGCAGCCAATGAGGAGGCTCTACCTGTTCACCACACCTGACTCACCTCACTAGTGGGATGAGCTGCCTTGCCTGGGTGGCTGCTTGGGTGTGTCACCTCTGCACCAAGAAGACCAAGACCTCCTTTGCATTGCTGAGGTACACCACAGATGAGCTTGCCATTGTGTATCCAAAAGAACGCATGCACAGCACACCCAAGCTGAAGGTGGCAGCGGGCCTCTGACCCATACATAGGACAATGTGCTCCAAAAGCATTTTTGACAAACTTTGTACAGACAAAAAGCCGTGCAGCTCTGCGGGCAGAAAGTGCTGCTTACGACTCACACCTTCATTTACTCTGTGGATGAAGAGAACAGAGACATTGGATGCTTGGGTTATAACGTACTGGGCTGGGGAGAGATGGCCCAGTCAGGAAAATGCTTGCCTGGAGATCTTGGAGACCTGAGTTCCATAAGCCAGAACATACAAGCAAGGCATGGTTGGCGTGTGTCTATAATCTCAGAAGTGTTGTTCGGGAGAAACAGGCCGATCTCTGAGGCTCCCTGTCCAGCCAGGCTAGGTGACTGCAGTTAACCAGTTCCTGATCAATCAGAGACCCTGTTTGGAAAAGCAAGATGGACTGTACCTGAAGAACAACTGTAGAAATTGTCTTCTGGTCACCACACACTTCCAAGTGCACCTCTGTGCATACTTGAGAACACACACATGCACACTCTCTCACACACACACACACACACACACACACCACAAATGACACTACTCAGGCTGCCCTTGCATGAAATAACTTTTGCCATATGCATCAATGAATATGAGAAGTCATCTCTCTCTTCATATAGCTTACATCACCTACTAGCCAGAGTTTCAATCAAGAAAACTCAGCACACTGCATGAGATTACATATTAGAGAATGCTCAGCCTTGTCCGGGACAAGGCTATGAACCTTCTTACCCTTCCCTTTAGCTCCATTAGGTACCCTTAAAAGGACTTAACACATGCGAGTGAAACGGCTCATATATTTGAAGATCTGAATTAAATCTAAACATTCTAACCATTTTGTCAAGTCTCCTGTTCACAGCGTACCTCAAAGAACTGAGAAGCAAACCTCCAGAAATCCCATCTGTTAGTAAAATGGCCCAAAGTTGCAAAGTAGAGAAATGACAACAAGGAGTTTCCGTAAAAAAGAAGCAGAGATCTTCCATCACTTGACGCAGAAGCCAGAAAACCGGAGATGGTCTCCTGTGCAAAGTACCCTGTCTGGACCCCTCGGCTTGGGGCTGACACACACCTGACAGCTTTCTCGGTCATGTCTCTGGTTCATATCAGGGTAGAAGATGGTGATTCCCTCTGAGTATAGCTATGGTGAGGGTTATACCTGTCTCAGAATAAATAAGAACTGACGACAGACAGGGAAAATGCAAGTTGAAGCAATCTGTGATTGCTAGAGGTCTGCCTAAAGGACAGAGGATGTCACAAGGGAGGAGGAGGAGATAATAAATTTGAAAGGCTCTTCATGCCCACATTGGAGGCAAGAAAAGTTAAGACACTTATACAGTTGGGTTCCGGCTGCAACTCAGTGATAGAGCACTTGCCTGATGTGTTCCAAAACCTTGGGTTCCATCCACAGCATCTCAAACACAAACAAGCAATAAGCAAACAAATGCTAGTTTTCTGGGAATTTTTCACTCCCCGTGCTGACATCTTATTCTGGGGATAAGAAATGTCAGTGTCGGACCCTACTCTCTCTTTTGGGCCTATAAACTTCAGCCTGTAAACAATTCAAATTAGTTGTAAGAATTGTCTTGGGTCAGCATGCAGTCTGCCTTTCAAGGTTCCCACTGTTTCTAAAGTGCCAGACAGTGACCAATCAGAATGTACGCTCTGTCTCTTTAAAAACAACAGGGCTTCTCACCGCTCCCAGCGTCCTTACCCATTAGTGACAGGCAGAAGCTCCCAGCAGCTGGGGAGTCGCCTTGGGAGCAGCTGCCGGCCATTTTGTGGAAAAAAAAAAATGCCAGCCCATAGGTTGGGACCCCAGGCTAGTTCACTTCTTGCCTATTCTCGGGGTACATGTGGCTTTTGTTACTTCTTTGGGTCATCACCTTGTGTCAGCTAGGGTATTGAGTGGGGGTGGAGGAGAAAAGGGAGGAACTCCACAGAGAGCTAATTGAATATAGAAGCCGAGAGGGAGATGGTGTCCTGTATGAGCGGAGGACATGCCTCTTTTGTTTATCGTGTGATTCCACCGCCTGGAAAGGAACACGGCACTTTCCCAGGACATGCAGAAAACCAGGCAGGAGCAGAGGGGCAGGGTTGGAGCTAGGGCTGTTCAAGAACCCCACCTACAGAGCAGAAAACCAGGGATTATTGGCAGACAGAAGCTCAGCGTTTCACTTACTCCAACCTGAGCACCAAGAAGCTTCAGACCTCAGCAAAGCTCCGTCTCCAGCACAGACCCCCACAAGCTTTTCCAATCCTCCCTCCAAAGGAACCCCCCACCCCACTCAACCCTCCCCAGCCCCCCCCCAGAAGAGGTTAGCTTCAGGCCTTGAGATTTTAAAATGAATTTCACCGACCCATTAACACAGGTGGAGTCTTATTTATAAGACAGCCCCGCCTCACCTCCCTTCCCCCAGGGCCAGTTAGTGGCTTGTTTACAGGTCATTAAGCCACAGTGGAGGTGGTGGGAGGGTGTTGTGATGGGCCCGGTCTAAAGTTCTGGTGAGACCAAGTAGATGGGAAGCAGAAGAGGCAGAAGGGGTGGGATAGATTGGTGACTGGGTAAAAGCTGAGTATCCCAGAAAGCTGGAGTACCCCAGTTCAATACCCAGAACCCCCACAAAAAGCCTGAGGTGGTGACAGATGCGGCATCCTAGTTCTGCTCCCGTGAGAAGGGAGATGGAGATAAGACAGTGGCCAAGAAGCTGCAGGGCTAGCCTGGAGTACAGCTCAGCAGCAGCAGCAGCAGCAGCAGCAGCAGCAGCAGCAGCAGCAGCAGCAGCAGCAGCAGCAATAATAGATGTGCTGTTGCTGACAGTCAAGGCTGGGTAAGCTCTTCCCAGGCCTGCAACATTAGTTAGCAACACATGTACCTAGCAGGTGGAAGCCCTGGTCTCCTCAGATCCTCCTCAGGAGGTGGATGTGCAACCCTCACCGGTACCCAAAGATCAGCAATATGTGAAGATGAATTTATGCCATGCCAGACAAGAATCATTCTTATAAGGGCTGATTCTGTCCACTTGCTTTCTGAACATGCCTATGGGGGCAAGGCAAGCAGCCACCGTGGTGTCACGTGTGTGAACATCATATGACATAATTTTCTGCTCTCTAGGACATTAAACGGTCACTCACCATGCTTTTCTTCAGTCCAGTCCTGCCACTGCACACACAGAACAGTGGACTTCTCGGTAGGGGACATTCACTCCCGACCTCCTCCTCACTCAGGGCAAGGCAATTTAGCTGGCTGCCTAGATCTCTGCCAAAATCCTCACCAGACTCCCTGTAGCCACACCAGCCTCCATTCGTCTTCCTGAAGCTTCGATCTTGAACAGTTAGAAACTATCGCTGCCTGACTGTCCCACAGCATGCATACGCATGCACACGGGTATACACATACCTGCACACACCTACCTACAACACATCCTGTATGATTTGTATCCCACACGGAACAAAGCACAAACTTCTCGCGTCCCGTGTCTGAGTTTATCCTTCCCCATTTACACGGACTGGCTTTCTTTCTGTTCCTCGGATGTGCCCTGGGAGACCTACCTCCAGGCTTCTGTGATTGTTACATCCTATTTCTTAAAGCTCAGCCTTTCCCTTATGGTTTAAGCAGCCTTCCAGATGCTTTGACCTGCCATTAATTTTCATTTTCCTTTGTTTCTCTGTCCAAGTTGCTTTCAGCTGCTTGGACATGAGAGCCTCCCCACCCCCCAACAGTTTCCCTAGATACCATGCTGACCCTGGGTGACGATGGGCATTTATTTACTTCATTTGATTTTCCTTAGTGAACTAAATTTGTTCTTGAACATTTTCAAACACATATAAAAATGCATTCTAATTGCTTCTCGCCCACAGCCGGCCATCCCCTCCTCCCCTCACATTCATGTCTTTGTTTTATTTTATGGCCCACTGCATTTAATGAATAACAAGGTAGATGCAGAGTTCCAGCCTGCTGTACTTCCCCCCACGCCTGGGATCCTGTTGGCATCTTCCATACTCAGTCTCACAATCCTCTCTCCTCAGCAGCTGCGAACTCCCCTGCCTTACTCAATCAGGTCAAATACACACACCCTTCCTTCTCCATCAGGTCATAAAGTCACCAAGACGAAACCTAAATGGGCTCTTTCTTGTGTTTCTGAGGATGTATGAAGAAAGCCTTTAGCTAAGCCCTGGAGTCTCTCCAGTTTCTTGATAATGAGAGTCTCCTGCCTTCCTTGACTTTCCCCACCTGCAGAAGGAAGGAATGGGGTTCAGGAAACAGCCAAAAGAATCCAAATACCTTATGGATCTGGCATGAAATGACCCTAGAGTTTCATGTGTTGAAGGCTTGCTTCCCAGCAGGTGGCTCTATATTGGGGGCTCCTGGTGTGGGAACCTAGGGGGTCACAACAGGGAGCAGGTCTTTGGAGGTTGTAGCTTCTTGGTTCCCTCTTCACTTTCTGCTTTCAGTCTCTACTACTATGTGGTAAAGAGGGTGTCAGGTTGCCTACTTCTGTAGCCTTAATGTTCTACTCAGTTCCATAAAAGACAAACAAAGCCAGAATAAACCCACTGATGCAGTGAGCCAGAATGTCTCCTTCCTTGGAGTCACTATAACAGGTATTGTAGATACAGCTACACAAACGTAAACTAACAGAGATACATTTAAAGGTCATTACGATATTGAAAAAAAATAATGTGATGGCTAGTGCTGTCAACTTAACAGAATCTAGAATCATCTGGTAGACCTCTGCATATGTCTGTGGGAGACCTTGATTACATCACTTGAAGTGGGAAGACCTGTCCACTGTGGGCAGCACCATTCCCTAGAAAGCCAAGCACTAATGTGTGTGCAGTCAATGCACTCTGACTCAATCCTGTAGATGTGTTATCACCTGCCTTAAGCTGCTGCCTCTGGCACATCCCCACCATGATGAACTATGCCTTAGAACTGCAAGCCAGAATGAACATTCCTTTCCTTGAGTTACTTAGGTCAAGATATTTTATTACAGCAACAAGACGATAAACTACGGTTTTTGGGACTAGGACTAGAACAGAAATTATGATTCCAAAATATAAGTAACATTCAAAATCAATGTACAAAGCTTTAACATGCGTTTTGGAAGACAGTGATGTAAGTGATGCGTATGGAAGATAGTGGAATAAGATCACGTACTCATGATGCATACTATCTGCATTCAGCCTAATAAGGTAAACTAATTTGTAACTGCCAAGTATAAAGTATTCTCATAGCATGACATTCCTCATTTCTCTGATGAGAGCAAGTCATGCCTAACTTCCCTCTTGCCCAGCCAGTAGATAGCTTAGACTCATCAAGTCCTGGTAGTTGCACATGCTTCCTCTACCCCCATCTCCCTTGCCGCGCGTGTGTGTGTGTGTGTGTGTGTGTGTGTGTGTGTTGCATTCTAGGACAGGTTCCGTCCTTTGTACACTATACCTCCTTGACCCGGGGAGAAAGATCCTTTCCATCTTTCTGCTAATCTGTTCTGCTAATCAGAATTGTCAGACGCAACATCTATGCTACCAAATAGAAGATTTGCTTTAGAAAATCACTTAGGAATCTATAGCAGTTTCTGGTGACTTACCAGACCTCTAATACAGGCATATAGATCAGCTGTATACAAGTCTTTCTGGTCGCTTGATTCACTTCTCCAACATCCAATGTAAGAGACAGAGCCAGATGTACGCTAATCTTCCCCGGCACTAGGTTGCTTGTATTTCTTTCCTATACTAGCTCTGGTGCATTTGTCACATCCATTGTACTGACCCCAGCCCCCAGCTCATATGCACAGTCACAGCGTGCCATCTGGGCTAAGGTGGTGTGGTGGATCTGGAAGGTTAATGAGGACCACAATCCTTATGCTTGCTGCCCAATGAAAGAAAAGGCATGGTAGCACCAGTACCCCCAAAAATTTGTGACTTAGTTTCCATATCATGAACCTAGGATTTTATTATGGGACAAAAATCTAAGCTTTAAGATTATCCAGCTATCTAAGTTTGAAGTTGACTTATTATCTGTGAGCCACACGGTGTGGCGGATAGGTGCTGCCAAAACTACAGCCTGATCTCTGTATACCACAACCCAAGCTCAGCTATATTATAGCCACACTCTATGCAGTGCAGATTAAGGGTCCTGTCGTATGCTATCCTGTATGCTCAGGCAGCCTGCAGTGGACCCTAAGCATGCATCTCATAGCCTCTGAACTGCAGCCGTTTGCAGCAGCATCTGAACACTGCTTTCTACTGTATGCATTTCCTGCTGTCACCCACAGATAGACTCAGTGGAGAAGCCTCCCGGTTTCCCAGGGTTCGGATTCCCTTTGTCTCTCCCTACAGTTGAATGAGGTCCTCCCTCCCGTGTGTGACATAATGGTAGTCTTCTGAGGAGTGGAGCCATAGACCTGACCCTCAAGAAATATCAGCTTTGGTCTACTACAGATCAATATCATCTAATACATAGCAAACACCGGGTGCTTCTGGGAAGAAGAGACATGAGCTGGAGGAGCTTTTTTTTAGAAATTGTGGCTAAGCTTAGATGACACATGCAGGTGATGCATGCATGTGGCCTGCCTGAGTGGAGAGTGACATGAGCACAGACAGAGACTGCAGACAAATAGAACCCAAGCATGTGGTTAAGGAATGAAGCAGACATGTCACCTCCAGCACAAGATCAAGAGGTAGGTCAGGAGTGCACACCCATGTCCATCAGTATCATGGGTTCTTGCACCTGGCCCTAAAGGTAGACAAGGATTGGTGAGTGATTAACTAGCAAACACAATGAAACAAGACTCTTCGCCTGTGAGCCAGCACTGCCTGTTCCGAACCTCACCATGGACCAGACTTCTAGTGAACGGACCCCAGTTGGGCTTTCAAGACCCTGGCGTCTGACCTAGACCTTAGCTGCAGCCACCAGGGCAATGTGCTGGCCTAAGCCTGAAGCTACTCCAACCTGAGCTAATGTGATCCTCCTCCATGTCAAACACTGCTCTATGGCTCCTGTGATCTCTCAGCCGTTCCCGAGCCGCTTCTACAATGTGCTGGGGCTCTGACCCAAATCTCATACCACTTTTTCTCATGTGTGTCAAACAGCAGGCCCTATGCCAGGGTTGCAAACACAAATGCAAACCAGGGGATAATTCTATCCCCCAAGGACTGCGAGCTTGTTGCAGTAAGGAGCCTCATCTTTTCCTGTGAAGAATTCAGACACTCCCAGCTTATGTGATATTTTCCACCTAATACCAACCAGCTTCCTGTTAAGTCTAGAATGGGCTGTGAATTAGAAATTGGCCACCCCAGCCCCCACCCCGGTGTATTCCATGGCCACCATCTCAGTCCCTTTTGAAGCATCCCAAGAAATCCCCCTGGGGACATGTTAATCAGATTCTGGGCTTCTGGGACTCGGCAGAGTCTGGACTACAATTCCTTCTTGTCTAGGTCCCCTCTAAGATAACCCTCCGGGTTTGGGAGGGGGCTTTATGATCTAAGTGCAGGCTCAGCCTGGTTCTTGTTTTTTTTAACAAGGAATTAGAGAAATACAAGAAATCTTCCCGAATCAGTCTGCTTCGCTGCCACAGCCAGCCTCAGCCGAATGACTCTTCCTATCAACACGGCAGAGGCATGGGCCAGACAGCCCACATTATCTGAGTCCCCCAGCCCCGACTCACCTGAGCCGCGCTGCCCAGGTCCGGCTTCCTCAGACTCTCTCAGCCTGGAGAGCTCCGTCTCATCTCCGAGGCAGTGTGCAGTGTGCTTTTCCCTGTAGCCCGGCAGCCGTCAAAACACTCTCCAGTCTGCAGCACGAATCTAAATTTGGGGTCCTAGACAGGGGCTTCCAGGAGTGCTTGGCACGGGCAGAACGAGTCTCCGCTCCATTCAGACTGCTGACCTTGGCATGGGCGCTGTGTGGTACAACTCATCTTGCTGGTACGAGGAAGCTTTTAACTGTCTCTTCCCCAGCTCATAACGCTCAAGTCGCAGGCTGAAACAAATGTCCCACGATGCCACAATGCTCATGCCCCAAGCTACGCACAGCCAACCCCTGCAAAGGGTGCCAGCTAAAGGGAAGCCATCAGGTTGAGCAGAATGAGTCTGAGTGCTAGGCTGTTTATTTCCACCCCCTCTGAACGGTATCCATTAAGTCAATCACAGAACATCTTAAGGGTGAAGATACTCTATTTATTCTCATGTTCTTCCATAAATTCCTGCCTATTGAAGCCATTCTTTCCCCCCCCCAACCGCCGCCCCCCACCCCAAACAAACAGTCCTCCTCTTACTGGTACAACATATTGTTCTGATTTAACTTATCTGCTTAAAGCTCCTTGTGGAAAGGATATAGTTGCCGTAGGAGACACGGCTATTTAAACCTTGTAGCCACTTCATAGGTTAATAATGCACACCAGGATAGGACTGTGTGGTCGGAGGGTAAAGGGATATGTGAGAAGAACAGAGCTGAGGCTCCAGAGATCTGAGATCCTGGTATAGCAGTGATGTCATTGCACAGACATTGGTGTGATTTGGTCCCTGACTAGCTGATGTGACTGTCCCAGCCAGCTACCAGCACCATCATTCCTATATTTGGGGTTCGTTTGAGCAAACTATCTGCCTATAACTTATAAAGTCAATATGCCATAGGAGAGCGAGTCTTGGAGGCTTTTGGGGTTCAGAATTCCCACCTTAGCCCTGTGATACTTAACCTGTTTCAGTAACAAAAGCCTCAGTGTCCCCTTTGGGGAGACAGGAAAACGGGGCTTGGCATGGGCTGGTGCAACCGCTGTGGGTAATAAATGAGCTAATATGTGCAAAATCACCCGGAAACCATGCTCAGTCCACCATATGATTGATACACACACTGACTGTTGCTATAGGACATGGTTCTGACCCTATCATGACTGTCTTCCTCATTCCCAGTCAACCCTCTTTATCAATGGTCTAAGCACCTATGGGTTAAACCCATACTAGGCTAGGGCATCCCACAGGCATAAAGAGCTAGCTTGCATTTGTAAGATCCTAGGCTTAACACCCAGCATTAGAAAAAGAAAGGAAAAAAAAATAAAGGAAATAAAATACTCCAAAAACTAACTACACAAGTGCTGACATGGACGGTCTTCTTCCCATGATTCCCTAGACAATTGTCATATACACTTCTGCCCCATTATATCTACAGGAACTTGACCACCCGTGACTCTGTGAATTCTGTTTCCCGTTGGTATTTATGGGCACCTCTTTATGTAAATGTCACATTTTTTAAAGAAATCAAATTTTACTGAGGCCTTTGAGATAAGGCCATACAACTGTGCCTAGCCAATCATAATGGTTGGGAAGAGAGTCTCACTGAAGGACTGGTTGTCCAGTGGGGGGCCTATGAGGGATTTCTTTTTAAATTTGGTTACTTGAGGTGAGAAGATCCACGGTGAATCTGAGCAGCACCATTTCATGGGCTAGATGCTATAAAAGTGAAAGAGGCAAGCCGCGCAGGCAGTCATGCATGCACACCACACCCTCATCACCTTTCTGCCCTTGGCCCTCCCTGGGATGGGATGCGACCAGCTCTCGGAAGCCCCCGACACAGTGACTACCCTATCATGGTATATTTGGAATTTTAAGCTGAAATAAAACTTTCATCTCCTAAGTTGCTTTTTTTTTTTTGTCAGGCTATTTTATCACAGCAACAAAAATGAATCAATAGAGCCTTGTCCAAACAACATTCTAAGAGTCATTACTTAGGACTTACCATATGTTCAGCTCGACACACAATGCCATAGTCTCTGTGTTCACAATCTGTCTAGAGTAATGTTCCTTCCGGTGGGCATTTAAAACACACTTGTGTTTGCAAGACAGTACCAGCACACAGAAGTCATCCAACTTTCCCTAGGTTGCAGATCTGACCTGAGTTCATTATGGCTTTTAAAATTATGAAGAATTTTAACTTGACATCGTTGTCTTCTGTGGCATTAACTCTCTGAGCTAAGGAATATTACACACAGGCAGGAAAGCAGAAAGAAGATTTTTTTTCTGCCATGAGTGAACAATAGTCTCAACTTTTTCTCTCTGCAAATTTGACCATGGGGCCCAATTTTTCAGTGCTATATGAATCTTATGAAAACTTTTAAAGCATGGGTCTCCCATATACTCCTTGCTAAATAGTTACAAATGGATTCTACCCTTAATAGCAACAGTGATGCTAATGAAATCAGAATTCAGTTTGCATTGCCTGTCACTTACAGAGGTCAGTAAAGCAAAGATGGAAATTGAATCTTAAAATGTCACTTCATCCAGTCAGCTGGCAGCCTGAGAAGACAACTGATTAGTGTCCTTGACACCTGTTTTCATCCCAACTCCTGCAGGCAGGTTGTATAGGAAGAATGGGGGTTCATCTTCATTTTCTTTACTTCTGCTCCAATATTTCTCAGCAAGCATGCAGCCAGTCAATTCTTTTGTTTAGTAAAGGTGATAGGTGCTGGTCCATCAAGGTTCTGGTCTATCAATATCCCTGGTTTCTACTCACTAGATTCCAGTACCGTCCTCATTTGAGTCAGTAAGATGTCTGCACATATCACAAATATCTCCTAAGGAGGAGGGAAGCCGGCTCACTTAACAGTAGCCATACTAGACTGTCTAGTACATCAGGTTGATGTTCAGAAGACAATAGTTATGGAGACAATTCTTGACAAAACTTTCAGATAATGATAGAAATGATATATCATGGGTTTCAGTGATTTGGAGCTTTTGTTTCCTTCAGTCTCAGTGCTCTATAAGAGCAGATGACAAAGGCGTCCGTGTATTCACTGGATACCAAACCAAATGGCTATCGGGACCATTCGTTTCAGCTCAGGGTCTGCACCAACCCTAATTTCCCCTCACACAGGGGTGGACAGGCAAACTGAAAGCCTTCTAAAAGAACCAATAGACATTAATAGAAATCATGCCCAGTCATCTACTGGCACACTGATTTAACCATCTCTCAAATGGCATGGTCACAGCTCAGATGAAATACTTGTTCATCCTGGAACTATTGAGCCAGAGTGTGATGGGGAAAACAATATGACATTAAGCAAAACTGGCATGATCTCATGGGGCAGGCAGTCTAAAGAACCATATACACTAGCTGAGTGAAGAGGAAATTACAGGGGACAAGGTGGCACTGGGTTCTTGGACAGAGGCTCCTGTTTTTAGAAGAAAATTTTGTGTGTGTGTATGTGTGTGTGTGTGTGTGTGTGTGTGTGTGTGTGTGCATGTGAATGGATGTATGTACACATGCAGATACTCATGGTATAGTGTGAGTGTGGATGCGAGAGGCCAGTGTTCTAGGGTTGCTGCTCTCCTTCCTCTGTGTGAGTTCTGGGCTTCACACTCAAGCTCTCAGGCTTGATGGGGTCTTATCCCAAGAGGCCTCCCAAAGCTCCTCTTCTAGATTAGGGACATGTTTGTATTGATTTTAACAAGATCGTAAGTGGTGTGTGTATGTGTGTGTGTGTGTACATAGTATGTGTATGTGTGTGTATGTAGTGTCTGTATACATAGTGTGTGTCTACATAGTGTGTTTATGTGTGTACATAGTGTGTGTACATAGTGTACATGTATGCATAGTGTGTGTATGTATATAGTGTGTGTGTATGTGTGTGTACATTGTGTGCATCTATAGTGTGTGTACATATTGTGTGTATACATAGTGTATTTATGTGTGTGTACATAGTATGTGTGTATACATAGTGTGTGTATGTGTGTGTATACATAGTGTGTGTACATAGTGTGTGTATATGTGTGTATATATCATGTGTGTACATAGTGTGTGTATGTGTGTGTGAGTCACACGTGCCAGAACATGTATGAACACAAATGCCAGAGAAAGGTTTTGTGAAGTCGACCTCTCCTTTCACCTTACAGGCATTCTGGGAATCAAATCCACGTTGTCAGGCTTGTGCAGCAAGTGTTTTATCCCCTGAGCTCCTCACTGGCTCTAGATTATAAGATTGTTGATGTTTCTTTCAATCAAAGAGGCCTCGTTCACCTGAGGATGTGGGTTGACTTTAAGGATGCATCTCCAGCAGGATGACAGTGCCATGACTCGCAGCTCTGACTCTGTTTCTTTGTAGATTGTTCTATCTCAGAGCTGGGCAGCCATACGGTAAGGAAGTTGAGGTCATGTGACTTGGCTCTCTATATGTGTCCCAGCTGACTGCCGTAGCCGAGGCCTGGTCAATGATGACATCAACTTGCATCAGTGAGTAAGGGAGCTCTGAGCATGTTCTGCTTCTAGACTTGCTGCCTGAGTCTACATGAGGCAGAGCGGGGCACCAAGCCCCGCTCAGATTACACGTGCATGAGTAAAGTCAACACTGCCATTGTTTTAAGTCACTGAACTTCGGGGTAGCTTATTATGCAGAGGAATAACTAGCAATAGCATGCATGTGGAATTTAAAGAAAATGAAGGTTTATTGCACTGGGCACATCAAGCACCTTCATGGTAGCTAGAGCTGGGAGAGGAATTCCACAAGTCAGTCTTAGGAGCTCCACATCAAAATATGAGTGCAGATGCCAAGGATTATTAGCCAAGCAAGGGTGAAGGGTAACAGTGCAGGGGTGGGGAGACTGTACAGGTTGGGGAGACAGTGCAGGGGTGGGGAGACTGTACAGGGGTGGGGAGACAGTGCAGGGGTGAGGGCTGACAGTGCAGGGGTGGGGAGACAGTGCAGGGGTGAGGGCTGACAGTGCAGGGGTGGGGAGACAGTGAAGGGGTGAGGGCTGACAGTGCAAGGGGTTGGGAGACAGTGCAGGGGTAGGGAGACAGTGCAGGGGTTGGGAGACAGTGCAGGGGTGGGGAGACAGTACAGGCGTGAAAACTGACAGGGCAGGGGTGAAAACTGACAGGGCAGGGGTGGGGAGACAGTGCAAGGAGTGAGGGCTGACAGTGCAGGGGTGGGGAGACAGTGCAAGGAGTGAGGGCTGACAGTGCACGGGTGGAGGTGGCAATGCAGGGGTGGGGGGTGACAGTGCATGGATGGGATGACAGTACAGGGAGTAGGATTGAGGATAGAGCAGTAAAGATGGCTACTGTTTGCCAGTTATATGAGGTCTGAGCATGTCCCTCTGGCCAGCCCACAGAGAACAGCAGGACTGGAATGGGAGAATGGGTAAAAGTGCACATAACACAAGGTGTGTGACGCAGAAGCATCTCACACTCTCCATGCCTTCCCAGCACTAGCTAAGCTCCAAGGAATCGCGCCCGCTGAAAGCACTAGTCCTCATTCGGTAATGGCTTCCCACCGCAGGTTCCAGCAATCAACGACTTGTTGTTCATCTCTAAAGACTTCCCAACACCGGGCAGCCTTTGCAGTTAAATCAAGCATTGGGTAGCCTTTTGTGTTCAGCTTCCCCCCCCCCCTTAGAATGTCTTCCAGAATTTCTCTAATAATGGAATCCTATCATACTTCGATTGTTTTTATGGCAGAGTAATAATATCCCACTGTGTGGGTAAGCCTCATTGTTTACTCATTGTTCAGTCTTGTGTGGTGGATTGGCGGATCTGTGTGCCAGTGGTCCAAATTGGTGCTCTGTCATTGGTGGAGCAGAAGGACCAGGTGATGGAATGGTCAGCATTCCGTCAGTGCCGGAGGGTAGGGGCCCTGAGTACCCTGGAAGAAGGCTTGTTTTCTCCTGACAAGTGACATGCTTTCATTTAAATGAAATCACAGATATAGCTAGAAAAGGTAAGACAGCCTCCACTATGACTTAACCTCATGGCCTTTGACCTTGCTTGGAAACTTCAATTTCCTTTTGTGTTGACAGTAGCCACTCTGCAGTGACCTGAATGACTTCGTCCCTTGCCCCCACTCCCTTCCTAGTTCACTTGATAAAACATTAGCAGGAGTTGGGAGGTATAAGGCCTAGGGAGGCCTTGGGATTGTTAGCACGGGGTCGGGTGGTTCCTGGATGAGGTTAGTACCTTCACAAAGATCATTGAGAGTCCATTGGTCCAGCGTAAGTCCATGCTGCCCGTAACGACAGACCTGCAGCAGTTACTGTACCTACCGTTTGTGCTTCCCTGCCTCCAGAAATGTGATGAATAAATTTGATATCTTGTCTGCTCTGTCAGTGGTAATGATGCCGTAAACTCTCGAATGGAGCTTGTTCTCGCTGAGAAATGGAAGGTAACTGTCCTTCCTTTTGCAAATGCAATTTATCCATCACCAATTCTCTTCAGAAGGCAAAATAATTCCCCAGACAAAGGAAATGAAACAGCTCTAAAACGGAGCTGTTGTAAACTGCAAAGCATCATAAACTACACGGGTGCACAGGCAGACACAGCCAGCAGGAGATTGAGCCAGAGTGTTACCGAACAGCGGCTCGACACCATCTTTCATTTCTTTCTCCAGGTTCTGGGTGAATTCAATAGCACAGGGCACAAAAATGTCAAGGAAGCAGTGGCCATGCCTGGTAACTTCTACAGATACAAATGGCTTGTGTGATACCAAGGTTGTCCTTGCCAACGCAAGGTAAGCCCCCGGATTGCTTTCTAAGCACCAACTACTCCAAGCACCCAATGTGAACTTTATCCCTCTTTTCCAATAACTCACCTAAGAATGGGTTACAGAAAAGTCCCTGCAAACCTGGTCCCTGTGGTATCAAGGACTGGAGCTCTCTGTCATTCCCATCAGGAGCATGTGAAGGAAGATGTCCTTGAGAGAGACAGAGGAGAAATGCAGATGAGGGTGCTCAGCGGTGGGAGGTTCAGAAACTGAGGTCTGTCCTTGACAGGACCTACTTTCCCCAGCTGTTTCTCTCCTCGATCAACTGTCACAGGCTCTTCAGATGCTTGCACAGGCATCCACATGTCTGTTAGTCCAGGGTAGCCTATTAGAGGCACAAGGAATGCTTTTTCCTCCAGGGTTCCCAGACAGCTTTAGAAGAGAGGAGCGAGGCCAATGAGTATTTCATAAAGAAATTAATGTGGCAAAGCAAAAATAACCCAGAATGTCAGGGAGAGCTCCTAGCCAGCAGATTTCATTTCTACTTTGGGTGAGTTGTCTCCTTTTCTGGCATCTTCCAATCTGGTCAGATATAGCTTTAACGTCAAACCAAAACACTGAACACAGACCAAATGTGCAGGACCAGGTACCTGATGGATTATTTTATAACACATCACAAGAACCAGGGAGATGTCAGTTGCTTTGGACGTGCTCCAGACAGGCACACTGTAAGGAAGAGTCAAAGGTTCCAAGCAAACGGCCTCACGTCACACAGGGACATCTGAGGACTAGAGTGGACACTGCAGCCATCTGTCAGAGACCCTGAGCGGTAACTGCACACGTTGCCCGACAGCTTAGGCATCCTGTATTTTTTGTATAATCTACTTTTAAATGAACTTCCTTCTAGTTTGTCTCTTAATTAGATGATAATTATTGGCTTGATGTGCTTTCTCATTTCCTGGTCTGAATTAGAAGTGGAAACAAACCATGAAGGCTCTGCTATTGTACTGTTTGCCTTGCAATGTTCTATTATCCAAATAAATTCAATATTTTTAATTGCACAAATCAACATCAAAATGACTGGGTAGTACCTGGAGAGGTGGCACAGCAATTACAAGTGTCGCCTGCTCTAGTAGAGGATCTAAGTTTGTTTTTCAGGAATCACAGTGGGTAGCTTGCAACCACCTGTAAACTCCAGCTCCACGCTCTCTTCTGGCCTACTGGTTGCAGGAGCACAAACCTCCATATAACCCCCCCACACACACACACACACATATACACATAACTAGAAATATGTCTTCAAAATGACCCGGGTGGGTTTGGGGTATGTGCTATACCATGTATTCTAATACATTTGATGCTATTTGCAGTTTTAGAGCATACCTCTTAAAAATAGCCTTTTAACCTCCTCCCAATGAAGCAGTTTAAGGAAACCAGGCTCTCTTTTGTTTCACAGTTGAAGCACATGGTCCATGATGAAGAAGGTGTGGCAGTGGGTGGGGCTCTCAGCTGCACCTGCTCAGCCTCATCAAGAGCATGAGGCAGCTGTCATATTGCATCTTGAGTCAAGAAGCAGAGAACAAGTGAATGCTGGTCCTCAGACCACCACCTGCCTCCCCTTTAAAAAACAAATTAGGCTAAGACCTTATCCCTTAGGATGGTGTCACCCACGGTCACATAAATCCTTCCTTCTCAATTAAACCTCTCTGGAAAACCCTCACAGACATGCCTAAGGAATGTATGTCTCCCAGATGATTCTGAATCCAGTCAAGTCGATAATGAAGAATAGTCCATCTTTTGTTAACTTGGGATAGGCCGTTTTCAATCAGCTTCACCTCATGCCATAACATGGAACCGACCAGTCTCTGAAAGTCTCCAAGTCTTTACAGTTCTAACACTGTTCAGAAGTTTAGTCTCCATCGAGGCTCAGTTTCTTCTTTGTGAGCTCCTACAAAGTAAAAGATATAACATTAGTAGTAAGCAAGTTACAAAGCTGTGATCGACAATGGCACATATTCAACATTGAGTTCCACAATGAGAGGAATAGGGACACAGAAGTAAGACCAAAGGGAGACTGAAACCCAGCAGGGTTGAGTGTGAACTCCCTCAGTTCCATGTGCATCATCTGGGGCTTAAAGCAGCATCACCTGGGTTCCATCAGCATAGGGAGCCTGTCGTGCATGTGACTTCTCTATGGCAATGGCTCTACTCTATGTTATGGCTTTCTTCAGTAGCCATCCCATGGTCCTGACATTCTCCACATTCTGGGGTCCATCATAACTTAAGCTTCATCTTCACAGCTGTGTTCACTTCACTGGTCTCAGGGTGTCTGACCCAGTCACACATTGCCTGATCTCAGGAGTTTTGTGAACTCCTGATGGAAGCCATCGTCACCACTCCATTCTTTCAGCATGTATGACTAAAAAAATAAAACAGTTGTGTAGATGTTGCTGCTAGACTTTGCTTTCTTGTTCTTCTTCTTCTTCTTCTTCTTCTTCTTCTTCTTCTTCTTCTTCTTCTTCTTCTTCTTCTTCTCCTTCTCCTCCTCCTCCTCCTCCTCCTCCTTCTCCTCCTTCTTCCTCTTCCTCTTCCTCTTCCTCTTCTCCTCCTTCCACCTCCTCCTCCCACCTCCCCTCCTCCTCTTCCTCCTCTTCTTCTTCCTCAGCTGTAATGACCTCTGCAGTGTACCTCAGTGGCTGAACCTGAGAAATTGCCTCCCTGTGTGGTTGTTTCTAAGTCAAAGTCATTCCCACTCTAGGCTGTTTTGTATTAAATAAATTTGCATTTTCATAGGTTGGCTTTATTGGATGAGTTCTTTCTTCGAGTCACCTTTCTTATTGTTCTGATACAGAGTAAGACATTACCCTTCAACAACACTAATCTTTCCCCCCTGCCAATTGCAGCTTTCTACCCCTCTCCTCTCCAACTTTAAACCTTCTCATACTTCTTTCTCGTCAACAAGCATATGTCTCTGCCTTTTCTTATTTTAGATATGACTAGGAGCAGTGAAAAATAACCATGCCATAACCTGCATATTATATTAAAATTTTATCTACCAAATAGCTCTATCTACAACCTTTAATCATCCTCACTTATGTTTTCAGGACCCAGACAGAGAATAGCCAATTGTTCTTGTTTTATAGGTTTTCGGTTTGTTTTTCTAGAATGTAACATAACTGGCCTCTGGACCATTACCCAACACAGTATTTATTCCTTCTCATTGTGATCTTCGTTGTGTTTCTATTGCCATTTTTGTCTTCTACATCCTGTCAGAATCTCTCCTTAAGCTTGTCTCATAAGCTCTATCCTTTATCTCTACCCAAACTCTTCCATATTCCTCCAGAAAAGACATTCCAAAGACCTATAAACCACAAAGTCAGGCTTATCTCAGCAATGGCCTCAGTTTTAGGGACCAGTTTGCTGTGGCAAGTACCTGCCAAAAGCAGCTTAGGGAAGGATGTGTTGTGTTTATTGCAGTTCAAGGCTATAGCTCATCATGGTAGCAGGAGGCAGTTGGTCACGTGACACCCACAGTCAGGAAGTAGAGAGATGAATGCTGGTACCCATCTTACTTTCTCCTTTGTGCTTAGTTTAGATTCCCAGCCCATATGATGAGGATACTCCCACTCAAGTGAGGTCTTCCCTCTCAGTTAGACTACTCTGAAAGCACCCTCATAGACTCATCAAGAGGTGTGTTTCCTAGGTGACCATAAATCTTATCAAGATGACAATCAAGACCATCCATCACACCAATCTTGTAGAGACTTATTCTTTTCAAGAAGTCAAAATTCACTTGTTATTTTTCTTTGTGAGATTAGACCTTGGCTATATAGCCTATGACAACCTGGAACTTGTGACATTCTTAATTGTCGGAGCAGGGGAAAGTGTTGAATCTCTTATGTAAATATTTTCCTTCTTAGAGCAGAAGCATGGATTATATAGTGTGTGTCTGTGCTAGAAAGGGCAGCTACAGATACTGGGAAACCACCTTCAAGTGATTATATAAAGCCTCTCCAATACACACACACACACACACACACACACACACACACACACACGTACTTGTTTGAGTTCATATGGTAGATGCTTGGCTCACTACTTCTATTATATTTAATTTATATTCTTTTGTCTAAAAAGTAAAATATATTTGTAAAAATTAACACTAGACACGTGCATACTTTCCACCCTTACTTCTCTGAAAAGGTCAGCCCCATGCCCATTGCTCTTGTAACACGGTTGGATGGAGAACATGAGAGAATAGTGCTGTGTGTGTGTCAGCTACTGGTCCCGAATATACAGTTCACACCAGTCATTTAGCTCCTGAGAGTTTGCCAATCACAGGGAGCCAAGCCTGATCATCCCAGCAACAATCTCTCTTTGCTTCCTCCACAGCAGCATTGACGTAGGATAGATTGACTGTTGTTGGGTGCAGCCTTCATGATTGGGTAAAAACTCCATGGCCTAACACACTCATCTCTCTCTTTCTGATAACTGCAGGGTCTCATTCTTTTGTGTGCTCATCTACTGCTGTGCTTTGTCCAGTAGTGTTTAAATTTCAAGGTCATAGTTCATGCAAAGGCCTCCATCCGCTCAGTGGGATATAGATGCACATATAGCTGAGTCCTTTGGTAGCAACTATAAAGCTATCTTGTCTTTGTCAGGGTTTCTATTCCTGCACAAACATCATGACCAAGAAGCAAGTTGGGATGGAAAGGGTTTATTCAACCTACACTTTCCACATTGCTGTTCATCACCAAAGGAGGTCAAGATGGAACTCAAGCAGGTCAGGAAGCAGGAGCTGATGCAGAGGCCATGGAAGGATGTTACTTACTGGCTTGCTTCCCCTGGCTTGCTCAGTCTGTTCTCTTATAGAAACCAGGCCTACCAGCTCAGGGATGGCACCACCCACAGTGGGCCCTCCTACCCTTGATCACTAATTGAGAAAATGCCCCACAGCTGGATCTCATGGAGGCACTTCCCCAAATGAATTTCCTTTCTCTGTGATAACTCCAGCCTGTGTCAAGTTGACACACAAAACCAGATAGTACATATCTTTTTCTTTTCTCTGTCCTACCTTCTAAACCCTATCCCTGACCTTGATGATTGGCAAGTTCAAATTCTAAACCAATAGTCATGTACTAATGTGAACGGACTCAAGCACACCAAGTTACTAATTAAAGATCGACACAGATGCAGGGAAAGGGATCTCTTAGGAGCTGGCATTACTTCTTGTCTACCAGCTTTAAAAAACAATACCTATTTGATGAATACAGGAGTTACCTTACTCATTCCATTATTTGCAAGCTTCTCTCTTCTCCCACTGTGCTGCCCACAGGAGCTGCCCCCAACCCTAGGTCTGTGCTCAATGTGATTCCATGGTCTTTCTAAACCCCAGGATGCCTCCCCAGGGGTTGACTCCAAGCAACATCCCTTCCCTGTTCCAGAGATCAAATGCAGATAGCCCAAGCTGCACTAGGCTATGCTCTGCTTCTCTTGCAGCAGTTTGAAAGCTGATAGCTCAGTCATGTTAGGGTGTAGGGTGGTTTTCCTCTTCTTTAATTATTTTGGTCACACTGCATATGCTCCGACTCATGTTACACACAGACCTCTGATGACCGACCAGTCAGAGGCATTCATACAAACCTTAATTACCTTTCGAAATAGTATCAGGCCAAGTCCAGTTTTCAGAAGACATCTCAGTGTGCATTTCAGCTCCAATTACTATGTGGGTTCAATTTCAGCAGGCAGTTTTGCAAATCAATGTGGTTCAGTTGAGTTTGGGTTCATGGTTCGGGTCAGGTCAAGACCCTTGAAGCATTCCTAGATAAGGCGGGTGATATTAATTTCTTACAATAATAATGATGAAGACAGACATGAAAATAACCCTTTGCTGCAACCTTATAGTCCTTGCAAAAGCACAGATGAAAGATGTCTGAGAGATTTTCTTAGCACAGCACATGGCTGGAGCTTCTGTGGCCATGAGGGTCCATGTGTGTCCACACCTCCTGGTCTATGATGAGGCTCATGAAGCTTCCCTGTAGAAAGACCCATAATGTTGTCTTTGCACAAATTATTTCAGTGAGTTTACCTGAAAAAAATAGACTCACGAGACAAAGCTACAATGTACATCAGTATATAATAGGATGCTTTGGGTATTTAGCTTGGTTTTGTGACAAATTTATTAACACAAGAAAGACTTCTCAATAAAGTATTGGAGAATATCGTGCCCATCTGGATCATCATTCTGAGCTGCTGACTCAGGTCAACTAAGACTCTACCCTTTGAGAAAGAACTCTTTGATCCTTCAGAGAGTAGATCTCCTCTCCAAGAATTTTCTCCAGCCCTCCACCACTTCTTCCTTCCCTTATGTCTGTGTTTATTTAAACCACAGAGCCCTGCTAATGCCTGCTTGGAAGCTGCTCCTCACACACAGCCCACAGCTCCCAAAAGCTTCCCTTCTGCAGGGACAGCGTTGCCATCCTCCCTTTCCTCATCTTACTCATGCTCCAGAATGTTCGTCTTCTTGTCTCCAGACGCTGAACTTTCTTTTCTTGTTTCTCGGTTCCCATTCCTTGTGACAAATGCTCCCAAAATGAAACTAGGAGTGAAAATTCTTGGAGGAAAGGGAGAGATGGAACAAGAAAGGGAGGAGAAATGATTCTCACTGGTAAAGAGCAAGGAAAAGTTGACGATATTGACTCATAATAGGTAGGAATTGCACAGCAAGTAGAGCTGGAGCACAGCTGGAGCCACGGTGGCCTGGACAGAGGCTGCTCAGTGAATAGAGCTAATGAAAGTTATAAAAGAGATGGCAGCTATGTGGATTCATGGGTGGCAGAGAGTGAATGTGGCACCAAAGAGGGGTCATAAAAAGTTAAAGAGGAAGTTGGTTTGTAGTGTTCTTATGATGTCATTGTCTGGCTTTTGGTTTTCGAGTAATATCGAATTCTTAGAATGAACTGGAAAATATTACTTCCTCTTCTATGTTTTAATTTGTCTTTGGATGAGGATAAAGAGACTTGGCACGAAATATTCCTTAAATGTTTTGTTCGATTCAGAGAAACTCTGGTGTGTGCGAGTGTGCATGTGGCCAGTATTTTTTCATTGAGACAATTTCATAGAGTTCCAACTGATGAGGTTTTATGCATGTTATGCATGGTACCTAGGGCTTTGTATTTGCTGGGCAAGCATTCTGATAACTGCTTTATTAACCTATCTCCAGCACTGTGTGTTAGCTTACTAACTAGTTACAAGTTTATTCAGATTTCAGTTTTGTTTTGAGGTTATGATTGTTGTTGGTTTGGATATTTGTCCTCTTTCCCAGAGCCTGCTCACAGAGTTAAGTCACTTTATAGAAAGCAAGATCTTGGTGACCATCTCCTCTCTTCCCTTTGTGCAGATGTTTACTGTCTCTTTTCCTCGATGTTCATTCTCCTCTCTGTACTTTCACACATGGAAACTTGCTTTCAGTGGTGGAGATCTTTCTTAGCCAAGCTCAATAAGTCATTAACAACTGTGATTGTCTGGGCTCTCTTCTGTCTGGGCACCGTTAAATTGTGATATGTTATATTTTTTTGTTTTATGTGTTTGATATGTTATATTTAAAGACGAATGTGTACTTTCCCTGTGATTCCTTCCTCTAACCCTAGACGTGCTTTTGACTTTTATATCCCAGGAAGTGTCCCAGTTTCTTTCCGTTACTGCTATTTTATCTTATCCTCAGAGTTTGGGTTTAAATTCTTTCACATTTATTAACTCTTTCATGTTATAACTGGATCTACCTGGGCACACCTTCTGTATGTGAGAGCCCCGCATGTTCTGTAAAGTTCCATTTGACACTCTTGAGGCTGTTGTCTTGTATAACTGATCTGCAGTGTGGCTTAAATCTCGTTTTTCTTCGTCGATAGTCCAAGTGCTTTATTTACTGTTGGCAGTTGGGTATCAAGTGTCACACTGCAGTTAAACTATTTCTCCTTCAGTTCAGCCAGGTGTCCCTCGAAGTTTCCTGTTCATCATTTACATGTATTTATGATTGCCAAATGTTTCTAACTGACCCCTTCGACATTATAAAATTATCTTTGTCTCTGTCAACAACTCAGTGGAAGTTCATTCTCTGTGAAGTGATGGTAGCTACTCAGCTATCAATGGATTACACCTTTCACCTTTCACATTTATCCACCTTCTCTCATTCTCTTACTTCTGCCTTTTGACATAAACTGACTTTCACAGACATCTTAAACTGGCACAATTTAAAATCCATTCTTCTAACCAGTTCCTTTGAGTGTACTATTTAGTTACATTATATTTAATATGGGTATATAGAACCATTATGATGAGGATAGAAGGGGCCAAGAGTTCCTTTCCCTGTGTAGAGCTTCCAACTCTGGTGTGGGACAATTAAGACCCTAGGATAAGGAAACACCAGGGGAAACAAAAATCTCCAGCTAGACAAAGACCTCCAGCTTTTGAGACCCAAAGTCCCAAAGCACGTCTAGGCCAGTAAAATAGCAGATGGCAGCATACAAAGACCATAACAACAGAACTGGTGTGACTATTAATGGCTCTCCTTCAGTAACTGGATGTGGTTAGAGATCTAAGGAATCAGAGTCCTGCTAGTCTTCAGACTTGGTGGTCCTTGGGCTTCAGCACACACTTCCACCACTGGAGAAGGAAGACACAATGACTTCAAAGCCCCTTGCCAAAACCAGCCCCCTGGGTATTGCCCTAAGACATGGAGATTTGAGATTCACTCAATATGTGAGGATGGAAGGGAATTCTCCAGAAATGGATTTAGTTCCCGCTACACAAAATTTCTAGTTGTCACAACATTCTCTGGAGATGAACTTGCAAGATCCCCATGCCCGAGGCTTCCATGTGGGCTGGGAGCTCACTCAAAGAAGCCTCAAGGACTCAACTCAAGGCTGCAGGTCAAGAATCTCGTTAGAGCCTCAGCCATTGGACAACTGAGACTCCGTATTTCAAGACCTGTCTGAAACAGACCTCCCACTACTCCTGTAGGAGATCTGAAGACCCACTCTGTTAGGGACTGATTTTGACTGGCACACCAAAGTCTCTGAGATCTTTGAGCTGTACCACAAGCATACTGCTGCTGCTGGGAGTTCAAACTTGCTTCATTTAAATCCCATGTGGAAATTCCTTTAATGCCCTTTTACCTATTTAAAGATTTTAATCCAAAGTCACAAAAAGGTACCTGCCATTTGTACTCTCCTCTGTCTGCCCACTCTGGTCTTAAAGGAAGCAGACAAAAAAAGTAGTGGGAGGCAGAGGATCCCCACTCATGGATGCTTTTAAGGACATCTCCCAGCATTTGGGAACATGCTCCATGTGTATGAGAGAGTATGGAGACTGTGGTACTGAAGGCACCACTTTAGCTTTACTTCCTGTCTACTGAACCAATCAGAGTTAAGGGTGTTCATCACCTGACTGAAATTTGTACAGCACAGTTGATATGGCCTGTAAGATTCCATAGAAATGACAATTTGCATATCCTTCATTCTTTTCCTCTTCTTAGTAGTCTCAACAGGTAGAGACTCAGCCAGCAAACAAAACTAGGTTTCCAAACAATGCCCTAGGATGGAGCTGTTCACAAAAACCAACTGTGTATCAAGTCAACTCACGTTCAATTCTGTATAAACTCCTCTTCAGCTGCCCCCAAACAGGTCAAATGGTGATTGTCCTCTGGAAAGGGTCACAGGAAAGCGTCCGACCCATTTTGATCACCCTGAAGCATTAGATTACTCACTTTCACAGACCCATGCTTTCTCATCATGGTTGAATGATCAATTAAATGTCAGGCTTGTTTCTCTTTGTGGGAATTCAGAGCTAGCTACAAAGATGAGGGCCAATAAACCTTACTGCTGCTTACCAGGATCCAGCTATCTTTCTAAATACTTTTCAGATGACCATGAACATTCAATCTTCAGTTTACTGGAAACAGTGATTATGATGGTTGATCTCCTTTGGGGCAAAGGAGAAACTGGGCTGAGCACCAGGATATATATGCTTTTGCCTTTGACTGAGGACAAAATATGGCTAACTGCCTTATTATACTCCTGCCACCATGCCTGTCTCACTGTGAAAAACTGTATCATAGAAATAATGAGCCAACACAAAATCATAATTCCCTAAGGATTGTTTTGGGGGGAGGGTGGTGGGGGTCAGGCATTCTGTTACAGCAGAGAAGAGAACTAATTCTGAATGTTGGTATCAAGAGTGGGGTTCTTGATGTAATTAATCAGACACATGTGGATTGTAGGCTTTGTAGCTGCTTGGCAGGTAGAATGAGGAATTGCTTAGAATTGCAGAACCCCAAGAATGTTGTAAGCAGCACTAAATAAACCACTCTAGTGAGATTTTGGAAGACCATAATTTCAAGAGAAATGCAGACCTTGGGGGCCTTGCATAGGAGAAACCACAGAGAAAAAAAGGCTATACTGTTAAGTCTATTAGAGATCATTGTGCTAGGTCATTGTGTATAGATAGGAAATGATTTTATTCTAACTATTGATATAGTGTATTATGCCTATGCCCCTAGAACTTGAATAAGGCTCAATTTAAAAGGAATGGATTAATGTGTTTGTTGGAAAAATTTAAAACAGAAGAGCATTTGGTATATGCTGCAATTGCTGCTTGTGGCATATCACAGAGTAGAAGGAAATTTAAAGAATGAGCAACTCAGCATGAAAGGAACATGAGAAATATAACGTGATGATGAGAACATGGGCAAAGCACCTGTAATAGCAAGACACAGAGACAGACAGACAGACAGACATAAGATAGATAGATAGATAGATAGATAGATAGATAGATAGATAGATAAATAGGTAGATAGATAGATGAGATAGACAGACAGACAGACAGATAGATGATAGATAGATAGATAGATAGATAGATAGATAGATAGATAGATAGATAGGCAATAACAGGCAGATAAATGATATTTAGTTAAATGATAGATTGATGATAGATAAATAATAAAAGATAGAAAAGAGATGATAGATAAATAGATGAATGATAGAGATGTAGATGAAAGGTAGATAGATAAATAAATGACAGAGAGAATGAAAGAAAGAGAGAACCATAGGCTTTTCACTGATATAGACTATATCTCAATCTGACAGCAGACCTTGGCAGGGTCATCCATGCATTTTTGCAAAAGGAAAGAGTAATGGAATCACAGAGGCTTTCAACAAATTCCAGATAGTCTCCAAGACTATACAGTGTATGGCAGGACTGGATTCTTCCCAAGGAGTGTCTAAGATATATGAAGCTGTGGGGATGATTTCTAAATTACAACGAAGACCACAAACTGTTAAAGATGCCAGAACACTGAAACACCCACTGAAGAAAGTTGCGAGCTCAGAACTTAACTGCCCAAAGAGAGGAGCCACATGTTCTGCAGGAGAAACATGTCTTGGTCACTGATTTTCACAGTTGCTGCCAATGTCCTTGGTAAAATAAGTGATTTATTTTTTAATTGCAGGTATATATGTGGGTACATGCACAGGAATGCAGGTGCCTGTGGAATCCAAAAGAGGGTTCCAGAACCATACAGCAAGAGTTAGAGGCAGGTATGAACCACCTGACACTGGTGCTGTGGGATTAGCTTGGAGTCTTTGTAAGAAAAGCAAGTGATTTCAACCTTGGCAACTTCATTTCAGCTCCCAGAATTCTCACTTTTATGGGAGAATAAATTTCAAAGATCTTTCTTCGACCATTCCATAAACGAATCTTTTCATTTTTCCTTAATCTGGAAGACAAATCCATGAGAAATATTCTGCTTGCGGTGCAGAAGGTGGCAACAGAAGGGAAGTCAGGAAAATTCCCATGGGAGTCCCGGAGCCGGCTGATCTGGGCATTTTTCAGAAGCTGTAGATAGGAAATGATTTGACACTGGGTACACTGGGGACAAACCTGCTCCACCATGTCAGCAGTGTGGCTGTGAGCAAATTACTGGTGCCTGTGGAACAGGGGGCAGCTGGGGACCTGGATCGAATAAACAGGAATTGGGTAGCACATTCAGAGCTCAGCACAGGGAAGGACTAGGCTGATGTCCATAGAGGCAAGAAAGGCATAGTGGTAGGAACAAGAAGCCAAGAGCTCACATCTCAACCGCACACACAGGAAACAGCACACAGGGAGTGGGGTCATGGTATAAACTTTCAAAGCCCATCCCTACCCAGTGACATGTTTTCTTCAGTGAAGTTCCATCTCGTCTACCTCCCCGAACAGTGCCACCAACATAGATCCCACTATTCAAATACATGAACCGCTGGGGGATCACTTTTATCCAAACCACTACACTGTGTACTATGAACCAATTACTAAATGTAGCTGTCTTACAGAGAGTAACAGTAGGGCCTCGCTAACACCTATATTCTTTCACGTTGCCATACATTCTTGGTCTGCTTTTTTTTTATTTCAACTTTCTTTAACCAAACAAAGTCTATATCTCTAACTTTTTGTGTCTCTTTGTTGTATTTGCGGGTCTCTCTTTTTGTTAGCTTTTTAAGATACAATTTTTAATCAAAGCGTTTTAACAAAATGGAATCATTCTTTGTGTATTAATGAAAGCCCAGGGTATTCTATGTGAAACACAGAAAACTTGAACACTGTACTTTAAGTAAACTCTGTTTAAAAACACAGCAAAAATAGATTAATAACCCAAGAAGCTTGTTTAATTTGTCTTCCCACAAATCTACATTAACTTTTTGTAGAAATTTGGTTAAGTCCAAGTAAGGAGCCTGAAGACAATTTTATATTGATTGTTACTTATGAATAAGCCCATTTGACAGAGTGGTAGGAGGGGAGACTTTATTATATAGCTTATATCCTAATGCAGCACGCAGGATGTACAGATGTTTATAAGCCAAGACAAATAGCATTTAGGTTGAATCCTTGGTCGCAAGATAAAGTTGTAGAGCAGCACATAAACTGACCAGTTTAAAGGGGATTAAACAGGAGTGTTTGCAATGGAGTACTACTCAGCTATTAAAAACAACGAATTCATGAAATTCTTAGGCAAATGGATGGAACTAGAAAGTGTCATCCTGAGCGAGGCAACCCAATCACAAAAGAACACACATGGTATGCACTCACTAATAAGCGTATGTTAGCCCAAAAGCTCAAAATAAGCAAGTTACAATTCACCCAGCACAGGATGCTCAAGAAGAAGGAGGACTTAAGTGAGGGTGCTTTGGTTCCTCTAAGAAAGGGAATAAAATACTCACAGGGACAATAAGGGAGACAATGTGTAGAGCAGGAACTGAAGTAAAGGCCACCCAGAGACTGCCCTACCTGAGGATTCATCCTATAAACAGTCTACAAACCCTGACACTACTATGGACGACAAGAAGTGCATACCAAAAGGAGCATGACATGGTTGTCTCTGGAGGGGCCCTGCCAGAGCCTTACAAATACAGAGGCAGATGCTAGCAACCAACTATTGGACTGGGCAGGGGGTCCCCAATGGAGGAGCTGGAGGATGGTCCAGAGGAGCTGAAGGGGTTTACAGCCCCATGGGAAGAACAATGACTTCGGCCACCCAGATGCTCCAAGACTCCCAGGGACTGAACCATCAGCCAAGGGGCACATATGGTTCCAGCCAAAAATGTGGCAGAGGAAGGCCTTGTTGGGCATCAGTGGGAGAAATGGTCCTTGGTCAGATAAAGGCTCAAAAGAGGCCCCAACAAAGGGAAACGGAGGTGGGGGGAGGTGGGAGTGTGTCAGGTGGAGAGGCATATACATGGAGGCAGGGGGAGGGACAAAGGGTTGAGGGTCTTAGGAGAGGGGGGAAATTGGGAAAGGTTTTACTATTGGCAATGTAAATGAAGGTGATGTTCAATAAAAAACGAAAAGAAAAGAAAAAAAGGAGTGTTTGTTGAAGGGCTGAGAAGAGGGGTCTCTGTAGAAAGTGCCTAAATTGCAAGCATGATCATGTAATCAGATCACAACACTCATGTATAAAGCCAGGGTTGGTGATGGTGTACCTGGACTGCACGGCTGTCAGCCTAATCAATGGATTGCTGAGAAACCCTGTCAAAAGAGAACGAGAGAGTGATAGAGGAAAGCGCTCACCCTAAACCTCAGTCCTCCACACACATGTACCTGCATATGCACATGCAGACTACATACATATGAACACTTCATATATTACATATATATGTATCAAGATATTTAAATTAAATTAAACGTTTAAACACTTTTCCTTTAATAAATAGAAGGGAACATCAAACAAATTAATGAAGGAAATTATGTTCAGCTGTTCAACAAACTGCAAATCTTCTCTGGTGCCAAATTTTGTTCTGAATAAAGTTTATTTCTATTGTATTTTAAAACGTCTCCTCTGGAGGACACAACATCTGTCCCAACACCAAGAATAACTGAGACCAGCAGGACCCAGGCATGCAGGAACTCCATCACACCTGTGGCACAGGTTCCTTCCGGCCTGTCTGGGCATGAACCTAGAGCAGAGCGTGGGTGCAAACTCTGCAGCCAGTCCCACAACACCCAGAGGAAGCTCCACTCCCAGGTCCTCTAACATGCCCAGAATCAGAGGATCCAGGATCCCAAGAGCTTGATCACAATAGGATCTCAGAGTCCTGGGTAGAGGCAACTTGACTCCCAGGAGCTCGGACACACCCACGACCTCAGGATTACAGGATCCCAGAATCACAGGATCACAGAGAAAGCTTGACTCTGAGGAGTTCTGACAATCAGGATCACAGGAAAGACAGACTCCAGTCAGACATAGCGAGGGCAGGTAGCACTAGAGATAACCAGATGGCAGGAGGCAAGCATAAGAACATAAGCAACAGAAACCAAGGTTACATGGTATCATCAGAACCCAATTCTCCCACCATAGCAAGTCCGGAATATACCATCACACCAGAAAAGCAAGAATCAGATGTAAAATCATTTCTCATGATGATGATAAAGGGCTTTAAAAAGGACATAAACAACTCCCTTAAAGAAATACAGGAGAACACATGTAAAATCTAGAAGCCCTTAAAGAGTAAACACAAAAATCCTTTAAAGAATTATAGGAAAACACAATCAAACAGGTGAAGGAAATGAATAAAACCATCCAGTATCTAAAAAATGGAACTAGAAACAATAAAGGAATCACAAAGGGAGAGAACCCTGTATTTAAAAAACCTAGGAAAGAGATCAGAATTCATAGATGCAAGCAAGTGTCACCAACAGAATACAAAAGATAGAAGAGAGAAGTTCAGGTGCAGAAGATACCATAGAAAACATTGATATTTATAATTATTGTATCAATTTTGAAGAAGAGGACCTTATGTTACTCTTTTTCAGAGAAGAATGATTTTCAAAATCATCACAGCCAATGAACCAGAATCTTAGCCTCATGTAATGTCTGTGCCATCCTCCAAGCAGAACCATTGTTCATTGAAACAATTGATAAATGACTTCATGCATAGACCATCTTAATACACACACCATTTCTTAAATGAATGTAACCTGTTCTCTGTGGCCTGAGAATGATGACAATCCCTCAAGTAAAATAGCTTTGATCATAGCAGGAAATATGTATCCAAATAATCGTGCCTACAATTTATTCCTTGGTGCAGCAGAACTGTCAGCTCTTAGCTTAGCTACTATGGACGTAAAATCCTTTGATGATGTGAAGGACATTGAAGTACAGCCTTATTACAATGAACTCCAATGTCTAAAAATTGTTCTTATTTTGGGTTTGTACCACAGTAAGAGCCAAGATCTTAAGATCTACTAGAAACAAAACAAACAGACAAAAAGACTTTTATCTATTTATGTTCATTTAATAACATGTCCATCATTTTTATGATTGGTGTATATATATATATATATATATATATATATATATTGTGTTGAATATAATAAAAAATGTAGGTAATGACCTATACTAGTTTTAGTAGTTGCATGGAAGTCTATTATGCAGAAATATAATGATTTATTATTTGTGAGTTATTAACAAGTTTTTGCTGTTATAAAAGTAATATGACTATTATATGTGCACACTTTTTATGTACTTGTATGTGAGGTTAAAGGGAAGATATAATTATAATAAATATGTAAGTTATAAGATTGAATATCAACTTATTAAAAGAGAAAAATAAATTGTAAATTAAGGTTTATGGAAGAGAGACTGGGAAGGGGAATGACATTCGAAAAGTAAACAAATAAAATGATTAATAAATAAATTTTAAGAACTTTTAAAAATGTTTCCTCTATAGTATGGTTTGTTAATCTCAAAGCAACATGATGATTCACTCTTGTGTGCCTACACTTTCGCTATGACTGACTTAAGAAAGCAACCATGGTTGGCCAGTTTTCAAGGGGAAGTAGAAAAAAACTCAGATACTTAGAAGACAATTTTATTATAGTCTCTCAGATATGTATATCTGAACAAGGATGCCACATTGTAAACACACACACACACACACACACACACACACACACAAGCCAGAAAACCATACAAAAGGACATGTAAGTGCTGATATAAATGAACAGTTGTTGGGCTAGAGAAATAGATCAAGGAGTAAGAGCCTTAGTTGCTCTTACAAAGGATCCAGGTTTGGTTCCCAGCTGACAACTGTGTGAGAAGATCCAACACTTTTGTGCTCTGTGGGTACTGCATGCACATGCATATATACAGGTAAACACATGCATACAAAATAAAAGTTTTTAAAATCAACTTTAATGAATACAGGCTAACAAGAAATTTAAAAAACACAGAACATTACTCTGTTCCAGTGGAGTACTCTTAATCATTTAGGAAAAGCTGTTTTTGTTGTAATTCATATTGAGGCTCAAAATTGAAATGGAAGGAAATTAAAAACCCAACCTGTCTCTGTGTTCCCCTTTAGATACACTGAGATAATCAAGTTGTCCCTGAGCTATTGTCCTGAACCAGTCATTTCTGTCCTGCTCAGTGTAGCCATCTACTGGGTGTTGGACATTCCCAAGGGCTCTGAGTATTCCCAAGGCTCACGTGGCTAGCAGTCTTCCCATCTGCCTTGGAGACTTTCTTTGAGTATACCATGTTGCATCTCTTTTGCATAGATTTCAGATACAGTAAAGTACATATATAGTGTTATAAAAATCTATGGAATTTAATTTCACTTATTCAGACTTTGTAACCTTTCACAATGCCTTTTCCAAAAACATTGCTAAATGAAGTTTAAAAATAATAATGAGAGACAAGGGAAGAGTTTACGTCGTAAGTAGAAGATTATAAGTCAGTGCCTAGAGAAAGACTGTCCAAGATACTGTAGGCTGTGCACAAGGAGGAAGGAGGACAGATAGGAAATCCTTAAGACACAAAGGAAGAAAGAGAAAAAAAAAACTTAGCAAGAGGTAGCAGTCTGAGTGTGCTTTGTATTTGAAAATGAACCAAATCAAGACATTGGCTCCTCAGGTGTTTACCTCAGCAGCAGCCTTGAATGACTTGTCTGCTTCTTTCAAAAGCAAGAGGGTAGCTTAGGCTACCCACGGGACCAGAACTTATGGTGACATCCTTCTGGACAAGCCATAGATTATTCCATTTGACTAGGAAAGTGGGCGTCGATGTTTCTGTGCAGTTCCGGATCCTTGGTGCCTGCAGTATTTATTAAATGTAATGTTTGGAAGAGTCTTGCTCAGGGGTATGTATGCATGATTCTGTGGCTTTCTACGTTACATTTATCCAAGGCAAAAGACTAAACAAAATTTTTAAAATTTCTGTTTTAAAGCTAAGTTTAAAAATGGATCATTGAAGAGGCTTGTGAGTAGAGGCATTTGCTGTCAACTCTAACAATGTGAGTTCGTTCCTGGAACCTGCATGGTAAAAAGAGAAAACTAACTCATGCAAATTATGCTCTGGCACACACACACACACACACACACACACACACACACACACACACACCAGTATGGGCAATCCCCAACATATATACATACTCATATATAAAGCAGATAAATTAAAACTTTAATGGAAAATGTAGTAACCAATTTACATGCTACTCTTAGCTTAAAGGGTGGCTTTTAGGTGACTCGGTACGGTTTTGATTGTAGAGTTAGAGTTAGAGAGAATTTAAACAGTAAATGCTTGCCCCACCTCAGTACTTTTATTTTAACATCCTTGATTGAGCGTTCTTTAGGAAAAGCATCACGATCTTAGTCAGGAGTACTGGCCTCCCTCCTCTCAGCCTCCTACAGTTCTGTTTTGGATATGGACTATGTCTTTGTGAGGCTTATCAGTAGGTTCTATGTCAATCGCACTGGCTTGAATCTCCCCTTTCCTTAAAGTGTTGGGGAACACCCTCATCTGGTTCCTATTACTCTTGTCTTCTCGCTTCCCAGGCTTGCCCACCCCCTTCTACTATTTGCAGTGAACACTGGAAAGAGGGACTTGCTCCCTCACATGGGTCATCCCTGTGCTTGAAACCTTCCCTGGGGACCACTACACTCAGCAGAGACTCCCTTGGCATGAAGGCAGGAGGATAAATGTTTGGGGCCATGAGAAGGTTGAAGCAATTGTTTCAGTTTAGTTTGGTTTTTGGTCTCGGGGCAGGGGCAGGGGGTAGGGTGTGGGGAACCAGAGCAAGTCAGAAAGGGTGTGGCAGAGGAGAAGCAGATAACAAGGGTGGAGAAGCCTCTACTTCTCCCTCTGTGCACTGCAGATCATTCTATGTCTGGCCTTGGAAGAACGCAGTCTCAGGAGGAAAGGAGCTTGACCCTCAGGCCATCATCTGAATGACATAGTTCTATGTAGCTAAAGACAAAAGAAAGTCCAGGAGAAGCTGTGTGCCCTCAGAGCAGATTTTCATGAGTGGTGATAAATTAAAGCTTCCTCCAGTCCAAATCTTCAATGCAGAGAAAAACAGTGGTCCTTTACTTAAACAGGAGCAGAAACCTGCGGTGTCCCTGTTGACCACAGAAGCAGCTGGGGCAGCATCTCTGCCCTCAGCCAGGTCACATGCTTCATCTCCAGGACTCAGACTTGGGTCACAGAGCCCTCCTGTCACTCCCTGGCTACTAGACACAGCTGCTTGCAATCCAGCAGCCAGCCTGGAAAATCCCTGTAATTTTAAACAGACCTCTCGTCCCAACCACGCTCCCCATGACCCTGAGACTGCAAGGCAGAGACTCTAGCTGGGTCTGTCCAGGCTGTAGTTTAACTTGCTGACATCCCGATAGGAAATGGCTATGGCCCATAGTTGTATGGGGGTTCAGGCTTCAGGTATGGGGGTGGGGGTAGCAGAGGAGAAGTGCTCTCTCTGGGAGTTGCTGGCTACAATGGTCCTTTAAGCCTTGGGTACACAGCACTCAGGAATGTCCCCCGCACAGCTGACAGATGGGTCTGCCTCTCACCGAGAGTGGGTGAGGTTGCTGACTGCCCGACCCTCCCTTCTGGTTCAGAAGATGCCAGGAAAGCCTTGAAGATGAATGGAATAAAAACGTTACAGTCCAAGTTTGTGTTACTCTCACTGCTACTCCGAACCCGCCCTGGCTGATGTGGGCGTGAGAGCAATCCTTTCTATTTATCCAGCACGCTTTCTGGTCCATTAACACACGTGATCCTCCAGACAGCCCTCGGAAGCCTGAGGGAAGCTATTATTAGCTTCCCTCACTCCCCTTTCGTCATTCTGCATGCATACCTCCTCTCCAACGCTTATCTCTTGGCTCTCTGATGCTTGAAGCATATAACAGAAGACAGAATACACCTCTTAGACTCCGGCAACCTGCATGTGAACCTGGTCTACCACTCATCTGCCCTACCTCAGACCAAGAGCTTTATCTCTTCAGCTCAAGTCAAGGGGATGCTGCTGCAGGCTTTGGCAGCTATTTTCAGGATTTAACAGTGGCGCAGCCATGGAAATCCCAGGACCTTGTTTAAAACAGCCAGCATCCCACAAAGATGGCTTTCTGTCTTCTCCAAGAATGATGACAATGGCCCGAAGGCCAAGCCTACACTTCTTATTTTGTATTAACAAATCTCCAGAGCTCAGCACAGAATATGGCCAACTGACATTGTTCAAAAGCGGAACAGGGTGGGGGAGGAGTAAAATAAGCTGGTAAAGTGCTGAGTCTAACCTCTAGCAAGTCTGTAAAAAGCTGGGTATTGATGGCATGTGTTATAGTGTGTTGCAGTCTCATTCCTGTCAGAGAGGACAGGAGAAGCCCTAAGCTTCACTGGCTAGCTAGCCTCGCTTCAAAAACAGTGATCCTCAATATCTCAAAAAACCCTGTCTCAAAAGAGGAGACAGATAGCTCCTGAGGAATGATAAGAGGTTGACCTATGCCCTCTATCGAGCGCGCACTCACACACACTTGCACACACACACACACACACACACATGCACACATACACACACTCACACATACATGTGTGTGTACACACATACATACAAATACACACATGCACACACATTATGGGATGAGGAACAAACAAAACTGATTCGATTTTCAATGTGGATTATTCTAGGGTCCACATCAGAGTTGTGCTACTGTATCTGACTTTCTTCCCCTCATCTTGGGCTGACAAATCTCTATGGTTAATCTTCCCATTACATTACTTGATTGGACTTCTCCAAACAAGGGCCCTGACTGCTGCTGCTCCTGACTTTTCCTAGCTGGCTCAACTCTTCAGAAAAACTAAAGAAACTCTTTGCTACAGAAAATGTGAGAGAGCCCATTTGGCCAGCATCTCTCCAGCTCTCAACTACATCTGTGCAAAATGGTCCAGCTATTGATTTGCAAAAGTGCAGGAAGATGGCTGGAAATGGCTTATTCTAGGTCTAGGTAACTTGCAATTGATCCAAAACCTGTTTCTGGTTAGTCTTATCTGAGAAAGTGGATGGCAAATTGATCCTTTCAAGTTCAAATCCAATTATGTCAACCTCTGGCTTAAAACCCTCAGTGGCCTCTCCTTTCCATTCAGGATCAACAGCACAACTCCTGCGAGGATGAACCCCTCAGCAGGCCAGCTTTCACCCCAGCCCTCGTCCTCAGAACTTCTTCCCCTCACTGGCCTCCAGTGGTATAACTAGGCTCATGGTTCCAGGATCCTGCAATCCACCTCTGGCTTACTCTGTCTGTTCTGACTGTGGGTCTGTTGTCATTTCTGCAGGAAGCTCTGCCTGGTGACCCAGTGAAGCTTTATTCTTGTATTTGATCATAAGTAGCGTGTCCCTTTCCTTCAGTCCTCTCTCATACTGTGGTGTGTGTGTGTGTGTGTGTGTGTGTGTGTGTGTGTGTGTGCCGCTCTCAAGCACACACACATTTGACTGCACGTCTATCCGTACATGTAGAAGCCAGAGGCCAAGCTTAAGTGTTATTCCTCAGGCACTTTCACCTTGTTCATTGAGACAGGGCCTCTGTCTAGCCTGGAGCTCTCTAAGACTAGGCAGGCTACTGAGGGAGCTCCAGCTCTGCCTGTGTCTATTGCTCCAGCTCTAAGATTATAAGCAGCACCCCCCTGGCTGGCTTCGTCATTCATTCATTTATTTATGTATGTAGTGCTTAGTTATTTCTTTACGCATGTGAGGGGGTAAAAGGAGGATGTATATGTTTGCTACATAGTCTCGTAGAGGTGAGGGCAGGATGTTGGGTATCTTCCCTTGTTACTACACACCTTATTGCACTGAGATAGCCCCCTCAGTGATACTGAAACTCACTATTTTGTCTCAGCTGGATAACTATGAGCTATTGGAGTCTGACTGTGTTCATTCCCCAGTGATGGATTTCTGGGTTTTTATGTGAGCACTGGGGATTTGAACTCAGGTCCTCATGCTTGCAGAACAAGTAAGCCATATCCTGATCCTTCTCCCACCACTTAAAGAGAGTATACTGACTCTGAAGTCATCTTCACCCCTACTGGTTGGCTTGTGCCTAGTACCTAGTAGATGCTTGGCACTTGTTGAACAGATCAGTGTAAGTAGAAAGACACAGATCTGACTGATGCAGTGGGCAGGTGATCTGATTGTTGACCACTCCTCATCCACCGGGTAACAGATCATCAGGTTGGAGAAGTTTCCTGAGCTCAGACACTGTTGAGAACAAGCTATGTTCTACTCTAAGTTACTCCATGTTGAATGTATCTGTGATGTTTCAGGCTACACTCAACCCTAGTAGAAGTAGACTCCATTTCACAAGCAGATTCAAACTTCGTTTTGATTGAGACTGTAGATCCTGGATAGACACTGAAACTGTACCTCTTTCAGACACCACTCATCTAGCACAAGACTGATAAACGTCATTCCTAGGAATAGAAACAGAATCAGTCTTTCAGTTAAGTGGGTTGAACTGAAACTATAGAGATGAATTGATTATTAAAATCTTATCAGGGAAGCCAGACCTTATGGACACACCAGACAAAGGAAAACATATAATGTCCTCACCTGTACCCCATGGAGTGATGGCACCTATTGTGATGGTTGGGCCCCACAACACCAAGCACTATCTGATACTTGTTATATGCATTGAGGGAAAGAGGATTCACCAGACACAGTTCTGTCTCTTGCTGTATACTAAGAACCTACCCAACTGCCTAGCTGTCTGTCCTTTCGCCCATCTAGACCTGGACTTGATTCACTGTGACCCAATTCAACATTTCACCTCACAGACAGATTTTTCACTTTCACTCTCAAACCTGATCCTACAGCTCCAGCACCAGCTCTAGAAGCCAGCCTCTCCTGCCCTGGTCAGGTTCATCATATCAATATAGACTCTTTGAACCTGCTTCTAACTGTCTTGAGGTAAGTTGCAGCATCTTTGAGTTGTATTTATTCTGTAACCTATCATATGCCTATAGATATGTGGATATACTAAGTGTATGCCGTTCGATAGAAGAGTTAATATAAGCATTGACGACTAATTAGGAACCTGCATTTTCCTTGGACAGTTGACTGAGTTAAGTGTATTTTATGACAAATTGTTGCTATTAAACCTCTAAACCTTATGAGATTTATTGTTATTCAGTAAGTTCTGACATTGTGGAAAGAAACAAACAAGCTGAATGGTCTGTGTTTCTGCAGGATGCTCTCATGACAAACATCTCTTAGAAAGTGACGATAGCGATAAAGATACCAGGCATGACCCAATCCCAATTCCAATCCCCTCTCCTTTCTAATCTGCCAGGACATGCCTCCTGCCTCAGAAACAGCCTTCGGTTTTTTCCTGGGCTCCTTCCATTCAAGGGCCCTACATAAATATGTAATAGGATTCCACTACCAGGAAGAACCTATAAGAAATATATAAAGACAGGTAAAGGATGAGAACAGGGGAAAAATCTGCCCACAGTTGGGAACAAGCCACACTGTACCTAACACAATATCAGCATCGTGCTCTTGGAAAACAGACGTCAATGAGGAGAGCTGGTGTTTTGAGTTTATCTTCTAGTTTCTCCCTTCTGGGAGAATGACTTATGCTTTCTCCAGAGCCAGCACACACACCCTCCCTCTTCCCACCATGCTCCTCTTGCCCAGCTTGTTTCACATAGCTGCATTAGACAGTGTTCGTCTCAGGATTCCACCACCGGTTACAGATGGTGGACTAGCTTGAGCATTGGTCGTTTCCTGTCTAGATATTTGATCGACTGAGCACTCTCCGAGTCCCTCTCATTTGCTCAGAAGTCCACACCTAAAAGATCAAATCTTTTTGCTTAAATTACAAAGGGTTCCCCATGTGCTTTCTGTTTCCTCTGCAGAGACTCTGTGTTTCATTAATCTCCATGTGCTCAGGACATGTTTCAGCACACTTAATTTGCACCAAATCCTCGTTCTAGTTTAGTCTAATTTCTAGAGTGAAACCCCAACATAGAGTAACTCTGATTCTTATAGACACAGGGATGCCAGGGGACCACCCCTCCACCAGCAGCTTCCTCTAGAGTCCATGGATATCGACTAAGACCAAGAGGCTCCCAATCATTACACACATAATTATTCTCAGTCTGCATGTAGCCTGAAAAGTTCTCTTCTACTTTCCATATGTTCTTTTCTCTTGATCCATCCCCCCTCTTTACTTTTCGCTACAAAAGTCCCTTGACAGTGTCCCACATTACAAATACACACTTGCCCCAGGCTCTGACTGAATTTGCTGTCTGTTTAATACTTACTCCATATGGGATAGATTAACACAAAAAGCTTTAGCCTTGTACAACACTCAGATACTTTCATGTAGTGGCTGGGAGTTTGGGGGGGTGGGACATGAGCGCATAAGTGGGTGCATGTACCAAGAACAGAAATCCATTGAGCTCCCCCAGACCAGACGTCTACATTCTACAGGGCTCTCAGCAGCCAATAAATTTGACTTGAGCTGGTGAAGCAAACCCTTCTCTCTAAACTAAGCATAATTGCGAGATGCTATTCTGAGTGCCAAAAACGTCAACCTTGAGTTGCAAACATGGACACATTTAAACAGAACCATATGTAGGATTGAAAAGAGAAATTAAAAAGAAACCAACCATTCTACCTTTTGCCCCACAGATAAATTACAAGGCAGCAGCCATGTCAGGGGAGAATTACAAAGCCAGTGATGATCAGGCAGCAATGTGCCAATCTGTTTTCAGTGGGGAGAATGTGATCAATGTTCTACAGACACCATCAATGGGGACAAGCCTTATGAATGCATAGGCATTGGAGACAGTGGATGGTAGTCCTGAGTGTATTCAACACATAATTAGCTTCCTATATTCTTCAGCAGTGTCACTGGACTCAGAAATAGGAATGTTTCATTGTGTTTGTGGTCTGCAGCTAACGAGCCTTCAATGGTGGCTTTCTATTCAGAGTGAATCCATTCTTCATAAAGGCCTTCAGGTCTCTTCAACCAGTAGCACCCCATCACACCCCCTCCCCCTTCAGCTCCTTCGACCCCCAGAAATATCTCCTGAGCTCAGCTGTCACTTGAATTATCATTCACCATATATGAAAATTAAGTTTTGCAGACCTTAACCAGCTCCAAGTGTCAATTGTGGGAATCCGAAGGATGAGGCTTAGATTATAATTTCTACATTAGGATCATGATTTCCCCACCAGTCCATGGGCTATATTTTCAATTATGTTAATATGACATAGCAACTTTAATTGGCTCACCTGAAGGTAGAGACATTGGTTCACAATTTTACCTCCCAGTTCGGCTGTGTGAATAGGGGAAGTATGCCAATTATTTATACATGACCATGGGTACGTTTTTCATGGGAACTGTTGCATTTTCACAGCATAAAATCAGCTTATTAAATTCAATGTTTATTGTATATATTTTTTTTAAAACAATGTGAGGCCAGGCAGTGGTGGTGCATGCCTTTAATATTAGCACTCAGGAGGCAGATTAAGAGGCAGGCAGATCTCTGAGTTTAGGACAAGACCTGTGTGTTCTACAAATTAAATTAAGTTCCAGGAAAGCCAGGGCTATACAAAAAGCCATGTCTAAAAACAAACAAACAACAACAAATGAAAAACAAACAAAAAAAACCCCAGAAAACCAAAAGTTATTTATATACTGAGTGCAGGGACTGTGTGTGTGTGTGTGTGTGTGTGTGTGTGTGTGTGTGTGTATGTTGTGTGCATGTGTATGTGTGCTCACACGCGCATACATGTCCGTACATGTATGCCATCCAGAAATCAATATTTAGTGTCTTTTTAAATATTTCTCCACCTTAGGTTTTGAGACAGGGTCTCTCAGTAAACTTGAAACGTAATGATTTCAGGTTTCTTCCTGTCTCTGCTTTACCAGCTGCATTTCCTACATTTTTGTTGTTGGGATTAAAATATTGTGACTAAAAGATGCTTAAGGAGGAAAGGGTTTATTTCAGCCTTCAGTTCCAGAGTGATAGAATTCATCTTGGTGAGGAAGACATACCAGCAGTCAGGGAAAGCATGGCCATAGGTGCAACAACTTGCCTAATTACATTTCGTTTTTCATCCACATAGAGCAAACAGTGTGCGTGTGCGTGTACATGAGCATGCTTGCTTGCATGCCTGTGTATGCATGCGCGCAGGGAGATGGGCATGTTATAAACTTTCAAAATCCTCAAACGCATGTGCCTTTGGGGAACATTTCTCATTTCCACCTCTCCAGGAGCTCTGAGACTGCAGATATGCACTGCTGAGCCCAGGTTGCTACATGGATCCTAGGGCTAGAATTCAGGTCCTTATGCTGACATGTTGTCTACCCAGCTCCCAAAAGAAATAATATTTGGAAATAGCTAGAAACATGGGGGCGATGGTTTTATGTTCTATCCTTAACACTGATAGAAAATATATTGGGGATAATTGTACTATATATGGACAATGTAAACACAAAACCAGAAGATGATCCTCGGTGGAAAATCAGTGAGGTGATTAACCTAAGACGACTCTTCCATCTCTGATATTTTAAAAAGTAATCTCTTCCATCTCTGATATTTTAAAAAGTAATCTCTCTCTCTCTCTCTCTCTCTCTCTCTCTCTCTCTCTCTCTCAAACAATATTTTTTAAGTAGGAAAGCCCCATGTTAGGCTAATTTAAAGATGTGAGTATGGGGATCCACCAGAATACAGTAAAGCCCATTGTGTAGTGTATCAATGAACACAGGACTCGGAAGATTCTTAATCTCCCCTCCCTCTTTCTGGAGTATCTCACTTGCCACTATGATGGCCATCTCTCTGCATCTCTAGAACTTTCTGCACTCTCTATGGCGTCAGCTAGTGGAGGATGCAGCTTTTGAGCACCAAGCTGTTGGCAATGAAATCAGCATAGAACATCACCATGCTGCAGTTCAGGACAGAAGCTGAGAAGCTTTTTGTTTTGCAACCTTTGAGGTAATCTAACATGAGGTCTCCTTTTTGCCGAGAATTTGCCAGCCCTTTGGTATGAAGTTATAATAAATGTAAATGATAATAAGGTTTTAACAAATTCTCTTCCTTTAATAAGTAGCTTTCTGATGTGTGGTTTGTTCAGTTGGTTATCTGGTTGGTTTTTCAATACAGGGCTTCTCTATGTAGCCCTGTATTGAACATGTACTTATCAGGCTGGCTTCAAACTCAGAGATATTCCTGCCTCTGTTTCCTGAGTACTGGGATAAAGTTGTATGCTGTCAAAAATCATTAAGTGCAATGTTTCCAGTTCTATTTCTTGAAATATGGTGTTTTGTCATCTCCTACAGGGGAAGAACAATTGAAAAAGCTATTTGTCTAGTTTTTATCCTTGGTAATAAATTTCAGTCCAACCATAAATTATACACTAGAAGATAATAGTGAGGCTGAGTTCGGTGTTACTCTTAGGTTTAAGAATTGAAGTGTTAACTTTATTCCTATTCATAAGAGTTTTCCTTAATGAATATGGTCTTTAAATATTCTGTATTCAATTCTTTCCTATTTTGCATCCTTCTGGTTTATTCTTTCTCTCTGCTTCATTCAAATTCCTTCCCTTAAGGATGTAAGGAACCTGTATGCCATAGGATTTACTGAGCAGGGACACAGTTGCTCTTCAGGCACTGAGCTGGCTTCTTGTATTGGAGAAGAAATTCTGTGACTTTGTGGGTGTGTTTAAAACATTCCCATAGATAATCTTAACAAATTAATGAAACATCCTAGCTAATCTAAGAGCAGTGCATAGAGTGTAGGTACATGGGGTACCTAAATTCTATTAATAAAATTGGAACTTCATTTCTAATAGGAGAGCAAAGCAGAATACCTTTATCTTCTTAACAAATATAGAATATAGCATTGTCCAGAGAATTAACTCATTAAAAATGTGTTTCCCAAGTCTCAGCCTGGCCTTCAGAATATCCTATAATTTCCTCTCACCGCTGCCTTTGAACATTCCTGAGCCACAGAAGACCGGTTAGAGTTCTTAAGTGCAAAAACTGCATTACCCTCTCAGTTATTCCTTATATCCTTTATCTAGAGAGGCATTCCTTCCTCTTCTCTACCTCCACTCAATCCCCTTCCTATTTCCTGTTCAGCTCCCTGAATTCCCTTGCTGTGTTTTGGCACCTTTCTTTAATTAAGCTGGTTGGTGAATTGTTTCCCTAAGCTTGATTTTTGGGCACTGGTTCAGATCCCTGTAATTTCTGAAACATTTTGCCCAGCCTGTGGTTACAAAGGAGAATATAACAAGCTTTGCCTTCAAGGAGCCAAGCATAGAGAAACTGGTAGACGTCAAAGAACCACGAGACTGACACTAAGTGTACAACTGGGTATCAGCTGGGGCACAGAGAAAGAATCTAGCCAAGGCTCAGAGCATCAAGGAGACTTCCCAGGGTTCAAAGGGCTGAGTATAACTTTTACATAGCATGAGACATTGTCTAGGGTAGAAAGTGTGGGTGAGAGTTATACTTCCTGCCAAGGTATGTGAAGAATAGCCATTAACAGTGGAGTTTTTAAAATTCATTAATTTCCCAAGACAGTGTTGCTGTAAGCACACCACTTCTCTGTGACTTGGAGGTTTTGTGAACTCAGTTTCTTCTTGGGTATGAGTACAACTCTTTCCACTTGGGAAAGCATGTTCTCTTCCATTATCGGTATAGCATTGTACTGGAAGGATGGTGATCTGTTTCAAATGGACAGGATGAAGCCAGAGTGTATTCTCCAAGCCAAATCCACCTTGTTTCACATCCTTTGAGAAGCTCTGCTCTTCACTAATAAAAGAAGGCAGCAAGAAGCTTTCACTGCAAGGAGTCCTTGTTACTTCTTGCACATAGCTCTTCTCTTTCTCAGGCCTGTGAGGCTAGAAGAGAAATTAGGCAGCAGTAAGCCACAAAGCCCAGAAGCCCCAAAGAAGAGGTATTCCCTTCACCTAGAATCTACCATGTTGTTCCATCCCACGAACTGCTATGATACCTTGAAGGTGACCTTCAGCAGCATTGCTAACTAATGGGGAAAAGGCATCAGTAAAGATGGATATTTTCATGCTTCTGGGAACAACAGGTACAGTGTGGGTAGGTTTCAGCTACCAGGAACTTTGTTCAGGGTAAGTGGTAGTCACTGGAGGCTCTTCCTTAGCATCAGAGGGTCTTTCATTCATTCCATTTCTTGCAGAATGTGGACTATTGTGAAAATCGTGATAAGACGCACAGAGCCCATGAAAGTGAGCTCACACGCAAATTGTGTGCCGACCCAGAGCCATAAGTGATGTGTTCAGTCTATTGATTGCATTTATGTAGGAGCCACAGGAGAGCCTTCCTCTCAGCATGGGTGGAAGTGAGGGATTCGGCAACATTTGAAGGCTGATGAAGGCTCTCTGGCTGTCGGGAAGTCTAATTGGCTGGTATTTTTCAATCCTGGCAGGGGTGGATTTTTTTTTGAAACAAAGTAGAAATATCACAATAATTCAACCAATAGCATTTTTACAAGGCTCCTGAAGGCTCTCTTGGGGACTTCTATTTCTTCTCTTCCAAAACCCCTTAAAGGTTATCTTTTTATCAATAGAATGCTCATACTTCATTTTTCAAAGGTCTCCAGTGCCTGTAGAAGGGTTGAAATAACATAAGCCTGGAAAAAATATGCTTTAGGGACAATGGTGACATTTCTTGGCAAACAATTGGCAATTTCCAACATTCAGTTTTGCCTTTGATTGGTAATTAGTTCACAATGTTCAACTCGGCTCACCTTTGAGGAAGTTGGGAAGATAATGCCGTTCTATTGCCTTTTAATTATTTTAATCATTAAAACTTTGCACAGAACAGATACATGCTGCTCTCGTTTTGTGGGAGGTGAAGCTTGTAAACTCAGAGAGGGAAGCCAATTTGAAGCTAACAGAGGCAGAGCGGTAAACTCCATAGTTAATTGAACAAACCCTCATAGGGTACCTCACATGTGCCAGGCACTGTGCTTAAAGCTGGGGAGACATAAAAAGGAATTGGCACATTGAGTGCCCTCCAGAGGCATGCAAGCACACATAAGTAACTATAAACCATTTGCTAAAGACCTAAGTGTGCTATCTCTCTGAAAGGCATTGTGACGATGTGGTGACAACTGTATCCCATCCTGCCTGGAAGTGCTGGCAAGCAGGCTCATCACTGTCTAGCCCCTGTGGAAAATTCTCCAAAGCACAGTGCACACCAGATTAAAGAATCCAATGTCTGTAACTGGGATGCTGAGACCAGGGGAGGATCTGGATTCAAGTGCTGAACTGACTTCAGCAGTCTCTGTTCTCACATCCTCGAGGGGTTTGTTTCCCACCTAAGGGTTGGCTTCGTTCTCAGGTCCTCTGCGGAGACAAGGTGCTACAATGCCACATTTCTCTCGGGTTCAAGCAGAAGCCCAGTGATGCCCGAATGCTGCAGAAGGACCAAAGGATAGCCTCACTGTGCCTTGCCCACTCCGAGTCAATTCTTGGGGATGCATTTTCCTGATTAGGCCAATTAGAGCCAGCAGCCAAGCTGAAAGAAGTATCTACTCTATCCAAGCCTTCTGGGTTAAAAACCTTAGAAGATCAATCGACTTCCCCCTACATTAAAATGAACAAACAAAACCACATTATCGGTTTGGTACACATTTGAATAGATGTGGGTGAGAGGAAAGAAGAAATGAAATGTTTGCTTCGTGTAGAAGTATAAGGAGAGTGTTGACAGGTGTGTACAGAAGGAGGCGAACACAACAAGAGAAAATATTCACACACACACATAGACACACACACATATATATAGTCACAAATTCCATATGCAAATTATTGTTCAAACCCAAAGGAATGGAGACTAAACTATTTCGAGAAAGTAGCAAACATTCTGGGCTGGGGTTGGAGTTTAAGAGGAGAGTCTTGAAAGAAAACCAAAGTTCTGTGGATCAGCTGTCAACTTACTGTTGAGACAATTTACATCTATGGTCTTTAGAGTACATGGATTGTCTGTTTAGGAACTAGTACACAGGGGTGGGGTTGGGCTCTTTAGAGCATCTCCTAGTAGACACTTGGAAAAGAAGGAATGCCCACGCCCTTGTGTGTGATGGCAGATGTGCTGTTTTAACTTGATTGTCAGATTGATTAGAACCAACTAAGAAACAACTCTCTCTCTCTCTCTCTCTCTCTCTCTCTCTCTCTCTCTCTTTCCCTCTCTCTCATGTGTGTGTGTGTGTGTGTGTGTGTGTGTGTGTGTGTGTGTAAAGGTTTTTCAAGAAGGATTACTTGAGAGAAGACTCCTGGCAAAGTGGGGTGTACCTTCTGATGGTAGCTCAGATGCAAAGAGGTCTCAGGAAAAGGACATGCTGCTTGCCTGCCTGCCTTCATCTTTCACTGCCATCTTTCACTGCCAAGGTGGACTGAAGACAAGGACTCTCTGCAGGGACCCTCCACTCTGGACCAGTCAGCTGCAGGGTTTGCAGAGCTCCATCATGCTGGCAGAGATTGTTTGGCTACCTATCCTGTATCCCACAAACTAACTTAATAAACCCCTGTTAGTCATACATACTCTTTATTGGTTCAGTTCTGGCGAATCCATAATATAACATGTCCAAGTAAATATTTCCAAAGCCATGTTCTGTGCATTTCTGTTCATCATTTCAAAGTGAATGAGCACTTGTTGTCTAGTCTCTGTGGCTTTCAGTAAAGAAGGAATGACTCATGACAGTGCAGTGCTTCCAAACATGAATAAATCTCACCCTTTCCGAGTTAACAGTAGAATCTACTCTGCAGCTCCACACTCAATTCAGCCAATGGCAGGTGTGTGAGAGTATGTGTATGAATGAGTGTGTGAGTCCATGTGTGTGTGTATGTGTGTATTGCCTCACTCCTGAGTCTATAGTATTCGTATTTTTAAATGTATATATGTATGTACCTACTTGTCTGTATATATGTACACCACATGCATACAGTGTCCACAGAGTCCAGTGGAGTATCAGATCGCCCTGAAACTGGATTTGCAGACATTCATAAGCCCCCTGACATGAGCGCTGAGAATTAAGCTAGGTCCTCTACAAGAGCAGCAAATGTCCTCAACTGAAGAGCCATTTCTGCAGCCCCCAGAGTAGAGATGGGCATTACCAATCATCTAGAGATGATTTAACCCACAATTAATTATGAGCAAAAGTCACATGTAGAAAATATCCCACAATGCACACTGTGGGACAGCTGTCCTAGTAATGGAGAAAGGGTAAGGTTCATACATGTTTATGCTGATTTCTTCCCATGTGCAGACTTCATGCCTCAAACATTATGGAAAAACTGTGATTGTGCAGACAGGTTCATTGAATTAACTACCTGGGCTCTTTTCATGATTGTGAGCCCTGGTCTAATCACCTGGTCTAATTCATGGTGGGAATTTTTGTTTCAACTCCCTATTTGAAGACAAACTGTTTAGGGAGTTAAAAAAGAAAAGAGAGAGACATCCTGATTCTAATACAATCTCATGACAAGAAAAGTGTGTGTGTGTGTGTGTGTGTGTGTGTGTGTGTGTGTGTGTATCTGTCTGTCTGTCTGTCTGTCTGTCTGTCTGTCTCACACACACAGCACACACACATACACACACAGAGGGTGAGGGAGATAGATAGATAGAGAGAGAGAGAGAGAGAGAGAGAGAGAGAGAGAGAGAGAGAGAGAGAGAGAGGTTTGCCTATGGCTGCTATTTTCCAAACATGGTTTAATTACTTTTATTCCTTGAGATTTGGTGTCCATGTAAAGAAAAGGAGACTAGTAACTAAGGATACAGCTCATCTCTGGCAGGTAAAAGTTCCTCCTAGAGCTCTTAGCCAAGCAGACCAAATAAGACCCTGGGGTCACTGAACTATACTCAGCAATCACCAGGAAGGTTGCTTTCTTCAACACCAATCCCTACCCCACCACACACACCACCAGCACCACCAGCACCACCAGCACCACCACTACCACCAATGCTTCAAATTTACCTTGCTGATTCGTTCTTACACATGAAATCTAAACTGACCTGCTAGCTGGGTCCTTTCTGGAAAGTAGAGGTTCCGCCAATGTTATTGGTGTAGCATTCTTGGGCTTCTCCCATAGAGTCTCACATATCCCCATAGTTCTCAGATACCTGGTGAGTGGAGAAACTGAAAGAGGATGATTAACTGAGCAGCTAAGTCACACCTCCTGGTCAGTCCTGAAGCATCACCTTAGGGACAGAGGTTGACTCAAGAAACACCAGTGAGCTTCTACATGACACAGGCTCCTTTCCCTCTCCTGGGGTCCTCAATCCTTCTGTTTCAGATGTAGCTAAATCAAGGCAGTTCTAACATAGACAAGAGAACATCAAGCTTTGGAAAATCAGGTTCAAACCATACACACACACTGAGAGATCCTGTCTTTTGTTTGTTTTTGTTTTTGTTTTTGTTTTTCATACAGGGTTTCTCTTTGTAGCTCTGGCTGTCCTAGAACTCAGTCTGTAGACCAGGCTGGCCTTGAACTTAGAAATCCACCTGCCTCTGCCTCCCTAGTGCTAGGATTGAAGGTGTGTGCCACCACTGCCTGTCGAGATCCTGCCTTGACACAGGCACAAAGCAATTGGTGAAAGACACCAGTATTGCCGTCTGATGTCAATATGCATACAAACACACACACACCTGAACACAAATGATTAATTTCAGTGTAGCTCAGATATGTTTTCTACAGGATGTACTAATGTAGAGTAACATAAATTAATATGTATTGCACACATACATGTACTCATACATATATTATATTTCAATTAGAATTATTGTGAAAGTCACATGAGGAAATAAACAAAAATCTCTGTAAAATAGGAAGTGACATTTGTAACTGAATAATTACAACTATGCCCAGCGTATATGTGATACAACTCTTAGAAAACCATCCAGACACAGACAGCAAGACACGGTCAATTTTCACAAGAGGTATCCACACAGCCCCTCTCTGAGCCCTTTTCAGTGACTAAGGGGTCTTTGGCTAGAAACATGTTAGCTTTGCATGATTTCCTGCCTGCCAGTTAGACAAAATGACCTGCTCTGAGCAGGAAATCCAGGAGGGTGGAGTTTGCCATGGACAAACGCCTTTATCCCTGTTCCTTCATTGGTAAACTAGCACAAAACTTAAAGGAAACTAATTGCATCTTCTGATTTTTCTGCTCTTCTGTCACGGAAATGTTTCCACAAGAAATCTCATGTCCCAAATCCCTTGGGTTCATTTTCTAGGTCCTGTTACAACGTTTCTGCTTCAGAAGCAGAAGAAACAGGATTATGTTCTGTCTTTTCTCCCCCTCTCCTTCAGTACACACTTAAACAAACCCCCACAGACTTGAGATTGGTTTGACATTTAGATTTCAGTATCCATGCTGAGTCTAAATGCAGTGAAGAGCCCCCTTCTCTCTTTCAGTAAATGAATTTTCAATTTACCAATAAGAAAATCACGGTATTGGACTTGTAGAACCTGTCTTAACTTTGCATTTGGAGTATAATTAATATTAATTGAATATGCATCGATTTTGTTCTTTGGACTAATGGAGTAATTTTAAAAAGAAAAGCCTGTTTCAGTAATTAAGCAGATTAAAATAGATAACATATATTTCTTACTTAATCAGTCCAATAATTGAGTTCCACTAGTTTAAATTCACATCTACTCTTTATTTAATCAAAGCTAAATGCTGTGTATATTCTGAAGCTAAATAATATGTGGACAGTGGATTTAATTCAGAGAATAGCATTTCAAAGCCACCGTTAGTATATTTTTTATTATTGTTCCGTGAACATTATCTATTTATAAACACTTCAAAGAAAACACTAGCCCACCCACTTGGTATGGCAGCCCAGTGAGAGTAGATCCCACCTTTCATCAAAGAACTTCCTTTTGGCAGCAGACAGAGACCATAACTGTAATATGAAACATTAGTATATTTAATATTATTAAAATTTATTAGAATTGCATTTTCTAGGCTTCTTCATTTAGTTAATATATCATCTTTCCTTCTTCCAATGCCTCCCATATCTTGCCATTCCCAATCCTTCTCAAATTTATACTCTTTTAATTTAATTTATTTAGTTAGTGATTTAATTATTAATTACTTGTTACTCATGCATGCATATATAAGCTTATAAGTATATAAGTGCAATCTATGGAATCCACTTAGTACTGGTTATATATATTTTAGGGCTGACCACTAGATACTGGATGACCATTTAGGGGACCTCTCCCTAGGGAAGACTAATTTTCCCTCTTTCAACAGTCTTGCATCCTGTAGGTCTTCATTTAGGGGTTTGCCCTACTGCAATATTCTCTACCCATCCACATTAGCCTGTCAACTGGTGTTGTCATTGTGTGAGTCTTGTTTTGTCAGACACACTATGGGATTGTGTAGGCTCAGCTTCTCCATCATACAAGGAAGCTATTACATCACAGCTGACTTCCAGGTGCACCAGCTCTTACAATCTCTCTGTCTGCTCTTCTGAATTGTACTCTGAGTCTTAGATGAGGAAATTGTGTTGGAGATTCATCACTATGGGCTGGGCACCCCATGGCCCACTTAGTATTGCTTATATATGCCCACGGCAGTTGTTCTTTGCATTTTGACCCAATCCTAGTGCCTGTTATGGTCTGTGTCTTTGCAAAAAGGAACATTTTTAATGAAATGTGGGAGCTACTCTCACTAGGCTACCATGCTGAGTGGGTAGTCTAGTGTTTTCTTTGACACGTTCAACAAATGCTGCAATGGGAAGTTATTTTTTTTTTGTTTTTAATTTTTATTTTCTATATTCTATGTTTACATTCCAAAGGCTTTCCTCTTTCCCAGTTCCCCCCCACCATACGTCCCATAATTCCTCTCCCACCAACTATTCCCCAATCATTCCCCCTCCCCCCACGGTTTCTCTACAAAACTGGATCCAGTCTTTACAGGCCCAGGGACCTCTCCTTTCTTCTTGGGAATCATTTGACTTGCTAATTGTGCCTTGAGCATTTAGGGCTTCTGGGCTCATTAATATCCACTTATCAGTGATTGCATTTCATGTGTATTCTTTTGTGATTGGGTTAACTCACTCAGGATGATATTTTCCAGGTCTAGCCATTTACCTACAAATTGCATGAATTCATTATTTTTAATTGCTGAGTCGTATTCCATTGTATAAATATACCACATTTTCTGTATCCATTCCTCCTTTGAGGGATATTTGGGCTCCTTCCAATTTCTGGCTATTATAAACAAGGCTGCTATAAACATAGTGGAGCATGTGTCTTTATTGTATGCAGGAGAATCCTCTGGGTATATCCCCAGGAGTGGTATGCCAGGGTCCTCTGGAAGTGACATGCCCAATTTTCTGAGGAACCTCCAAACTGATTTCCAGAGTGGTTTTACCATTTTGCAATCCCACCAACAGTGGAGGAGGGTTCCTCTTTCTCCACATCCTCGCCAGCACCTGTTGTTTCTTGAGCTTTTAATCTTAGCCATTCTGACTGGTGTGAGGTGGAATCTCAGGGTTGTTTTGATTTGCATTTCCCTGATGACTAATGATGTTGAACATCTCTTAAGGTATTTCTCGGCCATCCGAATTTCTTCTGGTGAAAATTCTTTGTTTAGCTCTGTACCCCATTTTTTTAATTTAATTTTTATTTTCTATATTCTATGTTTACATTCCAAAGGCTTTCCCCTTTCCCAGTTCCCTCCCACCATATGTCCCATAATTCCTCTCCCCCCAGCTATTGCCCAATCAGTTCCCCCCTCCATTTCTCTGTTCTGGGTCTACAATACTGGATCCAATCTTTACAGGCCTAGGGTTCTCTCCTTTCTTCTTCTTGGGAGTCATTTGACTTGCTAATTGTGCCTTGAGCATTTAGGGCTTCTGGGCTCATTAATATCCACTTATCAGTGATTGCATTTCATGTGTATTCTTTTGTGATTGAGTTAGCTCACTTAGGATGATATTTTCCAGATCTAACCATTTTCCTACAAATTGCATGAGTTCATTATTTTTAATTGCTGAGTAGTACTCCATTGTATAAATATACCACATTTTCTGTATCCATTCCTCCTTTGAGGGATATTTGGGCTCCTTCCAATTTCTGGCTATTATAAACAAGGCTGCTATAAACATAGTGGAGCATGTGTCTTTATTGTATGCAGGGGAATCCTCTGGGTATATCCCCAGGAGTGGTATGCCAGGGTCCTCTGGAAGTGTCATGCCCAATTTTCTGAGGAACTGCCACACTGATTTCCAGAGCGGTTTTACCATTTTGCAATCCCACCAACAGTGGAGGAGTGTTCCTCTTTCTCCACATCCTCGCCAGCACTTGTTGTCTCTTGAGTTTTTAATCTTAGCCATTCTGACTGGTGTGAGGTGGAATCTCAGGGTTGTTTTGATTTGCATTTCCCTGATGACTAATGATGTTGAACATTTCTTAAGGTGTTTCTCGGCTATCCGCATTTCTTCTGGTGAAAATTCTTTGTTTAGCTCTGTACCCCATTTTTTGATAGGGTTATTTGGTTCTTTGGGGTCTAACTTCTTGAGTTCTTTGTATATATTGGATATTAGCCCTCTGTCGGATGTGGGGTTGGTGAAGATCATTTCCCACTTTGTTGGTTGCCGTTTTGTCCTTCTGACAATGTCCTCTACCTTACAGAAACTTTGTAATTTTATGAGGTCCCATTTGTCAATTCTTGATCTCTGTGTTCTGTTCGGGAACTTTCCCCCTGTGCCCATGTCCTCCAGGATCTTCCCCAGTTTCTTTTCTATTAGTTTCAGTGTGTCTGGTTTTATGTGGAGGTCCTTGATCCACTTGGAGTTGATCTTAGTGCAAGGAGATAAGAGTGGGTTAATTCGCATTCTTCTGCATGTTGACCTCCAGTTGAACCAGCACCATTTGTTGAAAAGGCTATCTTTATTCCATTGGATGGTTGTGGCTCCTTTAGCAAAGATCAAGTGCTCCTGGATTGGCAGGATCAATATAGTAAAAATGGCCATCTTGCCAAAAGCAATATACAGATTCAATGCGATCCCCATCAAAATCCCAACTCAATTCTTCATAGATCTAGAAAGAGCAATTCTCAAATTCATCTGGAGAAACAAAAAAAAAAAAAAAAATCCCAGGATAGCTAAAACTATTCTCAACAATAAAAGGACTTCTGGGGGAATCAATATCCCTGACCTTAAACAGTACTACAGAGCTATTGTGTTAAAAACTGCATGGTATTGGTACAGCAACAGGCAAGTGGATCAATGGAATAGGATTGAAGACCCAGAAATTAACCCAAGGGAAGTTATTGAGCCCTTCTCTGTGCCTCAGTTTCCTCATTTGTGAAACAGAATTACAATGCAACCTGACCCACTGGCTTTTGTGATGATTAAACAGGTGCCCAATCCTCAGAGTCAGTGTCACATAAAAACCCTGCTAGTATTTGATACTCCCTCCTCTTTAATTATTGGAATCATACCTTGGATATTCCTCAGGGCACTGATGAAGTCAGGAAGTACAGAGGCTGAGCCACAGGCCTCCCTTCCTCTGTAGAAGCTTGTCAAGCTAACATTGCTTGGAGGTAGAGGTACAGAGAGAACTCTCTGTGTGTGTGCACTTCACATTCAGAATTGTCTCTTGGAGAGCAAACTCATGCATTCTGCATCAGTATGACTCCCATTTGACATGGCAGCTGCTGCGTACGGACAATCTCTAACTGGCTATGGAGGCTGATATTGCTGGGTTTTACATGGGTGAAATAATCCTGAAGCTCCGCACTCACACACTGAGAAAGTGAACAGACGTCAGGCATTGCATAACAGAACCCATGACTTCACCTTGCTATCAGATATGCATACCATATAGTAGTTGAATGTGTTTCCCGACATTTAACTGGTAGAAATGAAAACTAATTTAATTTTCCTTTTACCATGAGAATTTCATTTTAAAACTTAGCGATTGTGCAATTCTTTCAGGGAAAGAAAACCTTTTTTTGTACCTAAAATTCATAAAAGAAGACAGTATTTACAATTGCTGTAGGCTGCACCATGGCTCAGTGGAGGGAAAGCAGAGGGGGCACCTGGTCTAGGGTTACATAAATATTTTCTTTCTCTACCTCATGTCTAAAACGGTTGCTAAATGCTATTTCCTTTAAACCTGTACATAGAAATTTAGCAAATATCAAAAGTCAATACTTGATAGGTAAAAGGACCAGGAAATGCTTCACATATTCACACACACACACACACACACACACACACACACACACACACACATCATACTGTGGATAACTGATGTCCTGCACGTTCCTAGCACGCCAAGAGAGTTGTTTCAGGATGGGTTTGTTTCCTTGCCAACATGAAGACCAAAAGCTAGGTAAAATTCTATACTCTTAGCTAAGTGGTCAAGAGAAGGGAGGAGCTGCTAATGCTGATCCAATTCCACAGCTCAGAGAGTTCCGCAAGAACAAATACATACTAGAGAGGGTCAGGCTCTCAGCATGGTCCAAGGCCCATCATTCTCAGAGTCAGTCCATTGTGATTTATGCTAGGGAACTCAGATCAGTGGGCAGGAACAGGCCAGGCTCCATCTTGTTAATTTCAGACATTTTGATTAGATTACTGATGGGAGTCTTCAGTAGACAATAGTCTGATGGGGGTTACTACCCTGGCTTCCTGGCTTGGGGCACTGGGCTGTCTCATGCATTTAAATTTTACCCATCTGTCCTCTAAGCTTCTTAACTTGTGGTCGGTAATGCAGAGAACAAAATGCTCAGTGAGGTTGTTGGACTCCTCCACAGATGCACAAGTGTATGTGTATGTGTCTATGTAAATGTGTGTGTGTGTGTGTGTGTGTGTGTGTGTGTGTGTGTGTGTTACAGAGTATAAGTCCAGTCAAGAACCAGAGTGATATAATTTACAGGCTGAGTTCTACAAAATTCCAGACAGTGGTAGATCAGGTAGAGAGAGAGAAAATTCCCTTATTCAGTCTTGTGTCCTGTTGTGGCCTGGATATGTAGGACAAGGCTAGCTCACATAGAGGAGACCAGTCTCAACCAAATGCAAATCTTATTACAAAATACCCATGGACACACTTAGATAATGTCCAACCAGAAATCTTGTTACTTTGTGATTCAGTCATGTGACACATAAAATTAACCATAATAACCTAAGCAAAGAGAAATTTTCAGGGAGTCAGCCTCAAAGCAAGAAAGCCAGGAGCCTCATGAGTACACAGAATACAGTTGTGATAACTCATTGGTGCACAGAACCAGGATAAAAGTGTGCATCCTGTGAAGTGGTGCATTTGACTGGAGGGGGAAAAATTAATAGCTCTATGGCTTACAGACCTCGGGTGAAAAGCTGAATCTCACGTCTCCAAGCTCACTTCACATAGATATAACGAGAACTCTGCATGCTAAATCATTCAAAGGTATGAGTCTGGTAGCAAAAAAATCTGCTGCTACTATCATTCCTATCATTATCATACATTGCTCATGTTTGCCTATAAAAATTGATTGTAATTCAGCAATCTTCATTTTCACAACAATAGGTATTCCTTTAAAATGGCAAAAGCTACCACTTAGATGCCCAGGACACTGCAGAGTTTATAAGGTTTCAACTGGAGCAGAGGTGTTTGCAGTTGATGGTATTTGCCTTGAGAACACGATAACATTATGTCCAAATTAACTTTGTCCATTCTAACTCCTCAGGAGATAATAAATTACAATGTACAAAATTCCCATCTTTAAAACAGGCTACTGGGCTTAACTAAGGCTGCTTGCTTTCATGTGGGTGTGAGGTGACTAAAGGGAATATGGACAACTTGCCAGTAGTCACACCACTAAACAAAATGATCTCTCCTACTCAAGTACCATTAACTGTCTCAGGTGGAGTGGGGCTTCATGAAACCTATGCCCACCCATAAGGGCATGTTGGCAGGTAGGCAGAACCTTGGGTGGGGCTTATGCAATAGCCACAACTACTGGGAGTTGATGGGTGGAACCATCATGTCCACTGTTTTACAGCCCTCATCTTCTTCTTTTTCTGGCTCCCATATCCTCTCTTCTTTTTCTCCCTCCCTCCAACAATGCTCCTTAAAAATGTCACGTGACGGATACATTACATGTGCCCTGACTCACAATTACTACAGTGCCCAGCACTTGACTTCTTCAGGAAATGGCCAGTGCAGAGTGTTCTAGCTCTCTCATTATCCACAGAACCCTGGGAGGACATCAGAACACCTGTTCCCAGGCTGCCATGAGTCACTCTTAAACTTAGACTCTGCATCTCATCTTGCCTGGCAGGAGAATTTTATTTGCAAGCAAATACCTTTCCATTAAATCCTAGGAAACAATGACTAAACAAAAATTAAGGGAATGTATAAGGACAGAAGTACACAGAAAAGTGGCAAAAGCATGTGTGAGAGAGAAGAAAGCGCCACATAGCAAATTGGGAACCATACTAAGGTCATAGTGGATAAGGGACAAAGGTTGTCTGAAAATCCCCATATCCCATGTCTTAGCAGGCTTAGTGACTTCATAGGCAGCAGAGCATAAAGGAATTGATACTTGAGAGCAATTGAGGATCACATCTTAACAGACTGGTGCTTCCTGCTTCTGTAATCTTTGCTCTTTAAATACGATTGCCATTCTGTGAACAAGTCAAAGGAAAGGCTCATAGGCAGAGGTGATAAGCCATAGGCCAGCTTTCCAAATAGCCAGTACTGGACCTTCTGTCTGGGGAGCATCTTAGAACAGACCATCCAGTGTCTGCTACACATGCTGTGAGCAGGCTCTCCACACTGGCCCATGCTGGACCCATAGAAAATATAAATGATTGCTGTGATACGAGCTACAGAATTCTGGGGTGATATTTTTTATATCACAACAGATCAAGGACAGTGAATAACGAAGGGAGGCCTCTCATTTCAAATACAAGAAGCCATTGTGGAATCCAGTGAAACCACCTACATGTTAGCTCAACTATGTGGCCAGTCTCAGATCCTTAGACCAACCAAGCAATTGCCACACATTTTCCTTTCTGATAGAAACCTGCAGTCTAGCCATGTTCTTGCCCAAACCCTTTTCCTCTTCTTCATGGTATATGAGAAATGCAGGCATACACAAGGAAATGAGGAACAGATTTCTTATCCAGGAAACCAGAGCTTTACATAATAACAAACATCTAGCTTCCTGCTTTGCGTGCCCCCGGGGACCAGTCGAGATAGTACATGTGCATATTGGAGCCAATTGTTCTGAAACTCATTCTGTTGTATACGTGTGACAGATTGGCATCTGGATATCTTCCTCTGGGAGCCCCCTCTCCTTATTTCCTGCAGGGGTCTACATGTGTGTTTGGCTATACATACCCGAGGGTGCTGAGCCTTCTACAGAAGACATTCTACTAGGCTGGATGTCTGGCTATCACCGGATTATTCTAATGGACTCTGTACTGTTGAAGGAACTACTGCAGAGTAAGAGTACAGGGATGAGATGCTTTGGAAAGATGAATTCCTGGGGCACTCAGTGAAAGCAGAAGAGTCTGAGCTGTGTGATGATACTACAGGGTCGACATGGAAACATTTAACCTCTTCAATCCCCTGTGCCCCAGACCCAGAATAGCCAATGTCATTGGTTTGCTTTGAAGTTGAATCAGTTTGAGATTCCTTCCACTATCGGGACTGCTTCTTTGCCTACCAATCTGGAAAGACCTATTTGGAGACAATTGCTACTGGAGTTATGCCCACTCTCTGCCTTTTACAGGATGCATCACTCCTGACTATTAAACACATATGTCTGAGATTATATCTAACATGGGTGATTTGATGATCTAACTTCAAAGAAAACTATTCTGTTAATTCTACAAAATTAGAAGCAATGATCATGTTGTTTCTTGTGATAAACGTCAGAACAGATCATAACATGAGTACAGTATCTGTTCTTCTGGCCTTGACAGAGGATCTCAACAACCCTCCCAACCATCTAGTGACATGTTCTCGTGTACTGTGCTAGAGAATAACCTGATACTTCTAGACCATCCTGTGAGTGCCAAATTTCCCAAATGAAAGAGCTGAGTTCTGTTGGCTAGGATACTCACCAGATCAGATGCAGGATGTGGTGGTTTGGTTCTCCCCTTCCTGATTCATCTGAATCTAGGGAAAGCACTAATCTCATCACCTTCCCACTCAAGATGTGTCTCTTCATTCCTGTTGCAGTAACTCTCATCAGGACTGGCTCCTGAGCTGCCCAAGGTCTTTCTCTGCAGGGTTATCTATTATATCTTGCCTTTGACATTAAGGATTCACTCTGACTGCACAGATACTAGCAGCTGGGCTCCCAAATGCCCAGGTAGGGCAACTTTCATTTCTAGATAACAGAGCCTGCTACCATCATCTCAATTGTCTCTCAAGCTTCCCAGACCTTCCCAGTGAGACCCACAGTCTTGTCATATTTACTAGGAAGACTTGGGTGCATTTGTTCCTCAGAAGTTCCAATAGCTGACAGAACCATTCTTCATGTTGCTCTTTATACAGTACATTTTATACTTTTCCTGTAACAGCAGCTACATAGGAACAGAGCTTGGAAGTGAAATCTCCTCTCAAAAACTCATGTGCTTGAGAGCTCACTTCCTATGTGCTGGTGATGTTTAGGGAGATTGTGGAACTTTTAGTGCATGGAGCCTAGCAGAAAGAAGTGAACTTCTGGAAAAGCAGCACTGCAGATAGTCTAGCCTCTCTTCCTGTCTTGTCTCTCCTTCCTGATCTGCCCAGTTGTTGGTAAGTTCCCATCAGCAATGGCACAAATCCCCTCCTATCACCATGCCTCCCCTGCCATGACAGAGTATGCACTCTTAAAATCATAACCAAGAAAGATATTTTCTCCCTTAAGTTGCCCCGACCAAGCATCTGATCACAACAATGAGAAAAGTAGCTAAGAAGTTAATCAGCACCATCATAGAATTGGCTTTAGTCTTTATAAGAACACTTCTACTCTCTGTACCATGCTCTGAAGATTCACTGTGTACTCATATAGGAAAGAGGTGTTGTCTTTATACAGAAAATATAGTCAGAACTCAGGAGACACCCAACACACATGCACCCAGTCTTAACACAGTGTACTAACAAAACAAGTGTCACATTTCGGGAGAATTCTGTAGGTTAGATCAATTTACAAATTTATAAGATAGCTAGCTTGACCTTGCATGCAATGGCTAACTTTCACTGTTGATCATTGTGTAAAAAGAAATGTGACCTGGTTTTCTAGACACTACGTAAGGAAGTTATAAAAAGAAGTTATATAAAGTTATATAACTTATATTATATATAATATAATTATATATAATATATATTATATATTATATTATATATTTTTAAAGTTATATAAAGCAAACATCACCAGTTCATTCAAATTGAGTGTATAACACAGGTAAATCATTAGGACTGTATTCAGAATAAATTTTAAGAATATATAAAACAAGATAAAACAGGAACCACAAAATCTACATATATAAGAAGATCTAGAGAGTGCTTGCTGAAATGTATAGATTAGAGTGATTTACAGTAAACATTAGAATTGTTTGTGTGAAAATAAATGTTAACTACCATTTTTAAGTCTATAAAAGCAACTTTTTAAAATTCCCCTGAAATGCTGTTTATTCTTTAAAAGAAGACTTTCACATTACTTTCTGAAAGTAAGTCTGCCCAAGTTAGGATTTATATTGCTGTTATCAAACACTGACCAAGAAGTAGCTTGGGGAGGAAAGGGCTTATTTTAGTTTACAGTTCCATATCACAGTCCATCATCAAAGGGAGTCAAAGCAGAAGCCTGGAGGCAGAAACAGAAGCATGGAAGAGTGCTGCTTACTGGCTTTCTCTCTATGGCTTTCTAAGCCTGCATTTACAACCCAGGGCTACTGCCCAGAGGTGACATCACCCTAAGTGGGCTAGGTCCTTCCACACCAATAATAATTAAGCAAGAAATTATGCTGTAGAGTTGACTGCAGGCAATCTAAAAGAGGCATTTTATGAATTTCTCTTTCTAGGTAACTCTAGCATAGAGTCATCCAAAAATAATAAAAAATAAAAACAAGCCCTTATAGCAGCAATCATGGGCAGTCTCCATATTGACACCAGGACACCACTAGAGAGGCCCAGCTAGACAGATTCAATCCAGGGCTACCATAGCGCGGGTGGATCTGCCAGGCTCTCGCCACCAGCCAGAGCCAGGGCCAGGGCTGCTGCTCTGCAGAACTTCTCCACGCCTTCCGGCCTTGCACCAAGGCAGCTGGGAACAGCCTGCCCAGCGTTCCCTTACAGTGGTGGTCGTGGTCGGTCTCCATACTGCAACCAGGACACCGCTAGAGAGGCCCAGGTAGACAGACTCAATCAGGGGCTACCATTGCTTGGGAGGATCTGCCATGCTCTCCCCACTAACCTGGGCAAGGGCGGAGGCTGGCAGGACATTTCCATGCCCTCCAGGCTTGCACCAACTTGGTTGGGAACCGCCCTCCCTGAGGTCCCCTCAGCACTCACAGAGGCAGTCTCTATCTTGCAGCCTGGTCATCAGTAGAGAAACAACAGGTGGGCCCAGCCTCACAGGAGGTTCAAACACCAGCCAGTGACAACAAGACCAACTAACACCAGAGAAAACCTGAAGGCAAAAGGAAAACATAGGAACATTACTAACAGAAATCAAGGCAACATGACAGCATCTGAACCCAGTTCGCCGACAATAGGAAGCCCTGGATAACCCAAAACCCCAGAAAAACAAGATTTGGATCTAAAATCACTGGTCAGGATGCTGGTAGTGGAACACATAGATAAATCTCTTAAAGAAATACAGGAGAAAATGGATCAAAAGTTAGAAGCCTTTACAAGGCAAAAACAAAAATCACTTAAAGAAATTCAGGAGAATATGGATCAAAAAACAGAAGCCAATAAGGAGGAAATACAAAGATCACTTAAAGAAATACAGAAGAATGTGGGTCAACAAGTAGAAGCTATGAAAGAGGAAACACAAAAATTTCTTAAAGAATTACATGAAAACACAATCAACCAAGTGAAAGATCTGAGCATATCCATCCAGGTTCTAAAAACAGAAGTAGAAACAACTAAGAAATCACAAAGGGAGACAACATTGGAGATAGAAAACCTGGGGAAGAAATCAGGGGCCATAGATACAAATATCAACAAAAGAATACAAGAAATAGAAGAAAGAATCTCAGATGCCGAAGATACCATAGGAACCATTGATTCAACAGTCAAAGAAAATACTAAATGCAAAGAGCTTGTAACCCCAAACATCCAGGAAATCTAGGACACAATGAGAAGACCAAACCTAAAAAGTATAGGTATAAATGAGAGTGAAGACTTACAAGTTAAAGGGCCAGCAAATATCTTCTACAAAATTATGGAAGAAAACTTCCCCAACCTAAAGAGAGAGATGTCCATGAATATACAAGAAGCCTACAGAACTCCAAACAGACTGGACCAGAACAGAAATACATCCCGTCACATAATAATCAAAACCCCAAATGTATTAAACAAAGAAAGAATATTAAAGGCAGCAAGAGAAAAAGGCCAAGTAACATATAAAAGAAGACCTATCAGAATTACACCAGACTTCTCACATGAGACCATGAAAGCTAGAAGATCCTGGGCAGATATCATGCAAACTCTAAGAGAACAAAAATTTCAGCCAAAACTACTTTACCCAGCAAAACTCTCAATCGCCATAGATGGAGACACCAAGGTATTCCATGATAAAACCAAATTTGCACGTTATCTTTCCACAAACCCAACGCTACAAAGGATAATAAGAGGAAACACCAACACAAGGAAGGAAACTACACCTCGGAAGAAGCAAGATAGAAACCTCCTCTCATCAAACCCAAAAGAAGAATTTTCAGCAGAAGAAATTTGGATGGCTGAAAAACACCTTAAGAGATGTTCAACATCATTAGTCATCAGGGAAATGCAAATCAAAACAACCCTGAGATTCTACTTCACACCAGGCAGAATGGCTAAGATTAAAATTTCAGGAGACAACAGGTGCTGGCAAGGATGTGGAGAAAGAGGAACACTCCTACACTGTTGGTGGGATTGCAAGATGGTACAACCGCTCTGGAAATCAATCTGGCGGTTCCTCAGAAAATTGGGCATGACACTTCCAGAGGACCCTGTCATACCACTCCTGGGCATATACCCAGAGGATTCCCCTGCATACAATAAAGACACATGCTCCACTACGTTCATAGCAGCCTTGTTTATAATAGCCAGAAGTTGGAAAAAGCCCAGATGCCAGATGTCCCTCAAAGGACGAATGGATACAGAAAATGTGGTATATGTATATGTGTGTATATATATATATATATATATATATATATATATATATATACAAAATGCAATACTACTCAGCAATTAAAAATAATGAATTCATGCAATTTGTAGGCAAATGGTTAGATCTGGAAAATATCATCCTAAGCGAGTTAACCCAATCACAAAAGAATACACATGAAATGCAATCACTGATAAGTGGATATTAATGAGCCCAAAAGCCCTGAATACTCAAGGCACAATTATCAAGTCAAATGATTCCCCAAAACAAGAAAGGATAGGACCCTGGGCCTGAAAATACTGGATCCAGTTTTGTAGGAGAGTACCAGAACAGAGAAATGGGGGGGGGGATTGGGGAATAGTTGGGGGAGAGGAGTTATGGGACATATGGTGGGGGGGGGGAACCGGGAAAGGGGAAAGCCTTTGGAATGTAAACAAAGAATATAGAATAAAAATTAATAAAAATAAAAATAAAAATAAAAAACAGAAAAAATCCCAACTCAATAGAGTCTGGTCCATGAAGGTTAGATCTCATGATGAGGTCTGAGAAAATACACATCTGCAAAGGTTGCAATTGCTCCATGATCTAACACAGCAGTGAGCCCAGATGTGCTGGTGTAACTTCTCAGGAGGACTCGTTTTAGGTGCTGGTCATTGCCTTTTCCTCTCAGAGCTCACAGACTGTTGAACACACATTACCATGAAGTAAACACTACTCTGCACTCCCACAGAGCAATAAACTCTCTCCTCCAGAATGACAAATCACTCATGTATGGAAAGCTTATGTCATTCTTCTACTGTCTAACCCATCTTAGTAAATTTCCAGACAACGGGTATGCCATGACAATCTCACCACTGCCAGGTCATGTCTTCATGGTTTAATGGCAGCTTTCCACTGGACTATATAGAAACACTGTGGAGCAGAAGCCTGTGTTTTAAGAACCATATAGAGATGAATATTTTATTTTAGAGTTAAAATGGTCCAAGGATTTCCAAATGAATTCATGTGTCTGTTGATATTATTTTGACCACTGAAAATGCAAGAGAAAAAGTCTCTAGTCTTTTTTTCTCTTAGTTTCAGAAAAAAAAATCTGTAGATAGGGTTTAAGAAGTCTTAACGGAATGATGTATAAACATAATGCAGGCATATGAATAGCATACTTATGTAACATATATAAAATATATTACATACATACAGATGCAGAAAAGAGGGTTAGAGATCATAAAGTCTAATATTCAAATCTCTAGGTTTCACCCCCAGCCTTCTGCAAAGCAGGAGCTGTAGGAAGTTCTCCGTTTTCTTTTTTTTCTTCTTCTTCTTTTTATATGGGAAATCCTTGCACCATTCTTGAAAGAACTGTCCTTTTATGCTTTGAAAAGACTTCTGACACTTCAGGTTGATGGTATTTTTGCCATCAGGAGATCCAGGCTTGAGTAGAAATCAAGCATCTCTGGGTTTCATGCTATCATGTGTGATCCCAATCGCTGAGCTTTATTCCAGTGCAGCTCGCTGTGGGTTAATTTCATGTTACTGATACTCATTGAGCTTCCCTGGTACAGGGGACATGTTAGTGAGGGCTGCTGCTCTGCGTCTTTCTTACGGTGTTCTCTGACACCAAGACCTTCCCTAAACATCTTTTCAGGGAATATGTATCAATTATAAAGCCCAAACTACGCTGGTCACCTTGAGGCTACCTGATCAAATAGTATTCCCACCTAAAGAAATTTACTAAATGTATAGCATCCACACACTTCTTCCATGTAGTTCTCTTCAAGACTTTCTGATACATGTGTTCTATTTTTCTTCCTTGCCTCACTGCTCTCTCTTCTCCCTTCTTTCTGTCCTCCATGGAAGGCTCCCTCAACATGTGCATGCCCAGCCACGAACTAGCCTCCCTTGCCACCGAGGAGAAGAAAAGGGAGTGAGCGTAAGATTCATGCTGAGTGTGACAGCACAGGTGATGGTTCCGTCTCCAAGTCCTTAAGCAGAACCACCCCAGCTGTCCACAAGCAAGGGCCCTGTGCTTTCTCCTTTTACATTTTGTAGTGAAAATTTTCAAGTAGGAGCCAAAATCAACAATCGTATATAGCTGTCAACTTCCAAAGGGCTCTCTGGAAACTTGTTTGAAATGTTCTTTCTGTGACAGTCAGTTGTCAACTCTTATCCTAAAAGGGGTTTCATTCATGGATATGAAAATGTCAGCTCTATGGAACATCTTTCTCTTCCCCCATATGACTTGGCTTCTTTGACAGTGGCCCCTTGGCTCTTTTGTGGTTTACCTTTATTCTGAAAGATCAGAAATCACAAAAAACAAACAAACAAACAAACAAACAAACAAACAAACCCCTGTGAGAATGGGCTGCATAAGGTTACTTTTCCCTCTGCTAACTATTCTTGCAGAGCATAGGACAGTTCTTCTGTGTGGATTGTTCTGGCTGGCACCTAACCTGGCTGTCAGGTATTTCCACATACTAAAATAGTGTTAGCAAGCCAGGTCAATTGGGTGATGCCTACAGTCCCATCATGTGAGGATGTATCAAGAGGATTGTTGTAATGGATTGGTGTGATGCTGCTATGTATTCTAATGCTAAATACTGGCTCCCAAGATCTGATTGTCCCCCACCCACATGCAGATTCTCACACCAGGTATTCCTTTCTCCCCAATTCTACTGTTCAATTAAAGGCTAAAGCCTGTGATTGGACTGGAGAGGAAGAAAGGTGGGACCAATGGAGAGAAGAAAGCAGACTAAGAGAGGAGGAAACTACCATGATAGGATATGGACCATGAGCACATGGCCAGGAAATAACGGCAAATAAAAAGGGACAGTGTGGCTAAGAAATAAGTTAGAATAGCTCCAAATCTGCCCATTCTAGGCTTACAGCTTGTAAATAAAATAGCCGGATTGTGTGTGTTTTATATGGACTAACTAGGATGTTCAATTCCTTTTACAGATTGTCTTGAGCTTGAGTCCAGTTTATAGCGCATAATGACTATGTGAGACCTCATGTAAGACCATGACTCAAACAAACAGGACAAACCAAGGGAAACAAAAGAAATAACAATAATATTTGTAGATAGCCCAGAAAAAAAATGTAATACCACATCTGCTTACTGGGGCCTCAAGTAGCTCTGGCTGGCAGACTCAGGGTTCGCATCACCGGCCTCTAGCTTATATCCAAGCTTAATGTACCAGGTTTTTCACAGGTCCTTATGATGCTCAAATGTATAGCTGAAATTCCATAGAGGTTTTAAACCTCGTCCCTCACTTCTGTGCAGGAGGGCAATAACAGAGTTCACTGTGCCTTGTCACAGAATTGATAGCTACTGTCAGCACCAAGCTAAGCTCTAGCTTCCTTTCAACCTTCATGATGAGCTGAACCCATGAATTAAAAATGGGGCTTCCTATATCTGCAATGTCTTCCCTGAAGGCTTTCATTCATTAAAGCCTCCTTCCATACCCTAGCTTGGTCCTCCACACACCTTCACAAGTGGTTTTCCTTTGATTGAACCCTTATCTCTACAAAGAGGTTTGAACATAACACAGTTTCTCTTGTACTTGTGTTCTTACCACAGACTTAAATTTTTTAAAAGTAGAACCTGTCTCTCTATAGTACAACTACTTTTTGTTAATAATTACTGTTTAATTTGAGGTAGTGCCCAGAGTACAGGCACATTGGTTTTGTGCTGCTTTAAGCTAAAATGAAATTGTACATAATATATGTATGTATGTGTGTGTGTGTATATATATATATATATGTATATATACGTATATGTATATATATATATGTATATATATATATGTCTTGCCAATTTCTCATAATGTCAACAGATTATTTTTGAAGTCAGAGTAAAGAAAAGATCACTTCAAAATGGTTTTCTGTTCAAAATATGTGTAAATGACACCACTGTGGTCTGGGTGACAAGCAGACCATGGGTACCTGGAGACCTTTGATTGTGTTAGCTAAAGTTCTAATGTAGGTCTATTTATTGTCACCTTCAATTATAGAGTGAGGCTGAGAGAGGAATCTAGGGTTAAGTAATATGTTCATACAAGCACAGCTCAGTGCCTTAGGGCTGTGGTTTAGACTAGTCCTCCCATGTATGTGCAGCTTCTGGCCTCTATGGACCTACCCCTCTCTTTTCTTTGTGCCTAAAGGAGGTTGTATTAGACATCAATGCTCAGACCTGCACTGAGACCTGAGGGTCTATATGCCTGCTGAGTGCCCAAGCAATGATACTAATCTCAAATCACACTTGCAGTGGCAAGGTTCCATGCTCATTGTATTTTTTTCTTTATTTTCTATATTCTTTGTTCACATTTCAAAGGCTTTCCCCTGTCCCAGCTCCCCCCTCATCATATGTCGCAAAAGTCCTTTTCCCTCCACCCATTCCCCAATCACGCCCCTCCCCCCCATTTCTCTGTTCTGATACTCTCCTACAAATCTGGATCCAGTCTTTTCAGGACCAGGGTCCTTTCCTTCCTTCTTCTTGGGAATCTTTCGATTTGCTAATTGTGCCTTGAGTAGTCAGAGCTTTTGGGCTCATTAATATCCACTTATCAGTGATTGCATTTCACGTGTATTCTTTTGTGATTGGGTTAACTCACTTAGGATGATATTTTCCAGATCCAACCATTTGCCTACAAATTGCATGAATTCATTATTTTTAATTGCTGAGTAGTATTCCATTGTATAAATATACCACATTTTCTATATCCATTCCTCCTTTGAGGGACATCTGGGCTCCTTCCAACTTCTGGCTATTATAAATAAGGCTGCTATGAACATAGTGGACCATGTGTCTTTATTGTATGCAGGGGATTCTGCTGGGTATATGCCCAGGAGTGGTATGACAGGGTCCTCTGGAAGTGTCATGCCCAATTTTCTGAGGAACCGCCAGACTGATTTCCAGAGCGGTTGTATCATCTTGCAATCCCACCAACAGTGTTGGAGCGTTCCTTTTTCTCCACATCCTCACCAGCACCTGTTGTCCCTTGCGTTTTTAATCTTAGCCATTCTGACTGGTGTGAGGTGGAATCTCAGGGTGGTTTTGATTTGCATTTCCCTGATGACTAATGATGTTGAACATCTCTTAAGGTGCTTCTCAGCCATCCGAATTTCTTCTGGTGACAATTCTTTGTTTAGCTCTGTAGCCCATTTTTTGATAGGGTTATTTGGTTCTTTGGGGTCTAACTTCTTGAGCTCTTTGTATATATTGGATATTAGCCCTCTGTCAGATGTGGAGTTGGTGAAGATCTTTTCCCAATTTGTTGGTTGCTGTTTTGTCCTTCTGACAGTGTCCTTTGCTTTACAGAAACTTTGTAATTTTATGAGGTCCCATTTGTCAATTCTTGATCTTAGAGCATAAGCTATTGGTGTTCTGTTCAGGAACTTTCCTCCTGTGCCCATGTCCTCCAGGGTCTTCCCCAGTTTCTTTTCTATTAGTTTCAGTGTGTCTGGTTTTATGTGGAGGTCCTTGATCCACTTGGAGTTGATCTTAGTACAAGGAGATAAGAGTGGGTCAATTCGCATTCTTCTGCATGTTGACCTCCAGTTGAACCAGCACCATTTGTTGAAAAGGCTATCTTTTTTCCACTGGATGGTTGTAGCTCCTTTATCAAAGATCAAGTGACCATAAGTCTTTGGGTTCATTTCTGGATATTCAATTCTATTCCATTGTTCTACTTCCCTGTCGCTGTACCAATACCATGCAGTTTTTAACACAATTTCTCTGTAGTACTGGTTGAAGTCAGGGATATTGATTCCCCCAGAAGTCCTTTTATTGTTGAGAATAGTTTTAGCTATCCTGGGTTTTTTGTTGCTCCAGATGAATTTGAGAATTGCTCTTTCTAGATCTATGAAGAATTGATTTGGGATTTTGATGGGGGTTGCATTGAATCTGTAGATTGCTTTTGGCAAGATGGTCATTTTTACTATATTGATCCTGCCAATCCAAGAGCATGGAATATTTTTCCATCTCCTGAGGTCTTCATCGATTTCTTTCTTCAAGGATTTGAAGTTCCTGTTATACAGTTCTTTCACTTGTTTGGTTAAAGTCACGCCAAGATACTATATATTGTTTGTGGCTATTGTGAAGGGTGTTATTTCCCTAATTTCTTTCTCAGTCTGCTTGTCCTTTGAGTACAAGAAGGCTACTGATTTGCTTGAGTTGATTTTATAACTAGCCACTTTCCTGAAGTTGTTTATCAGCTATAGGATTTCTCTGGTGCTCATTGTTAAATAAAGCTTTCCAATAGTATTTTCTGATCCTCTAGAATATTATCTAGAAATCCAGGGATCAAATTATCTACCCTTTTGCTTCATAAGGCAACTAAGGTGCCTCCAGTAAAAATCTGTTCTCTGAATTTTAAAATCACCAGCAAATCAAACAACATTTTTGATGGTCCAGAAAGCTTTGTGCTTTGAATCCCTGTTTGTCTACCTCATGTTTATATGAGTTTATATGAGTTTCAGGTTCGGTGAGAGACCCTATCTCAGAAGGTAAGATAAAGAAGCATGGAAGAAGACATTCAATATCAATCTGGCCTATACATACTCAAGCACACAGAGAAAAAACACATTAACATACTCTCCAACCATGTTAATATGATTTACTCTCACCGGAAGTACTGTTGCTTTTGCTTCTGAATGATTGTCTTACTCTTGCTGGTTTGGGGTTTTGTACACTGCAGAGAATCAAATTCATTGGTACAGCGAGGCCAGGGTCTGACACTAAGCTACATTTGCAGCAAGAAAACACTCTTATTCATTTAAATTTTTATTTATGTATTTATTCATTTTGTGGGGGATGGTACCTCTGTGCCGCAGCATGTATGAGGAGGTAAGAAAACAACTTTCAGGGCTTGGTTCTTGCCTTCCACTATGTGGGTTCTCAGCACCAACCTTGAACTTCAGGTCTTGTAGCACAGGGTTTGGATACCCACCGGACCATCTCTCTGGCTCAATTGTCACATATTTAGGAATTTTCATGTCTTAGACTATCTAGACATGAGTGCTTTCCAAGCAGCGCTTGTTTACTGTTGAGAATCCTTGGAGTTCTCAAGTTGGAAGATGAGAAAAGTAGGGATTAAAAAGTTTGAAGGAGACCTTGTGGGCATCTTAAGAAGGTCTCCTAGAGCGAATGGATTTCATGTGCTTCCTCCTCACCTGGAGTTTGCTTGCTTGCTTGTTTGTTTTTTTAACTTGACCTTCTTGCTGTGGCCTTTTGAGTAGCTGGAATTTCACATGTGCATCAGCTTGCTTTACAACATTTAGACTCATAAGCTGCGTTTCTCTTTTTTTTTAAAGATTTATTTATTTATTATTATATGTAAGTACACTGTAGCTGTCTTCAGACACCAGAAGAGGGCGTCAGATCTCTTTACAGATGGTTGTGAGCCACCATGTGGGTGCTGGGATTTGAACTCAGTACCTTTGGAAGAGCATTAGGTGCTCTTACTCACTGAGCCATCTCTCCAGCCCAATAAGCTGCGTTTCTTATCTTAGCCAATAGCAATAAAAAATATTAAGGAGATAAATGTGTGTGTGTGTGTATGTGTGTGTGTGTGTGTGTAGGCACACACACATACACACAATGACATTCTGAGATCTCCTAGAGTGAATGGGTTCCAAATAGAAAATTTGATGCCAGTAAATACTAAAAGAAAAGTGCAAAAAGAATTTCATAATAGTTTTCAGTAGCACAAGCCCTATGTTTGAAAATAAACTCGTAGGTAATGGCTCGTCATCATAATTAGATTCTGAGCTAAGAGAAATAGGAGCTGTGTATTGAAGAGAAATCATTTGTATTGGGATAATGAAACAGAATTATGGAGAAAGTGAGTCTTAATGAATGCCGCACCTTGTAAGAGAAAAGAAAGAAATGAGATTTAGTTTTAATTCTTCCAAAATATGATGGCAAAAAAAAAAAACTATCCTTGAACATTGGTAGCTGAGCCCTTCATTGTGGAATGTTGTGTTGATTTTTGTAAGTCTTGAACAAATATTTGCACTCTATAGGAAAGTGTGTTTTTGTTTGTAGAGTGTTCCCAATATGCTCCTTTCAATTAAAAAGAAAAGCAAAATACTGTAAACAAGAGTGATTACTACTGTGTCTCGTGTTGTTTGGTATTTACAGCTTTAATAAGCATGTGCACTAACAAGACTCCTTCCCGGTAATGGGAGGCTGAGGCCATGAGCTTATCAAAGACATTTTAAACAACACAAGCTATTTTGTACTCACAGCAAGGCTTGCTTTACCCAACACCAACAAGTCTACACTGTAGAATGCCTGTCACACCTGTATACATGCAATGCTGTCAAATTTATTCATATGTTCCATGCCACCATGCAGTGTAATGTGATGCAGACATCAAGACTTGACTCATTTTGATATCGTTTGAGAACTGGACATTGAATCATGGCTGAAATATTCTTTCCAACTTCTTTCAATAAAGTCATGAAAATCAGGCAAGATTCTTTTCATTCTGAGATTTGGGATTTTTATTTTGTTTACTCTGTGTGTGTGTGTGTGTGTGTGTGTGTGTGTGTGTGTAGTTCTAGGAATTGAATCCATACTAGACACTGTGTTACACTGTGCTATAGTCCCAACCTCTTTTTATTTTAAGTGTGTATATGTGTATGTGTGTGTGTCAGATACATTGGTCTATGCATACCCAAAAGCCAGAGGGAACATCAGATGACCTGCTCTGTCACTCTGTGCCTTACTCCCCTGAGTCAAGGTCTCTCACTGAACCTAAGCTGGTAGCCAGCAAACCCCAATGTTGCTGCTCTCCTGTTCCTTCCCTGACAGCTCCCAACCCCATATACAGTGCTGGGGCTGCAGGCATGTGCATGACCACACCTGCCCTTTTATAAACTTAGTTTCTGGGGATTTGAACTGGGTCCTTGTGGTTTCACACCATTTCCTAGCTGTTGCTGATGCTGGTTGATGTTGTTGTCATCATCGTAGTCGTCATCCTCTTCCTCCTCCACCTCCTCCTCCTTCTTTACAAATTCTAATGTACAGGTTGGCATCAAAATCACTGCAGTCCAGACAAGCTGAACTTTTTTTTATTTATTTCTTTTTTTAATTAAATACATTCTTTATTTATATTTCAAATGTTATTCCCTTTCCCAGTTTCCCCTCCTCCCAGAAAACCCCTAACCCATCCTCCCTCCCCCTGCTTCTATGAGGATGTTCCTCCACACAACCCACTCTCACCTACCCTCCCTCAATTTCCCCACGATGGGGAATCAGCTATTAGAACCAATGAATTTATGAAATTCTTAGGTAAACGGATGGAACTAGAAAATTTCATCCTGAGTGAGGTAACCCAATCACAAAAGAACACACATGGTATGCACTCGCTGATAAGGTGATATTAGTCCAAAAGGTCAGAATAAACAAGATACAATTCACAAAGCACATGAAGCTCAAGAAAGAGGACCAAAGTGAGGGTGGTTCGGCTTTTCTGAGAAATGGAACAAAATACTCACAGGAGTACTTATAGAGATAAAGTGTAGAGCAGAGACTGCAGGAAAGGCCATCAAGGTGAATTTTCTTTTTTCTTTTTTTTTTTTAATTTTTATTTTCTATATTCTATGTTTACATTCCAAAGGCTTTCCCCTTTCCCAGTTCCCCCCTCCCTATGTCCCATAATTCCTCTCCCCCACAACTATTCCCCAATCATTCCCCCTCCCCCCACGGTTTCTCTACAAAACTGGATCCAATCTTTACAGGCCCAGGGTCCTCTCCTTTCTTCTTGGGAATCATTTGACTTGCTAATTGTGCCTTGAGTATTTAGGGCTTCTGGGCTCATTAATATCCACTTATCAGTGATTGCATTTCATGTGTATTCTTTTGTGACTGGGTTAGCTCACTCAGGATGATATTTTCCAGGTCTAACCATTTACCTACAAATTTTCAATCCTCCTTCCTCATCCTCCTAGAATTCCAGACCTGGCTCTTAGCCTTTGACTGCACTTTCCTGCTGTCTGGTGATATGAAGAACCTTGGCGGGATGGAGTGTAAGTGTGAGCATAATAGTGAGACTGCGTGCTTTTGTAAATCCCCGAGCTTATGTGAAAATTTTCTTGTTCATCATCTGCTAAGAACACCCTGGGAGCTGGCATCCCAGGGCAGGTCTAATGTGAATTCCCTGGTAACACAGAAAGAATGGCCCTTCTTTGGCTATTTGGACAGTGGCACATCATCTTTTCTAAATTATCTGTGTCCATATATATTGATCTCTTTTTTTTTTAATATTGAGTCAGATAACTGCTCTATATAATCTAGATAGAAACAATATAATTTTCTAAGTTTATTTAGAATATTTTCTACCAGTTAATAGGAATATTTTCCTCCAGTTGTTGGCTTTGTTTATATACATATACACATACATATACATATTTACATTTTAATGTAATAAAATGACACAAAGCGATTATGGAGGTCAGATGAACACTTTCAAAAGTTAATTCTCTCCTCCTAGCATGGAGAACTTAGGGATCAAACTTACATTATCAAGCTTAGCAGTAAGTGCTCTCTCCCAATAAGCCATCTTGCCAGTCCATGCTTCTCGTATTTTTAGTGGTATATTTTAAAAAGCAGAAGATTTTAAGTGAGAAATTTAAGTGTATTTTGCCATGAATTTTTCTTTTTATCTTATCTAAGAAATAGTTGTGTTCTTCAAAATGCAGTCTTGCCTCATTTCGCTTTATATAAGAAAAAAGAAATCTCAGTTTCTATATTTAGACTAACGTACATGGAAGCCTGTTCAGTCTGGTTGAGCTAACCTCTTCTACTCTTCAGGATAGCTAGATATTCTAAGCTCTGCATATAGACTAGTTTTAAGTACAGCTTTCCAACTGCCTCCAAAAACTTTCCTGGAGAGTTTCCTAGAACCACATTTCGACTCTATCCCTACATATTAAGATTAGGAAATAGACAATATCCTATGCCTTATTTGTCTCTTCTTATCTATATCTTTCCATCTTCCCTTGGCAATATTTATTAAACTTTTTGAGTTTTTGCTTTCATTTTCTGAGACAGGGTCTTATGATATGTATTCCAGCCTAGCTGGCCTCAATCCCACAATCCTTTGGCCTCTACCCTCCCAGTTCTGGGATTCCCTGCTAGAAAGCACCATGCTCACTAATAATCATTGACATCGTTTTATATAAAAACTCATAAAATATGTTCCTGGGTATTATCGAGTCTGTGGTGGTTATATGCTATAGTCTTTTCTCCACTATTTGAGTTTTTATATGGCATGTTATCTTACAGTCTTGTTAAATCTATTTATGTTCCCCTGTGGGGCTCATGTTCCTTAGAATGCTGTCCACAGATAGCTAAAGCATCTGTGAAAAGAAACTCTGGCTGCTTCTGCCTTCCCCTGAGTTATTCGAATCCCCTCTCCTTGTGTTGGTGATCTCACTTTAATCTCAGCTGCAGTTTCAGTGGAAATAGTGAGTGTTGATCTAACCTATCCTTCCCTGAAGGAACTAACGTGTCCCTCAGTTTTAATTTGCTTCTCTGTCACTGTGATGACCTAAAACAACTTGGCGTAGGATAGGGTCTATTTCAGCTTATAACTTATGGTCCATCGTGAAGGGAAGTCGGGGCAGGAACTAAAGGCAGGAATCAAAGCAGCAGCCACAAAGGGGGCTGCTTACTGGCTCACTCTCCAGGACGTACTCAGCCTGCTTTCTTAAACATTCCAGGATCACCTGACAAGGGCTAGAACTTCCTAATGTGGTTTGTACCCTCCCACACCAATCAGTAACCAAGAAAATCCCCCCACAGTCAGGCCTACAAGGCAATCTGATGGAGGCATTTTTTTTTAAATTAAGGTTCCCTCTTCCCAGATGACTCCAACTTGTGTCAAGTTGACATTAAAGCAAGCAAACAAACAAAAAAAACCTATAGTATACTGAAGCATTTTCCTTATTGTTTTGCTGAAGGATCTTTTAATTTTGTCAAGAATAGCCAGCTAAACTGTAAATTTTAATTAGAGTGCATGTGTTTGGAGAACCTTCAAAATTCAATGTGGGTAGTAATAAATAGAAAATACTATTGTTAAAAATGAGCACCCATCTCCCTAACTAAATAATATGTAGATTTATTTAAGTTTATAAAACTGTGCTAACTGGCTTTGCTGAGGTATTTTATCACAATCATGAGAGATGTGACTAACATATCCACATGTGCCCCTATTGCCCCTGGGAACCAGTGAGAGACCTCAAACCTGGATGTAAGTCCCTCATGTCGGGAGGGAGTGTCCCTTGGTATCTTGTGAGAAAACTGGCATGGCCAGGTGGAAACCAAGTCAGGGTCATGGTTGTTATAGTGTCTTCAAGAGGGCTTCATTCCTGATGACTTAAATTCCTACCTAACAAGCCCTATAGTGAAGCAACCTCAGATGGTACTCCCATGTTGCCAGCATACAGAACACTGTCTGCCCAGTAACAGACACAGATGGCTCTAGTGTCTCTGGGAGGAGGTATCTCATGGAAGAGTACTGATTGAGGACTGGCTTTAGTCTTAAAATAAGAACAACTAGTGTACATGTGTCAGCATGAGTGCAGCCACTTCACATGATCATTGTACGTGGTTTCCTCTGACTGCATCCCACTGGGGCAGAAGATTAAGACAGCACAGCCATCCCTGGATGCTACACAAGGGCAAGCACACTGCCTGTGCCAGTCATTGTGACTGGCACTCAGATACTGTACTTCTAGGTACTTGAGAGGAAGCAGGCAGAGAGAACAGGGATGAGCTTCTCTTGGATCTTAGTGGGGGCACATGTACTGACTAGAGATCTATGTTAGCTTGACACAAGGTATAGTCATCTGAGAGGAAGGAGCCTCAGTTGAGAAAATATCTTCATAAGATTGGGCTGTGGGACAGACTGTAGGCATTTTCTTAATTAGTGATTGATGGGGGAGTGTCCTCATGTGGGTGGTTCTACCACTGGGCGGTGGTCCTGGGTTTTCATGAGTTGGCAGGCTGAAAAGCCATGGGAAGCAAGCCAGTAAACAGCATGCTTCCATGGCCTCCGCATCAACTCCTGCCTCTGGGTTCCTGCCCTGTTTGAATTTGTGTCCAGACTTTCTTTGATGATAAACAGTGATATGGAAGTGTAAGCCAAATAAGCCCTTTTCTCCCCAACTTACTTTTTGCTCATGGAGTTTTGTTGCAGCAATAGAAACCTTAACCAAGATGGCACAGAAGTTACTCTAGTCACAAAGCATTGTCAAACAGAGTCTGAACTTTGATGCATGTGATAATGAAGTTCATACTCTTCTGTGAGGCAGAAACTCAGAAAAGTCCACATGGAACTGGTTAAGGGCTGAGCTGGAATGGAAGATTAGCACTATTCCTGGCTAAGCAGATTTAAGTCTTCAAAGTGCACAAAGGATGCCACTAATGTGCTCCCATTATCCCAGGGATGCAGGAACTTCCCTGAGCGGGGCCTGGTGTTGAAAAGGTCAGCAGCATCCAGAAGAAGCTCTAGAGATCCTTATCATAGCATGCTGCATTGTAGTCCCACAGCCTCCTTCTCGGAGCACAGAGCATGGCACACTCTCCAGCCATGACCCAGCTAACTTCAGAACGCTCAGCAAAGATGGTTGTGTGCTTTTTGCAATTTTGTGAATGCAAGACTGAAAAATAGATAAATAGACAAATCCAACTCTGGACGCAAACCAAAGAACTCCAGTGTGGGTGAGAAGCACATCCTGTAGATGTGGTGAGCTAGTTTGCCAGCATGACCCAACACTGACCCTCCGTACTAGGAATCTCTGGTTCTTTCTCCGACAGCTGTTCTGGGCCGTGCATAGGAATGTGCGAGGAGTGTGTGCAGAATGGCAGGGCAGTGTGTCAGAGGCTCATTCTTTGCAGATTAAGAAGCTGTTTTCATGAAGAATGAATTGATGTCACCTCCCACCATGGAACATGAGGGTGTCTTACACGCCTTGTTCCCAACATCCATCACTTTAAAACAGCCAAATAAAATGGAAATTACTTGAAAACCCCAATTCTACAGGTTAAAGCTCATTAGAGCTGGAAGACTAAACTCTTTATGTGAAAGTGTTCTTGAGAGCCCCAGATGAAACCAGAAGATACCCAACAAAACTAATTCCCTAACTCGCCCTCCACTGTGTTGGGAGAAGCTGCTGTGTTTTGTGGCGTGATATCACACAAAGTCTGACAGCCATCTGTGTTAGTAAATGGGTGGGTGGGAAAGCAATGGGCCTGGGTATCCTCAAAGCAGGCAAGCCACTCTATCCACTCAAAGGATCAGATCATAGCTGCCTGATCTCCAGGGTCCCTGATGTTGGAAGGAGCAGGAGGGAGTGTGGAAGAAGAAAAAGAGAGACAACTTAGCAGCCCCCAGTTTCACATTTCCTTCTTGTCCAAACCAACAGACCTCTAAACATTTGCCTATTCCTGCCTAAGGCAGCATTCAGGGTGGCCACACCCGGGATTTTCCAGGGATTATGAGCAATTAACGAGCACATATTTTTTTTTTCCAATTTCAGCAGCAGATCCCCAGGCAATCCCCGGAAGGCCAGAAGGACACCTCTGCAGGAATGCAGCAACACCCTTCCTAGAAGGAAGAATCAGGCCTCAGGTGGCAGCTGGGCCCTGGGCCCACCCTTGTCCAGACTCTCCACCATTTCATGGCCTTGGAACCTGTGGGTGTCCCTGCATATGGGCACAGATGCCTGTGGTCAAAGCCAGCAGTCTCTGGAAGAGTGGCTTCTAGTATTTATAACTATCTGTTTGTCATCATTTCCCCTTTGGCAAAACAACGTGTCATAATTTACCTATTCTTGTCTGCCCCTCAAATATAGTCAGGGAAGAACACAACTGGCCTCCACAGCTTTACCCTGATCATTACATTCTTTTCCACTCTTGGAAAAGGAGGGTCAAAAAACAGAGGTGCTCCCATACCCTGCCAATGGCTATACATTCCACAGTGAAATGAAGCCATGTGGCCTGGGGACACTTCAGAGAAAAACATTCTTGCCCCATTCCTGGATTAGATACTATTTCATTGCTGTCAGCAAGTGCCTGGAAGGAAGCAAGCTAAGGAAGGAGGGATTTATTCTGGTGGCTAGAGGGTACAGTCCATCATGGCAGGCAAGGCATGGCAGCAGGAGCAAGAGGCAGCTGGTCACATTAAAGCCAGTCAGGAAACACAGAGAGAAATAGAGGTCTTCGGCCTACTTTCTCCATTTTATGTAGTCTGGGGTCTCAGCTCAGGAAATGGTACCATCTACATTTTCAGTAGGTTTTGTTTTCCCAGCTCAATCAAATCATCTAGACAAGCTCAGAGGTTTGTCTCCCAGGTAATTCTAGAACAGCGGTTGACAATCACCATTAACTAGCCCAGTTTGCTGTGCCTATATCTAAGGCTATGATCATCCTATGTAGCCTCTCTGTATGTGGAAGTGAAGAGAACTCAGTCAAGATGCATTTTTCATAAAAGAGCAAAAAGGACTCCCCAAGCTCAAAGATTTCTTGTATGGGGTCTGACTTCAATAAGTGCAAAGAATTAGATTAACTCAATGGTTCATTTCAAAGGAGATGGAGACACGTGTCAAAGATCTTAATGGCTGTATCACAGTGAGTCATCACTGTTTTGCAAGCTCTAAGAGCTGAACCTGGTACCCAGCTTTGAAAACTTGGGTGTAACTCTTCTGTAGCTACTCTCCACTTTTAAGAGAACTTGAAAGAATTGTAGCTGATTGCAGGGTCCTGTCAAGAACAAAAAAAAGCCGACAGTCCAGCAAGTCAATATGCAGAGAACTCAGTCAATGTATAGTTATTATGAAAGGTGGACAGAAACATTGACTTTTGACATAAGAGAGAATGTAATGGTGATATCTGTTATCTGATGCAAGCTGACCTTGTTTGGTGCCCATGATGAGTTAAGTTTTAACATTTTCATATGATCCAAACAGTGTGTCTTTGGCTGGTGACAATTTTGCCAATCTTCTCTGTGAGGGACTGAGGGAAAAATGGTGGAACTTGCCATAGTTTTCAACACTTTGGGAAGCAGACATTCCCATTACTACCTTATTCTGTACGGATCCCCATCATGTGTTTATGGGCAGATATTCCCAGAGCACCAGATAGGTAGGGTACTGCAGAAGTGGGGTGAAGGGATATATGTTTATCTGAAACTGGATGCTGACTGAGAAGATGATAGACTGTATATGTGGCATTTGTAGCTTTATGGGCAGTCTTAGTGAAATGACTTAACTTCGAGAGTTGAGTCCACTTCCATGTGTCAGTAGGACATTCAACACAAGTGGAGGCTTGCTGGGCCATTCTCTGAACATCTTTGCCTGAGTGAGAGATAGGGAACTAAGGGATTGTCAACCAACAGAAGGCCTCAGCTTCACCACTGGCTCCAGCACCTTCTTTGCTGCCTCCCACACAGCAGACAGATCGACTGGAGAAGAACAAACAGGGTAGATGCCAGAACAACACTTGGCCTTTGGATTCCAGCTATTTCTATGCTGGATCTGCCCACACAGGCCCTCTTGGCAGGACACGGAGTATAATATCTGCAGCTGCCCTGTACACTGCTGGAGTCTGGATAATATTGCCCAGTAGCTATTATGTCCCTGAGGACAGGAAAATGTGTTCAACACACAGAGGACTCTGTGCCCGAACCCTTGCCTTCCGGGCCTCCAATGCACTCTGTTTAAAGAGCCAGCCTAAAAGTGGAGTATGAAATATTGAGCAAAGAAAGAGTGAGGATTTGAAGGGGATGAAGGCTATCAAGAAACTCCGATGCCATGGAGATGGCATGGCCAGGAGAGGGTAGAGAAAGAGGATGGGATCGTCTTATAAAGATTGTCTGTGAGTACCAAAACCTGTTGTCCAAGGGTCACAGTTCTCAATGACAGAAGCCCAGCACTGAGGTGTCAGGAAGGCTATGCCTGCTACAAAACATCTCTGTGGGAAGTCTGTCACCCCTCCCACTCTCTGGTGGCTTTGTGTCCCTAAGTTGTTCTTTCTTTTTTTTTATGATTTCTTTTTTTTCTTTTTTTTTTTATTGGATATATTCTATATTTACAATTCATTTCCCTTTTTCTGGTTCCCCACCCCCAAAGGTCCCACATGTCCTTTTCCCTCCCCCTGCTCTCTCATTCACCCCCTCCCACCTTACTGTTCTTGTACTCTCCCACAATGATGTTTTGGTCCATTCTAGCACCAGTGTCGACTCCTTTCTTCTTGTGGGACATCACTTGATATGTGATTTATGTCTTTGGTGTTCCGAGCTTCTAGGCTAATATCCACTTACCAGTGACTGTATACCATGGGTATTCTTTTGAGACTGGGTCACCTCACTTAGTATGACGTTCTCCAGCTCCATCCATTTCTCTAAGAATTTCATGAATTCATTGTTTCTAATGGCTGAATAGTACTCCATTGTGTATATATACCACATTTTTTGTATCCATTCCTCTGTTGAGGGACATCTGGGTTCTTTCCAGCTTCTGGCTATTATATATAAGGCTGCTATGAACATAGTGGAGCATGTATCCTTATTGCATGCTGGTGAATCTTCTGGGTATATTCCCAGGAGTGGTATGGCTGGGTCCTCCGGAAGTATCACGCCCAGTTTTCTGAGGAACCACCATACTGATTTCCAGAGTGGTTGTACCAGCTTGCATTCCCACCAGCAGTGGAGGAGTGTTCCTCTTTCTCCACATCCTCGCCAACACCTGATGTCTTCTGAGTTTTTAATCTTAGCCATTCTGACTGGTGTGAGGTGAAATCTCAGGGTTGTTTTAATTTGCATTTCCCTAATGACTAGTGATGTTGAACATTTTTTAAGGTGTTTCTCAGCCATCCGAATTTCGTCAGGTGAAAAGTCTCTGTTTAGCTCTATACCCCATTTTTGGATAGGGTTATTTGGTTTTCTGGGGTCTAACCTCTTGAGTTCTTTGTATACATTGGAAATTAGCCCTCTGTCGGATGTGGGGTTGGTGAAGATTTTTTCCCAATTTGTTGGTTGCCAATTTATCCTCTTGACAGTGTCTTTTGCCTTACAGAAACTTTGTAGTTTTATGAGGTCCCATTTGCCTATTCTTGCTCTTAGAGCATAAGCAATTGGTGTTCTGTTCAGGAATTTTTCCCCTGAGCCGATGTCTTCAAGGGTCTTCCCCAGTTTCTTTTCTATTAGTTTTAGTGTGTCTGGTTTTATGTGGAGGTCCTTGATCCACTTGGAGTTGAGTTTAGTGCAAGGAGATAAGAGTGGATCAATTCTCATTCTTCTGCATGTTGACCTCCAGTTGAGCCAGCACCATCTGTTGAAAAGGCTATCTTTTTTCCACTGGATGTTTTCAGCTCCTTTGTCGAAGATCAATTGGCCATAGATGTGTGGGTTCATTTACACATGTCTCACTCTGACTCTTGACTGTCCTTCTATGGTGTTTCTCATAGCCTTGCCCCTTGATATTATATGTTTCTCTATTCAAATTTTCCCTTCTTATAAAGACAATAGTTATAGGGGGGATAGGGTCCACTCTACTGGGGACTTCATACTTTCTAAAGACCGCTGTGTCCATATAACTTTATATCCTTATATCCTAATGCACCAATAGTCAGATTTTAAAAGGAAGATTGGCCATTAAAAACCATTTTCACTGTCAAAGTTTCAAAGAACTGCTCTTTGTTTCTTATCTTAACTTTTGTTTCTTTATTTTCTATGAAACAGTTAATAACAGTTGCTATTAATCCTAGGCTGGCCTTTCACCTGTGATCCCCCTGCCTCAGACTCCAGAGTGCTGCAGTTCCAGCTTTGCTCTGTTAGGCCTGGTGTGTCATTTGTTTTTAAAGTAAAACTGTCCATAATTCAGGACAGGAGGACAGGAACAACAGACCAAAGGAAAAAAAAAACTTTATATATATATATATACATATATATATACATATATATATGTATATATATACATATATATATACACATGTGTGTGTGTGTGTGTGTGTGTGTGTGTGTGTGTGTGTGTATCTTTTGTATAAATATCTGCTTTACAGAGTTCCTACCTCAGAACTGCCTGAGATAATGGGTAGAAATGAAGGTACTCAACTTCCCTCTGGCCCTGATTTGAAAAGCAAACTAGGAGGCTGTAATGCAGCCTGTGCATCTCACACACTTCAGAATGTTCCTTCTCTAACTTCACATCCAAAGAAATGGTGCAAGGAAAAAAATAAATAAAAATTAAAAATGAAAAAAATCAAAAAATTAAAATAATTTAAAAAAAATAAAAATGAAAAACGGTGCAAGATGGGCTGACCCTCCCATGTGGCAGAAAAGCAGTGTGCCCTGCAGCTCAAATTATAATTGCTACGGGGTGAACATTGGAGTGTGAAGTCCTTTGATCTCCGAGAAAAGGAATACAAACCAGGTGTCTCCAAGGGTACTGCTTGCTCCCTGAATCATTAGTTAGTCCCCTGTGCAAGGAGAGAAAGCAGGCCGAGCGGAGGTGACGCACGCCTTTAATCCCAGCACTTGGGAGAGGCAGGCGGATTTCTGAGTTTGAGGCCAGCCTGGTCTACAGAGTGAGTTCCATGACGGCCAGGGCTACACAGAGAAACCCTATCTCAGGTGGAAAAAAAGGAAAGAAACCACAGTTCAGCCTCCATCCAGTGCTGCGCATGTAGAAATGGGAGGCAAGGAAACCCATGCAGCTGGATTAAGGAGCAGCAAGCTGGGTAGAGATGAATGAAGAGGAAGAGATGCCCTGGAACTTTCACAGAGAACACCTCTGTCCTGGTGAGTGACAACCTGGTATGAAGCAGGAATCATCGAAACTTAGAGAAAAGCCATCCATAGGCAATAGGCAGCTCACATGACAGTGGGTGTCCATGTTCTCCAGAAAGAAAAGACACAATAATATGTGGGGTTCCTGGGGAACTTCAGGGTACTACTTTAGTATAGAGAACAAGTCAACACTCATATAAAAGCTTTCAGGGCCCACCCCATTATTGTGAGCAATCAGTCTTTAATGATTCAACAGGTACATGGCATCAACTCTCCTGGTCAAAGAACACTATATACAGAACACAGTAAATACTGGAAACCAACAATATACAATCCACTGTGTCTATGTCCAGTAAAAATGGGTCTAGGATATAAAGATGCAAAGTCAGTGGCTCACAAACAGGAGGAAAAACTATTTATACAAAAAGACTCAGAAAACCAGTGATGGAATTGAAGGACTGCTGTGGATAGCCCTGGGCTTGTATTTGAAGCTAATTCCACTCCTGGGAGGGGCTGCAAACGAGGAGCTAATCACATAAACAGGTGTCTTGTAAACCTTCTCCCCACCTTAACTTTTTAAATAAAGGCTAGAGCCGGTGATTAGGCAGGAGGAGGGAAGGAGGAGCTGAGAGGTTTTGGTGGGAAGAGGAAGGATTGATGGGAGGGAGAGAGGATCAGCAGAGGAAGTAGAAGAGGAGGGAGAGAAGACATGGCCTGGATAAAGCTGCAAGTTATATGGAATAACTTAGATGGGAATAGAGTAGTATAGGAGATACTCCCAATCTAGGCGTAGAGCTTGTCTAAATACTGATTGAGTTGTGATTTCTTTTACCGGGTAACTGGGTTGGAAAACTACTGCAACAAAGGACAGGAACATTAAGACACTAAGGATATCGCAAGCCCACATGTGAGTGGCAACATGAGACGTGCTGGGACCCACCAGAAGTCCTTCTACCACACCTTGTCTCTGAGCAACAGACAATGGTTCTTATGTCCTGTGATGAAAACAAGTCTCCACAGACTACATTCCAAGCCTTGTTGAGAATTTATGTTAGTAACGACTGTTATGGTCTGCAATCCGTGCACTTGGTTGTATAGGACTTCCATCAATTGGCCCCGTCTTTTATTTCATTTTACTTTTTATAGAAAATACAGAGGTTATCCCACAGCAACTAATAACAAGTGCACTATAACTAGACTTTATCTAATGCTAACGTTGAAAATCTGGCCTTAAAAATGTGACCAGCCTACCCAATATGCTCAATGATTATTTTATTCTTACATGGGAGCATTTTCTCCAGACACACTGACCATTTGGTCTACACTGATACTGGGAGCTGCACATGTTGAGCTATTCATGTACAGTACATGCCCAAGAGAGCACATAACTGACATGTAAGTAGACACATGAGCCGACAAAGCCCAAAGATGGGGTCAGGAAGAAAAGGCACAGATCCTGTACTGGTCAACACAAACACAACCTAGAGCCATCTGGGTAGAGGAAATCTCAGGCGAGAAAATGGCTCTATGAGACTGGCCTACAGGCAAGTCTATGGGGGCATTTTCTCGAAGAACGACTGATGTGGGAGAGACCAGCTGACAATGAGCCCTGCCATCCCTGGAAGGGTCATCCTGGGCTGCATATATAACCAGTCTGAGAAAGGTAATAAGTAAGAGAACAAGCTCATAAGTGAGTTGCTTGGCCTGAGACTTCATTCTTGCCTCTGACTTCATTGTAGACTGTCAGATGTAAGACACCCTTTCCCCTCTGAGTTGCTTTTGGCCACAGTAATTTATCACAACAATGGAAAAATAAACTAGGACATTCTAAGTCTGTGGATGGAGCCTACACTACAGAAATCGATACGAGATTGATTTCTATGGAGATAATATTTAAAACTATGAGAATGAGTGAGATCTTCAAGAGAATGAGTTGGCGGAAGTTCAAAGATTACGTTCTTGAATATACCTAACCTTGAGGGTCAAAGGACTGAGGAGAAACCACTGAAGATGACCAAATATGAGAGGGTAAGGGGCAGGAGGCCCAGCAGACTTAGATGTCTGGAGGCTATGAACCCTTGGGCTGATGACTCTTAACTGCTCAGGTAGCTGACTACTATCTGCTTTTTTCCTCTGATCCACGTGTCTGTTTGTTCCTGACAGGAAACATATTTTCTTCTGCCTCATTGAGGATGCTTAGCCAAATTTTCAAATTTACTCATGTATCTTCCCCATTATGAGTAATAATGCCTCCCTTGCCTGGGTTCTTCCCTCTCCCCGCTACACACACACACACACACACACACACACACACACACAAATCCAGCTTTTGCACTCTGTTGACTCTGAGCACTCGCTGTGCCTCAGATGTCAACCACAGCCTTCCTGGTTAACGACCCAATCCCTTTCACAGACCCACAGCTGCCAGGGAGTTAATAACATCTGGTCCAATTTTGAAGGTCTAGTAAGATTTCCCTTGGTGAACTGCAATTCTACGGAGGCAAAATTTTCTCTAGTTCTCATTGCCTCGCTCCGCAGTCTGGATGGTAAATTAAAGTTAATCTCAGTGGACAATTCTGCTTTGTTTATTAGTCACTGCCTGTGGTAGACACAGAGAAGATGGGTGAGGGCGTGAGTGAAGGCCAGCCTAGAAAGAGCTGTAGAGTAAGAACAGTTTAGTTAGCATCATTGCCATTCAAGGGATTGGTATGGGCTGACCTTGCTGTCACCAGCAGAGAACATGAAGATGTTCCAACCACAGGGTGCATTCCCTCTGGCTTCTTGCTACTCTGGGCTGAGGGCAGATGTCCCATATGAGCATAGAAACTGGAAGGATTTTCGGGAAGGACCACCTGCAGTTAGGTCACCAAGAAGTCTTTTCCTTTCCTCCTCCAAGATCCAACTTATGCTTATTTATGTGAGTGTACACATGCATGTGAACACATATGTACACATACCTTTGGAGACCTTGTGAGCCACCTGACATAGGTGCTGGGAATTAAACATGGGTACTCTGGAAGACCAAGAAGTGCTTTTAACTGCTAAGCCATCTCTCTATTGCTGACCTAGAATCTCAGCCTTGTTCAGACTGCTCCAGGTACACGATTTCTTTCCTCATCTCTAACATTATCCCCCTTTCACACCATGCAGGTCTGTTTGAGGACTCACGAGTATAGAAAGCAGAAGATGAACATGTCAGTGACCTTGCCTATACTTAAGAATGGCAGACTTACTGGGAATGGCACTAAACACAGTCCAAGTATGCATGTTCCACCCACTTTCACTCACCATGGTTTGGAACACACCCTCTTCCTCTTCAATGTGTTTGTGTGTTTTTATCATGTAATAGGGATTCTTTTCCTCTCACATCCAATTTGACATAAACTCTTACTTTGGGGGCCACTGAAACACATCAAGTTTTCCCTGGCCACCCCCTCAGCCACCATCACTACCCTTCCATCCCATAACTTGAGCTGACATCAGGCCTGCCCAGCTTATGTCTTTACTTTCATTCTTTCTGTTCAATGATGTTTTGTAAGTGATCTTTAAAAATACAAAACATGTAATACCCTCTCTGCACACACAAAAGCATGCACACAGATGAATGCATATACGTATGTACACATATGCATATGTACACACACATTGTGTTAGTCATACTTCGGAGAGAAAAAGCCAATAGATTCATACATATGTAAGAGGAGATTTATTATACTAATTGATTTCTGGAAATGTCTATGAGTAGCTGACCAGGAGCTGAAGAATCTAAAAAGGTGGTAGGATAAAGCAGTATAAGTCTAAGCCTGAGGACCAGGAGAACCAACGATGGTAAGTGCCAGATCAAGGACATCAGTCTAAGAATTAGAAATAATAATTTTGCAGGCATGAAAATTTGCATATTCTTGCTAAGATGCAGAGGAAAGACACCCTTCTTCTATCCTTTTGACTGACTGGATGAGGCCCATCCACACAGGGGATGAAATGTCACTAAAGCCATGACCTAAAATACTGCTTCCTCACATGTTTTAGCCCATCAAGGAGACGCCTGCACTTAAGCCAGTGTCTTAATCACTGTTTCATTGCTATGAAGAGACACGTTCTTATAAAGGAATGAATTTAACTGGAACTGGCTTAGAGTTTAGAGGTTTAGTTCATTGTCATCATGGTGCGAAGCATGGCAGCATGGAGCCAGACATGGACCTGAAAAGGTAGTCAAGAGTTTCATGTCTGGATTGCCAGGCAACAGGAAGAGCAAGACATTGGGCTTGGTTCAAGTATCTGAAACCTCAAAGTCCAAGCACCTCAGTGACACGCTTTCTCCAAGTCTATACCTACTCCAACAAAGCCACCCCTCTGCCTAATACTGCCACTCTATAAGAGTCTATGGTATCCATTTTCATTCAACCTACTATAGTGAGCATATACACATAACCTGCTTAATGTTTGAAATCTCCCATTTGTCTCCCCTACTTGGCAATATCCAGATTTCTTAACGTGGTATATAAAACCCATTCTACTGAGGCCTGGCCACACGCCGAGTTGGTTAGCACCATCCCTCCTTCACCAACCCTCCCTCTTCATGTTCTCTGTCTTTCCCTCTGTTATATGAAGTCTTCAATTCATTTTCTCCTTGAGATATTTTGCTGATTGTTGTTATTGTTGTTGTTGTTGTTATTGTTGCTGTTGGGTCTCAGATAGAACAGTCTGTGGTAAGTATGTTTATTGTCCTTGCCTTAGCTTCACTGTCAGTTCTCCAAAGACTTCTCATTGCACTGTGCCTTTGGAGCTCCCAGTCATCAGAGGCACACCCCCTATGGGCATCATCTGCAGAGAATGGTTATTACCAGGCATTTTAATCATGTGCTTATATAAGCTGTTTAGGTACTTTTTTCTATCTTAGTCCAATGGGTTCGTTTGTTTGGCTACACTTTTTTCACTCAGCTTCTTCAGTACTTCATTACCAACATTTATGCCACATCATGAATAAAATAATATTGAACCAAATATTTTCTAGACAACCAGAGAGATAAGGGGTGGATGATTGGTAGATGGATAAATGGAGAAATGGATAGAGTTGTTATGAATGATGGGGTATGTATATAGATGGATAGATGATTTATGGTGGATGGATGGATGGATGGATGGATGGATGGATGGATGGATGATTTATGGTGAAAGATATGTGGGTGGATGGAAAAAGGAAGGCTAATTATTGGAGGAATGGATGCTTAATGATTGGATGCATAGGTGGAGAGAAGAAGGGATGATTAATGATGCATGCATATATGTATGTGTATATGTATGTATATATGTATGTATTTATGTATGTATAGACGGTAAATGGTTAGATGGATGAATGTATGGAAGATAGATTTGGGAGCATTGATCTTACATCAGTTTTGCCTGGTGCCAATTCAAAGCAAATGTATTAGCTAAATTTTCTTAGGCAGTCATTATATTGTTCTATTGTGATAGTTTGGATACTTTGTACATGCCTAGTATGTAGTATCTAGATTGCCACTGATACCCAAACCCAAGTATTATTCAAGCTCTAAACAAATATTGTTCTTACCAGAGGTATCTACCATTTTGATATCAGAAAACTGAGGCAACTCGTGTGTTGTGGGTAAGCTTGAGTGACATTAGCTAGCTAGTTCATCTTTATTAAAGATCTACAAGGATCTCAATCCTGCGGAGGAAAATCATCAAAACCAAAAGAATTTAAATATACATGCATGAACTTATACTAATTTATCCAGCCTAACTCTAAGAAGTTAGAAGGCCAATGAGGAGGAAAGGTACCACTTACCAAAACCCAGGCTCCAGATCAAATATTAGTGTGAGATTAGGAGCCTCAAAGATGATCAGCTATGGGATGGAAAAGTAGTAGATATAACTGGGCTTAAAAGATGACTTAGAAAGAAAAGATATATCCAAGGGCAACAGTTCATATACAAAGACTAATATCATCTTTCTATCAAGCAGTTGACCCTATGCCATGGGTCACTGATAAAATATTATTTTGTTTCTTCTGCAGTTAATTCCATACCACATGAATTTCCCACAGCCCAGGAAAACACCATGGCTACCATCATCCCTGATCCCAGCATGCTGCAACTTAAAGATCAGCAGGCCAATACCTCTGTTTCTCAGTTTAGTTTCCACCATACAGTGAGGGATGTGTAGTATTGACCTTGGCCTCTCAGGACAGCCACATAGCCATGTCAGTGTAGCTACTGAGACCAGACCAAGCCCCCATGGCACATTAGATGTTTGTTGCCTGTACATTAGAGGATGATTGCCATGATCTTCTATGTGACTGTGTGACTGTTGCACTGCAAATCTGTGCTCTCAAGGAAAAGGCTTGTGCAATGTAACATATCTAGATAGATCTGGACTAAGTGTCACACACCTAAGATTTAATGCTCTTTCTACCTACCTCATTTTCCTCCCATGCCTGAGCCCAGTCAAGTCTCCTAACTGAATCTCACATGTGGAGAGTATGCAGTTTATACTTTTGAATCACCAGAACACACATCTTATTCAGTGTTTACTCAGGTGTCCACTCTTACTACATTACTAAGGCTTTTACCCAGCTAGGCAGTCACCTGCTTACCCTCAGGCTCTGTCAAGCAAAGCCAAGTGCCACACATGTTAATTTACATTGCAAGTTAACACATGCAGAGGGTCAGCTGCCTCTGTGGGCTGTCTACACAGCCCTGTCTGGGTACTAGCCATGCCCTGTCAGTAGGCTTTCTGAGAATGGAAGTGGTATGTGACTTATTTCCCTGGTGTGTCTGGCATGTGTCCTCAGATGGCTGGAATTCGAAGAGCTTTGTTATTATGGTGCAACTGGTCCACTCCTCCAAGGAATCACTACTGGATACATAGATACACCCAAAGGCAGCTGTGTACACAGGGCACAAGAGTTCATGGACAGAGGCACACATTAAGAATCACACCACCTCTGAAAAGCAACAGAGATACTTTCAGATGGGCTCAATGGGGCATTATCCTGATTTTGACAAGACAAACCAACAAAAGTCTTGTTTTAACAGAGTGATCATCCCAGTTAATCTGAGGCTTAGTTAGTTAAAATCCGCTCTGGGCAATTTATTAAGACCACCTTTCAAAATTCAAATAAATAAATAAGAAGACTGGGGTTATAGAAGTAGGTTCAATGCTTAGCACCAAAAATGTAAAGGTCCTACTCTTTGACTACAATACTTGGTGAAATTTCATCAACATTTTATGAATATAAGTGACAAAGAGGGAAAGAAAGAGCCTAACCCTACAGTGCAGCTAAGAACCTGCATATCTAAAGCCCGAGGTACCAAATGGTGGGAATTGAGTTCTGCCCTTCCCTTTACCAAAAAGGAACTCTAGTGCAGGAATCAGGTACAAGAAAGAGCTACATGGACACTGATGGCATCAAACAAAGAGTGCTCACAAGTGACCTTCATAAGACAAATGGGAAAGCATCATCCCAGGTCTTGGGGATGCTGTACAGGTGGGAGCTAGTCTCACAGAGAAGAGTGAATAAATAAAATAAGACATTCAAAGACTTGATGGAAAAGAAGCCCTGTAAAATAAACATGGCAAGCCTTTATTTGGAAAGCTTGTAATGAGGCATACGATTGAACACAGAACTCTGATTGGGTGTGGTTACATGACTAACATCTATATTTGCTTAAACTCATGTGGCAAGACCAGAGTGTCTTCTATTTCTTCTTCAGAATTACTAAGAGCACCCAGTCATATAGAAAGACTCAGTTGAGTCTTATAGAGTTGTACAAAGATTCTGCTTTTTTCTTTTCTTTTTCTTCCATATCCACTGATTGTGGACCCACTAAATCCAAAGAACAATGGGAAAAAAACCCCACAACATTCTAAACATCAGAAAAGTTGGTTGTGTACTAAATAGTTCTGTTGTTAGAGTGCTTTGGCTGGCATTCAGGAAGCCCTTAGCTTGATGTCCATCACTTTAGCAAACCAGACATGGTTGCACATAGCTATGATCCCAGCACTGGTGAGATAGAGGAAGATTAGAAGTTAAAGATTACCAGGCGGTCATGGCACACACCTTTAATCCCAGCATTTGGGAGGCATAGGCAGGTAGATTTCTGAGTTCGAGGCCAGCCTGGTGAGTTCCAGGATAGCCAGGGCTATACAGAGAAATACTGTCTCAAAAAAACCAAAAAAAAAAGAAAGAAAGAAAGAAAGAAAGAAAGAAAGAAAGAAAGAAAGAAAAGAAAAGAAAAAAAAGAAAGAGAGAAAGAAAGAAGAGAAGAAGTTAAAGATCATCCTCAGCTACATAGGAGATTTTAGGCCACTCTGGGCTGAAGAAATCCTAAGTAAATAAGTAAACAAATAAATTAAATTTAACACGAACTGGAGAGACAGACTGTAAAGTGTTGGGCATGCAAGCATGATGACTTAGATTTCATCTCTAGTACGTATGCAAAATGAACAGGAAATGGTGATAAATGCTTGCAATCCCAACTCCAAGGGGGGAAGACAGACCCTTGGAGCTCCATGACAAGCTAGTTCAGTCAAAATGTGAACTCCAGGGCAATAAAAAGCCATGTCTCAAGAAACAGCATTGACAGAACCTGGGAAATGGAACCTGATACTGGCCTCTGTTCTCCACAGGCAAGCTCATGAACACATGAACTCCCCACAAAAGAAAAGCTTGTTGGATAGGAGGCAGACACAAACAAATTCTTTAAGAATTATTATCTTATCTGTATTCTTAAATTTTTCTAGTTCTTGCTTTGTGTATGTTGCGTGTGGGTCTGTGGGCGTGTGTGCTCAGGTACATGAGTGTGAATCTAGTGAAGGATTTGGGGTGTCTTCCTCATCACTGTCTGTAGTTGTTAAAAGATCTGGTCTCTCTTACTGATGCAGAAACTCACCATTCCCTAGGATGACAGGCTAGCCAGCTTCTGGGATCTGTACATTTCTACACTCCATCTCTAGAATTACATACACATACAGCCATGCCCAACTTTCAAATGTTGCTAGAGATTTGAACTCAGGTCTTCATACTTAAACAGCAAACACTCTTATGTACCCAGCCACCTCCCCATCTAACATCCTGGGAAACGTCTAAGAAGAGAGGTAAATGCCACACCAAATTCAGAGAAGGCTGCCTTTTTACCCAAGGATATTTTCTGAGAACTTTCTATGTACTACAGTTCCAAGAATAAAGGTTGTTCTTTGGGGCTTTATGGAATGGCCTAGAATTCGCCACAATCCTGAGAACCCAAGCCATTTCTGCATTGTCACCCAGCAGTATCGACTAGACAGCCACTCAGAGGATTCCCCTAGTGCTCACCTGTGTTTGTTCAGTCTTTCACTGGGAGACAGATGGTTAGGATAGCTAGTGAGCTTGCATACACACCTGTCCACACACCCTTCTCTCTAATTGCTTCTTCCATCCCGTTCTTACTTTACTTTCAGGGGATACTTGTATCTCCAAATGCCAGATTTACAGAGCATTTTAGCACCGTAATTGGTCATTGTAGCTCTCTGTTCGTGCACCAGTCTCAGAATTGTCTAGCAAGGATATTCTTTCTGATGAAATGAAGCTGAAATATGTTGGATTACACAAGGGAATTCTCAAATGGATGGCGTGAGGCAGGTTTCCTGTCAGGTATGAGATAACAAGGTGCCCTTCTCCACCTGCATTCCCTAAGCAGTTTTTATGTTCGGTTTTGTTTTTACTTTTTACTTTATTGACCACTAAAGGACTTGACAAAATACCCAATTACTAAGCAGTGTTGACAGCAAGAGCTGGTACAAAAATCACCTATCATTCAAGGACTCCTTGCTTGGTGTGTGTTTACTCATCCCAGGACCTTGAACCAGGTGTTGAGAGCTGAATTTTGAAGCTCTAATCTGGCTACTTTCTATTTTTCTTCTTAAAAGACTTGGCTATCATAAGAACGTTCCCCTGGGAATCATGCATCACAGTCCCCTGAAATCTTGTGGGAGCACAGGATGCTTCTGTGCTTCTGAAAGCTGACCACTGCTGCTCACAGTACAGAACAGCATTTGTGCTAGGACATCTTGACCTTGGTCCTGAAGACTCCTCTATCAGCCTTCAGCCACAGCCTCCCTCTGCCTCAGTTGCATAGAATTTCTCAAGGGTATTGGAATGTTCAGGGGCATTAGCGTTTTATGATTTCATTTGCCCTGGCCTTTCTGAAGATATTCTTGTTCTGGCATTCCTGGAAACTCCTGTGCAGCTCTCAGAACACATTACCATCTGTGAAGCACCTGTAGTGTGCTGTGACTTAGGGCTTGGTCATCCCACTTGCAGACTCTAGCTCTGTGTGTCCCTGACTATCTCTCCCCAAGTTCTTCATCTTAGACAGAAAGATGGAACCTTGTTCTATTGCCTGATCCCTAAACAGAACATCATGCATGCAGATGGTCATCCACAAAAGTAGCTCTCGGACACAGCCCCTGCTAAGAGATGAGTCCCCATTGATAGAATTCTCAGCCTTCATTTGGGAAGGGCCATCTCCAGCAGAGGCATATACTGCTACTCACTGCCAGAAATGGGTCCACTATGAGACACTGTTTGCCTCAAAGCTATCAGTGATGACCCTCCTCTGGTAAAACTGGAACACAGATACCATGAATGTCTGACCTGGGCAAAGTTCTGTAAAGCTCTTTTCTGTTATCTAAGGGAATTTTATATATGGAGAGTCAACAAGGATTGTTGGTTGAACATAGATAATAGACGGATAGTGAGTGAATTCGTGTTGGCCAGAGAGGACAGAGTGCTGGTAGCATGAGCCAAAGAATGTGATAAAGAGCTAAACCCCTCCATCCACAAAAGGGCCACGTGAAGTGTTAAAGAATTAATTCATTTAGTTGATCTATGCTGCCCATGCCTTGAACTATCATAGCCTACCAACTCTCTCCAACTCTGGCTCATTACAAATTACCTCTACAGTAGATTTCTTGTTGTCTTTAAAGATCAGCATGTGAATTCTGAGAATAGTGCAGACTTGAACACAAGCAAAAGACTGAAATGTCTTTCTGTGACAAGCAAAGCCCATATCCCACCTTCCTCTATACCTTACCTGCTCTAAATCATCTCAAAACATCTCTCTCCCATTTCCCACTACCGTGCAACAATCCTACAGCCTTGGTCCTGATCAAATCCTTTCCCTCCTTGAACAGACAAAACTTAGCATCAGCTACTCCAGTGGGTCATTTTTACTCCCCTGTAACTGAACCAATTAATTTCCTTCAATGGTTCATGCAATAAGGTCAGAACTTCTCAAGGGGTCATCCTACAATCTCAACCAGAAACCTATGGCTCTGATTACCAACCTAAGAGTCATGACATGGAAAGATGTAGTATTCATCCCATTGGATATTCCTGTGCCCTGTGGGGTCTTAGACAGTTAGGAGAACACAGCATGCCCTTCATAGCTGTGACATTCCTAAATATATTTAGTATAAGCAAGTCATTTGCCACAGATATTAAATAAATCAAACTACTGAACAAAGACATACTCAACAAAAGTGATGTTTGGATAACTGATCCTTGGAAACTGACAAAGAAAAGGGATTCTATGATTGGAGCAGATTCCAGCCTGAGCTGTATCAGTTTCCTGAACTTTGTCTTCACAAAGGGATCCAGTCCACACAGAATCTGATTTACTTTGTAACATGAAAAATATAAACTATTAGGGTATGCTCACCCATTTACTTTCTTGAAATTGGAAAGAATGAACAATAACAACAACAACAACAACAACAACAAAAAACCCGTGTCTATGTATAACATGTCAGACACTAAATTATTGTGGGCGATCCATAACTATTAGTTGAATAAACGTATTTAATCCTTTTTGAAGAAATTGTTTCTAATTTTTATTTCACAGTCATTATTAATATCATCTTTTGACAAACTGTCATAATTTCCTTTGTATCTGAAGTAAACCATTGAGATTTCCCCCTTCCTCACTTTTTTTTTAAATTTTTATTTTCTATATTCTATGTTTACATTCCAAGGGCTTTCCCCTTTCCCAGTTCCCACCCACCATAGTTCCCATAGTTCCTCTCCCCCCCAACTATTCCCCAATCATTCCCCCTCCCCCCTCAGTTTCTTTACTAAACTGGATGCAATCTTTACATGCCCAGGGTCCTCTCCTTTCTTCTTCTTGGGAATCATTTGACTTGCTATTCGTGTCTTGAGTATTTAGTGCTTCTGGGCTCATTAATATCCACTTATCAGTGATTGCATTTCATGTGCATTCTTTTGTGATTGGGTTAGCTCACTCAGGATGATATTTTCCAGGTCTAACCATTTACCTACAAATTGCATGAATTCATTATTTTTAATTGCTGAGTAGTATTCCATTGTATAAATATACCACATTTTCTGTATCCATTCCTCCTTTGAGGGATATTTGGGCTCCTTCCAATTTCTGGCTATTATAAACAAGGCTGCTATAAACATAGTGGAGCATGTGTCTTTATTGCATGCAGGGGAATCCTCTGGGTATATGCCCAGGAGTGGTATGCCAGGGTCCTCTGGGAGTGACATGCCCAATTTTCTGAGGAACCTCCAAACTGATTTCCAGAGCGGTTTTACCATTTTGCAATCCCACCAACAATGGAGGAGTGTTCCTCTTTCTCCACATCCTTGCCAGCACTTGTTGTCTCTTGAGTTTTTAATCTTAGCCATTCTGACTGGTGTGAGGTGGAATCTCAGGGTTGTTTTGATTTGCATTTCCCTGATGACTAATGATGTTGAACATCTTTTAAGGTGTTTCTCGGCCATCCGAATTTCTTCTGGTGAAAATTCTTTGTTTAGCTCTGTGCCCCATTTTTTGATAGGGTTATTTGGTTCTTTGGGGTCTAACTTCTTGAGTTCTTTGTATATATTGGATATTAGCCCTCTGTCGGATGTGGGGTTGGTGAAGATCTTTTCCCACTTTGTTGGTTGCCGTTTTGTCCTTCTGACAGTGTCCTTTGCTTTACAGAAACTTTGTAATTTTATGAGGTCCCATTTGTCGATCCTTGATCTTAGTGCGTACGCTATTGGTGTTCTGTTCAGGAACTTTTCCCCTGTGCCCAAGTCCTCCAGGGTCTTCCCAAGTTTCTTTTCTAATAGTTTCCGTGTGTCTGGTTTTATGTGGAGGTCCTTGATCCACTTGGAGTTGATCTTAGTGCAAAGAGATAAGAGTGGGTCAATTCGCATTCTTCTGCATGTTGACCTCCAGTTGAACCAGCACCATTTGTTGAAAAGGCTATCTTTATTCCACCGGATGGTTGTGGCTCCTTTATCAAAGATCAAGTGACCATAAGTCTGTGGGTTAATTTCTGGGTCTTCAATCCTGTTCCATTGATCTGCTTGCCTGTTGCTATACCAATACCATGCAGTTTTTAACACAATTGCTCTGTAGTACTGCTTGAGGTCAGGGATATTGATTCCCCCAGAAGTCCTTTTATTGTTGAGAATAGTTTTAGCTATCCTGGGTTTTTTGTTGCTCCAGATGAATTTGAGAATTGCTCTTTCTAGATCTATGAAGAATTGAGTTGGGATTTTGATGGGGATTGCATTGAATCTGTATATTGCTTTTGGCAAGATGGCCATTTTTACTATATTGATCCTGCCAATCCAGGAGCAAGAAATATTTTTCCATCTTCTGAGGTCTTCTTCGATTTCTTTCTTCAAGGACTTGAAGTTCCTGTTGTACAGATCTTTTGCTTGTTTGGTTAGAGTTACGCCAAGATACTTTATGTTGTTTGTGGCTATTGTTAAGGGTGTTATTTCCCTAATTTCTTTCTCAGCCTGCTTGTCCTTTGAGTACAAGAAGGCCACTGACTTGCTTGAGTTAATTTTATAACCTGCCACTTTGCTGAAGTTGTTTATCAGCTGTAGAAGTTCTCTGGTGGAGTTTTTTGGGTCGCTTAGGTAAACTATCATATCGTCTGAAAATAATGATAGTTTCACTTCTTCCTTTCCAATTTGTATCCCTTTGACTTCCTTATGTTGTCTAATTGCTCTTGCTAGAACTTCAAGTACTATATTGAATAGATATGGAGAGAGTGGGCAGCCTTGTCTTGTCCCTGATTTTAGTGGGAATGCTTCAAGTTTCTCTCCATTTATTTTGATGTTGGCTACTGGTTTGCTGTAGATTGCTTTTACTATGTTTAGGTATGGGCCTTGAATTCCTGCTCTTTCCAAGACTTTTAGCATGAAAGGATGCTGAATTTTGTCGAATGCTTTTTCAGCATCTAATGAGATGACCATGTGGTTTTTTTCTTTCAGTTTGTTTATGTAGTGGATTACATTGATGGATTTCCGTATATTGAACCATCCCTGCATCCCTGGGATGAAGCCTACTTGATCATGGTGGATGATTGTTTTGATGTGCTCTTAGATTCGGTTAGCAAGAATTTTATTTAGTATTTTTGCATCTATATTCATAAGAGAAATTGGCCTGAAGTTCTCTTTCTTTGTTGGATCTTTTTGTGGTTTAGGTATTAGCGTAATTGTGGCTTCGAAGAATGAGTTGGGCAGTGTCCCTTCTGTCTCTATTTTGTGGAATAGTTTGAAGAGTATTGGTGTTAAGTCTTCTTTGAAGGTCTGGTAGAATTCTGCACTAAAACCATCTGGTCCCGTACTTTTTTTGGTTGGGAGGCTTTCTATAACCCCTTCTATTTCTTTAGGGGTTATGGGACTATTTAGCTGGTCTACTTGATGCTGATTTAATTTTGGTATTTGATATCTGTCTAGGAAATCGTCCATTTCCTCCAGATTCTCCAGTTGTTTTGAGTATAGACCTTTGTAGGAGGATCTGATGATCTTTTGAATTTCCTCAGTTTCTGTTGTTATGTCTCCCTTTTCATTTCTAATTTTGTTAATTTGTATACTGTCTCTGTGTCCTTTGGTTAGTCTGGCTAAGGGTTTATCTATCTTGTTGATTTTCTCAAAGAACCAGCTCCTGGTCTTGTTGATTCTTTGTATGGTTCTCTTTGTTTCTATTTGATTGATTTCAGCCCTGAGTTTGATGATTTCTTGTTTTCTACTCCTCCTGGGTGAGTTAACTTGTTTTTCTTCTAGCACTTTAAGGTGTGCTGTTAAGCTGCTAGTGTATGCTCTCTCCAGTTTCTTTTTGGATGCACTTAGAGCTATGAGTTTTCCTCTTAGCACTGCTTTCATTGTGTCCCATAGATTTGGGTAGGTTGTACCTTCATTTTCATTGAATTCTAAAAAGTCTTTGATTTCTTTTTTTATTTCTTCCTTGACCAAGGTGTCATTGAGTAGAGTATTGTTCAGTTTCCATGTGTATGTGGGCTTTCTGTTGTTTTTGTTGCTATTGAAGACCACTCTTACTCCATGGTGATCTGATAGGAGGCATGGGATTAGCTCGATCTTCTTGTATTTGTTGACATCTGTCTTGTGACCGATTATATGGTCTATTTTGGAGAAGGTACCATGCGGTGCTGAGAAAAAGGTATATTCTTTAGCTTTAGGATGAAATGTTCTATATATATCTGTTAAATCCAATTGGTCCAGAGTTTCAATTAGTTTCACTGTGTCCCTGTTTAGTTTCTGCTTTCCTGATCAGTCCATTGAGGAGAGTGGGGTGTTGAAGTCACCCACAATTATTGTGTTAGGTGTAATGTGTGCTTTAAGCTTTAGTAAGGTTTCTTTTACAAATGAGGGTGCCCTTGCATTTGGAGCATAGATGTTCAGTATTGAGAGCTCTTCCTGGTGGATTTTCCCTTTGGCCAGCAAGAAGTGACCTTCTGGGTCTCTTTTGATGATTTTAGGTTGAAAGTCAATTTTATCTGATATTAGAATGGCTACTCCAGCTTGTTTCCTGAGACCATTTGCTTGTAAAATTGTCCTCCAGCCTTTTACTCTAAGGCAGTGTTTGTCTTTAACACTGAGATGTGTTTCCTGTATGCAGCAAAATGTAGGGTCCTGTTTCCGTATCCAGTCTGTTAGTCTATGTCTTTTTATTGGGGAATTGAGTCCATTGACGTTAAGAGATATTAAGGAATAGCAATTATTACCTCCAGACATTTTTGAAATTATATTTATTTATCTTATTTATTTTTTATATTTGAGAGGTTATCTTCTTTTGGGTTTGATGAGAGGAGGTTTCTATCTTGCTTCTTCCCGGGTGTAGTTTCCTTCCTTGTCTTGGTGTTTTCCCCCTATTATCCTTTGTAGGGCTGGATTTGTGGAGAGATATCTTGCAAATTTGGTTTTGTCATGGAATACCTTGATGTCTCCATCAATGGCAATTGAGAGTTTTGCTGGGTAAAGTAGTTTTGGCTGAAGTTTGTGTTCTCTTAGAGTTTGCATGATATCTGCCCAGGATCTTCTAGCTTTCATGGTCTCAGGTGAGAAGTCTAGTGTTATTCTGATAGGTTTTCCTTTATATGTTACTTGGCCTTTTTCTCTTGCTGCCTTTAGTATTCTTTCTTTGTTTATTACATTTGGAGTTTTGATTATTATGTGACGGGATGTATTTCTGTTCTGGTCCAGTCTGTTTGGGGTTCTATAGGCTTCTTGTATATTCATGGGCATCTCTCTCCTTAGGTTGGGGAAGTTTTCTTCCATAATTTTATAGAAGATATTAGCTGGCCCTTTAACTTGGAAATCTTCACTCTCGTCTATACCTATAATCCTTAGGTTTGGTCTTCTCATAGTGTCTTGGATTTCCTGGATGTTTTGGGTTACCACCTTTTTGCATTTAGTGTTTTCTTTGACTGTTGAATCAATGGTTCCTATGGTATCTTCGGCTTCTGAGATTCTGTCTTCTATCTCTTGTATTCTATTGTTGATACTTGCGTCTAGGGCCCCTGATTTCTTCCCCAGGTTTTCTATCTCCAATGTTGTCTCCCTCTGTGATTTCTTAGTTGTTTCTACATCTGTTTTTAGTATCTGGATGGATGTGCTCAGATCTTTCGTTTGCTTGATTGTGTTTTCATGTATTTCTTTAATAGATTTTTGTGCTTCCTCTTTCATAGCTTCTACTTGTTGGCCCACGTTCTTCTGTAGTTCTTTAAGTGACTTTTGTCTTTCTTCCTTATTGTCTTCTTCTCTTTGATCCATCTTCTCCTGAATTTCTTGAAGTGATTTTTGTATTTGCCTCGTAAAGACTTCTAACTTTTGATCCATTTTCTCCTCTATTTCTTTACGAGATTTTTCTATGTGTTCAGCTACCAGCATCCTGACCAGTGATTTTATATCCAAGTCTTGTTTTTCTGGTGTTTTAGGGTATCCAGGGATTCCTGTTGTTGGAGAACTGGGTTCAGATGCTGTCATGTTGCCTTGATTTTTGTTAGTAACGTTCCTTCGTTTTCCTTTTGCCATCTGGTTATTTCTGGTTTTAGTTGGCCTTGTTGTTAGTGGCTGGTGTTTGAATCTCCTGTGAGGCTGGGCTCACCTGTTGTTTCTCTACTGGTAAATATGTGTGACTGCAGCTTTAAGGGATCATAAGCTGGCTGCCACCCATGCGATTGTAGCCCCTGTTGGAGTCTGTCTACCTGGGCTTCTCCAGCTGTGTCCTGGTTGCAAGGAACTCGGCCTGCTTGGTTCTGAGACCCTAGCAGATCCCCCTGTGCGGGTAGCCCTGGAAGGGGTGTTTACCTGGGCCTTTCCAGCTATGTCCTGGTTGCAATATGGAGGCCCGCAGCTACCGCTGGTCCAGGGGCCGGTGAGCTGGTTGCAGAATGCAGCCTAGGTGCTCGCCAGAGGGCGCGGGGATGTCCCACAGCCTGGGCCTTTCCAGCTGTGTCCTGGGCCTTTCCAGCTATGTCCTGGTTGCAATATGGAGGCCCTCCGCTTCTGCTGGTCCAGGGGCCGGCGAGCTGGTTGCAGAAAGCAGCCTCGGTGCTCGCCAGAGGGTGCGGGGAAGTCCCACAGAACCTGGGCCTTTCCAGCTGTGTCCTGGTTGCAATATGGAGGCCCGCCGCGCTGGTCCAGGGGCCGGCGAGCTGGTTGCAGAAAGCAGCCTAGGTGCTCGCCAGAGGGCACGGGGATGCCCCGCAGAGCCTAGGCGGAACTCAGCCTGCTTGGGTCCGAGACCCTAGCAGATCCCCCCGTGAGGGCAGCCCTGGAAGGGGTGTTTACCTGGGCCTTTCCAGCTATGTCCTGGTTGCAATATGGAGGCCCGCCGCTTCTGCTGGTCCAGGGGCCGGCGAGCTGGTTGCAGAAAGCAGCCTAGGTGCTCGCCAGAGGGTGCAGGGAAGTACCACAGAGCCTGGGCCTTTCCAGCTGTGTCCTGGTTGCAATATGGAGGCCCGCCGTGCTGCTCCAGGGGCCGGCGAGCTGGTTGCAGAAAGCAGCCTAGGTGCTTGCCAGAGGGCGCGGGGATGTCCCGCAGAGCCTAGGCGGAACTCAGCCTGCTTGGGTCCGAGACCCTAGCAGATCCCCCGTGAGGGCAGCCCTGGAAGGGGTGTTTACCTGGGCCTTTCCAGCTATGTCCTGGTTGCAATATGGAGGCCCGCCGCTTCTGCTGGTCCAGGGGCCGGCGAGCTGGTTGCAGAAAGCAGCCTCGGTGCTCGCCAGAGGGTGCGGGGAAGTCCCACAGAGCCTGGGCCTTTCCAGCTGTGTCCTGGTTGCAATATGGAGGCCCGCCGCGCTGCCCTTCCTCACTTTTTTTAATTTGCCACTAGCACCCCATACTCCAGTCTCCTGTCTAAGTGCTTACTAGCCTTGAAAATTGTTGTTAGCTTACTAAGACATCTGAACCCCTGGAAAGTATGTGCTCATCTCTCGTTTGGTTATGTGGTGTACTCCAAGATCCATGCAGCCTCTGTAATTTACATTTCACCTGAAACAAGCTCTAATTTTATTTGAATTTTATTGGAGAAAAAATGCCCCCCCAGACAACTGATAGCCCAAGATCATCCGATAGGTGCTCTATTGATTATGCCCAAATGCCTGTTGTTGATCATTTCCTCCTAGTTGATTCCTAGTAGACTCCGAAAGTCTACCTACCTGAAGTCAGTTGGCTCTTCCTTTATGTAATTTTGCTCATCGAGGATAGAAAGACAAGAGTTGTCCCCATAGCTGTAGCTTTAAGGTATATTGTGTATTGTGCCCCCCTCCCCCACAATGCTAGAACCAGTAGGTAAAAGGCAAGATCCTTGCCCTCAAACAGGACAGGAAATAGAGATAAACCTAACTTCCATTTGTTCATAATTGTCTTGAGATCAACAACACACTTTGTTTCCCTTTACATTTTCCTAGCTTGGCTAGTGATAACTGCGTGAACAAATAAAACAATAGTTAGCCATCAAATTTAATTGATATTTAATATATTGTAGTATATTGTGGAATTAGTAAGTAACAATACCATGTGGTTATTCCATTCAAACATTATAGAACCCAGAGAAGTTAGAGTAAGCCTTCCCCATTTATTGAGGACAACACTGAAAAAAAAAAAAAAAAAAAAAAAAAAAAACAAGACAAGAATTTCCCAAGTAATTTCACCAAAATGCCTTAGGTTCAAACTCTCCACAGTCACACACAGATCCCCTGGTGGTTCTCAATGTCCCTGGTGGACATCAGCACTGACTTAACTATATAGAAAACCAAACTCTTTTTTTTTTCATTTATTTTTTACATCTTTCATCTCTAAATGACAAAGTAAGGAGTTAGAATTTCACATATTCCTCTGGTTCTGGTCTCAGGAGATTGTGCAGAGCCCAGGGATATCAAAGTCTTAACAAAGATCATTGGCCTAATTTTCTCCATGTGCCTTTGCAGTCAGTGCTTATACAAAAGAGTTCGTTTTATTGTTTCTTTCACCACAGGTGAGATATTCACTCTGCTGCCTATCTCAGGCCACAAGCATCCCATCTCACTCCCGATGACAATGCCTAGTCACATCACTCCTCAGAGTTCATTCCCCACCCACACATGCCCTCTTGCACATCAGTTGTCTGTTGCATGTACTTTTTGTTGGTAGGAAGGTAGAGAGTGGTGGTAACAGCTTTGACATAGACATAAGTCACAGAGGCAGACCTCATATCATCATGAATTATCTTCCACAGATGCTTCACTTAGAGGTGACAATGGTATTATGATCTCTCAGGATCCTGTTGCTCTGAGATCCTGAGGATATACCTACTTGGCTATCCAGCCTCGACCTTGTGCTCACTAGAAATGTTTACTCAATTGACCACTCACTGGCCATCCCCATGGCATGGGCTCACCATGTACCTGGGCTGTAACCACTGTCCTCTACCCAGAGAAATAGAATGAGCATTTCTGCCAGAATTCCATGTAGACTTTCTTCAACTTCAATGCCATGCAGTCATTTCTCTACCTGAATGTGTCACTGGTTGTATTTTTCTGAGATAATCACATTTGATTGACACATATAGAAGAACCTCAATAACCATGCGCTGTCTCTTCATCTTCTCCAGCCTCCTAGCTAACCCCACTCTCATACTGGTTCCTCCATCCTTTCTTCCTTCTTCCCTTCTCTCCTCCTATTCAGTTGCACCATTTGCCCAACCATTCCTTTTCAGTGAGGACTTCTTTTCTAATAGGCAAGTGTGAGGCTCAGGAATCTATGGCTCTTTTAGACGCCTTACATCCATGGCCAGACTCAAGTACAGATATTCCTTATGCCCACAATGCCACATGAACAACTTCTGCTAACCTCTGTCATTCATGTCACTTGGACCATCACTCCTAGCTTGGGGTCATCCTTTCAGCTCTTCCCCATGTATTTAAGGAATTCTAGAAGAGAAGAGAAGTAGGATTCCTGATGGGTCTTGTCCAGGTTGCAGGTAGAAATTCCTACCACAGAAAGAAATGCATGGAGTTAATTTGCATATACAATCCAATAGACTGAGGCATACTTGAATGAATTCAGTAACACACAAAAAAAGTAACATTGGAAGCGTCCTGGGCTTTGCCTGACTCCTGGACCCCAGTGCTAACTTCCCAATGGTTGCCAGGGACAGGGTCACACAGATATTACCAATACAAAAAAATTACACAGCAGTAGAGACTGGCTAGTTTGAGGAGAAAAATAAAGATTCTCTTTGTAAAAACAAAAACAAACAACAACAACAACTATGACCACAGCACTGCTTAGAGACTTGCTATTTTTTACAGACCAGCAGTAGAAGGGAAAGTAAAGGATGATGAAGGCTCCTGCCCAGCCCCTTAAATGCTGTGATTTGAAAGAAAGACACCTGCTTCTCGTAGGACCTAACAAGCGACCTCATAGTGCTGTAGTCACACACAGCCACCACAGACGCTGAGCTCAGTGAGAACTCTCCAGCTCTCTGCCAGCAGACATCATCGGCACCTTCCTTCTGCCCTTTAAAATGTTTACCCTTTTCCAAGGGCTACAGATAAGGCCACACCCATCTTTGTCTGGGTTCTGGACAACCTCAGCATCTCCAGCAGGTCCTGGGGAACTCTGGGGTCCAGCTTTATGTGTTGTACCATGCGAATGTACAGATACAATCAAATAAATGTCATTCTCTGTCTCTGTGTCCAGTGTGCAAATGGTGAAATGTAATTAGAATAAGACCCAGGAATCTGCCTTTTGAAGTGGAAACGGTTTTGAAATGCTGAATATCCTGTTGTCAACGGTAAGGATATCAGGTTTCAGGAACGATGTCTGGTTTTTATTACGACCATTTTCTATAACTAAGTCCTGCCTCGCCATTTATCCAGCGTGTTTTTTATGTATTCTGTTTTGTCCTCATTTGTTGGGTGCATCAGAGGGAGTCTATACAGTCACACATCTGGACACCCATGGTCCCTTGAGGCTCCCTCCTCACCCCCGGATCAGTGCCGAGATCACACCCAACCCAGGCAGCTGCACATCTTTGGTGTGAAATATGAAGAGGGAAAGGAGGAGATGAAAGAATAAAAGAAGGAGAAAATGTGTAATTATGAAACCTTGGAATCCATGGCGACCAGGGAAGCACACTGCTGAGAGGAGCCTGTGAGCTGGCAGCACTATCGAAACCGCACATTATCTGTTAGGATTTTAAACACTGAAGCCCTGACAAAATGTCATTTTTATTCTTCTTTACAAATAGTGGAAGGGTTTTCTTTTCTTTTCTTTTCTTTCTTTTTTTTTCTTTTCTTTTTAAAGGTTTCTTTAAGTGGCAGAAATAGCAGGAGGGACTTGGAGGGAAATCAACAGCAAATGGACTGCAGGTTAATGAAGAGAAATCCAGCTCCCCACCAGCTGGTTGCCAAGGCAACCATGAGCTGGACAGCACCATCTCCTCTTTCTTCTTCATCACAGCCTAGGAGAGGTGGGCAAAGATGATGGAAATACTGTTCTATATTGCCAGCACTGTTCACAAATGCAAGAAAGGGATCTCAGTCATGTTGGAGATGCCTCCCTATACTACCAGACTGTAACCCCTAGGATATTCAGGACACATTAGAAAGAAAGGGATATTTCCAAATAGAGATGTGAATTTCCAGGAGACCTGTTAGGAAAGCTGCACAGCTAGAGAAAGTTAGAAGTGGCTGTCATTGTGCCGTGGTTTCAAACTTTGCTTGGGCCATTACATCCACCAAGTCCTAAAACAAGTTGCTTTGGGAAACTGTAGCTAAGATATATGACCACAGTCATGGAAACCATGAGTACCATGCCCCCCTGAGCTTGGGATGTAGAGAGAGGAACTAGGCTAAGAATCCAAAGCAGGGCCAGAGTTAGGAGTTTAAGAGCAAGTTGTAGGAAACCTAGGTGTGGACAGACAGCCAAGGCTAGAGATTTTGCAGAAAGCAGAGTCCAGAGACAGGATGGGCAGTTAAAACCATAAAAATCCCACAGATAAGATACACCAAGAAAGTGACGCAGTGCTGTGCCCCAAGAATAGCAAGGGGGTGGGGGTAAGAAAGTCCACAGAATTATCTATCAAGTGTCTGGCAGCCACAGCAGCTCTGGAAGGTTATTGGGTAATAAATACATTTTAAGTTTAAGACCCATGACACACAAAATCGATCTCTGTCTTCCATGTGCACTCATATTTGTGCATATCCTACACATATATGTACGTGCACATGCATGTAAGCATACAGGGACACACATACATGGTAGAACTGAAGTAATGTGACAAATTATTTTGTACAATGAACATTTCTGGTGTCAGTCAGCAGGAAGGCAGCTTTGGGGAAGAAATCTTAGTTTTCACAAATACAGGAGGTTCTGACTCCTGATCTCAATCCCTATTTCCCAAATATCTTTGACAAAGAGTCTTAAGGAAGCCTTCAGGCTCAAGTCAAGATGGGGCACACCTGTCTATAGCCCTACATCATCAGGGGCAATCTTAAGTTCAAGATCATCCTGAGCTACATAACAGTTCCAGGGCAGCCACAGGTGGCAGAGTAAGATCCTATTGAACAGAAAATAATGTAGACTCAGAAAAGATCTCACAGAAGCACATGTGAATCCCATGGTTTGTCGAATTTTCCTGGCACAAATTTACAGAAGTCTAAACCTAAACATTCCCTATATCTTTCCCATTGAACGTTTCTCAATGCCAAGAGGTTTCTCTGTTTTGAGTTGTTTAAAGAAGACACAAGGAATGTCCTTGATGGATCCATGTGTCCCCTGCTTACCTCTGTCAAACTTACTGCAAGCATGTAAGATGTTGTGATTTCAGAGGAAGGAGAAGAACATTGCTGGTCTACACCTTTGAAGGTAAGTTCCTTAGCTGGACAGGGATCTCACAAGGCTGTGCTAAATGTTATTCAAGCATCTGGCATGTAAAACACTGACTTCATATTAAGGTTTCAGTTCTACAAGGTAGCCCGAAATCCTGTATGAAAACATCATATTCTTCCAAGACTCTGCTAAACATGTAGGAAGTGAGGCTCTCAGCTCCAATTGAAACCCAGATAGCTTTAAAAACCTTCTCTTGGTGAATGGCATCACCATACCTACTTAGGACAGTTGCTGTTTCTTCCCTAAAGTGACATAGATGCTGTCACTTTACTTTCGTAGTGTACCTTCCTAGACTATGGAGCCAGACATGACATGATGTATCTCCATGTGCTGGGTTCACTCCCTCCTGCAAGCAGAACACTGTTGAAAGTTGTCCCTGATCCCCATCACCTTGGTTTCAAAACAAATTATCTGTTTTAAAATTAAATCATACAAATATCATCATCTGGCTTGAGATTTTCTTGCAGTGATGTTTAATTATGTTTTCTAGATGTGAATATCCAAAACACTGTAAATATTAAAATTTAAATTTAAACAAATATTAAATTAAAAGGAAAGAAAGAAAGGAAGGAAGGAGGGAAGGAAGGAAGGAAGGAAGGAAGAAAGAAAGAAAGAAAGAAAGAAAGAAAGAGAGAGAGAAAGAGAGAGAGAGAAAGAAAGAAAGAAAGAAAGAAAGAAAGAAAGAAAAAGAAAAGTTCAGATCCCTGTACCCTCACAAAAAAACTGGGCTGGACGGTGTTCACCTAGTGCTGAGGAGGTGGGGAGGCACAGATAGGAGCATTTCCTAGGACCTGCTGGCCAACTAGCATAGTTGAATCCATTGGTTCCAGGTTCAATGAGGGACCCTGTCTCAAAAACCAACTGATGCAATTAATTTTTGCAACTGAGAAATGCAATTCATACAAACCAGTGTGCACATGTACACAACACATGTACATGCACTAGAAGAGAAGGAGGGGAAGAGAGGAGGAGGAAGGAAGAAGAGATGAGTTTCTCTAGCGAGAAAGTGATGTTAAAACTCCTTCTTCCTAGGTGACCTGTTCGAGTGCAGGCTGTCAGTCCACCTCAGCTTCCCCTGACAACATGCATCTCATCAGAACTCCACTCAGCTGCCAAGCCTGACATGCTGAGCGACAGGTAATTGAGAGTGGAGAGACAGAGCTTCCTGGAAAAGACACTAGAATCTCACAAGTGCCATGGTCCCTGTCCACCTCATCCACAAGCCCCATCAGTTAGTCACTGCCTGCAGAGTAGCCATCATGGCCCCTGATATATATTTTTTTAACCACAGCAATGGGTTCCCTCTGTGCACAGAAAGCTCACAGGCTGTGTTTCCCAAGGCAATGCTCATTTTATAGCATTCGTTTTTAATGAATATAACATTTAATTTTTCACTTCATTTATGCCTTTATTTCAGAGTGCCTATTATAGTTCCCCTGACAAAACACTCAGTGTAATAAGATGGAAAAATAAAGAAAAGCGTGAAGAAGAAATTTCTAACCCCCTGCACGTTGCACACTCTGGAAACAGTGCCCATTAACATTTGTGGCTATTTGAGTTATTGACACCTAATAGGAATCATCATACTGTGATTTCATCTTCTACTCTTTTATTCGTATTTTAATGCAGATTCTTCCGTGTTATTTTTACAAGCTTACTGAAGGTATTACTTTAATGACCACCTAAATGTGTTCTACCATTTACTTAGCTAATACCCTATTGGTATACATTTAGATTGTTTCAGATTTCTCCTGTTATTGAAAAGATAGCAATGGATAATTATTTATAAAATGTCTTTAGGAGTGTAGATGCTTAGGATGGGTTTCCAGCAGGAAAATGGCCAGATTGCATTGTTTATAATGCCCAGCAGGTCCTGACACTGACTGCCAAAGTGCTGTCTACCATGAGAACTATCTGTATGAAGAATGTCTACACTTAAAATATATACATTTGAATTTGTATTTTGGGCCAAAATGAGTCCTGGTTATTATTTTGAAAATTATTTTCACTACAACCATTTCATGGATTAAGCTTATCCCATGGCTTTTAAGAGAGAGAGAGAGAGAGAGAGAGAGAGAGAGAGAGAGAGAGAACTTACATGTCAATTAATATAGAAATATATTAATTAGAAAAAGTATATTGGGTCATATTGTCTTGACTAACAACATAATTCTTCTCCCAACATAATCAGGCATCAGAATCTTTTTAGATCATATGTCCCACTTTGAGGAAAGCAGCCATGCAAACTCACAGATTCACCTATTTATCTGCTCAACCATTTGACTGTGTTCAGTCCCCAAGCTGGCCACTATGAGACATGATCCACAGACCAGCATTCTCTGCCACCCATGTGGATGGACACACAGTCAGACCATAAACTTCAGGGCAGCTGAACCAGATGTGAATATAGCATCCATCCATAGAATAGTGAGAGAGAGGTCACTATTGTATAGAGAGGTCCCTGATAAAGGAGTTGGGCTATCCAGCTCTAGAAGCTGCGTCTACTAAATCTGAAGACGACATGCTTCTCACCTCATAGGTATCAGTCTACTCTGTCCTCTGACATCCCATCAGTGGTCAGTCTCTGATGGGTGATCTATAGCTCCAAAAGGGACTCTTATATATCCTCAGATATCTTAGCTCCCCTTGAAAGCATATCCAAGTGAAAATTATGTTGGCAGTGTATGGACACTTCTCAGATATTGTAGGTTGTTTTTACTGCTCTTTCTAATACACAAGTATAATCCCAGTGCAACTGATAGAGAGTCAGCACGCCATCTCCTCCTAATACACTTCTAGATTGCCAGTCAGGGCCAGACCTCTTCTCAGTGGAGAAAGGACTCTGTGGGAGCCTTACAGTAGGTGAGCCCAGTGACCATTGCGGGGCTTTGTCATGTGTCGAATCATAGTTTCAGAGTGTTCTGTATCCTCACCTACACACATGTGGATATGATACCATTTGCAGACACAGTTTTAAGGGACATGGGTCATGAGGGTAGACCCCTAATCCACCATGAGTGGTATTGTTAGAAGGGAAGACACAGATACCTGGGGAGAAGATAGTCAGGGCTGGAGGCTGGGATAAGGTATCGCAAAGGCAAAGGTTTCCAGAGTTGCTGACTATCTCAATGAGCTAAGAGGAAACTAAAAATGTGGCCTCCCCTGGAGCCTCAGCAAGGTATACTGGGTTAGGAATCCTTGAATTTCAGACCCTGAGCCTCCAGCACTGAGAGACAAAACAACATTTTGGTTATCTTATGTCACCCAGTTTGTGGTCCCTGTAGAGTGGCCTGAGGGATTAGTATTCTTGCCAATTTTGTTTCCTTTCAGAGGAAGGAGACTTCCTTGTGAGTTAAGCACAGGTTTGAGTTCTGACACATGGAATCTGTACCCAAAGGGTACATACCACTCACATACAGGTCCAGTGGGGGGGACAGTGAGCCTGTGAGCTGCCCTTCCTGGGTCTCTCAATTCCAAGCTGAAAGCAAACCAGAAAAAAGCCTATAGTTTGGGCTGACATGTGCCAGCTGGCAGCCAGCCTTCCCCTGAGTGGAGGCTTGTAGGTTCCAGGATCTTTTTTCTCCTTGCTCTCACCTTGCCTCCCAGCATGCTAGCTGCAGGGAACTTGACTCGGTGGAATGTGGGACTGTTACAATAAAGCAGAGCAGCTCATGTACTGCCCCAAAACCACTCTGGCAGCTGTGCGAAATAATGCTGCTCTCAGAACTGAAGGCTCTGCCATGGTAAATCCTCAGACACTTCCTGTGAGCCTCGGAAATGAAGGGGATCTGAGCAAAGCCTGTAGCTCCAAACAGGAAAGGCTGGAATGTCACAACTTAATTCACTAATAATACACAGAAAGAGCTTAGAACAACTGTGATAAATAAAGAGGACAGTTGTTGTCATAGGACTAATAAAAACTACTGAAAACTTAAGTATTAGTTACTTCTATTGCTGAAATAAAAACACCATGACCAAGGCAACTTACAGAAATAAGGTATTTGATCACAGCAATAAGAAAATAATGAATACAGGTTCTAACACCTTTAAGGAGCCCTAATGCAATATGCTTCCACAGAACATCTGACACAGTCTCAGGGATGTTGCAGGCATGTGCTTTCACAGGGTGACTTGTGGATCCAGGACCTTGAGTGCCAAGACAGGGCTTCCTTCAGTATATACCTTGTTGGTTCAATAGGATGATAGAGAAAAAGCACAGATGATTCTTCAGTATCTTCTTCTACAGGTGGGATAAAGTTACCATTTCCCATATACATTAGGTTGAGTTGAAATGGATCTAAAAGCAATGGAGAATTCTGGACTTCGTATAGCTCATATGCTGTGATACCTGACAGGAAGCAACCTTAAAGAGGAAGGGTGTACTTTGGCTAACAGTTTGAAGACGGAGGGCATGGTAGCAGGAGCACCAGGCTGCTGGTCACATGGCGTCCACAGCCAGGAAGCAGAGAGAGATGGATGCTGGTGCTCAGCTTACTTTCATTTTTTTTATTCAGCCAGGCTCCCAGTCTATGGGGTGGAGCCACAGGAGCCAGGACTCGAGAGAAGGGCCACAGAAGCAGGCTCAAGTCTCAGCACCCACACGGCAGCTCACAACCGTTTGTAACTCCAGTTCCAGAGGATTCCACATGCTTACTCAGACATACATGCAGGCAAAACACCAATACATGTAAAATAAAATAAATAACCCATACATACAAACAAACAAACAAATAAACAAATAAATGCTGTAGTTAAGGATAAATTTGACTTGGAATGGGAGCTGCCCACGAGTGACGTCTATTAGCAAGTAAGTGCCCAAGGTGGTTCCTGGAGATGTCTTTTGTTGGTGGTGGTGGTTTTGGTTTGTTTGTTTTCTGCCAAGCAAAGTGTAATTTAACATTCTTCAAGGGAACATAAGAAGACCTACATGCTAAAAACATAGCATTCGAGGGAAGTATCTAGAATCTACACAAAATGACCAAGCAGGAATAGAAACTGAGAACTGCAAATGTGTTTAAAAGTTAGAGACCAGTTATGTGGCTAAGTAAAAGACTGCTTGCTAAGTCTATGGTTTATATTTAATTTCATAATTCCTTAGATTTGATCCTTAGCACAATGATAAATAAACAAACAAGCAAACCCTACTTGTAAGCTATCCAGCAAGCATACTGAAGAATTGCCTGTGTTCTTTCTCTATCAGTAGATAGATGATGAATAACATATCAGCAGATAGAAAGATATTTGGGAATAACAGGGCTAATAAGGTTGTTATACAAAGCTTTTAAGAGTTATAAATATGTTCAGTGATTTTGAATGATACAGAAATACAAAAAAGTAAATTGAAGACACAAAGAAATAAATTGAAATGTTCTTTTAAAAAAAAATTCTCCCTTTCATGTAATAAACATCAGAATGACTACAGCAAAATAAATCGCCAGTGGGATTGAATTAATTCAAAGAGAAAGATAAAAAAGTCAGAGAACAAAGCTCTCTCATTTTGTAGGATCATATCAAGTGTACTCTTCTATACTGAATCCCCAAATCAGGCTCCACCTTGAGATGTCTGTGGTCCAATTGCTTAGAGCTACTCAGATAAAATATTTTCCTGATAAATTGACGGTTACAAATTTCCATATTTGTAAATCTATAAGCTGACGGAGTCAGGGAGTACATGCAACTTAAAGATAACTAAAAGATAATAACGCAATAAATCAAGCCATAGTCGAGCTGGTCCAAGGAGATGAGTGAGAAGCAGTCTGAACAGAAAGGTAGGGAAGTCAACAGAGCCAAGAAAAGGGAAACGTCCTCACAGGTATCTACCCTGTTTAGCTCTGTCAACCTGACAATGGCCTGCAGTTATCTGAGAGGAAAACCTCCCCTGAGTGAGTGCCCAGACCAGATTAGCATGTGGTTATGTCTTTGGAGGATGGTCTGGACTATTAATGATACAAGAAGAAACAGTCCATTGCAGAGGGTGCTGCCTCCAGGCAGGTTATCTCAGGCAACCTTAAAAAGCTAGCTCATTGCGAGCCTGCAAATGAGCTACCAAGCAGCATTCCTTCGTGGCCCTACCTCTAGGTCCCTCTGCCTTGACTTCTGTCCCGACCTCCCTCAGTGATGGGTTGTGACCTGGAAGGATAATCCAAATATGCCCTTTCCCCCAAAGTTGTTTTCAGTCCAAAAATGTTACCACAGTGACAGAAAAAGACCAGAGCAACTCTCTATGAGGAATAATACAAACCACACGATAATAGGCTGACATCTTTTAAGCACAGAAGGGGAAAATTCTATACATTTTCTTTCTCATGTTTCCTTCTCATGAAAACAGCCTTCCAATTGAAGGCAAAATAAAACTCTTCTGAATAAAGGAAATGTGGGCGAACCATCACCATGAGGTCTGCACGATGTAAAAACTCTAATTTTCTAAAGCTAAGCAGACAATGATACTAGAGAGAAAAATGAACTCAAACAGGGAAATAAAGTGAATTAAAAATGGTAAATAAATAGGTAATGGTAATCTCATTTTTAATCTTATTTGAAGAATTCACTTAAATTGAAAGTTGTCAGAGAAATTGTACTGACATGTATATTTGTAGCAAAGAAAGAGAATTTGCGAGGACACTGGCATGGGTTCCTACCCATGGAGAAGAATGTGAAATGGCTCTCACACTTTGTGACTCAAAATAGATCCTGAGTCTCACAAAGCCCTTGTCATGCCAGCAAAGGGGCCTGAGTTCAAGCCCCAGAATACACATGGAGCCAGATGTGGTGGCATGCATCTGTAATCCCAGCTCTGCCTGTAGAAAGATTGGAAGCAAAGTCAGAAGAATCTCGAAGGCCAGCTAGCCAGCAGCAGACGAAAAACCCTGTCTCAAAGTGGAAAGCAAAGGCTGAAACCTGATATTGGCATGCATGTGTCCACAGTCTCTCTCTCTCTCTCTCTCTCTCTCTCTCTCTCTCTCTCTCTCTCACACACACACACACACACACACACACACATACACACACTATATATACATGTACATATATGAACATGAATGTTCTTAAGAATGATAATGAAGGGCAAAAGGATAAGCTCAGGAAAGTGATGCTCCACAATTTCCAGTGGGGAGTAGGGGTGATACACCCAAGATGCATTCATAGTCATAGTCATAGTCATAGTCATAGTCATAGTCATAGTCATAGTCATAGTCATAGTCATAGTCATAGTCATTCTCTCTCTTTCTCTGTTGTGTATGTGCATGCACATGTGCATGTGTTTGTGAGATCTCTCCTCTCTCTCCATTTTGCTCACATGGAATGACAGGGGACACAAGTGCAGAACAGCCATGCAAACCATCATCTTGCACCAAAGAGAAAGGCACAAAGACGATGCTATTACCAATTGCATTGGGCAAACACTGAGATGATCAGGGTGGCCTTAAAGCCATGTGATTGTCCCAGTAACTATGTGTGAAGGACAATGGCGGCCCCACTGTGTTAGAAGTAAGGAGGCTGCATGACTAGTGGATGACCAAGACAAGATTCAGACCCACCTGCTTATCATCGACCAGGTTATCAATTTCTCATCAGCATATGAGACCCACTCAATAAACAAGGCCCTACTTTAGAAATTCTGACAGGAGGCCAGGTGTCTCCAAAGCAATATATGCTAATAATGAACGTGTCAAAGTATTGCCTTCTCAGCCTTCTTCATATCTTAGCAAAGAACATCTGTGTCAAGAGCTCAATGCAGCAAAAAAGGAAAATCAGCCAAAAGGCCATTCTAGATATGAAAGAAAAAAATCTGTGTACATGCACACACACACACACACACACACACACACACACACGTGCGCGCACAAACCAATATATGTGGAAGTGCTCCTGAAAGCATTGCTCATAGTCAAACCATGGGACAACTCCAATGCCATTTATCAGTCAATGGGAACATAGAATTAGGACTATTTATATGGTGGAATATCACCTCCCTACAACTAGAACACTGATGCATGTGACTACATGACTCGACACTGAAGACACATAGCTTCATTACCAAAGTTAGCCCCTGAAAGAGCACATGATGTATATCATTGGTATAAAAAATGTCCAACACCTGCGAGTCCATAGGGAGAGAAAGTAAATCAGTATTTTCTTAGAACTAGAACCTAATGGTGGAGAACCAAATGGGTATGTATCTTCTTCCTGCAATTCTCCAGCTATACTTCAAATACCATCAAGTCATTCACTTATAGTAACGAAGTTCATGGCATGAGACTTATATTTTAATAAAGCTGTAGTTTTAAAATAAAAGAGTGCATTCTGGAAGATGATATAGAAAAGTCAGGTTGATAGGATACCTACACATATGTAACAGATGTGTAGCTTGCTCTTCATGCACGTTCCCCAACAACTGGAACAGGGGCTGCCCCTAACTTTACCCCTAACTGAGCTGACTAATCTGGCCTCAGTGGGGCAGAGGCGTGGGGGAGGCGATGTGCCTAATCCTGCAGTGCTGGGGTAGGTTGGTACCAGGGAAGGGCTATGTGAGGGGGATACTGGAGAGAGAGGGAGGGCGCAACAGTGATGTAAAGTGAATGAATAAATTAATAGATAAATAAATGGAAAAATGAAATAGCAGAAATTGTAAAAAATAATTAAAAATAGAAAAGGAAAGGAAAGAAAAGAAAAGAAAGAAAGAAAGGAGAAAAGAAAAGAAAAGAGAAAGAAAAGAAAAGAAAAGAAAAGAAAAGAAAAGAAAAGAAAAGAAAAGAAAAGAAAAGAAAAGAAAAGAAAAGAAAAGAAAAGAAAAAAGAAAAAAGAAAAGTTAGGATAAGTTGCCAGGATGGCTGAGTCCTAAGGTCCTCTATGGTCCCTTTCCTGTTATAACCGAGCTGGGTAGCAATGCTTTGACTATGATGTCAGCTTCTTCCTGTGGTACTGTTCTTGCCCATTTTCAGATCTTTGCTCTCTTAAGCATGGCAGACCTGATTTACAGTCAATTAATTTCCTGTCTGGTTAAATCATGCATCATTGAATTTCCTTGGATGCCATCAGATAGGGTGGCAGATACAGGTACAAAGAGTGTTTTCAAGTATTAAGTGTGGGGAGAAAGCAGAAACCAGGAATTACTATTGTAAAATGTTGCTCTTTAGTTATGAGTGATCTCATATTAAGAGAGGACTCTGGCAGCCCTGTGTAGGATGACTCTGATGGTTATTTTGAATATCAATTTGATTGAAGTAAAGAATACATCATGCCTTAGAATGGGACACCTTTGAGTCTGTCTTTAAGAGCTTTCCCTAAGAGGATTAACGGAGGTAAGAAATCCTCCATGAATATGGGTAGTACCACACATGGACTGGGAGTGAAAAAAAATAACAAAAGTGGGAAAAAGGAGAAAGGGAACTGAGCTCTTGAAGCCACTTTTCTTTGGTTCCAGGACTGAGAAGAGATGGACAGACAGCTTCAGACTCCTGCTGAGAGCTGTTGCTACAGTAATAGTTTCTCTGTAAGGCTGGACTGTACCCTTAGACTGTGAATCAACATAAACACTTCCTCCCTTGAGGTGCTTGATGTCAAGTAGCTAATCAGTAATCATCCAGGCACCTAATAGAACTATCTCCAGTGCTCAGCTACCATAAAACTGGTCATAGCCATCATGCAGGGGGAAGAACCTTCATGGCCCTTAGTCACATAAAAAGCAAGAATTCCAGTCATCCTAGGCTACCTAAGTATTTTCAGCCATTCCAGTCAGGATCATCTCTAAATAGAATAGGAGTTTAGCTCTAAATATTTTGGTGAGGGGATGAACTCATCACCAGAGATTTATAATGGGTGGTGTGGTAAACAAACAAACAAAACAAACAAACAAACAAAAAAAAAACAACCCAGAGATGTGTACCTATAGGGGTGGACCATTTTGAACCTAGCAAACTGATACGACTAATTCACCACACATTGAATTTAGGTCAATGTCAGGACTCTCATGAATGTTAAGACATCAGTTAGGAGAACATAAGACCTCAGAGCTGGGTGAGGGTGTGGAGGAGAACAAATTTACCTTTGTAAGACTGTGCTGCTATTCAGAACTCCAAGCTAGCAAGCCCTTGCACATTTTAAACAATCACAACAGAACATACTGGTGCCTTCTGAGAACTTTGCCTGCCTACCACCAGCAAAGACTGTTCCCACCCAGCCTAAGGCTAAGCTTCTGCCTGGAGCTTGGTCACGGGGCTTGTTCATATTTATGGCTACTTTTACAGTGCATACTTTAGTTGAGGTCTCCTGACATAGACCACACAGCCCAAAAAATCTAACATGTTTACTGTCTGACTCTTATAGAAGACTACCCAGTCCTTGGCATGGATCAAAGGGAGAAGAATATAATTTTACACCAAGCTATATTTGTTCTATAGCTGCAGTAATAAAAACCCCAGTTTCGTAGTGTTATATGAAAGAACTGAAAATACTAAATGTTTTATGAGTTCTTGACATACAAGATATCTTCTAAAATCTAAGAACCATTTGAAAGCTTCACAGCTTTGATTCTGAATGCTTATTCTACCTGTAGAAGTGTTGAGCTGTATACACTAAGGGTCTGATTAATTTGTTATGTGTTTTCATTTACTTGAAGAGTGTGGGGCTTTTGGTTTTTTTTTTTTTTTTTTTTACACCAAAGTTTATAAAAATGTTAAAATGTAGGTAGGATTAAAGATTTAGAGTGGACAATAGCATTGCAAATAAAAACCTTAACACCATTTCCTCTCGCAAGGCATAAGAAAAGAAGTGCCCTTGTAGCTGTCCTCTGTGTCTTGCTCTACCTCAGCTCACTTCTACAAATCTCAGGCAACTTATATCTCCTCCCCAGAAACTCCAGGGAAAAGCCATAAATCAGAGCCTTGATGCTGTAAGTTGTAGATGAGATAGGACCACAGGGTGGGACCATAGAATTGAGTCATGAGGGTAGAGCCACTAGGACAGAGCCACAGAAGCAGTCATCACTAAAGTAGATCCTAAAGACGGTGACTTTAGTTTCTACTTCTCAATGATCAAAGACAAGCCCTGAGCTCCTAATTCAGGACATTGGGAGGGCCTGCTGGAGCGGGCTAATTCTACCCAAGTTTTCCCTGTTATGGGCAGAGCTACATATCCTCAGTTCAAGCAACTGCTTTTCTGGATTAGTAAGTGCTTGTCTGTCTGTCAGTCTGTCTGCCTGCCTCTCTCACTTTCCTGCTTTCCTCTTTCCCTTCTTTTTCTGTAGTTCTCTGCTACTAATCTCAATCATCAGGCCTTTATTTTACTTTTATTTTGAGACAGGAACTCACAGGATTGCCCAGGCTGACCTTGAACTCAACACGCTCCTGCCTTCAACTCCTAATTACCTAGAATTAGGTCTGAGCCACTGGCTCTGATTTTCTTTAAAAGTATAATCTACAAATGTGATTGCTCTAGTCTGACGTGTCTTGGAGGTATTTATTTATTATTTACTTGCTTTCTTAGGCAAATACACATTATTGTGTGACTTTGTGCTTTTGCTTCACCTATTTCAAAGAAGAATTTTATTACTCTATTTTAAAAGATAAAACAGATGCCATTCTACCCGAAAATTACCACATGAATCTACCGTAGACATCAAAGAAAACGGTTTTATTTCACTTAACACTTTCTCCCATCCCAAGATAAATATTAAAAGAAAATCTCAGACTTATACATTGACAGCATCCCCACAATTTCAGGTGACCTAAAAGAAGAAAAAGACAAAAGTCCTTTTCAACAAAGAGAAATGTCTTTTGATGTAGAAGATGTGTCTGTGCCCAGTCCACACCCTCTTCCTCTCGGTGCCACATGAGCATTCGGGATAGCTTTCTTCAGCTCTCACTTGACCCTTGGTTTTATTTTTCATGCTTTTTAACATGGGCGCATATTTCAGCTTGCCAGGCAAAATCAGAAATTGGGACTTGCGGTCACGGTTGCACACCTGCTCCAGCTGTGCCCCTCGCCAGCTCTGCCTGTGACTGACATTGGGCATGTGGCAGTACATGCTGTGCTTCCATGGCATGCCTCACCAATCCTGGTCTTGTACACTACTGTGTGGCTCTCAGCCTCCTGCGAGACTTTAATGGGCCCAACAAGAGATATCTTGGCAGGAAGGAAATTTGACTAGGGCCTTACCTTTTTTATCATTTTTGTTCTATCAATAATGTTACAACAGTGAAGGGGTGCAGCAAGCCTGTTGCATGCTGTTGTAAACCTAAAACATGAGGAGATGCTATTGTTTTGTCTTTCTGACATCCCGAGTTTCATCATCTTGGAGCTAGTTTATCACTTGTCAGTGACCACCTGTGGCACGATGTCAATAGAAAGATGGATTCTTCAAGAAGGGTGATTCTAGGGAGATGAGTAGTCGTGTTTGCGTGGAGTTGGCAGTGCGATCACTGTGGCATCTTCTGAAGGACACCATCATCTTTCAATCAGAAATAAAACAACATTGCATAGTACCTTTAATCAACAGAACCAATTATTCAGAGTCACTTGTTTTGGGGACTGTCAAGAATCACAAATGGTCTAAGATTTAACCATATTTCCATGTTGGCCTATCATAGATTCATATCTGTAGGTGGAAGGTGCAGACTCCTATATCTCAAGCAAACAGTCTCAAACTGTAAAACCAGCATGATTTTTGTAATTCTATTGGTCTCCTTTGCTGTTACATGCCACAAGGCCCAGGCCTGCACCTGATCCCCAGGCCCCACAGGGTGGAAGCTCATCCCCATAAGCCGTCTTTTGACCTCCTCATGTACCCCTTATTATGTACATATTCAAACACACACACACACACACACACACACACACACACACGTAAGCATACACATGTAAAGTATTAAAATGCCGAAATATGAAAGCTTCTATAACACACCACATGCTTCAAAGATGGCCACACGCTTGCCCCATGCCATATTTATCTAAGCTGAAGTCAATTCACTTCTGTTTTCTTCTCCACTGAAATATTCTTCATCCTGCTTTTCCTTTAAGTGCCCCCTTTCTGCTTACATCTTTCAAATCAATTTCCCTAATCAATTGATTATATAAACAGAGTTTAAATTCTCCCTGTGTCTATTGATTTCTTTTCTTCAATTTTCAAGCCATTGATCAAGCTATGCAAAAAAAAAAAAAAAAAAAAAAAAAAAAAAAAGAATAAAGTAACCTGTATGACTTGCCGTGTTACACATCCAGTGGTACTTGAGGGAAAAAATGCAGATGTTTCTTTTTATTCTGCAAATGATGACAGCCTTGAGTGAAGCCTTGGATGGACACATCAATATACTCCTGAAAGCATTCCTATCTGTTTCCTCGGCTGTATCTGGGGCTTAGAAGCATAACCAGCTAAGCAATTAAATTAATTTTCTATTTACACAGATAAGAGTATTTCATGTTGTGCATAGCAAGCACAGCCTGGAGCTTTTCATCCAGCTCCTCCTGGTGCCAATCTCACCATACCACACCACTGTCCTTGTTCCATTAACCACGGGCATTCTGCAAAGTTAATGCCCATTACAGATGAGTGGACATGTGTTCAAGAGGAAAACAGAAATAGAGGGAAGGAGCAGGGAGAAGAGAAAGGAATGATTTCTCATAAACTTAAAGCAGCTGACCCCATCTGGGCACATTTTAGAGCATGAAGGAGAAGAAAAAGAAATATTATTAAATATGACCTCATCAGGCACGTCAACATTCCAGCATGGATGAGGAAGGGTGCACCAGTCCCGACCCAAGCTGAACTGGTGGCTGCTTGGGCAGGGAGGGTCAGTTTTCATTAAGAGTTGTGACCCCTGGGACATCTACCAATCTCCAGTGGATAGCCCCACACCAAAGTACATATGGATAACGCAAAAAGATGCCCATCAAAGTGGACTCCTAACAAGCATATATCTCACAGTCTAGACATAGCGATCTTTCTGTAAAGGAGGAGCAGCAAGCAGCTCCCTGAGAGAAGCCACCCTAACCTCATATTCCCATGAATCCCATCCCCTTCCACAGAAAGCAGAACTGTATGGACCCACAGTGGTCTTTCTCCCTGGAGCAGCACTGTCTGGCTTCAACTCATAGGTCACCCCCACTTTGTTTGTGTGCTTCCAGGATGCATCTTGGGAGCATGTTGGGATGTGAATGCCTGAGTCCTCTGCAGTATTCTGGGCACAACATTATTTATTCCCTCATCTGTTCAGGAAACACTAACTAAACATCTGATACATATCATTGAGTAGAGAATAAAAGACACAAAACCCCAGACTTCTTGTAGTTTACATTCTGAAAAAAAAAAAAGAGAACCAATGAACAAATAGCAAGAAGAAAATAGATGAAATAGTAGATGCTAATCGCTTCTATCAAGCAAGTCAGAGAACAGAGAGAAGAGCAAGTTCAGTGACTAATTGGTGGTAGTAAGACAGGGGGTGCCTCTTTTTTTGGGGGGGGGATATTTTCTTTATTTGCATTTCAAATGTTATCCCTTCCCAGTTCCCTACTCACACTCCTAGAAGCCCCCTATCCCATCCTCTCTCCCCCTGCTTCTATAAGGGTTTTCTCCTAACCACCCACCCATTCCTGCCTCCCTGGCTTGGCATTCCCCTACACTGGGGCATCCAGGCTTCCCAGGAACAAGAGTCTCTCCTCCCATTGATGCCAGATAAGGCCATCCCCGGCCTCATATGCGGCTGGAGCCATGGATCCCTCCATGTGTACTCTTTGGATGGTGTTTTAGTCCCTGTGAGTTCTGGTGGGTCCGGTTAGTTGATATTGTTGTTCTTCCTATGAGGTTGCAATCCCCTTCAGCACGCACGCATGTGCAAACACACACACACACACACACACACACACACACACACGTATGTCTCAGTGTACAGACTGCAGAAAGTTAATTAGGGCAGATCACCTCACCAAATGATAATTCAAATCTAACAAATTTCCAGAGTCTAAAGGTTGAAAGGACCGTGGAATACCAGCTCTTCAGGATAAAGCCTCAAGACCAATGGTTTTCAACCTTCCTAGTGCTGGGATCCTTCAGTATAGTTCTTCATGTTGTGGCGATCACCAACCATACAATGAATTTTGTTGCTACTTCATAACTGTAATTTTTCTACTGTTATGAATAGTAATAGAAATATCTCCATTTTCTAATGATCTTGGTCAACCCCTGTGAAAATGTCATTCACCCTCCAAAAGGTCATGACAACAGGTTGAGAACCACTTCTCCAGATGTCTTGGGGTGACATTGTGATAATGAACGGTAGTTTCTTGATTTGAAAAACTCCAGCCCACTAAGCAATTAGCTCAAGAAAGCTTTCTATGAGATCACCTTGAATGTTTCATTTGTACTGTTGCTTTTGATTGTCTCTCACTCTCCTTCTCCCTCTCCCTCCCTCTCTCCCTCTCCGTCTCTCTCTCTCTCTCTCCGTCTCTCTCTCTCTCTCTCTCTCTCTCTCTCTCTCTCTCTCTCTCTCTCCCTCTCCCTCTCCCTCTCCCTCCCCCTCCCCCTCCCCCTCTCCCTCTCCCTCTCCCTTCCCCCCTCTCCCTCCCTCCCTCTCTTTCTTCCCCCACCCCTGGAACTTGCTCTATAGGCTATGCTGGCCTTGAACACTTAGATTCACCTACCTCTGCCTCCTAAGTGCTGGGATAAAAGTATGTGCCACTATGCCTACCTCTGAATGTTTTTTAGTATTATGTGTGATAACTGATGTGGAGCCAGGAGGAGACTCTGGAGGAGTTGCAGCCTCCCTTATTCTTCAGAGAATATCAGTGATTGCCTTTATTGTTGTTAAGGTTCAAACAGCTGGATGGATTTAGGCTACATTCAGTCAGTACAATTTCCCTGCTGTGGGCCCGGTCACTGTCACCGGGAGTTAGCACATGTACTTGTCAGCAAGGGCTGGCCCTGTTATTTGAAAGTACAAATAGAATATTCATGCCCGTGTTTTGTCCTGGTGACACACGTCTGCCCCAAGTATCCTATTCATTTGTCTCACTATATCTTCCCAGACTATATCCTGTGCTGGAGGCTGAGGAAAGCACTGGAGTTGAGCAATCTTGCCCTTAAACTTTTGAAGATTAGGGAAGCAACATTTTCAAATGACCCATGGACCCCCAGCTTGCCTGTAGCCTCACTCTGTGCCTAACGCTGGGTAAGAACTCTCTGGAGTGATGATCTTGGACCCTTGGGCTCAAAACAAAGGCCAGAAATTCTTCTGGCATTCATTTGTTTAAGTATAATCATGGTTTTGTATGTGGTGTGTGTGTGTGTGTGTGTGTGTGTGTGTGTGTGTGTGTGTGTGCATGTGAGAGCCAGACATCAACATTGGTGTCTTCCTCATAGTTCTGCACCTTATTTTTGACAGTCTCTTGCTCAGCCTGGGCCTTCTTACTTTTGCTAGATTAACTGGACAGTGAGCCCCAGGGATTCTCCTGTCTCTACCTTCCCAGAACCTGAATTATATGTAGGTGATTCCACACCTCATTTTGTGTGGGTTCTGGGATATTGAACTCAGGTGCTCATGACTTCACAATAAGTTCTGTACCAGCTGCATCATTTCCTAAGCCATGTGGAGTTGTTGTGACATAATTGAGAAAACTAAGAATAGTCCCCAATTTTTTTTTACACATGCCTAGTATTCTGTTGGTGTATACTGCTACTCCCTGGTCAAGTCCTGTTTCCTAAAACACCTTCAGCCTATCTCCCAGCTGTGTGATCCTTCCCCCTCTTGTTTTCTGTTTCCCTCTTCTCTCCTCAAGTGCCCACTACTCTTGAGAGCCCTCTCTCAATTCACCAAATACTTACCAAGCTTGCAGACTGGCTTTTTTTTAATTAGATATATTTTTTATTTAAACTTCAAATGTTGTCCCCTTTACTGGTTCCCCCCTCCCTGGAAAATCCCATAAGCCATCTCCCCTTCCCCAATCAACCCTCCCCTACTTCCCTGTCCTGGTATTCCTCTACACTATGGCATCAAGTCTTTCCAGGACCAGGGGCCTCTCCTCCCTTTGGTGTCTACCTGTCTTTAACATTTGTTTCCCTGACCCAATTGTGATATTATCTTTCCATTTTCCATCCCGCCTTACCTGCCACACCATGATCTCCTTGAAAACTGAGATTATATCATATTTGCCTGAGTATCTTTATTGCCTAGCGGGCATGTAGTAAGCCCCACAATAAATGAGTCTGATTAAATGGATGAAGCTAACATATGTTCACCTGTCTATGAAGGTATTTAATCTAGAAGCCAAATAAGATTAAATCATGAGAGATGCTTAAAATAGCAATAGGAAGAGAAAATGAGTGTGGTGGTGCAATGTCCCTTGTCAGTTTGGCTTAGATGAACTGTGAGATTTGTCCTGATCAGGCTCTATGATGCTGTGATTTCCATCATGATACACAGTGGGAAGGCTTGTTCTGCAATGTCATGAGATTGGTTTCTCATCATTTCAATACAATGCCTTCACCTTATTGTCTTTCTGAGGCAGTCTGAGCATTTTATAAATAATGATCAGATCCTTTATGCCCCGGTGGCATTTTAAAATGAGGTATTGTCTACACATTTCTGAAATTGCCTATTGCAATCTTGTGATCTTTAATAAAAAATATTATACACACAAAATCATATAATATATATTATCCTGAATTGTTATTCAGAATAATAGCTAAGCAAACATCCCGCCTTGAGAATGTGCTGCACAGAGGTGGAGAAATGGGGTTTTACTGGCAGTTTAAAGAATACAATTGCCACCCCAAGTCACAAATCTCATCATTGCTTAGAAGCACAGTGGCAAGCAACCCCACCGATTTCAGACTTAAACTCTTCGCTGTCAAATATTTACGACCTATTGTTTTGGTTTTTTGCACCCTCACATAATGCTTAATTCTGTATTCTCAACTGGTTATGTTATTTGAATTCTTTTGAGTTACCTTTAACTCCAAGTCAAGAAGTGTATGTGTGTGTGTGTGTGTGTGTGTGTGTGTATGTATGTATGTGTTTGTGTTCATATGTGTGCAAGAATGAGAGTACATACTTAGAGACCTGTGACCAACCTCTGGCATCTTTCTTCAGGTGCCACCTTCCATACATTTTTTGCTTTATGTATTTTGCATATATGGACATGCATTTTGAAGTGTATAGATGTATGTGCACATGTATGCACATGAATGTGGACACCAGAGGTTGCTGAGTAACTTGGGACTTGTCAATTCCTCTAGTCTGGCTACCCAGCTTGCCTTGAGGGTCCCGTGTGTCCTCTCAAGTGCTGGAAATATGGGTAGTTTGCTATACTCACCTGGCTTGTTTTTCTAGATTCTGTTTTTTAAATTTTGTTCATTCGTGTGTAGGATAGGAAATGTGCATGAAAGGAGGCCAGAAGAAGGTATTGGATTCTCTGAAGTTGGAGTTACAGGTGGTTGTGAGCCTCCTGACATGGACGCTGGTAATGGAACATGTAACGGTTGATTCATCTCTCTAGCCCCACACCTGGCTTTTTATGTGGGTGTCAAATATCCAAAGAGCAAGAACCTTATCCACTGAGCCATCTCCCCTGCCCAACAATCTTGTTTTTGAATCAGGGTTTCCCACTGCCTTAGAACTCACTGAATAGACTGGCTCATCAATAATCCACAGGAATCTGCATCCCAATATACCCAGAGTTCTGAATATGGATTCTGGAGACTGAATTCATGTTCTCAATTGACTTCTTAGTAGAGGGTCACTCGGTTTTCTGGTATATAGCATTCCTATTTGGTGAGTATATCACACTGAATTGATGATGTATTATCTTCAGTGTTCTTGGCTGAAGTTTTCCTCCTGGTACACGGGCAAGAGTTTCTATCTACATAACAGAATTGTGAAACCTGTCTTTATGAGGCAGGTCCAAGCAACCTTCTGGTATGGTTGTATTAAGGTGTACCTACAGCAAGTAAAAGATCCACCCTACCCCCAAAAACCACTCATCAGTGCAGGGAACTGGGCATCCTACTGTGTACATGGAATATCCACTTCTGCACCCTGAGGTTAGATCTTCAGCATCTTTCTTTCACTAGCTTCCTTGGAGGGAGATGGGCACTAATAGCAAGCAGGCAGGAGTTCAGACAGAGCTTTGCTTCTGGCAAGGATTGTTATCTTAGTCACATCTTCCATTCTTCCTAAAATGAGAAATTGTAATGAGAATGAGCGTTCTACTTTGCAAGCAGACTATGAGCAGCAAAGGAGATGCTGTGTGGTAAAACACAGGAAATACAGAAAGTGCTCAAAGATGGCAGTTTTCAGTTTTCACTTCTTTTAGGGCACATGCCCTACCCCAGGGCATGTGCCCTAAAAGAAGATGATGTCCAGGACTCAGCCCACTGACACAGAGGGTTTCAGAATTTTAGAGCTTGGCCTGTTCAACCACAGGCTGGGGCTTTTAGACCAAGTCTTTCTTGGCAGAAGGCTATTAGGTTGGCTGTCAGGCCTCCCTGACTCTCAGGAAGCAGCTCAGAGGCAAATAGCAATAAGAAAGTGGTAGGAACTCAAATTGAGGAGGTAAGGGTGGGTGATGTGCCTTGTCTCACCTTGGTCCCAGAAAGGTCCAAATCTACACCAAGACAAAAAAGATGAAGCCTTTACTAGGAGAAAGGCAAGTTCTCTGGGAAGTCTGGACAGGAGCTTTTCTGGATTCTAGAATGTCAGACCAAAGGAAGGTGAAGTGGGACAGAAGGTCACAGACTAACAGTAGAACACAGGACATCTATCAGGGACAGCTGTCAAATCTGTCTTCCCTAGAAGTGGCCAATCATTTTTAACAGGGCTTGTGAATGAGGAGTGAGCCAAAGCCAGTTAGGAAATGCCAAGTGCCTTTCCACACGCTGGGAATAGAGACATCAGGGCTCATCTGCCAGCACTTAGAGTCTAGCAGAGGGACTCGGTGATAACAGGGAGAGACAGCAGCACATACATCCACAGCCAAGCACAGTGTGACAATTCTGAAGAATGCAGACCAAAAAGGCAGTGAATCTAGTGGCCTGTCTTAGAATGAACAGGAAGAAGTCAAGTGTACAGAACATTCCAGGAAGTATCCACTAGACAGCAGGCATGGCAGAGGAAATGAAAACAGTGTGGGTGGAGAACAGATAGCAGAGGGTCACAGTGTTCCAGGAGACAGCAGATGCCAGGGCGCATTGCCTGGAAGCCAGGTCAAGACATCGTGGCTTGTACTCCATGAGTGAAGGGCAACCACTAGTAGTTTGGTAGTAGAAACACCTCCCTGCCAGGCCTTTATGTGTAGGGTATAGATAGCAAAACTTATTCTATAATCATCAGATCCATAAATACAATCACTTGCACATTTAAAAATGGCAACATATGAGTCAAATGCAAAGATACTATTTCAGGTAATCTGGGAGAGCACTTCAGTTGTACTTTTAGTAACATTGGACATGACCAATGCATTTCTCATATTCTGCATCACCATTCATAACCAGTGCATTGAACTTCTTCAATGCCAGATTTCTACAGGCAGTCTCAGAACACACTCAACAACATCAGTAGACAGTATTCCATGGATCTCAGCAGATTTCTCTTCCACATTTTCCTAAATCAGATAGGACAAATGCTATCACTCCAGCTGGGTGGAAAGCCTGCTGAGAATGAGGAGCAAGAAGGGATTAGGCTTAAGGTTGAACAAGTGATAAGCAAATAAGAAGAGATTGTATACCTGGGCCCATGGCATCCATTATATAGTCTTAAGGTTGGAGTTGGGAGAGATAGGGATTCACAACTGACTCAGAAGGGTAACCTTCACTCCTGCCTACTCAAAATCTATGGAAATTTGATTAGAAAGACGTTCCCTTTACTGATCCTTTAGCTTGAGAAATGGGGGTAGTTAAATGATTGTAGGAATATGTGAAAAGTATCTTCTGTATCACAGCCAAGCTCAGCATCTTCCTCCAATATCTATTGGTAGCATGATCTCATAAGGGTATGTGGTATTCAGAAAGATCCCTGTAAAACATCACTCATTCCAGATTCTAGGCACTTGGCTTTCCTTGTTGGTGACCAAGAAAGATCCCTTACCATCATGGAAAGCCTGAGTGATATTAATAAGAAGCCAAGCAGAGCAAGGGTCTCTGGAACCAATTGAAAAGGACAAGCAGGAGGGCAACAAGAGAAAGGTGCATAGCTGAACTTCATAGTCAAAACTAGGGGGAAAAATTAAAGGAATAGTCGGTACAGTACTTAGAGAAACAGGAAGAAGGTGACATCTAATAGAAAAAATTCAGTTTAAGATGGATTCCTGAAGAAATGAAACAAGCCTGGCTTACAAGACTAACAAACGATTGTGCAGGTTCATTTCTGTTGACTTGACACAAACTGGAAACTTCTGGGAAGACAAAACCTAAGAATTGCCACCATCACATCGACTTATAGACAATTCTATGGTATATTTCCTTGGTTAATAATTGATGTGGGAGGAACCAGCCCACTGTGGATGATGCTTTCTCAGGGCAGGTGGTCCTGACTTGTATAAGAAAATGGACCAGGGAAGCAAGCCTATCAATAGTACTCCTCCATTTCTGCTTCAGTTTCCACCTCCAGGAGCCTTGAGCTCCTGTCCTGCCTTCCCTTGATGATGGACTATGTAAAAAAAGAAACCCAGTTTTTGTTTTAAATTGTACATGTGTGTATCTGTGTGTGTGTGTGTGTGTGTGTGTGTGTGTGTGCAGATACCCCAGGAAAGGCAGGAAAGAGTATTAGATTATATAGAGCTAGAGCTATGAGAGGCATGCCACCTGATATGGATTCTGGGGTCCAAACTTGAGTCCTCTATGATAACAACACTGTGCTCTTATCTGTTTAGCCATCTTTGTACAAAAAAATCTTGTATTAACTTTTTAGGCTAAAACACTGAAATATTTGTTAAATCCTTATGCAAGCAGAAACATCAGATAGAATGAGGGGGAAAATATCTAAATCAGATTTCATATTTTAGGTAAATTCATGCCTTACCAATTATATAATGCCTGCAGTTACAATGAACTTAACAGTCTTTCCTCTGGTTCTTCTTCGGCCTATGGAGGACTGGGTACATGCAGATGAGCCAAGACACCATATGATATAGACAGAGCATCCAATAATCAATAGTATGCTTCATCATACTGTTCAGTGACTAACCCTCTAGGAGAACGCTGTGGTAGAACACATTACTTTTCTTTACTGCAATATTCACAGCTAAAGTTGTTGCAAGCAGATGTGATTGTTGCTTTTGTAATAATAATCTGGACTTAAAATAAACACTGAAAATTATTGTTGCTAAAGGGTAAAGATGGTGAAGTAAATACAGTCACATCAATGTTGTTCGGTCTGTTGTGGCAAATATTGATGTCAACTTGACAAAAGCCAGAATCACCTAGGAGACAAGCCTTTGGACCTGTCTGTGGAAGAATTTCTGGATTGGGTTAATTGACTTGGAAAATTGTACCCTATGTGATGGCAACACCATCCTATGGATTGAGAGCCCGGATTAAATAAAAGGGAGGGTATGACCTAAGTATTACCATTCATCTCATTCTCCTTCCTTCTGTGGACTCCATGTGACCAGCATCCTCACACTCCTCTTGTCATGGCTCTTCTGCAGTGATGGGTGTATGTATCCTCAAACTGAGACAAAATAAAACCACTCTCCATTAGGCTGAGTTGTGGGGTATTTTATGACAACGAGAAAAGTCTCTACTACACCATTCTTCCTCAAAAGCAACATTTGAAAGGTTTTTATTTTAGTATGTGTGGTGTATGTTTTTTTTGTGTGTGCATATTTGTATGAGAATGCATCTGTATGCATGTGGAGGCCAGAGGGTGAAATTGGGCATCTTTTCGAATCATGTATTGACCTTATTTTTTAGATAGGATCTTTCTGAACCTGGATCTTAAACTAGTTGGTGAGGCCGGATAACCAGTGAGCCTGAGATTTGCCAGTTTCTACCCCTCAACCCTCAGGTTGCAGTGCCTACTATAATGAGAGCAGCCCATATTGACTTAATCACTATAATACAATTTATTATATATAATACACCATAAAACAAGATTTAGGGAAAGACATGTATAAGAGATTATTGAGCAATTTTGTTTTTCAGGTTGCTCTGTGAGCATGCCTTCAAAAAGTTGTCTTGGTTGTTCATCAATGTAGGAAGATTCAGCACACTGCAGGTGGCACCATTCCCTATACAGGGGCCCTGAACTATATCAGACAGAGTAAAAGGAGGTATCAGTGAACACACAGCATGAGTGCATACATTTTTCTCTGCTCTTGTCCTTGTCTAGATGCTTGAGTTCCTGCCTTGAGTCAACTGAAACAATGAGTGTAGCCTGGAATTGTAAGCTGGAAAAGCCCTTCCCTTCCCTTGTAGGCTTAGAATTTTCAAAACCTACTTTAATAAGGGTTCTCAAACACTTCAACCCCACTTCTAAGCCTACTGTTTAAAGGTAGAGAAGAAAAGATGGTAAATAGGACAAGGGGATATGGATTTAGAAGTAGTTCTTTGGAGCAATTCCATTCTGAGTTGTCAGGATACTAGTAGTCAAGTTCAGTAGTGTCAGGATACAAACAGTCCAGTTCAAAAGTGTCAGTGGATGCATGATCCAGCAGAAACCTCCAGGCTTCTGCCAAATCAGCATGAGTCAGCAAGAGTGACCAGGACCAGCCACAATGCCCGTAGTTCTCTGCTATGCTTCTCTCAACTAAGTAAAGATAAGTAAAGAAGCGAGACCAATGAAGCATTGCATAGCTAGGTATGCAAGCTCACACAGCTAGCTGTGCAAGCTTACTGTCACTGTCCATTGAGTCCTACTTATACTCTCCCGAAACATCACATCTCTCATGAGTCTTGCCTCAACAAAACATCATGTGAGTCTGCTTCTTCAAAACATCACATGAGTTTACATCACATGACACAAACAGAAATTTCCACTTCACTCCTCTATATGAAGTTGTTTCTGCTGTGTGTTTCATCATAGCAACAGAAATGAACCTGAACAGTTACCCAGAAAGGGAGGTGGGGTAGGGGAGCATAAAACTCATGATTGAAAAAAATCCAAACCAAAAAGTTGGAATGGTTGTCTCTGATAATGGGGACAAGAGAAAATAAGAAGCAAAAGCTTGTACTATATTTTAACACAGAGAACTTTAATTTAAAAAGCTAAAAGAAAGCATCAAAGATTCTGGATTTCTACACCAAAGGTGCCTGTGCAATAAAACATATTCAGGCTAAGAGTCTCCAGCAGTGGATGCTGGATGACTGGTCTTTATCTGTCCATGGTTCTGGGGCTGAAAAGGAAACAGCCTTGGTTCCACTACTTATTTTCACAGCACAGTTGGGTTTTTACCTTTTTGTCATAATGTAGATTTTGAGTGAGCATCTGGACCTGGCCTCAGCCAGAGCCTGGTGTATTCAGATTCTTCTCCATCTTTCCTTCCCTTTCCCCTTCTTCTTCTCCTCCTTCTCCTCCTCCTCCTCCTCCTCCTTCTTCCTCTTCCTCTTTTTCTCTTCTTTTGAATGGTTAACACAGGGACATAAGATCACAGTTTTCACCTTTAGATTGGTCCATCCAGCTACACAAAGCCTAAGAAATCTCTTGTAATCCCACACAGCTACCTGTGAGTCCTCTCTTAATCTGCTCTGCAGCAGGGAGATGTTATCTAGCATGGGCTCCCTTCTAGGCACTTTGACAAGCAGTGAGAAATTCAAGAGAAGAAAATATTTAGAGTAGTTTTGATAATTTCTATCTGCACAATGAGAGTAGGGTGTAGATGTCTCAGTTTGTAAAAGTGCTTGTCACCCAAGCCTGAGAACTGACTTTGTATCGATGACACCTACATAGAAGACCAGTGTGTCAAACACAAACCTATAACATCAGCTCGGGCAAGGAAGACACAGGAGGATCTCTAAAGTTTGCTGACCAGGGTGTCTGACAAAATAAGGAAGATCCAGGTTCAGTGAGAGACCAGCTATCAAAAACTAATGAGAGTAACTGAGAAAGACACTGGATATCACCCTTTGGCCTCTACACACATATACACATGTGTGCACACTCACATGAGTACATAATGCACACCACACACTTACAAAAAGTGCAAAACAAATAGGAAGGAATAAATGAAGGAAAAATGAAGGAAGAAATGAAGAGTGGGGTTAGGGGTCTTGAAATCGATACCACAAATAGATTCCTATTTTACCCGCTTCTCAGATTCTCACTTAGGCATGTGTCCCATATGCTTTCATCTCTTTTAAGAAAGAAGAGAATTTGCTATTAAGTTTCTAAGACCCGAGGCTTTGAGTTTAAGCTTTCTGATGCCAGGCTTCAAGATTTTAAATGATACACATAGCCTTTGAAAGTGCCCTTATCTGCCCTCCCAACTCAACAGGGCAGGAATCAGCTTGGGCAATGAAGACACATTCACCATAAGTACATGACATTGGCACCTGCCATGTCCACTGGGGAGCCTTCAGTCCTTCCTAGGGCTGAGCCTACTCTACCTCACACTACTTCAGTTTCCCCAAACAATCTGATCTTGCTCTGGTTTTCTGGCTTTGCCTTCTCTTCTGGGGGAATGTATCCTATAGGAAATCTGAGGTTCAGACCTGTGGATATCTGTTGAGATGGATGAGTGTGAATACCACGGATGTCTGCAAAACTGTTAAATAAGATACACTGGGCAGACACGTCCTGTTACAGGCACCCATGGGACCCACTTTGTTCAGAGTTGAATACAGCTATGTATGTTCCTTTCCTCTGGGGACCTGTGACCTATGATGAAGGATAGACAGTGATTTCTATACAGTGTGATGGGTGTTCTTCTAACAACATAAAAAGAGTCTCTCATGCTTATAAACAGCAACAAGAGAATTAAGGAAGATGTCATTATCTTATGCACTTGATTCCATAACTGGGGTCTTCTGCATTCATTTTTTACAGCTATTATGATGAGAGCTCCTAGCATGTCTACACAGAACTTACATCAAACTGCACTCAGATTTATTTGTATTTCTTTATTAAATACCTTTCTTCTATATTAACCAGAAAGCTATGCAAGAGCAAGAACGGTACCTATGTCATGATCCTGAGTAACACCAAGGCCTGTGCAGTGCCTGACATAGTCATAATGATATTGCTGAATGTAACTCTGTGAAAAGTGACTTATGAACTCGTTCTTTCTGGTGGAAATGCACCTTTTCCAGCCTCAGGATTTCAAATCTAATTACGGGGACTAGGAATTAAACATTCAATCATGCAGAATTAGTTTGTTAGGAGACAATCATAATGTGGTGATTAATGAAGGCTACCAACTTTACATGCTTCAAAGCTTCATTTTCAATCAATTAAAAGTCTAATTCGTTTTCTGGATGCTGGAGATCACTGTGTACATAGTCAGTGGCATATCAATTGACATCATTCGTCTATCCATTACTATGGCCTTTCCAGGCTGATGGAGAATTACTAAATGTTTTGGAGAAGAGTAGAATATCCAGAAACTTACCTTCTTACCTCTATTACCCTTTACCGAGGCCAATCTAATTATTTATTTAAATCTCTCTTGAAAGTACAGATTGCTTTCTCCAGACCATGGGGGCCAGCTGTTTCAGAATCCTGAAAGTCTCCTGTCTTCTATTTACCAAAGTTTAACCACAGATAAGCAGTTCACACAAAGATGGCTTCAGTTAGATAGCATAGTACACAATAGAAAGAATCAATGCCTTGGGGACCCCTAGTAAAACTATCAGACCCCACCTAGTAGTTCAGAATAAAATTAAAGTTGTTGGAGGTGGACAACTGTTCCTTAGTAAGTGACCCATGATGGCTCTGGTAAATCCCCTGGCCCTTCATCCACAACCCCTCCCCCATCCCACCTCTACACCCACTTGTATCCTACCTGTCTTAGGTTTATTGTTTTACTGCTGTGAAGAGACACCATGACCACAGCAACTCTTATAAAAGAAAGCGTTTAATTGGGACTGGCTTACATTTCAGAGGTTTAGTCTATTGTCATGGCAGGAAGCATGGTGTCATACAGGCAGACATGGTGCGAGGGAATTAGCTGAGAGTTTTACAGCTGTATCAGCAGGCAGCAGGAAAAGAAAGTAAGCTAACTACGCTGCAGTTGGGCATCTAAAACCTCAGAGCCAACCCCCAGTGACACACTTCCTCCAAAGCCACACCTACACCAATAAGGCCACACCTCCTAACCCTTTAAAATAATGCCACTCCCTCTGAGTCTATGGGGGCATTTTCATTCAAACAACCATACTACACATGTCAAACTTCTGAGCCCAAACTGTACTAATAACAAGGCAGGGATGGAGATGATTGGGACTGCTCAGTAGCACAACCATGAACTAATGTGTCCCACGGGTGTTCCCTGCAAGCAGAGCAAGTCTGATACTTTCCCATCATTGGGAACTGAAAACAAGCCACACACCAGCCAGAGGCTAAGATGCTAAAAAGGATCAGCACTTCTGGGGTCTGGGCTGTGACCCATTGATGGTTGACTTAATCTAAGTTTTCACAGTTACTGGGTAAGGTTTCACTAGTTACTTTTCTTGCCATTATGAGCAAATACGTAACCCAGGGGATCTTAAAGGAGGGAAGGCTTACTTTGGCTCATGGTATGAGGGTGCTGAATGTCATGACAGAGAAAGCGTGGTATTGGGCCCATAAGATGTCAGGTTACATTGTGCTGATACAGAAGCAGAGAGATGCATGCTGATGATACATGCTAAGATTCCTGTCTTCTTTCAGTGAGAGAGCCAAGCAATGGATGCTGCCACTCACATGCACATGTATATGTGTGTCTCCCAGGTGACTGCAAGTCCTGACAAAGTGACAAGAAGATGGGCCACGGAAAAGTGATTGTTCCTCCTTTCCTTTCAGAAGCTAGAACACTAAGAGGCATGGTGCCTGTGTGAACTGGCCTAGAGTACCTGGCATTGGCGTGGCAAAGAGCCCTGCAAAGGAGGAGTCTACTTCCAAAGTCCTGCTTCTGGAACAAATTCCATGGTCCTGAGATTTACTTGGTAGCTGTTAGTCCCTGACAAGCCAATTAACATCAAAATGGTAACAAGTGTAATTGACTTATTGGCTGTTGTTTTTGGCAATACTAATTTTTTTCAATGCCCCAGTATTTTTTATTGGATATTTTCCTTATTTACATTTCAAATATTTTCCCCTTTCTAGGTCTCCCCTTCTGAAATACTCTATCCCACCCCCCCTCTCCTGCTTCTATAAGGGTGCTCCCCCCACTCAACCACCTACCCACTCCCTTCCTCCCGCATTGGCATTCCCCTACACTGGGGCATTGAACACCCTCAGGCCCAAGGGCCTCTCCTCCCACTGACATCCAACAAGGCCATCCATCCTCTGCCACATATGTGACCAGCACCATGGGTTGCTCCATGTGTATTCTTTAGTTGGTGGTCCAGTTCCTGGGAGCTGAGGAGGGTTTGGGTTGACACTATTGCTCCCTCCATGGGGCTAAAAACAACCTCAGCTCCTTCATCAGGGACCCCAGAGCTCAGCCCAATGGTTGGCTATGAGTTTCCACCTCTGTCTTTGTTAGGTTCTAGAAGAGCCTCTCAGGAGACATCCATATCAGAATTCCATCAGCAAGCACCCTCTGGCATCCACAATATCTTTCAGGTATAGCTGGGTCCCCAGGTAGTACTATGTCCAATTTTCTGAGGAACTGCCAAACTGATTTCCAGAGTGGTTTTACCAGATTGCTTCCCCATAAGTCCCATAAGCCCTCTTCCCTCCACCCGTTCCCCAATCAACCCCTCCCACTTTTCTGTCCTGGCAATCCCCTACAATGCTGCATCAAGCCTTTCCAGGACCAGGGCCATCTCCTTCCTTCTTCTTGGGAATGATTTGATATATGAGTTTTGTCTAGGGTATTCAGAGCTTCTGGGCTAATATCCACTTATCAGTGACTGCGTTCTATATGTGTTCTTTTGTGAATGAGTTACCTCATTTAGTATGATATTTTCCAGTTCCAACCATCTGCCATCTTAGCCATTCTTAACTGGTACAAGATGGAATCTCAGAGTTGTTTTGATTTGCATTTCCCTGATGATTAAGAATGTTGGATATTTCTTTAGGTGCTTCTCAGCTTTTCGAGTTTCCTCAGTTAAGAATTATCTGTTTAGCTCTATTCCCAATTTTTAATAGGGTTATTTGGTTCTCTGGAGTCTAACTTCTTGAGTTCTCGGTGTATATTGGATATTAGCCCTCTATTGGATGTAGGATTGGTGTGTTGGTTGCCATTTTGTCTTTTGCCTTACAGAAGCTTTGCAGTTTTATGAGGTCCCATTTGTTAATTATTTTTTTTATTGGATATCATCTATATTTACATTTCATTTCCCTTTTTCTGGTTCCCCATCCCCCAAAGTTCTCACATGCCCTTTTCCCTCCCCCTGTCCCCCCATTCATGGTTTTTTGAGACAGGGTTTCTCTATGTAGCCCTGGATGTCCTGGAACTCACTCGTAGACCAGGCTGGCCTCAAACTCAGAAATCTGCCTGCCTCTGCCTCCCAAGTGCTGGGATTACAGGCGTGCATCACCACCACCACCCGCCCCCCATTTGTTAATTCTTGATCTTGGAGTATAAGCCATTGGTGTTCTGTTTTGGAACTTTCCCCCGTGCCCATTTGATTAAAGCTCTTTCCCACTTTCTCCTCTATCAGATTCAGTGTATCTGGTTTTATATGGAGGTCCTTGTTCTACTTGTACATGAGCTCTATACAGGGAGATAAGAATGCATCAATTTGCATTCTTTTAACATGAAGGGATGGTGAGTTTTGTCAAATGCTTTTTTATCATCTAATGAAATGACCATGTGGTTATTTTTTCTTTGAGTTTGTTTATGTAGTGGATTATATTGATGGATTTCCATATATTGAACAAACCCTGCATCCCTGGGATGAAGCCTATATGATCATGATGAATGATTGTTTTGATGTGTTCTTGGATTCGGTGTGTGAGAATTTTATTGAGTATTTTTGCATCAATATTGATAAGGGAAAATGGTCTGAAGTTCTCTTTTTTGTTGGATCTTTGTGAGGTTTTGGTGTCAGTGTAACTGTAGCTTCATATAATGAATTGGATAATGTTCCTTCTGTTTCTATTTTGTGGAATAGTTTGAAGAGTATTGGTATTAGGTCCTTTTTGAAGATCTGATAGAATTCTTCACTAAAGCAATCTGGTCCTGGGCTTTTTTTGGTCAGGAGACTTTAAATACTGCTTCTATTTCTTCAGGGGTTATGGAACTGTTTAAATGGTTTGTCTGATCCTGATTTAACTTTGGTATTTGGTATCTGTCTAGAAAATTGTTCATTTCATCCAGATGTTCCAGTTGTGTTGACCATAGGCATTTGTAGTAGGACCTGATGTGTTTTTTTTTTTAATTTCCTCAGTTTGTGTTGTTCTAACTCCCTTTTCATTTTCGATCTTATTAATTTGGATACTGTCTCTATGCCCTCTGTTTAGTCTGTCTAAGGGTTTATCTATTTTGTTGATTTTCTCCAAGAACCAGCTCCTGGTTTTGTTGATTCTCTGTATAGTTCTTTTTGTTTCTATTTGGTTGATTTTAGCCGTGAATTTGATTATTTCTTGCCATCTATTCTTCTTGGGTGTATTTGCTTCTTTTTTTTCTAGAGCTTTCAGGTGTTCTAGTGTATGCTCTCTCCAGTTTCTATTTGGAGGCACTCAGAGCTACAAGTTTTCCTCTTAGCACTGCTTTCTTTATGTACTATAACAATTGGTATGTTGTGGCTTCATTTTCATTAAATTCTAAAAAGTCCTTAATTTATTTCTTTAGTTCTTCCTTGACCAAGTTAGCATTGAGTAAAGCATTGTTCAGCTTCCATGTGTATGGGGGCTTCCTGTTGCTGTTTGTGCCCCTGAAGACCAGCCTTGTTCAGTAGTGATCTGATTGGAGGCAGGGGATTAATTCATTCATCTTATATCTGTTGAGGTCTGATTTGTGACTGATTATATAGTGAATTTTGGAGAAGGTACCATGAGGTGCCAAGAAAAGGGTATATTCTCTTGATTTAGGATGAAATGTTCTATAGATATCTGTTAAATACATTTGGTCCACAACTTCTGTTAGTTTCACTGTGTCGCTACTTAGTTTGTGTTTCCATAATCTGTCCATTGATGAGATTGGGATGGTGAAGTCACCCACAATTATTGTGTGAGGTGCAATATGTCCTTTGAGCTTTAATAAAGTTTCTTTTATGAAAGTGGGTGCCCTTGCATTTGGAGCATAGATGTTCAGAATTGAGAGTTCTTCTTGGTATATTTTTCCTTTGAAGAGAATGAAGTGTCCTTCCTTATCTTTTTTGATGATTTTTGGTTGAAATTTGATTTTATTCAATATTAGAATGGCTACTCCAGCTTGTTTCCTATGACCTTTTTCTTGGAAAAGTTTTCCAGCCCTTTAATCTGAGGTAGTGTTTTTCTTTGACACTGACATGTGTTTTCTGTATGCAGCAAAATGCTGGATCCTGTTTATGTATCCAGTCTGCTAGTCTATGTCTTTTTATTGGGGAGTTGAGTCCACTGATGTTGAGATATTAAGGAATAGTGATTGTTGCTTCCTATTATTATTATTATTATTATTATTATTATTACTATTATTATTTGGATTTGGTTTTTTCGAGACAGGGTTTCTCTGTGTAGCTCTGGCTGTCCTGGAACTCACTCTGTAGACCAGGCTGGCCTCGAACTCAGAAATCTGCCTGTCTCTGCCTCCCAGAGTGCTGGGATTACAGGCATGTGCCACCACTGCCTGGCTGCTTCCTTTTATTTTTGATGTCATTTTTGTTTGTGTGGTTATCTTCTTTGGGGTTTGTTGAAAGATTACTTTCTTCCTTTTTCTGGGGTCTATTTTCCATTCTTGTGTTTTTCATCCATTATCCTTTGTAGGGCTGGATTTGTGGAAAGATATTGTGTAAATTTGGTTTTGTCGTGGAATATCTTGGTTTCTCCATCTATGGTGATTGAGAGCTTTGTTGGGTATAGTTGTCTGGCATTTGTGTTCTCTGAGGGTCTGTATGAGATCTGTTCAGGATCTTCTAGCATTTGTAGTATCTAGTGAGAAGTCTGGTATAATTCTGATAGGTCTGGCTTTATAAATTATTTGACGTTTTTTAACTTTTCCAAGAGGAATCCTGATGAGAGGACTTTCAAATATTCAGAGATGTATGCCTAGTAACAGTTCTTGGGTTTTTTGAGAAATGCTTGCCAACATGGTACTTGCAGCTATAGGACAATCCCAGCCCATGGAGTCTCATCCTGCAGCCTATAGAGTTCCATCCTGCTCTTCTCACTGCTTCCTACACTTGTCTTCTGCTACCAATGCCTTTCTCTAAGACAAAACTTCCTGTCCTCTCTATCCCAAGATCTGATGATCAGAGTCTGTGAAATGCAAGTTATGTGGCAGTTTCCTCTGACCTGAATCATTCCCTCTGGGAAGAACTGAGAGACTTCTGAGACTCAGTAGGTAAGGGGGAAAAGTCACAAGTTTCAGAAAATGGAAACTTGCACATCTTTAGACAGCCACTCTCCCCAACCTGCAGCCCCAGCTTTAGAAAGTGATTAACAGTTTCTAGGGGGAATACTGACCTTTTTAACTTTTCCAGCCAGGCTGCAAAGGGGTTAGATCACTGCAAAGAGACTTGCCTCCTGGCCATCAGTGTATTGCCTTTCACTTAATTATATCGATCCAACACATTTTTACATAGTAAAGCAATTACCTGCTGCTCTCCCCTCCACTTTGTGTCCCTTCTTTCTATACCTCTATGACTATTTTTCTCACTTTTGTGAATCACATTGCTCTAACTTGGATTCATCTTATTATGAGTTGAAACATCTCTTAAAGTTAAAACTCTTGTTTGATTTTCTAAAATAAATCTTCCTATCACTACTTTGAAACTATTATCTTTTGTTCTCATCAGTTGTCTCTGATACAAATTCTGTCATTTCTCTAAAGGCACAGTGATTCGAAAAAGTTTAGCCCATGGGAAGTGGCACTATTAGGATATGTGACATTGTTGGACTAGGTTTGACCTTGTTAGAGGAAGTATATAACTGTGGGCTTTGAGGGTTCTTAGTGCTCAAGTGTGTAGAAGAGACTCTCCTCCTGGCTGCCTGCAGAGGACAGTCTTCTCCTAGCTGGCTTCAAATCAAGATGTAGAACTTCTGATTCCTCCAGCACTGTGCCTGCCTGGACACTGGTGTGCTTCCAATCTTGATGATAGATGAACTCAACCTCTGAACCTGTAAGCCAGCCCCAATTAAATGTTTTCCTTTTTAAGAGTTGCCTGGATCATTGCATGGTGTCTTCCCATTGCAATAAAGCCCAAACTAATACAGATGGCAACCTCTCTCATCTGATTATCATATTTTTGTCTGTGAATTCATTTCTGTTTTTGTTTATCTTATTGGGCATACTGATAAACTTTCTAGACTGAGGAACCTTCATTCCATTAAGAAAACTTCTAAACCTTTATGTAGATTAGCATGATCCCTCTAATAATCACTATGTTTTCTTTTAAAATGTTTCCTTGCTTCCCACATAGGTCTCATCATACGCTCATACCTCCTTCTCTGACTGCTCCTTTCTTTTGCTTTCCTTAGCTCTGTCTTCCAGCTCATTAAATCTCTCTCCAGCTGTGTTTAGTCTAGTGTTTATTTCATTCTTTGAGGGCTTTAATTTCAAATTCATTTGAAAAATTCTTTCTTATTCTTAAAAAGTTCTGTTTCATTGTTTTCTAGTTCCTCATTTTTTATCACAATGTCTTCCTGCTTTAATGAAATATTTCTCTTTCTTTTGTCCTTGAACTATTTAACATACTTTAAGATATTTTAGATCATTAAAAAAGTTAAATTATAGCCAGGTGGTGGGGGCGCACGCCTTTAATTCCAGCACTTGGAAGGCGGAGGCAGGTGGATTTCTGAGTTCAAGACCAGCCTGGTCTACAGAGTGAGTTCCAGGACAGCCAGGGCTACATAGAGAAACCCTGTCTCGAAAAAAAAGTTAAATTATTACCATGTGTAGTTTATTTGATGAAAATAAATTATTCTGAAGAACTTTGAAATCATGAGTCTATTCTCTCTTTTTCTTATTTTTTAAATAAATATAATTTATTAATTTTATGTTTGAGTACAATGAAGCTATCTTTAGACACACAGGAAGAGGGCACCTGATGCCACTACCAATAGTTGTGAGCCATCATGTTGTTGTTGGGAAGTGAACTCATGACCTCTGGAAGAGCAGTCAGTACTCTTATCTCCTGAACCAACTCTCCAGCCCCATGAGTCTGTTCTTCTTAATGTAAATTATTATCAACTGAACCCAGCACTGGATCATGTCTTAGTTTCATTCCCTCCTTTTTCTCAAGTCACTATAAGTTCTGTTTTTCTTCTTAAAATTAAACCTCTAAGCAAACAGAACCCCAGACTCTGCTCTTTCTTTGGCTCAATTTGCATTTTCTTAATAAAGCTTACCCAATATCTATTGTTGAATAGGTACCCAATTTGGTTGCCTTTCTTGGGGATACAATACATTTATTGTACTTGTTTAGAATGTTTGGACTACATCATTTGATTATCACTACTTACAAGTTGGCAGGGAAGATTATGTAGGGTCTAAGACTACAATAGTTAGACTGGAGAGATGGCCCAGTAGTTAAAACACTTGTTCCACAAGCAAGAGAACCAGAGTTCGAATCCCCAGAATCCTTATCAATACCAGGTGGGTGGATGTGTCTCCTATAATTCAAGCCACAGAAGATGGAGACATGGAATACAAGCTGACTGGTGAGGCTACCCATATAGACAAACTTTGAGTTTGATTGAGCATTCTAGTTCCATTGAGTAAGGTACAATAGTAATTATGGATAGTTCTGGATATCAGTCTGAGGCTTCCACATTGACACACACACACACATACAAACACACACACACACACACACACACACCATCAACATGCATCAGCGTACGTGTACACACATGTGCATATCTGTGCATATATGCCATGGTTTAGACAGTTACAGTAGACATAAAACTGCTACCTGTTGGCAGAAGAAGCAGCCAGAAATGTAGACATGGGCTGCAGAGCCTAAGATGCAGTCTGGGTGGAGTTTTAGTCCTCAACATTTGTTTTGTTTGGTTCCCTAGTGAAAATTCTGTCCCATTTCCAGCCTGTAAGTATGACACATGTATACACTCTCACCTGTCATGTCTGTCACGTTATGTGTTAGTTGGTAGCATCTGATGAGAGCACAGATGTGCTAATGCTCGAGGGAGGTAAACTCACAGGGAAACATGCTGTACAAACTCAGCCAGTGTCTCGTTATCCACATGACCCTTTGGGGGATGTTCGCAGAGTGAGCAGTGGATGAGATGACAGAGTCAGTAAAAGTGATTCCACGCAGAAGGATCTGAGACAGGAGCTGATCCTGGCTTGCCGAGGGGGGTTGCTTGATGCTGCAGCCAGTCCTACCAGGATGTATTATCCTGATACAGCCAGCTTTCATCAGAGCCAGGAATTTCAGGAAATGCTAGCCTCTAATGGTCCCTAGTGATCTGCTGATACTGGCAGTCTGAGTTTGCTGCCAGACAGAGGTAGGTTGTACAAACATTTAGGAGCCTGGTGTGACATTTTGAGGAGCACCTGACTTATGCCTGGAAATCTCAGTATCCAGTCTATGTACAGGATTTCAGAAGTATGTATGTGAGTCTGTGGGTCAGTGTGTGTGTGTGTGTGTGTGTGTGTGTGTGTGTGTATCTCTGTGTGTCTATGTTTGTCTGCATGTCTGCATGTCGAGAGTCTGTGTGTGTGAGTCTGTGTGGCTATGTGTTTGTCTCTGTGTATCTGTGTGTGTGTCTGTGTATATCTGTGTGTATTTGAGTCTCTGTGTGACTGTGTGTGCTTATGACTTTGTGTCTGTCTGTGTGTATCTATGTGTGTGTCTGTATGTGTATCTGTATCTGGATGTCTGTGTATATCTATATGTATGAGTCTGTGTGTGTCTGTGTGTATGTCTTGTGTATGTGTATCTCTGTGTGTAAGTCTCTCTGTGTGAGTCTCTGTGTGTGTGTCTGTCTCTATGTGTATATCTCTGTGTGGATGTGTGTATGTGCCTTTCTCTGCATACATTCATGTGTGAGAGGCAAAGATCAATATGAAGGTAACCGGAAAGGAGGACAACATTTGAAATGTAAATAAATAAAATAACCAATAAAAAAATCTTCAAAAAGGAAGGGGGGAATGAAAACTGTTTTTCCAGGGTTAAAGGACTAAATGCTTGAAGGGGAAGCCTCATTTGTTCGGCAAATTCCGTGCCCCAGAATCCTCTTCTTCCCAAGAACCTTTAGCTTAACCATGAATATACTAAATAGGAAATGAGGATCTAAATAATACAATCTAGGGTGCGAGAATAAATGGAGCTGTGTGAACTGAGAATTCCTGTTCACTCTCACGGGGTCCAGGAAGGGGTCTGTTGGCCTCTACTCTCCACTTGCAGCAAGGGATCATAGTATCCATGGCCAATTTCCCCCCAAGGAATTATAAGAACAAAGATATGTCATGGCAGCCTTAGGTGAATATTAGTAAGTGACGCATAAGTGCAGGGTCCATACATCAATTTTGTCACCCCCACAGCTTCCAGAAACCTGGACTTTCCAGAAAGCTGCAGAGTCTAAATGTTAACCTCATGCTTAGCAGTCTACGGTTCTTCCTGAAGGCTACTTTGTATGCAAGCTCACGTGTCAGAGACTGACATAAAGAATCCATGCTCTCTCCATGGCTTGAGAACAAGCTGCAGCCTCTTCCCCTTTTGTTTAAGGAATGACATGCATTATCTCTCTCTCTCTCTCTCTCTCTCTCTCTCTCTCTCTCTCTCCCTAAAGAAACCTTAAGCAAAGAAATAAAGCCTCAGAGGAACTCTAAGATTTCCCAAGTAGCAACAAAACCCCCTAAGGCTGGTCCTGCTTCCAGGGAATGAATTAAATAGCACCAATGGGCTCCTAAAGAATATGAAAGGCATGTTCCACCCTAGAGAAGTCACTGAAGTGCAAGCCTTGTTTTCAAACTGAGATACATCCCCCATTTCTGGCCAAGGAGGCAACCAACACCTCAGTACCTTATACCTGAGAGCCTTTAAGAAGAGCCAAGGAGACAACTTCAGCACACTCATTTAAAAGAGGCAAGATGAAGTTCCTGGATACTTGCTGTGCTGCATGGGTGAGCCATGCAGGAAGCTAGGTTTTGTTACACAAAAAGGAGTACCACTCCTGGGAATAAGGACTCAAAATCACCTCTCCTGGAGAGACCTGCATCTTTCCATTCATCACAGATTCATGGTGCCAAATTGTGGAACCATCCTGCATACCCACCACTAGATGAACTGATAAGGAAACATGTGTAGGGATAAAGCACTTGTGGATAAAAACTCAAAATTACTCATCCATAAAGAATTTAGTGGCATAGCAATGGTGTTGTGTGCCTTTAATACTAGCACTCAGGGAGCAGAGGCAGGGAGATCTCTGATCTACAGAGTGAGTTTCAGGACAGCCAGAGCTACACAAAGAAACCCTGTCTCAATAAGCAAAAAACAACAACAAACAAGCAAACAAAAAAGAAATAAGAAAGAGAGGGAGAGGGAGAGAAAGAAGGAAAGAGGGAAAGAAAGAAAGAAAGAGAGAGAGAGAGAGAGAGAGAGAGAGAGAGAGAAAGAAAGAAAGGAGGGAGGGAGGGAGGGAGGGAGGGAGGGAGGGAGGGAGGGAGGAAGGAAGGAAGGAAGGAAGGAAGGAAGGAAGGAAGGAAGGAAAGGATGGGCCAGTGAGTGAGAAAGTTCAGAAGGGAAAGGAAATATGCCAAGTCTGATTAAACTGTTAGATCTCTAAACCTACATGATTAAAGGAGAGAAATGCCTCCCACCGTTGATCACCCAATGTACATTACAGCTTGTATGTGTGTGTGTGTGTGTGTGTGTGTGTGTGTGTGTGTGTGCACGCGCGCGCACACACACAAGTATAAATGAATGAATAAATACATTATAAAAATGAATGAAGTCACACCATTTGTAGGAAGATTGATGAAACTGGGGTGTTATATTCACAGAAATAAGGCTAATTCAGAAAGACAAATAATGCATGTTCTTTTTCTTATATTTAGACCCTAGGTTTTAGATAGATATGAATCCACAGCATGTAATTACATGTAATATGAAGTAGAGGGGTCCGTTTGGGAAGAAGGCTATAGCAGCATAGAAAGCAGAACAGGAAAGACAATGGGCTAGATATGGACAAGGCTCACACTGCACATGACTGAAAACTTCATGATGAAATCCATCTTGTAGTACAGTGACTACACCCTAATACTTTAATTATCGTATTATGAGATATATTTGGGGCTGAGTCAGCCGTGTCTGATGTGTTCCTTTTCTGTGTTCTTCATGTATTCTGTCTGACCCTTTCTCACAGAACAGCGGAACCTGTGCTTAACCTCCTCAGCCATAGGTTGCAGGAGCACATAGGCACATACGACAAATAGAAACCTTTAAAAAGAATTTTTTACAAGCTGAAATGACATTCTGGTCTCCAAGTGTAGTTATGTAACTTATTTATGTTCTAAAACATGCAAAATGTACAGGACAGAAGTGCTTCCAGCCCTGATAGAGACAGAGAACTGTTAAGTGATATGGCAATGAAAGAAGCCACTCAATAATCCACCAGATGCCTTGGGAAATGTAATTTCTCTGAGATGGATCAAGTCCAGCTAACCTGGGGGGTCCCTAAAGCAGTGGTGGTGACAAGGACCATTTCTCATCTGGAAACTGTGGAAGGAGCTGGATGAGGGGAAGAAGCCTGCCCATCCAGGTTTTGCCTCTATGTGTGTCACGGTAGGAATCCATTCTGCTGCTGGCCTGGGAACATTTCAGAGAGGTGAGCAACTTAACCTCTTTCTGGGCCACTCTAGGAGCATCCTTGAGGTCTGGCAGTGGGCCGTCAGGAGTGTGGAGTCACAGGGTATGTTCTGTGCTCTGCCATGGTTCTTCCATCTTTGAAAACTAAGGAGTTTCTCTTGGAAAATAAAATCTGGTTTTGGAATTTGTCCTCTACAACTTAAAGCTCACGCAGACCCTTGAATGACATCATTGGTCCATCAAAAACTCCTGGCTGAGAGCAGAGGCTCTTGGGAAAAGCCACTTACTACCACTATAGCTTCAGTTGTGGGACACAGGAACTCTCCCTGAACCCCAGCAATTGCCTCTGTGAACTGCTGACCATAGATCCTCTTTTGTAAGTGCCTGAAAGTTTCAAGGGTCCTTATTTCGATCTCTATTGCTTCAAACACTTACTTGTAGAGTCATCTCTTCCCATGGGGTGGTAAGCAAGTTTCTGCAACCCAAGGAAGGATCCCAACAAACCGCACGTCCACAGTATAAACTAACATGTTTATGAACAACCTACCAACATCCTCATATACTTTTTCTTTCCTTTTTATTGGGGGGAGGTCTCACTATGTAGCACTGGCTAGCCAAGAACTCACTGAGACCAGGCTAGCCTTGAGCTTGCAAAGCTCTAACAGCTTCTGCCTCCTGAGTGCTGAGATTAAAGGTGAACACCACCACATCCATCTACCCATATCTTCAGTCTTCCCTAAAATGCTTATAATATTAAATGTGATGTGAATCCCGTGGGAATCCATGCTGTTCTAGATTGTGTAGACTGAGGACAATAAGCATCTGTACTCTGGTTGGGAATGGCACATTTCTTTTTTTCTGGGTGTGTTTTTCCATCTCCAACTGGTTGCATCTACTGGAGCAAAAATCAAGGATCTGGAGAGCAGGCTGTGTTTACCGTGGGTGAAAAATAGCCAAATATAGTTTCAATATAAAATGATAACATGAATATTATAATAGATTGTTGACATGCAAAAAAGACCCTCTTATGTTTCTAAAGTGTACACATGACTTGAGGGTAGAACTTCTCCCAGAATGTCCAATAAAATACAGAGAATGAAAATTAATTTGCCTTTTTAGACCTTGTGATGATCTTACAGGTAGTACAAATGTTTGTAATACCATTTTTAATAAACTTGCATATCTGTAAACTCTAAGCCTAGTCTTATGGTAGAAACAAGTCTGGGGCTAAGCTAAAACCTGGGGTTGGGGGCACTGGCAAAAGAAAGCAATGGAGAGGAAGAATAGGAGGAGCAGAAAGAAGATGAGGAGTGAGAGCTGTAGAGCAGTGTTCCTGGAAGGCATGAGTCCACATGTCTCTCCACCCCAGACAGGAGGCAGAGGGAACCAAAGGAACAAGAGCACTCAGATCTGTCTTAGTGAGCTAGTGGATTTGCTGGCTTACTTATGGGATCTTGGGTGACTCTGGGAAACTTTAGAAAAAAACACACATTCCAGCATCGATGATGACATGCAGAGCTCCCCGGAGCTCCCTCCCCAAACCTGCAGGAAGTTTCACCAAGTCTCCTGTCTCTATCAACTGTTATGTACCCTTCGGGGAGGGACCTTGTGATCCTCATAACATTCACAACCTTGTAAATTTTGCTTCCTTCCTGAGGCTTGAGGGCCCTCCTCTGTGCTGGCTCCTCCACTATCAATTAGAACACCAACTGGAGTTATTGGAAAGGCAGGAACCTCAGTTGAGAAGATGCTGCTGTAAAGTCCAGCTGTACGTCATTTTCTTAATTAGTGATTGATGGCGAGGGGGCAGTGGTGGCATCCCTGAGCTTGTGGTGCTGGGTTCTAGACGAAAGTGAGCTGAACAAGCTAAAGGAAGCAAGTCAGTAAGTAGCACCCCTCCCTGGCCTCTGCATCAGCTCCTGCCTCCAGGTTCCTGGCCTCTTTGAGCTCCTGTCCCAACATCTCTCAATAATGAACAGTGCTGTGGAAGTGTAAGCCAAATAAACCCTTTCCTCCCCAAGGTGCCTTCTTGGGTTTATAAAGGGGCAGGTTCCTCACTCACCGTGGTTGTAGCCCATCTCATGGGATGGAGCTGTTATGTGTTCTTACCTAATTTCTCTTGGATGTGGGAATTTAGAAGCCACATGCTCCCTGGTGGAACTGCTCATATGCTCAGCCTTGGCCTCTGGGCTTCATCAGAGCACCACAGGAAAATGCTGCTGTAAAGTCCAGCTGTACGTCATTTTCTTAATTAGTGATTGATGGCGAGGGACAGACAGACAGACAGACAGACAGTTCCTGTCTTCTCTCAAATCTTTACATCTCTTACAATAGCCTGACAGTGGCTTCCAGTCTCCCATGGAAGCACAGAGAGGCTTCAGGCTTGCTGATACTTCTGGAGGATCCTGGGTCTCACCTTTGTCCAGAATCTCATATCTGTTTACAGTTGCACCTACAAATGTCTTCTCTCTTCAAGGTAATCATGCTTTCAACTTCCAGTAAAGTATCCCCCCCCCACAGGCAAGCAATGTTTACACTGACTGAAATAAAAAAATGGCTTTCTCTTATTTTACATAGTGCCTGTGGCAGACATCTTTATGTGCTAGGCCTCGCAGAGTGTGGAACCTACCTAATCTGTTTTTAAAAATTTAGAAATTTCAATTCTCAGGGCAGCTCTCCAATCTTTCTTTGGTTTTGTTGTCCAAACAAATACTTAGCTTCCTTCCGTACTATTTTCATTTCTCATGCAGGACACTCCCTATACACACACACACACACACACACACACACACACATAAACATACTTTCACATACACACACACAAACACACACATATATACACACTCACACATACATACACACATTTATACATGCTCTCACACACATACACACTTACACACACATACACTCACACAACACTCACACAAACACACACACATGCACACACTCACACATATATACTCACACACATACACACACTCAATACACACACACATACATACACACACACACATACACACACACACACACACACACACACACACACACACCAAGGCCTCTGCCACAGAGCTACAGCCCGGCTCACACCAGTTTCTGTGGACAAGCTTTCAGGTGTATACTCTGCAAGCAGAAAGCCTCACTCAGTCACCAGGGGATGCTCGCTTAAGGCAAATACCAAATATAATTGGAATATTTGTTCACTTCAGAATCAAGGGCCTATTAGATAGTATGGAAATTAAATGACTAATTTCTCTATGTTGAGGAGGATCGGCAACTCTTCTGTAGTATTCAGTTCTCAGAAATTCACACTCATTGCCTGAAGTTAACACAGCGTGTTTGCATCTTGTTTTGCCTTCTCCGCTTTCATCTCATTTTAAAACACACGGTCTCTCTGATCTCAGAGGAAGCTAAGTGGCTTGCCCTACTGATAAAATCGGGCTTAAATATAAGTCCTTAATCTTTTCATTTGCAAATATTACAGATAACCGTTGATAAACACAGGCTATGTGTTCTGGTCCCCGTGAAAAATGAGTACTTTGTACTGTAATCCAGCTTATTTGCCCCCATCCCTTTTGCCATACCCAGGCTACCGTGCCTCAGTCATCAGAGCCGGCAAGGCAGCAGGTGTTGTAGGTCAGTCTTGCACAGTACTTCTCTGAGCATCTTACCTCCCTGGGTTTTGATTTTTGTAAAGTACAAAATAAAGTTAGCAAGAGACTCAGCTCAAGAATTGCAGACGCTTTTATCTATAGTTGTATGGCATCTAAAATATTGCTTACAATAAACAGTAAAAGAAAGCAAAACAGAAAACATGAGCTTCCTGCGTCCTTGCAGAGACCCAGTGTGTTCCAGGTGTTGAGTGTTCTGCATATGCTGTTAATAGGAGTGTGATCCAGTCTCCAGCTGACCACAGCAAGCCAGATCCCCAAGCCTCGACTCAGATCTAAAGTGAACAAAATTAATTTAAATCAATATCGTTCAAATAAATCACCAAGTTCTTTGCAACACCCTGTGCCTTGTAAGAAAACCCAATTATATAGAAGAAAAATTTTCATGCAGAAATCTTAAGGATGGAAATAACAGAAGATAGGATGAACCAAATCTTCTCTCACATATTCAGTATGCTACTGTGTTTTTTTACAGGACTCGGGTCAGTTCCTGTAAGTAGATGGTTCTCAAAGAATAGTTGAAAGGGTACCCATGGGTCCTGGTTTTCTTTCTAGTTGTTGGGATAAAATAGCCTGACAACAGGCAACCCAGGGGAGAGAGGTTTATCTTAGCTGGGAGGACTGAACTTCTCATAGCAGAGAAGTCAAGGCAACAGCAACTTAAAATGCAATTGATATTTGCCAGGCCCAGTCCACAACTCTTCTCACCCACCCAACCCCAGTCACCACCTTGTCAGCCTTCCCCTCCCCCTCAGTTCCTCCAGGCCTGTACATACGCCTCTCCCTCCACTTGAACCCTTTCTCCCCTGGACCCTGGCATGCCTGACAGGTTCCTACTTTACCCCAAGGACCAATTGCACAGATAAAGCTTTCCCTGCAGAGTGCCTGTCAGGCAGCCTGAAGCCTGCCTCGAATATATCCTCCAGACATTAGTGATACACGACTGACAGGATGGTGGGAAGAAGTTACCAGGGAAAGAGGGGCATTTTACTAATTACAGCATCCCTTGGCCGGCTGATCTGAGAACAGTCTAGAATGCCTGTAGAAGGCCTCTGTCTTGCAGGTTATACAAGCTATAGCTTGTAGTTTTCTTAAAGCTTTTTGTCCCATCTTCTTCAACCTGCATACAAACTCACAATGGAGAAAGAAGGCATGACTGTCAGCTTCAAGGAAAACAGAATGTGCCAACAATCTCTAAAGATGCCCTCCCAACATGTGTGCTATATGCACACATGTGTACATACGAATGTGACGCCCAGGAGCTGATATCAGGTGTCTTTTTCCATTGTTTTCCACCTTATTTTTTTGAGGCATGGTCTCTCCTTTAATCTAGAACTCACTAGCTAGCTTAGACTGGGTGGTCAGAAAGCCCCAAGGATCTCTAGTCTGCCTCCTTGGGACTAGAGTTTCAGATACACCGCTAGGCCCAGCTTTTTACCCTGGTCCTCAGGTTTATGTGCTAGGCACTTTATCAGTCTCTTCAGTTCCTAAGTATGTCTGCATCATAAATGAGCTTTCTCCCCAATTGAAAGAGATAAGAGAGGGCAAGACAGAGACGCAGAGAGAGGTTAAGTCACTCCAACTTCCAAAAGCATAGCCACCCATCCATCTAAGGACGAAGACAGCACTTTTTTGATTTTCCAAATTTTGCATTTAGGGCTAAACACTCTAACCTAAGAAACAGCCCAAAAGCAGCTCTGGCTGAACACCCACACTATTTGTAAGTGTCACTGACATGGGACCCTTGACAGTCATTTGCAATCACATGCTGTTTACTGCCTTGTGCATTTGCAGGAACTTCCAAGAATCCCTGGTGGGGGTGGTGATGCGTCTTAGGAGATACTGTACACGTAGACATCAGTCCGTATTTTCCTACAGGACCTTGCACCCCAGCAGTGAGGATGAAGTTGTTTCATTGTAACCATGATTTTGCCGTGATTGTATCCAGTGAGTTTTATATTCATTTATAATCTATGAAAAAAAAAGAACTTTTCTTAAATAAAGGAAAAAATGTTGCTAAACAGTAAAACAAGAAGTTGAGCTGGGGGTGTGGTTCAGTGGTAGAGCCCTTGGCTAGCATTTGTTAAGACTTGGGTTTCATTCCTAACATCAGGAAGAAGGAAAGAAAGAAGGGTGGATGGAGGGAGGCAAAATGTTGCAATTCAATTCTTACACCGGAAAATTGAATTAAAAAAAAAAGTAAATCATAACTCAAAGTCAAGCACTCTGAGAAACCTTCCTCTTCCCTGGGAATCTGTGCACCCAGGCCTGGCTCCTTGCCTTTCCAAGTAGATAAGATTTACCATGGGGTGGGAGTAGGGAAGGAAAATGCTGGGTCTATTGATTGCAATTAACTTTGCCACTGATGGCCGTGTGACTGCAGGGGAGCCACTGTGATTTAGCAAATGGGGTGAGCTGGGAGATTGATGGCAGTTGTCAATAGGATGGAGGGCTCTGGCCCAGAGGGTCACATAACTCCATTTTTTCCCACTTTGAATGTAAAATTCTCTGGGAGCTGGAGAGAGCAGCATTATGAGAAAGATAGGTGAGATCAATGCCTCTGATCAGATTCCTGTCCCTCAGCTCCTCTCCTGGGCCCGCAAGACAAAGCAAACCTCCGTCATTGATGTTTAAAGTGCACGGCCCAGATGCCTTTGCAAGTATCCGTAATTGGAAATTCTGTTTGCTTCCTGCGTGATGCGATGCCCTTGTTTCTGGCTCCTGCTGATGGAGGTGTGGCTGTCCCTTTTCCCTCTGCCTTGGCTCACAAAAGGAAACACCTGTGCAGGGTGCTCCGGGTTCGCTTTGCATTACAGTCCCATCTAGTCTAGTGGACCCAAGTCCTGTCTCCCGGAAATAAAGGCAGAATCCCGGAACAGAGCAAAACCAAGTGTGGACTCTTCTCCCTCCTTGCCTCTCAATGGCTCTGAATAATGACTTTCTCCCTCCAGATGAGCTCCGGTGAAAGCCTTGCTCTTCCCACTGACTGAAGGATGCGAAACAGGAGCATGATCGCAAGGAGTGACAACAAAACATTAGTGTTGCAAAGGTGGGTGCGCACAAAGGGCGACAACGGGAAGCCTCGCAAGGTCGATGGATTCGCCTCTAGTGCAGTCAGCTCATTGGAATCCCCCCTAAGAAACCCCTGTAGCAGGGTGCGGGAGTCCTGAGAAATCAATATGTTTTCTCAGGGACTTCAGCTCGCTCATAAATCATCATTTACATGACATATTTGTGCTAATAAATCTACCTTGAGGAGAGGCAAAGAAAGGAAACTGGTTAACGATGAACCACGGTTCTGAGGGGTAGGGAAAATCGGAGAGCCCGGGTTTCTATGGACACACAAATTTGTGCGTCTGCAGCCAGATTAGGAGTGCTTTCTCCCCCGAGGGACTGCGGCTGCTGGTCCTCTGCACAGATCTGCTGGAATGCAGCTTCCCTTCTGAACAGGGAAGTCACGGGCTGCTCATGTGTCTGAGGAGGACAAGGAGGTTCTGTAAGGGCTCTCTGTCTGCGGGCTCATTTGTTTTGGATTCTTCTCAATTACTTTTTCCTAAAAGGACAAATGTAGGGCAAGTTTATTTAGTGGTTTGGAGAGAAAAAGAAAAGTGGGTGACTCAGGGAGTAAAATAATTTTGAAAAAGGAGGGGGAGAAAAATGTCCTTCGCCTCTGCTAGGCTCAGCAGCGTCCAGGAGTGGTTCTCACACATCTGCAGCAGGGACAGCAGCCAAAGAGTCTGATGCGCTGCTAATGTTCCAAAGCATTTTCATAGCTAAGCACGGTGGCACACACCTGTCATCCCAGTCCTGAAGAAGCTGAGGCAGGAGGATGGCAAGTTGAGTGCCAGCCTGGGCTTATAGTGAGACCCTGTTTTTAAAATCTAAGGGATAGGGACTGGAGAGACAGCTTGTCATGAAGCCATGAGGATCTAGAACACATGTAAAACCTTGGTGTGGTTTGTCATCCCAATGCTGGAGTCACAGAAATAGGTGGATCCTGGGCCTTTCTGCCTACCCAGCTCAGACTGGCGGAGCTCTAGTCAGTGCACTACCCACAAGGTGGGGCTGAAAAGAGAGCTCAGTGGGCAAACCGTGTTTTCCCCAAAAGCCCGGTGAATGGAGTTCAATGCCAGGAACCCACCTAAAGGTAAAAGGAAAGAGCCACCTCCACAGGGCTGTCCTCTGACCTTAGCATGCGCTCCCCCACATACATGATACACACCCCCAAAGCAGTAATAAAGTAAAATAAGGTGGGTGGAGTTCTGAAGAATAGCAGCAGAGGTCAGCTCAAACTTAAATATGTGTGTGCACATAACTGCCCCCATCAAGATAAGAATAAGGATACACAAAACACACACACACACACACACACACACACACACACACAAAGGATATAGCTCAGTGGTGTGTATAGGAACCTGTGATCAGCCCCCAGCACTTGGAAACTCAGCAATCAATAGCATCCTTCTAGATTTTTCTAAACGTTTGTGGTTTATTAATCTCTTTGAACAGTAAGTATTATACTTTTTCACAAAACAGTTTTAACACCAGGATGCAAAGAATTGTTGAGAGAGAGGGTGAAGTTCAGGTAACCACCTCTCAGAGTGACTTGAAGGATAAATTAACAGATGTTCATTTTCACTGCCAATGTGACACAATCTAGAATCAGCTGAGTGGGGAACTGCTGTGAGGGACTGGGTAGATCATGAAAGCATGATGAGAGCAATCATCTTGCTCAGGTCAACTGATGTGGGAAGGCCCACCCAATATGACCTGTACCACTCTGGAGTCTGAATCCTGAAATATCAGAAGAGGAGAAGGCCAGCTCAGAAGGTTTGCAGGCATCCGTTCATTTTCTCTCTGTTCTTAGCTACGGGTGTGATGCGCCCCCTCCCTCAGAATTCGACTGCTGGGACTTCTAGATATGCCCGCTCTGTTAGACTGTAACCTGGACCTGAGTCAAAAATAAGCCATTTCTCATTCAAGTCACTTTTGGTCTAGTTTGCTGTTGTTGTTATTTGTTTGTTTGTTTGTTTTGTTTTAACCACAGCAACACATTTACCTGAGGAAAACTTGCTTGGAGCCAATCATTTGGAAAATTCGAAGAGAAAAGACAGAAATAGCAGAAACCCCCGTAACACCTGCACCCAGAGGGGGACAAAAGACATTTATCATTTGCTGTGGAACACATATGCTCTCGTGTACGTCTTTCTATCAGTGTGCATGACAGATAGGTGACTGTCACATGCAGCAAGAAAGGAAAACCAGAGTCCTTTCCCTTTTGAGGTTCTGGGTCTTCTGCTGTCTACCCGTCCCTTTTAACAAGGCATCTCTTAGAAGTGGGGATCCCGCGTCCCTTTCCATGGGATCACAAGAGACCCTTTCCCTACAGCAGACTCAGAGCAGAGGCTGTGGTCGGCTAAGTGTGCCACTTGCCAGATTTTGTGCTAAATTTGGAATTAATAAAGTTTTCAACCGAGCTATTATTTGGTTATATGGGAGCGGGAGGGATATGCCTTGATACCATTTGCCCACATGTTTAAATTGTTTGGCTCCATAAAAAGCCAAGTTTTAAAATAAGAATTTTTTGGCAAGGCAGAATCTCTTGATAAAAAGCATGTGTTAAAAAGAGCAAAACTGGAGTAGGAGGACGTGTTTTTGCTCTGGCACCGAGGACAAATAATTTATCTTCAACTGTACTATAAATCAAGCCCTTATACTGCCATGCTTGTCTAAAGAGAGCTGGGCCTGATTTTAGAAAATTATAAGATTAGGTCGGGCAATTACATATAACCTGTTTTATTTTATATGTGTATGCATACACTCCAGAAAAGGTGTGCAAGTATTCAGTAAGTAAATGGGAATGAAACACACAGGACACAACTTTCAGAGAACCCAGTGGGACTAGAAACTAAAGCCAACTCCCTGTAAACCTGAGAATTCAGCTCCTTCCTCATTGCTGTTTTTCCTGTCCAGCATTCTGCATCTTGACTCGAAGGAAGAAGAAAGCCCAGAGGAGACAGACACAGAATGAGCTGAAGCTGTTGCCCTCCAGTGTGGACTTTCCCACAATCCCCGGGGCAATACAGGGAGTCCTGAGATGTCTTCCTGCCACTCATGCTTTAGAACACTCTTTCCTCAAGATGACAAGGTTAGCCTCCCTATCTATCCTGCAACAACCAGGAATAGTGACCACTTCCTAGAGTCATCTGTTCACTTCAAAAGAATAGTGGATTAAACAGGAAGAGTGAATTTTAACTTTGGGTATATGTATATAAAAGTAGAAGCTTTTATGTGAGAAATAAGACCTGGACATACAGCCCAGTGGGGAGAGGGCTTGATTGGCATGCATGAGGCTCTGGGTATGCTCTCAGGCACACATAAAGTTGGGCATGGTGGTACAAGTCTATAATCTCATCACAAAGAAGTTGGGAGGTGGAAGCAGGAAGATCAGAAGTTTGGGGTCATCTTCAGGAACACAATGAGTTTAAAGATAGCTTAAAGATAGCTACAAGAGATACAAAAACAAAATAAAACAAAACAAAAAGAAAGAAAGAAAAGAATAAAGAAAATCCAAGGAAGGAAAGAAGAAGGGGGCGGGGCAATCTACATTTACCAAACAAAAAAAAATCCCTGCACCTCTCAGTTTCGTTGCTTTAAATTTCATGCATAAACAGGATGCTCACATAGAATGACAGAAACAAAGGAGTCTCCCGTCCATCACATCCTATTTCCGAATGCTGTGACAGCATCTAAATTTGAAGCTGATTCTGTTAAGTACAGCAGTGTCCTGAACGGAAAAGGCCAGATTTGGAACAATCAAAGCCTGCTCAGTAAATGTGTGAAGCCCAGGTGCACAAGACAGATCGAGGGCCACCGACCTTTGCTGGGCACTCCAGCAGCCCATGATATCTGTCCTTGTCCCAGTTTACCTTGGTTATCTTATACTAGCAAAAAAAAAAAAAAAGTAGAGAAAGAAAAGAATTTGTAGATGACAACACTGAGCCAGCTGTCCTCACAAATCAGTGATGGATTTGGATATTTTGTTTGAGAGTATCTTTCTCTTAGGTGTCACCTTGCTAGGGTAATGCGGAATGCCTAAGCCTTAGTTCAAGGACGCGGGAGTCATGTAGTCTCTGGCTGTAACGCCCATGCCTGTGGCTTCATTGAGCCCTGAAGGTGCCCACTGCAAGGCAGGAGGTTACCTGTGTGGTGAAGCCACGCTCTGAAGAGGCTGCACAACTGACGTAGCTGGGACCTTATTACAGTGCAGCTGATGGGGGCAGCTGAATAGGGCACCTAAAGAAGGTGCAAACTCAAGGAAGATCAGAGCATCAAGGAGACAAGGCACGGTAAGAATGGAAGTCACTGGGAAGGGGAGCAGGTCAGCATCCATGGGAGTCTCTCAAAGAATAGTAGGCATTATTTTACCAGCAGAAAGATAAGTATCACCGTCATAGACAGAAAATCAAAATTACTATTCAGTGTTTCCCACACCTTACTAGACGTGTTACCCATATCTGACTTTTTGTGGCTTACTGGTTCTTGGGTCAGGGAGGGGCAGGGAATCCAGCCAGCGAGCATCCTGTTGGCTGAGGAGTTAATCAGATCCAAGGTAGAGTGGCTTAGCTCAAATGGGCACACCATGCCTAGGTCTGTGTGCAGCTGCAGGGACAACCTCTTGGTTCTTGGAGAAGGACACACCTGTGTGTGGTCCCCGAGTTCCCCGGCCCACTCTGCACCTTCGGGTTTCAATTTTATGTTGATTATGTCTCATTTCCGCAGGGTTTGTATTTGCCAAAAGGATTCTTTGGTTAATTAGGGAAACAGGTTTAGGGGATAAAAATGCATGAACCAACAGAAAATAATTGCATGTGAGATACAAGGCTTTCACAGCATCATCTGCTCACCCTCTCTCCGGATCTCTACCTCCAGCAGAGCCTCCGCCAAGGTCTGTCCACTGGGAAGAGTATTTTTGAAGGCAGAGAGTAATTAAGACATTTTTGGCGTTGAGTGGAAGTTCCCCATGAGTTTCATAGTACAGTGGGTCTGACAGCATCCCACATGGGCTTCAGACCCTCTACCACCACCTAGGAAGCTGGAAAGCCAGGCTAAATTTGCAGGGGGAAAAAAAAACAGAGCCTTATAAAGCAGCCCAAAATTAATGACGTAGCTTAATCCTGCCACTTGCACAGGTGTACCTCTGTGTGTGTTCTGGTTCCTGAGTGCGTGTGCTCATGATGTATGCACCTGTGTGAAGCCAGAGGTCAGGTTTCAGCCACTATCCACCTTGGCATTTTTTTTTAAAAGACCAGGTCTCTCACTGGCCCCTAACTGACCACCGAGACTAGGCCAACTAGGCAGAGAGCCTCAGTATCTGTCACTCCTCCTCAAAGCTGGGCTTACCAGCGCAAACCAACATGCTTGAATTTTTTAAAAGATTTTTAAAAAAATTTTTCTTTAGTATTTTTAATTTTTTTAGATGATTCTATGCATATTTGTGTTTTGCCTGTGTGTGTGGTATGAGTGTGTGTGTGTGTGTGTGTGTGTGTGTGTGCATCATAGGCATGCATAATGCCTTCAGAACAGAAGAGCAAGTTAGATCCCCTGGAGCTGGAGTTTCAGATGGTTATGAGCTACCATGAGATTCAAGGAATCAAACCCAGGTCCTCTGGAAGATCAGCCAGTGCTTGTAGCCATCTCTGCATCCCATACTTTTTTTTTTTAAAAAAACTGTGGGTTGTAAAGATAGAAGTTAGGTTCTCATGAATAGTACACACTACCCACTGTGCCAGCCCCTCCCTCAGCATAACCTTGTCCTTTCACAGAAGAACAATTAGAGGCTGCAGAGACCAACAGAGGAGATGTTGCAGGAGTAAAGTACGCAGAAGGGACATGAGGCAGGACCTGGCTTCCGAAGTCAGCTACTGCTCCGTTCCACAGGAAAACCACTCACATTTTATTTCACAGTTGTGGAGTGTGATTGTGGACAAAAAGTACCTAAATAACTGTACATACATTTATGCACATGAGCATGTATATGTGTATTTATATATAATAAATGTGCATAAAATATGCTCAATGCATTTAACAAAAGCATATAAATTATTGGTATATTATGCTCATAGAAATCTCGATGATAATCAATGTGATATTAAGCTAGTCTGACAAGAAATAAAAGCAATTTAAAAAAGAAAATAAAGAAGGGAAAAAAAAACACTGAGGAATCTTGAGCCTCTTCAGTCATCCCTGTATTTATTTATTCAACAAACACAGACCTCCCATCAGACTTCAGTTTGTTGACCATGAGGTAAGGTCACATAAAGCAGAGCTAAACCCACTTTTAAGCCAGGGAAACTGAACACAGAAGCAAAGTGTCATGAGGGTCATGCACCTTGGTGGTTTTGTCTGTCCACAAAGTACTCAGCTTCTGAGGAAACACACAGGTCCCCAGGCTTGGAGGCTGGGGGGTACATACTGATACAGACATGATGCACATACCCACTCTTTCCATGTATTAAACCTGCCATCCATCATGCACACCATCCTCTCTGAAGAAGCAAGAATCTTCGGCTTGGAAGAGGCAATGTGCAGTCCTCGAGAATTCAGAACTGCTACAAATTGATGCTGCAGTCACACTGGGGCTTAAGAATACGAAGGAGATGCTTCTTCAAGGAGAGAAAAACAAAAACAAAAACAAAAAACAAAACAAAACAAACAAACAAAACAGATGGACCCAAAACTTTCAGTAACTTTCAGATAAGCTGCTGGGAGCATCATGTGGCAACATCAAGTCACAGAGTCCTTCCTAAGGGTGTCCAAAGCACTCAAGTCTTCAGACAAGCATGCAGGTATGTACATCGATGCTATCACAGACATGGAAATCAAGATGGGAGGTCGTGACTAAGTTAACTCCTAGAAGCATAAGCAAAGTCTATGCAGTAGCACAAGGAACTTGGAGAGTGTCTAGAGAGGTGAGGACAAGTGACCTTCAATTTTGACATGTGGAGATGAAGTCAAGACTGGATACTCCACCCCACATCTCCCTTGGTTTAGTAGTTAGATGGGAAAATACAATCACAAGTTTTGGCACTAAGATGAAGGGTTTAATGATTAAGTCAGGCTCCAGAACAGTACTGAGATTCAACAAAGGGAATGTTTGCACTGTCAACTGCTCTGATCATCTTCTGAATTACCATCAAGAGTGGTAAAGTTAGTGCATAATTTTCCTAGTTTTTAAACCCAACTTTTGCTGAATATCCCCTATAAATATTCAGTCTTCATGGATAGTGGCAAACATCCTAATAGAGGTTATCTTTTTTAAAAAACCACTAATGAGAACTCACTAAGAAGAGTTAAGACTCTTGGAATGCAAATTTTTCCAATTCTATGTGGTTTAATAATCTGAAGTCTGGTAAAATCATGCTTTTGCAAATGGATTGTTCTTGTAAGGTGAGTCAAGGACATTTCTACTAGGACCTCATCCTGTCCCCTTAGTTTTCATACTGTCTCAGAGACGGGGAAGAAAAGAACCTTGATGTCCATTAGCTCTCAACTAGAAATCATAGGTCTTCCTGAGGGATCCTGGTGAGGCTCATTGCCCTTCCAGCTACCCCTTCCTCATCTCTGCTAATATTTATCCCTGAACTCCAAAGGCTTAGAGCAGCCACTGTGTTTCTAGGGACCTGCTTTCGGGTCAAGCACAGTAGCAAATGCCTGTCATACTAGGCCTCAGGAAACAGAAGAGAGAGGAGTCAAAGGCCATCCTTGATCTCAAAACATTGGGGTTAACTCAGGCCATATGGGACACTATCTCTTGATTAATTAATTAGTTTATTAATTAATCAATTAATAAATTAATGGTGGTTCTGGGAAGATAACTTAGTGGAGAAAGTGCTTGCCTTGTAATAACAGGGACCTGACTTTGATCCCTCCGAACCTACATAAAAATGATTGTGCATGCTTGCAATCCTGCAGCTAAAAGTTAGGGTCAGGATTTCTGAGACTAGCTAGCTAGCCAGCCAAGCCTAATTGGTGAGCTCTGAGCTAATGAGAGGACCACCTCTGTCTTACTAGAGGTGGATGTCATTCCTGGGGACCACACTGGAGATGGTTCTCTACACATCTCTGCACATAAACCTGCACATACATGAAAAGCTTGTACAGAAACATGCATGCACATATAAGCATTAAAAATGGTAGGAACTTACTTCCACAGGTGCCTTCTCCCATCCCTACTGTGGCCCTGTCAAGGTCACACGTTCAAGGCTTTGTTCTCAGCCTTGTTCTCCTGCATCTGTCAGCTCTCCATCTCATGTTTGCACACGCTCAGAGCTATGCACAGAATCCATGGATACTATCTCTTCCTAGGCCAGGAGTCATGATGACTCACAAGCCCACTGCAGACCATTGAGCTTCCTAGGTCCAAACAGGATGAGACGTACCTAGGGTTTGTATTACTGTGATGAAATACCATGCCCAAAGCAACTTGAGGAAGAAAGGGTTTATTTCACTCATACTTCCATCATCAAAGGCAATGTGAAGAGGAACTCAAACAGGGCAGGAACCTGGAGGTGGGAGCTAAGGCAAAGAACTTGGAGCGGTGCCGCTTACTGGCTTGTTCCGTGTGGCTTGGTCAGTCTGCTTTCTTATAGAACCCAGGACCATCCATCAGCACCACTCATAATGGCTGCACAGCCCCCCATTAATCACTAATTAAGAAAATACCCTACAGGCTTGCCCACAGCTGGATCCAAGGCTCCCTCCTCTCTGAGGATTCTAGCTTGTGTCAAGTAGACATGGAACCTACCTGTACAGCACTATGCACAGTTATCTTGCTAACTGAGCTATAGCTCTTTCAGCCTCGAGCTTCCCTCCCACAGTTCTTACCTTAGACTCCTCCAGAGCGTAACCACTCACCTCTGTTAAGGCTCCAATCCCACTTCCTCCTCTGCACACTCTGGTCCTTCTTACTAGCCATGTTCTGTGTCATTCGGCCCCAGTAAAAGTCCTCTGTGACATTATTCTTTTTAAAGGCTTCCTCGTGTGAGACCACAAGACATAGTCACCTGCAGGAAGACTGCCTCTCACAGCAGTTGTTTCACAGACACCCATGTGCACTCCTACAGCGATGGAAAGGACCCCCTCAAGTGTCAAATGTCTGCAGTTTACATGCAGTACCTGAGAGTTCATAGGTAACCTCTTAGGATATTAGGTCACCAACTTTGTCAGAGAGGTAGTTTTCATCAGTCCCATCAAAGCATGAGCATTAAAGTTCCTCAGATTTACGGTGTCTGTCAAGGAGAAGCCTGAATTCAGATCTTCTGTCTAGCCTAGGGGTCACTTGCTTCTGGGACTCCCAGCCGAAGTAACATTGCAAAGTCAGCGTTTTTAGTACAGAGTGACAGGTCTCCTGGTCAGTTCAGACCCTCCCAGGAAGTCTCAGAACTCCCATAGGTCTTAATCTGCTGGGGTCAGGGAGAGTCCCCGGAAAGCAGCCTGACCACACACTCAGGCAACACCAGATAAAAGGAAGTGTTGTTTGAATAAAGACTTGTGTCTGACGGCATAGAAACTGTGTGTTAGTGTCCATCTTAAACACCACTTGCTGTTGATAGGGACCCTCAGAGTTTGAGGGTGGACCAAGCACATGCACTCAGATGTGTTCTGATTCTATCTTAATTTCCCCAATTAATCCTCAGTTAAATCTAACTTTGACACTCCCTCCTGCCTCAGAATAGTGACCCCAGCCACTCCCATATAAACATCTCCCAGAACCATCTCTCAATTCAAGAGAATGTGGGTGGCAGGATTATATATACATATTTAAGTCCTAGCACTATTTTGACTCTTACCTTCACTGACTTTAAATAAATTGCCTGCATCTTTTGGAAGAGGAGTCATGGGTTCAGTCTCTGTAGTGCGCCAAGAACAGCAGACTTTGCAGACAGTTCAGCATCTGAATTTACAGAGCGATCTACTGGATGAAAGGATGTGAATTTTCTGTCTGGGTTTCTTTCATCCTGAGACCCCCTATATTCAAGATGGTATGTCTCAACTAGGTTCTGCTCCCCAAATCCATTAATATGTTTTTAAGTCACCGTGCTCAGGCTCATAAGGTCTTTTTATAGCTTACTATGAAGGATTTTAGCTGTCTCCTCAATCCATTCCTAGTATTTCCACTTCTGAGTCCAAGGTTTAAAAGTGACTTTGAGAGCCAATGGAAAACACAGTTAAGTCAAGATGAAAGAAAGGGAGAGAGATGGCTCTGTAGGCGTAAGGGATCTCCTGACCAAGGCTGGCAGGGCTGTCCTCACTTTATAGCCTTTCTGAAGGAGGAAAGAGTATAGCAGTCAACCACTAGAAGCTTACATAGAAGTGTTATACATGCTAGTGTACACTAAACATTATGCTGAGAAGTCACTGGAGAAAGTATGCATGTATACATGTGAACATGCATGTGCCTATGCATATATGTATGTGTATGTGTATGTTAAATTGTATGCATGCATATATGTTTGCACATGCATGTATATATTATACATTTTGTTTTCACACGCATGTATTTATATGTATATATTATACATGTATATATGTGTGTGTATATATGTATATATATATATGTGTGTGAAAATGTGTCTACCTATGTTCTGTATGTATATATAAGTATTTGTGAATGCATGGATGTATATGTGTACATATTGTATGTGTGTGTATAGATGTGTAGGTATTATGTGTGTGTGTATTCATGTGTGTATATGTTTGTGCCTGCTCATGCATGTACAGGTCTATGTAAGTGTACATGTGTAATGTGTGTAATGTTTATGAGAGGGCATGTAGGGAACACACTGTAGTCTGCTCTTATCAAGCTGTCTCCTTTAGTAAGCAGCACTCACAGCATGGTATATGGCTGGATTGTGATATCCACAGAAAGAACCATCAGCCAACAGCAAAGAAGGTTCTCTAGCAACAACAGCACTAGGAGGGAGGTGGACCCAGAGCATACTCAGCAGGTTGCCAGAGGCTGCTACTTCGCTCAGCATTCATAGGAGCCCATCCAGATAATTCAGAAGAGAGACAAAAAACCTACCATCTTCCTGAACATGATATACCCTGGTCTGGGCCATCATTGCTGTTAATCCTAGCATGGTGGGGGAAGGCACATGATTGACATTGTGTGCTACTTCTAGGTAAGTGCTTCATGCATAAATGACCCAACCATTCCACAGCCATGAAAAGATAGCTGAAGAGTGACTTCCACTAAAAATAAAACAGGAAATGAACACCAGGGTAATTTCTGACCAGAGTGGTTCCTTGCAAAAGCTGCTGTCTGGATGCTGTCATTTCCTGTATGGATGTCTGTGGATGATCACAGAACCTTGACAGGCCCCAGTGAACCAAAAAGAATCTTATGGTTGCCTAGACACAGAAATGAAAGGAGCTAGGCCGTAGCATAATGGTAGACTGTCTGGCATACACAAGGGGCTTGGTTCACTCCCCAATACCTAAAAAAAGAAGCCAGGCATGGTGGTGTGTACTTATAATCTCAGCACTCAGGAGGCTGAGACAAAAGGATCATCATTACTTCAAGCTCAGCCTGGATCACAGAGTTAGACCTTGTCTACCTGGACCCAACACTGCCCAAGAATACACACAAATGCACACATCTGCTGGGGAAGGGGGATAAATATGGTTTGTTTGAGCTCATCCAGTCAATGGTAAAAAAGGACCCGAGCTCTCTGTTTTGTAGCTGTTTTCCCAAGGTCACTCTAAACCACATCTCAGCTCTGTTTTGCACCATGGACCATAGTATGAATTCAGCGAGCACTCAATAAACACTTGGAAATAAATAGTACTTGCAAGGTTAGATACATATGTGGTTAATATAAAGAAAATGAATTTGCAAGGCTTGAAAAAAATCTTAAAATTTACAAAATCTTTTCTCAAATAAAATAAAGACTTTATTTTCTCCAAGTCATCTGAGGCAACTAGGCACTGGTCATGAATCCCCCCAACCCCCCCAATGTCGGCTCCACCTTTGGTGTTTTCCCACATCAGTGTATAAAAGACTTGACAAGTAGACGGTGGGAAAGAGTGAAAGGCAAGGCTGAAAAGGACCAGTCTGTAAAGTGTTTGCCAACCCCAAGGGCCTGGTGTAGTCTAGTTTGTAAAATACGAGAAGACCTGAATCCAGTGCCCTGTGCTGAGAAGATGTCCCTTGCAGTACAGTGCCTGTCACTTGAACAAGAGGACTTTAGTTGAATCTCTGGGGCCAGAGAGATGGCTCTGATGGTGCCAGAGATTCACAGAAGGGAATGAAGACTCAAGTTCAATCCCTGATACCCACATAAAAAGCCAAGTGTGGTACCCTGTGCCTGTAATCCCAGTGCTCAGGAGGCAGGGACAAAAGGATGGATCCTTGGAGCACAATGGAGTAGTAATTAGTTCTTCATCTCTCCCGTCCATCTACAGATGTTCTTTCAGAAAACAGTTTCTGTGAACTTACAATGCTCTAATATGAATTCTAGGTATGTAACGGTGGCTAAAACTCTAAGAACCTGTCCTCCTGTGGTTCTAACCAACCAACCAGAGTCATGCCTATGAAAAATGGTGTTGAGAATATATCATTATTCAAAAAAGTCAAACACTGGGAGCAGCCCAGTGTCTGCCGCTGCATTGACGGGTGACATTCACAGCTTACATGACAGTAAGACTCCAGTCAGCCATAAGAAAAGGGATTTCTTGGACCCAGGAAAACCTTAGAAACATCATATTGGGCGTAACAAGCTTGTTGCCAGAGGGAAGGTGTTTGATGGTTCCCGTTATTCAAGGTCCTTAGAGCATCAGAATTCACAATGAAAGAGTAGGATGTCAAACACAGTGAGTCCATGGAGAGAGGAGTGGTTATTTGGTATTTCAAGGGTGTGAACTGAATGTGATATAGAAGGAATGGTGGAGATGGAAAGTGATGATGTTTGCAACCTACTTCCACGAGGAAGAATCGCTACCTGAGGGAGTGGGAGACTTTTCTTGTTCTGCCGTTTTCAAGGGCTGAAGGATGCCATGGGTCTCACCTCAAGTTCAAGTGAGAGTAGATGTCAAAGTCTGGGTTTGAATCATGAGTGTTATTTGCATATTGTTAACTCCCTACTCTGCCTTTTTGACTGCAAGGACTCTCTTCAGACAGAGAAGCAAACCAGAGAAAGCCTACTTGCCTCTGTCTGACATGTGGTTGGCATCAGCCTCATCCCTGACAACCATCTTTGACTTGTGAGGTTAATTTCAGGGCAGAAGAACATGTGGACAGTGTTAGAAAATGCTGGGCTCAGAGGTCACTAACCACTCCTAGATAAATCTCCCTGGAATCTCCCTGGTGTGAGAAATAAGAGAAGATCCACCCTCTGTTCAATTTAGTTCAGGATCCCATTTTCTCTCTTTGTAAAATAGCAGCTATTTATTTAAACAAAAATTTCTGATATTTACATCTATGTGTGTATGTGTAAGAGAGAGAGAGAGAGAGAGAGAGAGAGAGAGAGAGAGAGAGAAACTTAGAGATAAAACAAAACAAAAGATCATCTCAAAAAATTATTGCCTTTTCTTTGGCAATAATTTCTAGAGCTTAAATGGGCAGAATGCCAGGCTTCGGGGCTGGCTACCAGCATTCAGAATCAAGGCTATAGGATCTATGCAGATCAATTTAAAATTCCATTTGAGACCAAGGGTGCCAGAAGCAAGAGTAACAGGTACAGAGTTCCAGAAACTATAAAGTCAATAGGATGTGGAGAGCTAGGACTTGGCTTTGCTGGGCAATTTTCAGGGTGAGGCTTTAGGTGTGACAAGCCAACAGCTTGAGCTTTCTACCAGGACTCAACCAACATTGGAGCTGAGCTCTTAGCACATCACCAGGAGATGCTCCCTTCGTGGCTGATATAGTCCCAGCCCAGCCCCCTCTGCGAAGGTGCCTGTATCAGCAGCTTAGCCTGGAGCTTGCTAAGGTCTCTGCCAGAGCAAAGTGGAGAAGCCAAGGGGCTTTTGGTCACTCTCCTTCTCTGAGAGCAAAAAACGTTGGTCATCTCACTTCCCAGCAAATTCAGCAAAGCACAAGCTTGTCACCAGCTACATTTAGCAGCTTGGGCAAAGAGGTACTAGGCAAAAGCCATGACAAGTCCAAGCTTAAAGAAAACCAAACTGGACCCAGAAAGGTGGACAAGAGCTCTTTAAAAACCATTTACCTTGTACTGGTAGTATTGCTCAGTGGTAAAGTGCCTGCCCAGCGTGCACAAAGCCCTGGGTTTTGGTCCCTTGCGTTCCAAAGACTGGGGGTGATGGCTCATGCTTATGATTCTAGTATGATTGTAGGTTGGAGGCAGGAGGAGCAGAATTCAAGGTCATTTATCATTGTCTGTGGTTTGAGATTAGCCTGGGATTAATGAATCAGATTCATTCTCCTCTTCTCTTCTCTTCTCTTCTCTTCTCTTCTCTTCTCTTCTCCTCTCCTCTCCTCTCCTCTCCTCTCCTCTCCTCTCCTCTCCTCTCCTCTCCTCTCCTCTCCTCTCCTCTCCTCTCCTCTCCTCTCCCCTCCCCTCCCCTCCCCTCCCCTCCCCTCCCCTCCCCTCCCCTCCCCTCTCCTCTCCTCTCCTCTCCTCTCCTCTCCTCTCCTCTCCTCTCCTCTCCTCCTCTCCTCTCCTCTCCTCTCCTCTCCCCTCCCCTCCCCTCCCCTCCCCTCTCCTCTCCTCTCCTCTCCTCTCCCCTCCTCTCCTCTCCTCCTCTCCTCTCCTCTTCTCCTCTCCTCTCTTCTCCTCTCCTCTCTTTTCCTCCTATCCTCTCTTCTCCTATCCTCTCTTTTCCTCTTTCCTCTCTTCTCCTCCCTTCTCCTCTCCTCTCCTCTCTTCTCCCCCTTCTCCTCTCCTCTCCTCCCCCTCCCTCTCTTATTTTAAAACTCTGAAGTTTCTGCTGGCTAGAATGTATATTCACTTACATAAACAGTGTATATGGGTTCAGCCAACAGCTGATGCATAAATGAACTGTAAAGTGTCCTGAACTCCTGAATGGATCGGTAATATGCCAAGCAAGAGAAGACTGTGTTTAGCTGCCATGCTGATTTCTTGTCCTACCTCAGACAAGCTGTCTACTGTCTCTGAGGCAGACAGCTCTGAGGCTGGCTCTGTCCTGGTATTGCTTGTCTCTGGGAATCAGCTGGGGAACCACTGACTTAGACAAACATGCCATCCCTGGGTAGGGTGGGATGAGGGCTCTTTCCCAATGCAACTTCAAGGGGGTCCCCTTGTACTTGGCACTGAGCAGAGAGACTGAGGTGGAGTTCTCCCAGCTTTGGGTATCCTGGGAGCTGGCCACTGGGTTTTCCCATTCAGCCCAGCCAAATTCCTGAGCTTCACCCCCACGATGTAACCCTCCAAGGCTACTGCAAAATGCGGGTGTTTATGAAAAGGCAAGTGGCTTCTTACTCTACAAGAGTATGAACCATGAGTTTCATGTCCCTTCTTCAGCTTCCCCAGGAAGCACTCGATAGAGCGTTCAAAGCTGAGAACCCGCCCCTAAACACCACACTCTGCTTTGGGCTTCTGCGCTGCTTACCTGGCCCCATACAGCTCAGCTTGTCCTTCATCATCACAGGCAGGTGTGCTTCCTGAAAAGCCCTGTGACTGCCCAGGCTCGCCTTCCCCGGGGACATCCTCTCAGGCATACTATCCTTCTTGGTGCCCTTTGCTTTGAACTTTATAGAGAGCTCTGGTGAGGTCCCTATCCATAAAAGACTAATTTATTTGAAATTCTCTTTCCTCCCAGACCCAGCTAGGGCACATTCCCAGGCAAGGAGAAAAAAAAAAAAAAAAAAAAAAAAAAAAAGCTTTCAGAGTGACCCTTTGACCTCCGTTGCTGTTACTTCTAGATAGGTTATAAAAGTTTGTTGGGTTAATAACAAAATATGTTAATTTTCCGCATTTAAATAACTTTAGGGTTAGTCTAAGGTAACAACTGCTTACAATTCAACAGATGAGGCAAAAATCCTCCTTTAGCTTGAAGCAGGGAAGAGGGGAAGGTACAGACAGACAGAAAAGATGAAGAGAACAGGAGTGGAGAAGGGGAGGGGAGAAAGAAGATGGGACAAAGGAAGGTGAGGGGAAGAAAAGGGGAAAGTGAAGGACAGGGGGAGAAAAGGGAAAAGATGGAGAGAAGAGAGGAGGGAGGAAAGGAGGAAGAAGAGAGGAAAGATGAGGAGGAAAAGGAAGTGGGAGGGGAGGAACAGAAAACAATCCCCACTGTGGCTGGGTGATGAAGCCTCTACTATAGTCGCAGCAGGCTGCTACCCCACTTTGATAATCAGACCCCTGCCTAGAGGCAAGGAGACAGTGTCAGCACTCAGGCTCACAGGGCTAATAGACCACTGAAGCCAGTAAGTCCACATTCACGCCAGGTTTCCAGGCCACCTTAGCTGACACACGTTTATCATGAAGCAACCCTAGAGCAGACTCATCTTCTGGAAGGGAGCAATCGCCAAGGGCTTTGAAGCCTTCGAAAACCTCCTGTCCTTTAGGTTTTTGATGTTTTCAGAACCCCAGAAGACGACTTTCGAACCCAGCCAGGTACCTCTGAGAATGCTTCCCCAGGCAAGCCTTCTGCTGCTAAGCACAGGTTTGAATGAGGTTTAAGATAAGCTAGTTAAGAGTCACTGTGTCCAACTAAGTCTAGGACTCTGTCCAAAATGTAGGAAACCTTCATGGCGAAATGCCGCCCCCCCCCAGGAGATGTCCACTCTTTGTTTATAAAACAAGGCAGCTGCACAGAAACACTGATCCACCTGACATTAATATCTGGTTTCTGAAACCGTGGTGTCGGTGGCCAGCAAGCCTTTCCTACGCGCTGCAGCTGTCCTTCCATACTTACACTACAGTGGAAGCTTCTAAGAACTGAGGACGTGTGACCTCTTGTTGTCCACACGCCAATCCCACATCACAGAAATGAAAATCTAAAGAGCCCCAAGGCTCTGAAAGGTCCCTTGAGTCTTAGGACCACCCAGCAAGGATGAAGGCAGATGGCCACGCCCAGGCTCCTTGGAGGCTGCTTCTCCAGGTTGACAGAAGAATCTTCCCAGTACAGGAATGCTCATGCGATAAGATTACAACCCTCATCCTTTACTTGCTTCCTAGGAAATCTTTGTTCCCCGGGCCCTCCCACCTTACCTGAGCCATGGACCCAACAAGTTGTCTTGAGCAGCAGAGACCACTGCCTGAGACTCGGCACGGGATGGCCTGGTGGACCCTCAGCACTGGGATCCAGAGGCGTAGGTGCTTCAGGTCTCCAGGAGTGGGGGTGGAGGGTCAGGAGGAAACTCTACACTGCTAATGACTAGTTTCATTGTTAATAATAACATTCCCATGCACAGTTGTCTATATTTGAATAGTGAGATAGGAAAGACTGTTAGAGGATGAAACAAAGCCTTGTGTTGGACCGACAATGACAGTGCGGAAAGACACTGTTTGCAAAATCTCCCCGGGGGGCTCAGTGGGGGGAGGTTTGCACAGAGGTACTTGAAGCCTTGGCTTCCGTGGGTGTGCTCACATACCAAGAGTCTAACCACTGAAGGAACTTTACCCTGGTGGAGAGGAAGATGAAAACCCTCACATCTTGTTTTGGCTTGCGCGCCCAGGGAGGGTGGGGATTCGGGAAAGAAAGCCTGCATTTATGCTCAGCCTGACCGACCGTGATTTACAGCAACTGACAAGCCAGCCCAAATCCAGCCCTGATCTACCCAGCTCAGGGCTCTCTAGCTTTGCAATGGAGAAGCATTACCTGGCAGAGGCCTCTGAAGGTAACAGCAACTTACCTTCCCAGAATTCCCTGGAGCAGGGAGAAGGGTGGCTGGAGAGGTTCTGAGCCCATGGAGGGGGTATTTCCTTTGCGTGGGGTGCCAGCACAACACCGTTGTTGGCAGAAGGTCCTGTGCCCAGCCAGATTAGCCACACAGACATTGTTGTCTGGAGCTTTCTTTCACACCTGGGAACTTAAAAACTGTGTCTGCAAGAGTTCTGACCATTTTCTCCAAGCACAGCAAAGTGCTCTGTTATCTAACTGTGGCAAAGAACTACAGCTTAGAATTCTGCAGCGAGAAAGACTCTCTTCTGGCGTATGAAAACTCAAACTTGACTTGGGTAGAGTGGCAGGGGGCTTGCTTAGTTTGTACAAGGGCAGAACTAGCCCCCACTTCTTCCTGAAGAAAACAAAACAGAAGCTGAAGAAGTGGGGAGAGGCAGAGGGGACCGGGATAGCAGGAGCGGGTCAAACTGGGGACAAGGCCTTCTGGCCAGGATGGCCAGGATGACATAGAAGGGTCCAGAACAGACTAGGGCTATAGAGGAGTCTTGTGTAGGATTCATTGCTGGGCTTGGTAGCAAGTTTAAGACCTTGCTATGAGTGTGGTAATGACCTATCTAAAGATGAAGTGTCCACTGGTGGCAACTGGGCTCCTGGAGCTTTAAAGGCTGAGTGTGACAGGTTTTGGGGAGGAGGTGATGGTGCTTTACTTTGGGAGACCAGCAATAGAGAAGAGCAGGGCAGAGTTAGAGCATAGGGTAAGGATTCTTTTCGGAAATTCAAAAAGAAAGGAGAATGGGCCCTTGGCTGATTGCCTCTGGAACCAAGGAGACCTCAGAGGGAGGTCCAGCCACTTAGGAAGATAGCCTGAGGCGGAATCCTCATAAAAGCTACTTCTAAAAGACCCTACAGAAAACAAAGCAGGAGGCCCAAGGGGACCTCGCTTGATAAGCAGGGGAGGGGTGGGAGGTAAAGCTAACCTTGAGGCAAGCAGTGGAATGCTAATGGCTTCTAAAAAACAAGGCTCTCTAAGTTCCCAGGAGGTCAGGTATGCAGAGACACCTCCAGAGTACTCAATGGCTGAAATCAAAAGCCCGAAGAAGGGACCAGAGAGAATGTGGGAATGAGGCTCCTGGGTGTTTAGAGTTCTTTTCCTGTTTGCAGATGCATCACCTCGGCATCCCAACTCAAATGACTGGAAAAAGGCAGCAGCACCGGGAGAACAGCTAAGATTTTAGGAAGACAGTCGTCATCCAAGAGGCCGGTAGGGGAAGATGGGCAGCAGGTAGGCCTGAGAGCTGAAAGAGAGGCTCAAATGAAGACCAGTTTGCGGTTTCTGAGCCAACAGGTAGGCAGAAACTACCCTGCGGGGTTCCCGGTCCTGTGGCAAAGTTGAAATTCCTGCTGGATGCTTGGATCCTGGTTGCTGCCCCCACAGGTGAACACAACTGACTGTATTTTTGCATAAAAGTGAAGAGCCACTCTGTGAAGCCTGGGCGGGCTGGCAGAAACTTCCAGGCATCTATCTCTGGGAGTAGGAGGGCTCATCATTAGATTCAGATTCTACAGACTTTTCTTTGTAATTGTTGTGATTTTTTTTTGAGTCGTTTCCATAATATTATAAAAGCCCATTTTTAAAAGCTGTGTCTTGGTCCTGCCTCTTATTTTTAATTCTGTCAGACAGGAGGATGCCAGGGTGCTTATGGGCTTAACGGCCAGCTAGCCTAGTCTGCTTGGCAAGCTCCAGGTCTTAGTGGGAGACTCTGCTTCAAAAACAAGATAAATGGCTTCCAAGGATGGAAACCTAAAATTGACCTCTGGACTCTATCTATTCACATACATGTGTAATAAACACACATAAGAACATGTACACACATACACACACACACACACACACACACACACACACACACACACACCAGTGACTTTTCAAAGTCTCTTCATGAAACATTTACAAATATTCTATCACTCAGTTCAACCAGAAGCCAAAAGCGACACTATGGAGGTGCTTGCCGTGTGGTGATGGTGTCATCAGTGACACCTAGAAACCCTCTATGAGAAGCACCCCAGCTCAGAAGGCTTTGGAAGCCACAGCTTCCTTACACCAATTTGCACTCCCCCCTCCACTCCCCCTCCAGTCCCCAGTGCTTTTCTCCTTGAAGGCTGGCACTAGGAGCTATTCTGAATAGAATCCCAACACTTGTCACCAGTGGAAACTTCGGTTCATGCCAAGATGGAACTATGCTTAGAGAGGGCAGTTTCTGTGTGAGAAGTTGCTGTGCTGCAGGTCTTGAGGATGTTAAAGGCCAAAGTCTTTGGGTTTTACATTTCAGATTGTGGGACATTCATGACACTTATTGTCGACTTTCAATAATCATCAATTATTTTGTGTTGAATGATACCCTCTTAAGTGTAGAATTTCGTGTGTGTGTGTGTGTGTGTGTGTGTGTGTGTGTGTGTTTACTGAATACTAGATTACGTTGGACTATATTACTCTCTAGAACACCATTCAAGGTTGGATATTTTATGGACATTATATAACTGAGATAACTGAGAACAGCACAACTTTCTGTGGAGTGAGTGAATTAGTCTTGTCTGTTGTAAGGAAAGAATTGAGCAGATCACTGCCAGGTAACCATACCCTTCCAGGCAATCCTGACTTTCACTCTTCCTCCTTCCTGGTCACATTCTTTTCATCCCTGAGGCTGTCGAGTACAAATGAGGTTCAGACATAGCTTTTGTTTCCTAAAGCTTAGGAATTGATAAGAAAATCCACATTGTTAGAATAGATAGAAAATGAAGGAAATATTTATTGATCCTTATAGAATTGTCCACGTTTAATAGCTACCCACTGACAACTGCATAGTGTACCCCTAACACCTCAATCTCCACTTGCCAACCAAGAAGCCCAACCTCCACCAAGTCTGACAAGCCTAGGAGTTTCTAATGGCAATGACCATGGTTTCTCAGCAGCGTTGTGGCTTCCTTGCCTTAGTTCATTGAGCTCTTCAGGTGAATTTGCCAATTAAAGACAACCCTCCTCATTTTCATGATGGTGGCCTGAATACACTTCTTAATTCTTAATGTTTGATTGAGTCACACACAGCATTACCTGAAAAGCCTGGTGGCTCTAAATTCACATTATCTTCTAGCCTGGGTCCCTAACCCTGTTCCTATAGCCATATTGTTTGGAAGTAGATGGTGATGGAATTGGCTATTTGTCCTCTACTTCAAATTTGGAGCTTTTGGTTACTGCTGCACATGAAAGGACTGATTCTTAAATGCATGAGTTGGTTAATGAATGAATACACACATGCATATACTTAAATACATGAACGAGTGGATTTATGTCAAAATAAAATACATAGTTTGTTATGGTGGCTTAAGCCTATAATTCTAGCACTTGGTAAGTTGGGATGATAATATTGGTTTTGAGGCCAGCATGAGCTACATAGAGAAACCTGGCCTCAAAAAATAAATTAAGGCATAAATAAAATATTAAAAATTTAGTGAAAGTAAAAATTGTATTAATAGTCCCTTTCTGGTGCACTCCATCTCCTACAGCTCATGAGAAAAGGTTCTCTCTGGTGATAGATGAGGAACTTGAGAAGAACTTAAAACATGGGGAAAAAAAGATAAACAAGGCAGACTCTCATTGCAGACAAGATCTCAAAGACTTTATATCTCCCTGACAGAAAACAATATGCTGGACTACCTGGTTATTTTCCTTTTTCTTCTTCATAATCTGTATGAGGCTAGCTGGATAGCCACAAGGACAAAAATAAACAAGTGATTTCTCACCCAACTCGAAGGACAATTTCCAACTAAATCAGAGATTTCAGCTATATGTCCTGTCACAGTTTGCTTTCTGCAATTGAGACAAATGCCATGACCACAAGCAACTTGTTGCGCAAAGGGTGTGTTGAGCTTACAGCTTATAGTTCATCATCAAGAGCAGCCATGACAGAAGCACAGAGCAGGAGCCTGAAGCAGAAGACAATAGAGCAACTCTGCTCTCCAGCTTCTTCACATTCAACAGCAATTTTTGACACAGCCCAGACCCACCTGGCCAGGGATGGAGCTGTCATCAGTGGAGTTGATTATGGTACATCAATTAGCAATCAAGAAATGCCCCACAGCCATGGACATGCACACAGGACAATCTGGTGAAGGCGATTCCTCAATTAAGAATCCCTCTTCCCAGATGTGTCAAACTGACAACCACAATTAGTCTTCATGCATACCAATGGTTCCCAACCTATGAAACCCCTTTGGCAAATTGATATCTCCAAAAATATTTACATTATCATTTCTAAGAGTAGCAAAACTGCAGTTATGAAGCAGTAGTGAAAATAATCTTATGGTTGAGGTCACCACCACGTGAGGAACTGTCTTAAAGGGTCCTAGTATTAGAAAGGTTGAAAATCACTGAGGTATACATATGTACATTTAAACCACATATGTAAATATATGTTTATATAGATTCTATTAGATGTGTTAGATACTGGCTTTCAATGAGTTTTCTTTCTTTAAAAATTCATCACAAATGATTCTGTATTACAGAAGCACATTTTCCATACTGTATATGTTATATGTTAAGTACATTTACTGACATCTCCTTACATACTTGATTTGCTATGTCTATATAAAAAAAATCTAAGATCCACATGTTTGCAAGTAAATGATATTTTGATCTTCCTGAAGCACATTTGATTTGCTTAATATGATTATTTCTAGTTTCACTCATTCTCTTAAAAAAAGACATGGCTCTATCTTTCTGGCAGAAAACATTTCATTGTGTGTGTATACCTAATTTTCTTTATCTATGCCTCTGCTGGTGGATACCCACATTGATACCATAGTTCAGGTTCAAAGGTTCTGCAATGAACACTGACGCCATGAAATCCTTAGGTTACATGCTCAGGAGTTGTATATCTGATGTGGTAGCTAGTCTTATGTCAACTTGACACAAAATAGAGTCATCTGACTGGAAGGAACCTTAATTGGGAAGATGCCTCCATAATCTCTGGCTGGAGGGCATTTTCTTAATTAGAGATTGAAGTGGAGGCCCCAGTCCATTGTGGGTGGTGCCATCCCTGGACTGGTGGTTTTAGGTCTTTATTAAAAGCAGGCTGAGAAATCTATGGGGAGCAAGCTAGTAAGCAGCACCCTTCCATGACCTCATTATCAGATCCTGCCTCTAGGTTCCAGCCCTGTCTGAGTTCCTGTCCTGACTTTCTCCAGTGAAAGACTATGATGTGGAAATGTAAGCCAGATAAATCCTTTCCTTTCCCACTTCTTGGTCATGGTGTTTTGTTGCAGCAACAAAAACCTTGACTATGACAATCTGGTCAACCTGCAGAATTTTCATTAAAATTAGTAAAGTTGTTTTTGAATAATTATTTTGAGAGCAACATTGTTTCTCCTAGTTTGGTGAGTATGAGAGTTTCACACTAGGGGAGACATTTAAAAAGTGTGAGGAAGGAGACTGCATGGAAACTCGTTCCTGTAGTCCCCGCTTTCAAGTAGGTCTGACTTCATGACCAGCCTGTCATCCAGTTAGACAATGGGACCTTGCCTCAAAGGAAATGAACATGCAAACACAGGACTCAGAGTTCTCCTGTACAAGGTGAATATGAGTGTTTCCTTTTGTTCTTCTATAGCATTACACCGCAATGCCTCTGGGCTGAGTCCATTCTTGACTATACACTTGGTTATTGTTAGTTGTAAACAGTGATCAGTCTGTAACTGTGCCTGATTTATAAATTTAACTTTTTTTAAGGTGTGTGTCTTGTGGTCTTTGTGTGTGTGTGTGTGTGTGTGTGTGTGTGTGTGTGTGTGAGAGAGAGAGAGAGAGAGAGAGAGAGCTCACAACAATCTATACAGAGGTTGGTAGGTTGCTACTGCCCAGAGAAATCCACTAGGGTTTTGCTTGAAATTCATCCCCTGGGATAAGCAGACCAGGGAAGTCCAGTTGGCACTTTCCTAGGCCAACTCAAACAGGTGTCTCAGAAATTTGTTTTCCCTGGGTCCTGGTAGTCCAGGAGAGAGGAGATTCTGGAGGTTTGCTGGCCATTTATTCTGATGCCTACTCGTCAGCAATGTCATCTCACCTTAGCCTTCATCTTCACTTGGCCTGCACCCTGTGTAAGGAGGATCTATCTCATAAGAGAAGATCGACTTAAGGGGTTCCCCCTGTGACCTCAGCTTAACTCCACCAGTTTTCAATACCCATTTACAAATATGGATGCAATCACACATCCTGGGAAGATCTAAGCATGTAGTTGATGAGGAGACACCCCTGCTACAGACACCCCTGAACTGTGTCGGTTCTCTGCCCTGTCCCACCAGAGCAGAGGTGCACCCTTGCCAGACAGGACTGCTTCTGAGTTGCAGCTGTGCAGCTTTTAGGCTCATTTTGACTTTGGTTCGATCATTCTGTAATTCTTGTCCCACTCTGGGAGTTCTCCTTGAAGGGAGACACGGAGGACAGTATGTGCTGGATTTCTGTACACAGGGCCTCAAAAGAAAAGCACAAAAGAAAAGCTACCGGAAGATTGTGGCTTCGTGTGATAGTGTCCAGTGGAAGGTAGGAGATTATGAATTCCAAGTCACTCTGAGCTTCATACTAGGACCCTGTCTTAAATTAAAATAAAAAAAATAGTGGATTACAGAAGGAGGGAGAAAGAGGAGGAGGAAGAGGAAGAGGAGGGGGAGACATGTATTTCCCTGGGGTGGCCTTAGTTAGCCTACAATTCAGTACAGGTCTGCTACAGTCAAACACACAGCCAGTCTTTTTTCAATATGTATTATCAATTTTCAGGAAAGTCATGCCACCCTGAACTCCTCAAAGAAAAGTACAAACACATATAAGGACCATGCCCTCAAGGAGGTCATAGTGATAGTCACGTTGGGACAGGTACAGACGTCTGGGGGAAGAAGCCACAAGTCCCAGCATCCCAGTATGTGAATAATGGAGACAATAAGGGAACTGGGTCCTAGAAGGATCTGTAGGTTGAGAGGAGGAAGAAGTGATTTCCTCCGAGCTGACTAGATGTCTTTACACCTCACTATATGCACATGAATACACACCTGTGCAATTGCGTACACATGCACACACTCATATACTTACACATGCACACATACACAGAAAGACACTTGTCCACACTCACACAGCTAATAAAATACCTCTTGTTACTGAGCACTTGCCTCGGTTAAGTGTTCAACTAACGCTCCCCACCCTGCGTGCTTTCTTAAACAGGAAGAGGCACAGCATCATCCCCTACCTTCTCAGAGAAACCGACACAGGTAGCTAGCATGAGGTTAGCGTGAAGTTGACTGTATACACGTCTGGCTTTCAGTGTCTGTATCCTTAAGCAGGTCCCCGAGTGTTCTGTCTTGGGAAGTGGGACACTTCTTCAGTGAAACAGTTCTGACTTGTTGGCTCTGGGAACAAAAGAAAGGTATATACATTGGTAGGAGACAGAGAAAAATTGAATCTCGAAACAAAGAAGGAAGGCCACGTGGGCTGTGTCAGGCCACACAGCAGAACAAAGATCACTGTAGCTTTAATCTGTGGTCATAGAAACCGGGGAACTTAACTCACCAAGAACCACCCCAAGTGGGAGAAAGTATATTCGCTTCCCACTGAAGGGCTTAGAGGGCTCTGGGAAATGAAAGGCTGCCAGAGCCACACACAGCCCTGGCAGAGGGCATGGTAGGCAGTGCCCTGTGGTATCCACCTTGCATGCAAATCATCAATCTTCTTGTCTAATGAGCTCTCCCAAGGCCTGTGTGTCCAGGGCCTCACTGTATCCAGCTACCAGTGAGACAATGGATGGTGGAACTGACCAAAGAATCACTAGAGAGGATCCTTCAGAGGCATGGCTGAAGAGAACGAGGTGGGGGCAACATGATGAGCATCTTCAAGAAGAGAAAGATCACTAATTATAGGGATCACAGCTCGATTTAAAGAAAAAAGAAATATAGAGGATCCCAGAACTAGGATCTAGGCCAGCCTTACTAGACAGAACTGAATCACCTGCAGACTGTGTCCTTAGGTGAAGGTAGTTCAAAGAATGACTGTATGCAGAAAGCCTGGGTTCACAAGAAGGTTATTATTTTTCACATCTGCAATGATAATACCATCTTAAGAGCCACACCCGAGATGCAACGACAGTGGTGTTTGGCACAACAGGAGCCACCTCTGCTTGTCCTGGCTGAGGACCCGAGGCTTGGTCTTATTACCACAGAGCCGTTCATATACAGAGGGCTTTGAGGCAAGGGGGACTCCTCAATGAGTCAATGAAAGATTATCTATAAAGGGCCCCAGATTAGGGGCAGTTTTGAAGGTAGCATGTAAGTTGATGAAGAGATTCTAGATCACCTCCTAACACTTATTCCTTAAAAGCTACTGAAAGTGAATTGAAAGCAAATGTCCCACTCCATTCTAATGTGGTTGTCCAAAGCATAGAAAGTCCATTGTGTCTGGAAACATTCAGTGATTAACTGTAATGCCAGAGAGAGGAATAATACAGTTTGCTTATGTGCAGGGCACAGTGGGTTACAAAGAGGACAATCACTAATCATAGCATAACTTGACCCTAAATAAGTTTGTAGAAGTAACTAGTTACTTACAACAATCCTTATAACCAGTAAGTCGCGAGTGTTAGCACTTGTGGACTGAGCCAGAGAGATGGTTCAGTGGTTAAGGGCACCAACCACTTTGGCAGAGGGCCTGGATGCTGTTCTCAGCACCCACATGATGGCTCATAGCAAACTGTCACTCTAGTTCATAACTCCAGTTCCATGAGATCTGCCTCCCTCTTCTGACCTCCACAGGCTTCAGACTCATGTGTGATATACATACGCATGCGCAGGCAAATACTCATATCTATAAATTTAAAAATCTAGAAGAAAAAGCTAAATACATCAACATGCCTTAGGATATGAAAACAATACAAAATCCTTTCCTCCAAGGGGGAAACTTGAATATTTGCTCTGTGACAAACAGACCACAGATTTCTGTCCACTCCCAGCACATGTACTGATTCTACAATACCTGGGTTTGACTCCTCCTTTGCCACATGCTGGTTTCAGGAGTTCCTCAGTTCTTCAGAACTTGGTGTACGCCTGCCATGGTGACAGAAGGGCTATAGTGAAGATCAAACCTACTAGGTACACTGCCCTTAGCATCTGGAGCTAGTAAAGTCTACGGCATTTGTAAGTGAAAACTGTTTATCTGTCTATCCATCTACTTATGTATTTACTTAATTATCCATTTATCCACTCATCCATCCACCCATAATCCCATTTATCTATCTATCTATCTATCTATCTATCTATCATCTATCTATCTACCTATCTCCTGTCTATCCATCCATGTAGCCATCGATCTACCATCTATCAATCTACCCATTCATTCATTCATCGATCTATCCATCTGTCCATCTATTTGCCTATCCATCTTCTCACCTGTTTCTGTCCATTTGTTTATCTGTCTGTGTATCTCAATGCCAGGGCTCCAATGCTGGCCTCAAACAAGTACTCTGCTGCTGGGCTTTATTTACAGTACTGTTTTGTTTTCTTTGTACCTATTTATATTTTATTAGCATGCAGCACCTGATAGGTGGTACTTGCAGGACAGCAGAGCAGTGCAAACCATAATAGCCCTGAGGAATAGTCTATTCTTTGTTTATATAGGACTCAAGACGTATAGACAATTGGCATACGTTCCTTACTCTAAGTTGCAAAGTACCCTGCATTTATCCATGAGGAGACAAACACCTCTGTAAAGGACGGGAAGGATTCCATTACTTTTCCAGGCCTCAGAGGCATGTGGAATACCACAGCTTTCCTCTTCTCTTATGTGCAATGCAAGATTCAGAAACTTGAGTACAGACCTTGGTGCTATGCAAAAGGCCCTGGTATAAAACTTGGCCCTAGTCTCTTAGAAGTCTCAAGGTTTCTACAGAATGGGGCAGATCTGCCTCTCCCTCTGCCCTCCTAAGCTTGCATCTTCACTAAGTCTAGAAACCATGACAAAGCCAGAGGCTCAGGCCTTGCAGGGGTCCTCTGCCCCCATTCAAATGCCTTTAACCCTGCTTGAATGCCTTTAAGGGGTGGGAAAGTACTCTAGGCTACACAGGCTCTTAGCTTAGGGCCTTACACCAGCTCCCATGGAGAGGATCTTGCAAAGACACCTTTTCTCCCTTAAGTTTTACTTTTACTTTTATTTTTTCTGATGCTAGAGACCCAAAGCCCAATCCCAGAAAAACATCTTAGCCTCAGCTGCTTCCCTGGGCCCTTCTCTTTCCTAAGGTCTTTTCCACGATTTCATTTTTTTAAAATTTATTTTGTAGGATTCCCTTTACTAGGAGAGAAGTGGCTAATTCACTTTCCAGTGGGGCCATCGCTGAGTGGTGTCCCTGCTTCCCACTGTGGAGGGCTTACTGCCCAGTTACCACCTTGATGCTGACAGAGGCCTCCATTTTTTCCTCAATTCTCCTTGATGTTTTTGCCTGTGCAAAGCTTTCTTTTCTCCTCAACAATATTCCCCAATGACCAACCGTTCTCTATTGGTCAAGTGGAGATTCTGCAAATGGAGGACAATGTATATGTGTGTGTGGGGGGGGCATTATAGACTATTCAGAGAGTGTTGCCATGAAGCTGACTTGGAGGGAATGCCATCTTGCCTCCAGCAAAGAAGACACTTGGAGGTGAGAAGCCTGCCATTTCCCCTTTCCTCTAGCTGAGAACAATGTAACCTGATAGCCTAGAGGAAGACAATGTCCCAGGGTTGTTCAGTGTCACAGTCTGGCAGGATGCAGCCTGTGGACAGATACCATTTCAGATTCGGGTGACTAAAGCATCCTCCTTTCTTCCCCCTTAGACCTAGTGGAGTGCTAGGTGGAGTCAGAGTGGAGACTCTATATAAAGTCCTGAAAGCATGGACTTGACAAACTGGCAGCAAGCCCGCCACCAAGTAGCATGAGCTACACTGCGTTAGATTACAGAAGATCTAAAAAAGTCTTAATATCCACATTAACATAAGAAGCCCACAGGGTTTCCTGGAAGGCTTGGTTCTACCTGTGCCTTTCTTCTTAGAAAGTAGATCCCTGGCCCACAGAGGGCATTGGGTCCCTCTAAAGACAGAATCACATGGGCTTGTGAGTCTTCAGACATGGGGAAGATGATGTTTGCTGTCAGCAGCTCTGGAGCCGATGGCATGACTACTCTTAGTCGATGAGTTCTGCAGGTGAGGCATGGCACTGAAGTACTGGACCAGCAGCATCAGTCCTGGCCTCTGGACTGTATGACTATTACCTTAATAAGCAGGAGTGCCCTAGTAATGCCCTAGTCTCTGAAGTGATAAATGAGAGAGAGAACAAGCATTCAACCTTTCTACTGGGGGGCACTGAGAATACAAACATATGACTGTTTTCCCTCTATACTGGGTAGTTTTTCATGTCAACCTGACACAAGCTGAAGTCACTTGGGAAGAAGAACTTCAGTTGAGGAATGACCTCCGTCAGATTGGCATGTCTGTGGGGGTTTCTACTTGATTGTTAATTGAAGACCCAATTAACTGTGAGCATTGTCACAATAAGAAAGTTGGCAGAGCATGAGACAAAGGAAGAAAGCCAGGAAACAGCGTACTTCTATAGTCTCTGCTTCCCCGGAAGGATAGTGACCAAGAAATGTGCCCCAAATAAACCCTTTCTTCCAGAAATTGCTTTGGACAGGGTAGTTTGTTGCAGCAACAGAGAAGTGAAATAGAACATATTGAAATCGGAGAAGCAACCAGTGCATCCTGGTATTAATTTTCCTAGTTGGAAGAGTTCACTTGATGGGTCTGTCCTGAAAGTCTGTCCATGCGTGGGTCCAGAAACTCCACTCATGAGCATGTACTGAAAACTCTACATGTGTAAAGGACCAAAGGACTGGGGGTTGGGCAGCATGGATAAGACTGGGAGATGAGACATACAACATGGGACACTGTAACTGTACATGGGGCACAGGACTGGGAAGAAAACTAGCACTTCTTTTATTTCATTCCACTTAATATTTTTTGTCCTTTGTGCATGTTCGAAATAAAATATAAGAATTGTGAACTTAAATGGCTGTCATTAGCTAACTGGTGGTAGTACATGCCATTGGGAGGTAGAGGTAGGCAGATCTCTGATTTTGAGGTCAACCTGCTCTACAAAGTGAGTTCCAACGCAGCTAGAGCTACACAGAGAAACCCTGTCTCAAAAAAAATCCATCATTTTCAAAAAAGAGAAAAGAAATCACTTTGAAGAGGGTAATAAGCAAATACTATATCATAAGAAATGTGACCATGGCTATGTTATGCTCATTCTCTCTGTGATAGGGTTTATTTGTTCTTGGATCTGTGTCTCTGGATGGATGATGCTGTGAAGTTTTTCTTATCCAACCTTTTGAGGTGCTGAGGTGAGAACAGAAGCATGACTCTGGTCCAACCACTTCTACTTGGGTGACGATCTCATCTGCACACTCTCCAGTCTATTCCCGTGACTCCTCAGTCATAGCCTGCATGTGGACTCTGCAGGACCTGCACTGGAGGTGACAGTCCCAGGCACCAAAGTTCACAGGTTCTTCTGTCCTGAGACAAAAGATTGTAGAAGGAACACATGGTCAGACAGTGAAAACAGAGACTGTTTATTAAGAAACAGGAAACACTTTTTTCTTTAAAGTTTTTAATTTTGTTTTTAGTTTTTCAATTGTTTTGGTTATTTACATTCCAAATGTTGCCCCCTTTCCTGGTATCCCCTCCAATAGTTCTTCACCCCATCCCTCCTCCCCTTTGCCTCTGAGCGGGTGCTTCCTAGACCCTTGTCTCCCATCTACCCACCCCCACCTCATCCTCCACCCTCCCCTTCCTTGTATCCTCCTTCCCTGGGCATCAGGTCTCCGCAGGATTAGGCATATCCTCTCCCACTGTGGCCAGGCAAGAGAAAACACTTTCACAAAAACACTTTTACTAAGCAGGGAAATGTATTTGCTCAAAAGCTCATGTGAGGCACTGCTCGCTGTATGTAGAGTCAGTTTCTGCTCTTTCTTTGACAACTGACTTCTTTTAACAGTGTGTTCATCTTGATGTGGCTCTAGTTTTACCTCTGTGCTCCCTGAAGTGAGTGCCTAGGTACAGTGGCCTGGCTGACTCGGATCAGCTGAGATGCTTCAATATCCCCCGAGCCTAGAATCTGTTCCCTAGAGAAGGTGTGTCCATGGTTAACAGGGAACACCATGCAAGGTGAGGTCCTGAGTCCCACACATCACTCTCTCCAAGCTCTTAGTATTTCCCTAGTTTCTGTTTAGTTGTAAAGGCTCCTCCATGGGCTGGAGAGTAGCAGGCTAGGTAATACCTCTCCGATGCTATTACCATGGTTACTGCTGTGTTCCTAGGTACACTACCATTTATGGACTCTGGAAGGAAGAGAAGAAAAGGAGACTATCTATGTAGGTAAGGGCACAAGAGTCCAGGACCCTGTGGAAGCCAGGGCACTGGATCCTTCTGGGGACAGAATTACATCTGTGAGCCTCCAGATACAGGGGCTAGGAGCCAACCTCAGCCACCTCTGGAGGAGCTACAAGCGCTCTTAGCCACTGAACTGCCTCTCCAGCTCCGAAACCCACATTTCACAGTGCCTGATTCTGAACATCTAATTGCGTGTACATTTTGGTTTTGACCTCATTATTTCTAGTAGTCTAAAACTCTCTATAATGCAAGCCTATAAAAACTATCAGTGTACATATACAAATAGAAATACTCATTCTATTTCCCTTATTCAATGATAACTCATATAATAAAGACTTTTTTTTTTCTGGAAGATTACTGTTTTTAAGCAGATTTCCAGAAGGGTTTGTATACTGGCTGGTTTTGTATGTCAACTTGACACAGGCTGGAGTTATCACAGAAAAAAGAGCTTCAGTTGAGGAAAGGTCTCCATGAGATCCAGCTGAAATTAGATCTCAATTAGTGATCAAGAGGGGAGGGCCCCTTGTGGGTGGTGCCATCCCTGGGTTTGTAGTCGTGGGTTTTATAAGAGAACAAGCTAAGCAAGCCAGGGGAAACAAGCCAGTAAGTAACATCCCTCCATGGCCTCTGAATCAGTTCCTGCTTCCAGACCTGCTTGAGTTCCAGTTCTGACTTCCTTTGGTGATGAACAGCAGTGTGAAAGTGTAAACTGAATAAACCCTTTCCTCTCCAACTTGCTTCTTGGTCATGATGTTTTGTGCAGGAATAGAAACCCTGACAAAGAAAGTTTGGAGAAAGGTCTTCTAAACCTTTTGCATGGATATGTTAGAAAGCTGGCATAGAGCCTGGGAAACAATAGCCCATACCACATATGTATAACCTAAGACACAGACACTTATAAGTGGCGTCTACCTATTTGTGGTTTTATTCTTTCTACCTTGGTGGCTTCCTTCTCTTTCCACACTTTAGAAGTGCTGAGTTCAGAAGAGGGACCACACCTGCCTCACCCTATATAAACTAAATTTCAAAGATCCTAGCCCATGAGAAGTCTCTCTCCTGCACTTGAGTTCAGAAGGGAGGAGAAAGCCCTGCGATGATGAGTGGAAACAGTGGTGGCCATTTCAGTGTTCACAGCTGCAAGGATGGCAGGAGAGTCCCCAGAGTAGCTACCTGGGTGGCCACTGAGAGCTGTTTGCTCAAGCACTCATTGGTTTGGTGGTCCTGGCCTTTGTTTAACTTCCTGCTTCCTCTTTATTTGCAAACCAGGTTCTGTACGCTTGCGGACCATCAGCTGCCTGATAAATGTGTCCTGTAGTCTCTAACTAGAGACAATTTCTACTGCTGCTGAGGACACGGAGGTAGGGAGTGTGGTGCTGGAAGACAGGGCATTGAGTTCAGCTCCAGACATGACCACGGGATTTGTGAGCTCCAGGTCTACAGACATGCATGTGTAGAAGCTGCTGGTCTAGACGATGAAGAAATAGCTTTCCGCTTAGGAAGCCCGAGTCCATTAGTGAACTCTGTTAGTGGGTCAAGGAGAGTAATAGCTAGTAAATATTTTATTAGCATCGTTTGAATCTTACTAATGGGCAAGCCAAATATTTCAGAGAGTCCTATTCAGCATGATGCTATTCCTTAGCATAGGGTGCCTGCTGTTTCCCAGGATCGGGAGGAATTCTCAGAGATGCCCAAGGAGAATCATATGGGCATCCAGGATGTCCACTTGGCTGTTGCTAACCACCGTATGCTCCTACCATAACCAGTCCCCATCATACATCCACTACTAACCGTCTAACTATGGTATAGCACATTGATGGTTACACTAATATGCTAATGTTTTTCCATGTCGGAAATTAAATAAATGACTTTCGCCAGGGTGTTTTTAAAAGTTAAGTACTCCAATACATTAAATATAATAATAAGACTCATTACACAATGTCTTTCATTTAGAAGATTATTAAACCCTTTGCAAACCAGAAGAAAAATAACCAACCATAATAGCAAAGAAGATACAGCACTCACAGAAGCCCTATCGATCATGGGAATAGAGCAATCACAGTGTGCTTTCAGTGGGGAGAGTCAAGCTTAAATTACAAACAAACAAACAAACAAACAAACAGAAAACCTAGTAAATTCTTAGTTTTTCTTTCTAATTGATAAGACAGTTGATAAGATTGGCTGATCATCTCTCAAGAGCTGAGATGAGATGAGACAACAAGCGGGGGGGAGAAAAGGAAGGCATGCAGAGGGCTTGTTAGTCAGAGTAGTGGCCCAGCTTCCCTTCCCCCATTATCTCTAAAAGCTATTTCTTCCTACAGTATGGCAAACTGAGGTCCATGCTGCCAGCATCATAGAATCCCACACAATGGGATGCTCATGTTACCTTATCCACGAGTCTCTCATTAGCATCAGCCCTCTCGGAAGGGAAACATGTTCTCTGTTTCCTTGAGGTTGATTTCTTTGATGATAAGAGGGGCTTCTAGCATTTAACAGCACATCTATTTAACCCTCAACAGCTGATCAGAAGTTCAAATTTTCTGTGTGCAAAGCCAGTACAGCGACCCTGGGCATGCTTATGCCTGTGGTCCCGATACTTGGGAAACCAAGGCTGGAAAATTGTCATGAGTTAGAGGACAGCTCAGGTTATGTAGTGAGTTCCAGGCATCCATGGGCAATACCACGTCTCAAGATAAATAAAAGTAAATAAATACATAAGACGTTTGTTATTGAATCCGCCCCCCTCAGACCTATATAAAATACATTCTGGGCAGTAGCTAGGGAGTAAAGTATTCAGCTAGCACAGTCATATACCTAAGACCAACACATTTCTTAAAGTTGTGAATCTGAAAAGGATCATGCAATCATGTAAAAAAAAATGACTGGGAAAGATGGCATTTAGAGTCAAGATTCTTCTCTAAAGATGAGCAACTAGGAACCAGGTTTTTCTGAACAGAAAGGTGACTGGGAATCCCTGACAGTGAAGGCATTCCCATCAGCGTTTACACAGGAGAGATGAGTGGGACTCAGTAGCAGGACTTGCAGGAGAGTGTGCCCACCACTTCTTGCTCCTCTTCTCTAGCCCTGTCCTAAGTACAGAGAATAAGCAAGAGAGTCAGAGGAGGCCTAAGACCTTCCCATCTTTGTTAATAACCAATTTTTGTTTAATTATTTTTTTCATATGCAAAGATCTAGATTGGGTTGTGTGGTCTTTATCTTGAACTCAGACTGTGAAGAGTCTGCCTCTTGGTTCTCTGAAGTGAGCTTGGTTCTCGATTGGGTCTAGTTCAAATGAAAAGGCCCAGCTTCCTGGGGGCAGCAGCACTGACATGTCGATTATTTTTTGAACTACTTGACACCAGTGTCATCCGAATAGAGTGTCATTAGCATCTCACCATTTTGATATGCAACATTCCTCCCCTGTTCCTACTGGCTTTTCTGTATGTCAGCATTGACTCACGTGGTGATCTGAGATGTCTCCCACTTTACTCATTTCTACTTAGGAGAAAACATTTCCTTTACATGGTATGCAGACTAACTTTTCAATTATTATAATTTTAAAATCTGTTCCCCTAGAATGTAGACAGGAAAAGTTATTTTTAAATTTTATTTTATGTGTATGGGTGTTTTGTCTGCATACATGTATGTGCAAAATGCACCTGCTGCCCCAGAGACCAGAAGAGGTATTGGACTGTCTTGAACTGGAGTTACTGATGGTTGTGAGCCACCCTGCTGTGCTGGCAATTGAACCCAGTCTCCAGGAAGAGCAGCAAGTGCTCCTAACACCTGTCATTGCTTCGTCTCTGTGGTTGTGTTTCTCTCTCTCTCTCTCTCTCTCTCTCTCTCTCTCTCTCCCCCCCCCCCCCCGCTTTGCTGTCTCTAGTGAAACATAATGGAATATAGTCTGCTTATTTCCTGTATGAGAAGGCACAGAATCCACATTCTCTATCCCAAACTGGATTTCTGCCTTTCAGTTCCTCTTCTTCGAGGACCCAGTTTTAGGACCTCTTATCATGTATCCTCAATTCTAATGTAGTTTAAGTTAGTAGGTGTCCAAACGCTTTAAGAATGTTAATTAATCAACACTCACAGGAAATAAGGATTATGATTTCCATTTTATAGATGGTTAAGAAACTGTCTTAGGGTTTTACTGCTGTGAACAGACACCATGGCCAATGCAGTTCTTATAAGGACAACATTTAATTGGGGCTGGCTTACAGGTTCAGAGGTTCAGTCCAGTATCATCAAGTGGGGAGCATGGCAGCATCCAGGCAGGCATGGTGCAGGAGGAGCTGAGAGTTCTCCATTTTCATCTGAAGGCCTTTAAGAAAAGACTGACTTCCAGGCAGCTAGGACTAGAGTATTAAAGCCCATTCCCAGAGTGACACACCTATTCCAACAAGGCCACACTTCCCAATAGTGCTATTCCCTGGCCCAAGCATAAGCAAACCATCGCATAAACCAAACACAAAAAGCTGTAGTGATGCTACCTCTGGGACACTGTAAAGCTATCTACTGGTGTGTCTTACAACATCAAAACTGGGCAGAAGACAGTGCTCAGGTTTACTTTGCAGATGAGAAATGCCCAGTTCAGAATCTCTGTGAATATCCAAGAGCTGCCCATTCGTTCCCTAGCTCTACCCAGTTTCCTATCCTATTGCCAACAGTGTTACTTAGCCAACTGGCAATGGGATGATCCAGGTGTGGAATAGTTATTGTTTGATTTCCAACTCTCCCACTGTATCCCCAACGTATAGATGTCCAGTCTGAAGATGGGATGGGCAAAAAGAGGCTGAAGAAGTAGGAGTCCTTTACAAAGCACAAGTGTTCTGGCTCCAGAGAAAGCTAGGCTCCAACTGCAGCATTTCCTGTCTCCCAGCTCCACGTCTTTCAGTGCTCATCCTGTGGGCCAGGAAGCAAACTAATTGTGGTTCTGGGGCCTTTGACCCTTGCAGGGTGCGTACTAGTTTTGTTCCTGTCCCCAATCATGGTCACCTCTGCTCTCCTCATCCCAGATCTTTGTGCCACATGACCACTGAAGATATGTCCCTCAAATTGCCTCATCTGACCAGAAGGTATGCACTCCAGAAACAATGGCAGAAGTGGGGCACAGCCATCATGCGTGGTGCATCCACTTATGCGCATGCACGTTTATATTAATAGAAGTCTCACTGGGTGAGTCAGAGAAACTGCTTTGGTACAATGTAGGTCTGTAGGATTCCTCCCTAATTTAGGGTCCTGGTTTACAGAAGTTATGTGACTCAGCAGTATGGGACTCAGCTGGACACACGGAGAGGAAGCACCCATGTGAAACCTTCCCCTAAACACTATGGAGAAAGCAGGTCTATCTATCTGCTTATTTGTTTTTGTCTGGAAGCCAGAGTCCTCTCTCAAGGAGTGTTGGTGTCTCTGTAATTCCTCTGGGAAGCCCATGGGAATTCCATGTGCTTACGTTTCTTCAACTAGAAAAACTTGGCAACTGAAATAGCAATACAGAAAGAAAGTCATGTCAAAATACACAAGGGATGTAGCTTAGCAGGTAGGTTGGTTAGCATACCCGAGCTCTTGATTAGTAGTTGACCTGGGAGGTACAGCTCATGGGGGTGAGGGGTGTCACCCCTAAGCAGATAGATCTGGGCTGTATAAGAAAGCATGCTAGGTAAGCCAGTAACCACCATTCTTATGGTTTCTACTTCAAGCTTCTACCTTGAGGTCCCACCTTGGTTTCCATAGATTAAGGAATTTAAACTGTAAGCAGAAATAAACCTTTTTCTCCCCAACTTGCTTTTTGGTTGTGGCATTTATCATAACAATAGAATATAAACTGGAATAGTTGATAGAGTATGTATCTAGCATGAATGGGGCCCCCGAATTCCATCCCGATGAACCAGGAGTGGTAGTACTCGCCTAAATCAAGATTGGAGGAGGAATCTCAAGGACATCCTCAGTCCCACGGGGATCCAGACCAGCCTGGGCCTTGTGAAATCTTGACTCAAAGAAAGCAAATCTAAAGAATCATATCAAATTCCAACTCGATAATTTGCTGACCTGGGGAGCCACATTTCTGCTGTCCTGTCTTGTGATATTCGGGGCTAGGGCTCTGTCAGGGCATAGCAACTGGGGACTTCAAACACACAGATTCACCCAAAGCATCAAAACCAGAGTCTATGGTCACTAAGTGTTAAGGTGGATCTTCAACACAGTGTTGAGGGTGGATCTTCTGGTGAAGGCTAACTTCCTCCATCCAGAGGACATTGTTGTCTCTAGAGTGTTCATTTCTGTACCTGGGATCTGAGAGCTGTTAACGCCTGCAAACCAGCACTCATTGTAAATATATAGTGGCCATTTTTATTGGACTGAAAGGAATCCTAGGGTAACCTGCTTTGATCGCCAACAAACTAATATGCAAAAGTGTGAACTACCTGACCTTGTACAGCCAAACTGGTAGCTCAGCAGAACTGATCGCCATGCTTCCAAAGGTCACCTGGTATTCCTTATAGAATACAGAAAGTAAGATTTCTCCTCCCTTCTGAACGGAGGCCTCTCACCTTCCCTCACTAATTACCTTGTCTCAGATCTCGCCTTCAAAGTTTGTGAGCAGGCATTTCCAACAAGGATGTTATATTTTTTAAGTATGCACAGGGAAAATGATTGATCCAGTCAAAAGGTGTTAGGAAAGGGTCGCGTCTACCTTGTCTTTAGCCAGAGTTATATATTGACAGGAAATGATGTGAACAAGCACAGTGCTTTCCTTCAACAGACATTGTCAGACCAAGCTGCCAAAGATGCCTGCAGCCTCTCTGGAGACCATAGCAGTAGAAGCTTCCTAGACATCAAGGCATGCTCTTTCCATGACGTCACTCACAGATATCAAAGGCTAATATTCAGAAGTTTTGTCATGATAGAATTATTTAAAGATATTCAAACGTGATTTCTGACTCTAGCTTTTTAAAGCTTCTCTTCTCCTCCATGCTTTATCCACGGATGGCTACAGAGGCTCCTGTTGCTTCTTCTGTCTCTCCAAAGATGATCAGAGGGACTACTCTGCGCTCTCTGGAGTGAGTTGCCATGCAGGTCCTGAAATACTGACACCTGACTCGTTCCGCTGTGGATTTAGGGATCTTGGTTATTTTTTAAGCAGGTGAATGGAATCTATCAGGCATCACTGAAACCTAAAACTATGGCTGAAAACCCACTGGACAAGGGAGCAGACTCCTCCCCCAGCATTTAACTGCATAGAGTTAGTTGCTCTTTGTGCCCGATGAGGAAAGAAATACAGAGAAGTCAAAGATGCTCAGCTCTTCCCTGCTGGCAGGCTCTGAACCCAAACCAGGACCTCTCCCGCTTGCCTCTTTATGGCTGCTTTTGCAGCTTAGTATCCACACCTACCGATCTTTCCAGTACCCTGGCTCTGGGGAGCCCGTGGGAATTCCATTATCCTTCCTGTTCACTTGGTGGGTTTGGTGCGTAAGTTTGGGGTGCCGGTCAATGAGTCTAGCCAGCCATCTGGCACACTAAAAGTCCTACCCTCTGAATAAACATTGTGAGGAAAGAGCCCTCACCATCCCCCGGGACTCACTTTTGTGGGAGCTCCAGGAGAAGCTGCCACCAGAGGATCTCGTGCTCCTGAATGACCCTTTAGGTTGGAAAGAAGGAGACTTAAGACCATCTTCTTGAGACTGTGGAGTTTACAGTTCTAAGGCTGCAGGTCACCTTAGGTCCTTACTCCCAACTGTACTGAGGCCCCACAATCACAGGTAACTTCACAGTCATATAAGGGGAAGTAATGAGAGGGAAGAGGACTCATTAACTCAGGCCAGGCTCAAGATTTGGCCTGCACCCACCTGATCTAATCAGAAAGACTCAGAGACACTGAGGTCCCAGCTTCTCATGACCTCGTCCCTCCAGCAGTGCTCTGCCGCTTCCTCTTCTAGCCTATGGATGCTGGGTGTACTGACTACACCTCTCTCCTCCCCAACCCCTGTTTTCTTAACCAGGATGTAGTCAAACATTATTCTCCGTGTGTAGTGGCTATTCCTGGTTGTCGACTTGACTATATCTGGAATGAACTATGGTCCAGGAATGGAAGGCTTACCTGTGATCCTAATCTGGAGGCTGGGAGATACAACTTTCTGACCTGGATCTTGACATGGAGATCTTGATGCATAGTAGCTATGAATTCCAGAAGATTAAGACTGGGAGATCTCTGAGTTCAAGGTCATCTGGGACAAGGCAAGTCCCAGATCCAGGAGTGGTGGCACACATCTTTAATCGGGGCTTAACCCTCTGTTGGAGACCTATATAAGGACATTGGAAGAAGGAAGATTTACTCTGTATCTTCTTTGCCTGGTGGAATTGAAAAACTGCTAGATCCTTGGACTTCCATTCACAGCTGCTGCTGATCATTGTTGGGAGTTGGACTACAGACTGTAAGTCATCAGTTATATAGAGACTTATTATATAGAGAATACCCATAAGTTCTGTGACTCTAGAGAACCATGACTAACACACCTTGCATCTTATGCTCACTTTTCTGTGAGTAACTCTCTTAATCTATCTTCTCTTTACCATAGTTGAAGAACACTGTCTCACTGTATCCTAGGTAATGGTGGACCTACCAGTCTGGATCAGCTCTGGGGAATATCCATTGTTTCAGGTTACTCCTCCTTCCCAAGACCCTCTACCCACTGTATACACATTCTCTATAGCTCCTGGTTAATTGGGCTCAAACTCAATTCCAATAAAACATTTTGGACCAGCCTAGTTGTCTCTGCAAACCCACTGGATTGAACTCTGGTCTATACAAAGATGAGCGACTTGCTCAGGAGAAGTCCCCAGGAACCAAACAGAAGAAGATATTCACCCTATTTGAGTCCAAATCAAAAGGCTCTAGAGCTTGAACCAAAAACATAAGTGTGCTAGGAAAACATCCCTGAGAGAAGAGGAGTTTGGCAAAGTGATTTGTCCAGAATTCAGCTCCATTTAGAACTGGGAGGCAAACGATTGAGTACAGGATTTCATACTGCCCTGCTTTCTCAAAAATGACAGGATGTCTCATAGAGGCAGGGGATGGGGATGAGATAGGGGGTTTCCAAAGGGAAGACCTGGAGAGGGAAAACATTTGAAATGTAATGGTGCTGGTTCAACTGGAGGTCAGCATGCAGAAGAATGCAAATTGATCCATTCTTATCTCCTTGTACTAAGATCAACTCCAAGTAGATCAAGGACCTCCACATAAAACCAGACACACTGAAACTATTAGAAAAGAAACTGGGGAAGACCCTTGAGGACACAGGCACAGGGTGAAAGTTCCTGAACAGAACACCAATAGCTTATGCTCTAAGATCAAGAATTGGCAAATGGGAACTCATAAAATTACAAAATTTCGGTAAGGCAAAGGACACTATCTAAACGACAAAACGACAACCAACAAATTGGGAAAAGATCTTCACCAACCCTACATCTGACAGAGGGCTAATATCCAATATATACAAAGAACTCAAGAAGTTAGACCCCAGAAAACCAAATAACCCTATTAAAAATGGGATACAGGGCTAAACAAAGATTTTTCACCTGAAGAATTTCGGATGGCTGAGAAGCACCTTAAGAAATGTTCGACATCATTAGTCATTAGGGAAATTCAAATCAAAACAACCATGAGATTTCACCTCACACCAGTCAGAATGGCTAAGATTAAAAACTCAGGAGACAGCAGGTGTTGGCAAGGATGTGGAGAAAGAGGAACACTCCTCCACTGCTGGTGGGATTGCAAGCTGGTACAACCACTCTGGAAATCAGTCTGGCGGTTCCTCAGAAAATTGGACATGACTCTTCCAGAGGACCCTGTCATACCACTCCTGGGCATATACCCAAAGGATTCCCCGGCAGGCAATAAGGACACATGCTCCACTATGTTCATAGCAGCCTTATTTATAATAGTCAGAAGCTGGAAAGAATCCAGATGTCCCTCAGTGGAGGAATGGATACAGAAAATGTGGTATATTACACAATGGAATACTACTCAGCAATTAAAAACAATGAATTCATGAAATTCTTAGGCAAATGATTGGAATTGGAAAAATAACATCCTAAGTGAGGTAACTCATTCACAAAAGAACATACATGGAATGCAGTCACTGATAAGTGGATATTAGCCCAAAAGCTCTGAATACCCAGGACACAATTCACATATCAAATCACTCCCAAGAAGGAAGGAAGGAGAGGCCCCTGGTCCTGGAAAGGCTTGATGCAGCATTGTAGGGGATTACCAGGACAGAGAAGTGGGAGGGGGTTGATTGGGGAATGGGCAGAGGGAAGAGGGTTTATGCGACTTATGGGGAGAGGGGAACCGGGAAAGGGAAAATCATTTGGAATGTAAACAAAGAATATAGAAAATAATAAAAAAAAGAAAGAAAAAGAAAATATCCAATAAAAAAAATGAAAGAAATGACAGGATGAGGCTGACTGGAGCTGTTTCTGATGACTTAGCCTCCCCACTATTGAAGCCTGAATTTCAAGGCCGAAATACAGAGAAGAGCAGGGGCTCATTTGAATCCAGATGCTTATCTCAACACTCAACACAAGCCAATCTCTGGCTGTGAGCTCTTTGAATGCTTTCTATAGTGTCCCTGAGAAATTAACCTTTCTTTCTTTACCTTTCTTACCCCCCTCCGCCTTCCCCTTCCTCTTTCTTCTTCTCTTCGCAATCCCTTGTGACTCTGGCTTCATGTTCTCAACTTATGTCTGCTTACAATCTATGTGTTTAGAAAACGAAAAACCAAACTCTCAGGAGGAAATTGGGAGTAAACAATATGTGAGGACTTCACCGTGTAGATGTCACTCTCTGAAAGCAAGAGGTCCTGGGGTGGCCGGGTGATTGAGCACCTAGGTGGAGACATAGAATAGGAACCACAAAGGTTGTGTCTGCGGAGATGGATCATGTATCACCCCCGGGAGGAAGAGTTCAGCAGTCATTCCAGTTTGTTTGTTTATTAAGCACCATGGTTGTATGTGTATATATGGGTGTATCTGTGCGCACACACATGCGCAGTTCTGTGCATGTGTGTGTGTGTGATATGCGTGGCAGGGGCAGAGGACAGTTTTGTAAAGCTGGTTCTCTCCTACCTTTTCGTAGATTCTGGAGATTGAAGTCCACTCAGGCACAGCAAATTCCTTTACTTTGTGAGCCACCTTGAAGTCCCCAAAACTGTCTCAATGAGAAAGTAAGTGTCTCAAAAAAAAAAAAAAATCTACAATGTAAAGAGGGCAGCCAAATATCCAGTTTGGGTGAAAGACTTAGCGTGAGTTTTGGTAACTCCCTCCATGTCCTCCCTGGTGTGTTACCTGCCTTCTTAATTCTTCAGCTACTTAAACTCCGTGCATCTTCTTCGGCTTCCCATGGATATTATGGCTGTAGATATATGGCCTCCTATATGGGGTAAGATGAGTAACTCAGGTTCTTCCAAACCTGGCACTGTAATCAGCTGTGGTGACCAGTTTGGACACGGGAATTCCCTTTGCCTTTCTTTAGGACAGCAAGGCCTATGGACACGTTCGCTACACTAAGGGCAAAGGAAGCTGATATCATACTCCACACCCACTACCAGGCTTCATTCTGGGGGCGGCGGCAGGGGCGGGTGGGGGGGTGGGGGCTCCACTGACATCTTAGTGCAAACTGCCCCACCCCAAGGGAGTGGAATTGATTTTGGCTTGATTGATTTTATTGCCATTCAACCCAAAATTTAGTGTGTGTGGTGTGTGGATTAAGAGTTGCCTAATGAACTTCAAGTGCCATCAGTGAGTGGCCTCAGCCTAACTAAGGGGCGGTGTCAAGGGGACTCCCTTTGCCTGGGACTAACTGTAGGCTCCAGATGCTTCTTGGGTGATTTTTCTGTTTTCTCCATTTTTCTTGATGTCTGGACTCTGAAATTTGAGGTTAGTCTTTCCTTCCCACTTCCTCCCCATTGTCCCAACTCAACCCTGACCAGCAAAGCACCAAGTTTTGTGTGTGTGTGTGTGTGTGTGTCCTCACCCTCAACTCTGGGAAGCTTAGCTTCAGAGGCAGATAGCCTTCAAGCCTGCTCTCTGGGGTCCCAGCAGGAGGGCTATTTGTTCAAGGAGGAGCTTGAGAATACAACATCCTTCAGGAGGGGTGCATGAAGTTACAGAACGATTAAGTCAGACAGACAGCTGGCTGAGCTTCCTAGAAAAGGGGATCTAAAGGGTCTGACTTGAAGCTGTCGCCTATATCTTCAGATGGACTTGACTAGTTCTTCTGCCGCTGCCTTCCCAAGTGCTGGGATTACAGGCAAGTGATGCCATGCCCAGTTTATGCAATGTTGGGGACCAAACCAAGAATGTGTGCACGCCAAACAACCACCATAGCAAATGAGCTGCACCCCCAGCCCAGGGACCATGGTTGTCTGCTGATTCCAGGCCGCCCCTTCGATTCAGTGCAGCTGTGTGTTCACAGGTCACCACACACTTTGTCCTGGGTCCTAGCAGATAATGTACAACGTGGTGGAACCTTTCCCTGGGACCTCATTCTACTCCTGCTGACCCTGGAGTATTAAAAGAAATAATTCTAGTGAAATCAGTGCTTTGACCAATGTCAAAATTTGGATTGGCTACCTCAAATTCTCCAAGCTCCTCAATTGTTTACATTCTGGTAGGGAGGGTTCCCCCCCCGCCCCCCCCCCAGCCAGATGTAGTTATCATCCACTTTCAAAGTTGGTACAGTGGTTGTGTGAAGGAAGACAGTCATGGTGTGTGACAGGCAACCCCCACCCTGAAGTAATTCTACATCTGATGGGAGACTTTATCGTGTTCAAAAGTAGGAAAAAAAAAAGTCCCATCAATGGCAATTTAGCCAGAAATGTCAATGAATTTATTTGTTGAATTCTAAAAACAAAACAAAACTACTTTAAGATGAAGAAAGGCTGTAGTCTACCTTGTCTTCTTTCAAAATAAAAACTAAATTCTACCAAAGGGTGACACCCCGAGAAAGTCATCTATGAAGTAAAAATGTCTCATATGAAAACCAGAGAGCTGTCCAACACGTGGAGCTGGGTATCTGTTCTTTTGCTTAAAGCTGACATCGGTCTTACCAGGGGCCTAGGAGTAGGGTGTGTGAGCCACGCATGTGAGTGTGTAAGCCGTGCCCGTAGAGATCCGTCATGATACGACACAGGTATTTCTACAAAACCAAATTTAATTAATATGCAACAAACACTCACCATGTAAACACATCTTTAAAAAAATCTGATAATAATTCCAAGGACCACTTACAGGCTTTCATAAAAACATCTTATAGCAAGAGTTTCAATACAGAATGGTTTCTATGTCAAAATACATTTACACTGTAAATTGTTTATAGAGGGGAAAAAAAAGACACTGAGGAATGGAGTTTGCTGGCATTGGATTCAACATCAGCAACTGCCCCTGAATAATCCCTTAATCCTCTAACTCTGATGAACAGGCTAACCTACCCCTCTATACTTTGCCTATGCGTTTTATCCACTCTATTGGCCAGTTAAAAATACCAAGACACGATCACCATGCTTCTTCCACTGTGGGCAGCTCAGCAGCACGCCCAAAGCATCCCTTCCTGAGGGCTCCAGTCCTGCCCAGGCTGTGGGTCCTGGTTGGATGCCGAGACACCAGGACTTGTCAAATCTCTCAGCTTCGAGACAACACTTTAGGAGTCACACAGTAGTTACCCAATGCAAAGTGGGAGGAGAAAAAAATATAAAACCAAAAAACCAAACCAAAAAGTCACATAAAAGCCACATGTGGAGATAAGATTGATCACACGATTTTTATTGGTCTTTTTGAACAAATGTATTCCTCTGTGAAAAACTCCTGCAAAAAGAGACATTGGAGTGTATGAATTCAACCCTGAGCATAAACACTGCATTCCAAGGAGGGCGGTCACGAAGCTGGTTTGATTGAAGCACAAAAGCACAAGCCACTGATACTCTCTGTGTGATCAGGTTTTTACAAAAAAATACATAGTTTTCAATAAATAATGCTTAATTTTACAACTTTGATACAGCAACGTCATACAGTTTCAACACACTACACTCTGCATGCTAGATAACCTCTACCAGAAGACATGACTTCACCATGCATTTGCTTCCTAGTGCTACGGGACACGTACATGGTCCCCCAGCGCACTGTCTCAGGTAGCCTTTCCTTCTCTCTGTCTGACAGCAACAGGTCCTGCGCTGGCATGCAAACTCTATAAAAGGTCCCCCCACAACCCACTCAGACTTCTAAACAAAACGGCTTTCCAGCTATTCCTCTCCTAAACCTGGAGTGGCTGTGAAAGTTGGTTTTTGTTTTTTGTTTGTTTTTTTTTGTTTTGTTTTTTTGTTTGTTTTTTTTTTGTTTTTTTTGTTTTTTTGTTTTTCTTTCTTCTTCTCGGCCTTGAAAAACAAAACACTTGTTAACAGTGCCATGCTGATAACTGCTCTCAGACTTCAGGTGGCTCTATCCCAGCAATCAAAGCATTTCGGGATGGGTTGCCACGACCACTAGGTGTCCCATACCTGAGACACAGGCCTCCTTTTTCAAAACAGTCCATTCAAACAAGGGTGTTACAGAACAAATGGGAACGACTGATACCCACAACATATGTACAAGAGCAAAAGTAGACAAAGTGGGGAGTCGGTGACAATGGCATAGGACGCTTCTCCCTGTGTGAGTCAGGGGACGAGGCATACGGTTTTTGAACACAAGCTGGGTGAAGAGAAATGGGATCGAGGGCCCTTTGTCAATAGCCATTTGATCAAAATTCTTTTTACGCTATGTCTTGATTATTTCCAGTCGTTCTGTTTTTGAAGGGGGCTGGGGGGGGATGTAATGTGCCTACTAAAATTAAGTGTCACGTTAAAAAAAACAACAACAACAAAAAATCTCTTTGAGGACCCTGGAGGAAATCCTATGTTCAAATGCATTTTTAAACTTGTCATATTGCTTTGTTTTGTCTTTTTTTTTTTTTTTTCACAGAAGAGACTACATAAAAGAAGTTTGATCAAACAGTGAGACTGGAGCCTCCACATGTGCACTTCCAGGGTGCCTAGTGGCCGGCTGCTCTCAGGAGGCACATCTCCGCTCCTGCCTATTGCTCTTCGTGGCGGCTGTGGTGAAGTATGTTTGTCAAGTGCCGGCAACCGGAAGTTCCCAGTGTGTGGAAACCATCCTGTCTATGCACAGGCAGACAGGCACTGGGTCTTCAAAGAATATCGCTATCCCAGAAAATTATTACTTCTATACATGGAACGTTATGAGCGGATTTCCCTTTGTACGCCAAGATATACTTTATGCACTTTTGTGCTTTCATTGAGTATAAAAATAGGTCTCCTTTAAAATTCTGTTTAAGTTCACTAAAAAACTACTTGTTTGTGAAATTCTCTTATAAACTCACTGCATCCACATGGAATAGATAAACTAATCAGGCAGCTAACGCATCTAGGTAGTGTTAAAAAAAAAAAAAAGACGATGGGAAAAAAAAATGGTGTGTTAGGAGTTGGGGGTGGGGGGAGGGGAGGCAGCAGGAAAGGGATGGGGAGCAGCTTGGCTTTAGTAATTTCATCCTGTGGTGGAAAAACGTAAGCGACACACAAAGGGGCCATGAAAACCCCAAACCAAAACCTGAGTTGTTATCAAAGAGCAAAAATGTTGAGCTCGTCAAACCCAAAGAAGATACGGCAGAATAAACCAACAGGAATGAACAGTGAGAAAGAATCGATAATCAAAATAAGCCGACTCTCAGAGGAACACGCCAAGAGTCGTTACATGGAGACGTTTACTTTGGGGACTTATGAATTCCTGTTCGGACACGTGTAAGGCTCAGTCGTGTTGTCCTCGCAGGCCATAGGCTATACAAAGGGTATTTGAAACTGACATTCCTAATGGAGATTTTTCTTTATAAAATTTGGCCCTTAGAATAACTGAGAAATATCCTGAAAAACCTTCCCTGAAACTGTAATAAACAAAGTTTCTTTATCTACTGATAAAATCGACAACTCAGTAAGCTAGTTTCGCTGGTCTTCCTACATAAGAAAAAAAGCACAAATATAGTTGCCTCAGAAATCTGTTAAAAGCAGAGAACCCTGCAGGAAAAGGAGTATAAAGAGTCTAGAAATGAGAGAGTACAAGAAAACCTCTCTTCCAAGTGTCCACAAAGAATATATATGCCCATTAGGAGAAAACACTGAGACTATATATAGTACCCCATCAGAGAGTAAGAAAGCAGAGTGATGGAGTGTGTTCCTATTGAATGACGACTTGAAAATTGAGCAACCTGTTCGCCTCATTTCCCAGATTCCTTGGGCAAAACTCATCTGAATTCTGAAGTGAGGAACAAAATGTCCATTTCTTACACCGTCCTAGGATCAAGATGATTGTGGTTTCAATTCCCAGAGAAAAAAAGTAGACCTTGCCTTTTGATTTTTTTTTTCTCTCAAAACAACTAAGTCAGATCCTGACTGCTAAGAGCATGCATATTCAAATCACTTCCCCTCCATTAACATTAAAAAGAACCATCCAGGCCCAAAAGAGCTGCAATGATTTTTTTTTTCTAGCTAAAGGCTAATCATTCTACAAATAATTTGCCCAGTGACCAGAGTCATTCATAACATGTATTTGCAAAGCACACTTTAAGCACACTGCCTTTCATTCGTATTATTTCTTTTTAATAAGAAGGATGCATATCGAGAATGTAGAAACTGGAAATTCTTTCCACAGCTTAAAGAAAAAAGAGAACGCTGGTTCAGGTATTTTTTTTTTTTCTTCAAAGATGGAAATCTCGCCAAAAAAAATGCACTCGAGTCTGTGAACTAGGTACAGGAGCAGGGTACCCAACCGGCTAGACTGCTATGCACACAACGCCCACGCCCACGTTACCATTTTAAGATACTGTCAATGCTCAGTTAAAAATAAGACTTACTTAGGATGAAAAAAAAAATGCAGCTAAACTTTTATTGAAGCCTAGCCAGTAGCTGGAATACCTTGTGTATTAGACATTCAATAGAGTTCATTGGGAATGGTCTTCACAATGCATTCGTCTAAACCGCTTTAAATATTGTTAAAAGCGCATTTGAGCGCCTTTCCTGAGTTCTAACTGGGATTTAAAATTTAAAAAAAAAAAAAAAATTTTTTTTTCTGATCTCCAACCAAGAACTGTCTCTTATTTTCCTACCAAGAAACTCGGCCACATAATTTTAGAATACAAATTACAGCTATGCTTCCATTCTGAAGCCAAATCCTCACACCTTTTCTAATTTATTTAAAAGTTCCTTCCTCACCATGGAAAACGCCCGACGGAAAACAGGAAACACATGCAAATGTAAAGATCGCAAGACACTCAGAACGCCTTTTCCTTAGGCTTCAGAAACTGTCCCCTGTAAACCGCTGGTGGAATTATTCGCGGCTTAAAGGTCCCCGCGTGGCTCACAGCAGCGCGCTGTGGGGGAGGGGCGGGCGAGGGAAGCCCGAAAAAAGCCACACCGGGCCGCCGCCCCACCCACGCGCGCTGTGCGATCGCGCCGCTCGGTGAAGACGAGCTCTCTACCTGCAGCGCCTGTCTTGCGTGGGCCCCCCCCCCCGACCTGGATTCTTACTAGCCAAGTCCCCGCGGCCAGCGCCCGCGCCGTAACGGTTTCTGTGGGTCTAGAGTCGGGCTGTTCCGCACCGACTTTCAATTCACTGCTGAAGGGCTCCTCCGGTGTCGCGGGCGCCGCGGCCTCGGGGAGTTGGGCTTGCGCGCCGGGCACCACGAGGGACAGGCTGGCGGGGGAGGGGGGGAGGGGAGGGCTGAACTGGGCCCCGGGAGGCAAATGCTCCATCAAAGAAACCAAAGCCAACCCTCACCGCGGAGGCGGCTCCAGGCGCATTTGCTTTCCTCGTGCCCCACCCGCGTGGACAACGCTGAAGGGCGCGGCCCTCTCCACTCACATCCCATTGAGCGCGCGCAGCGATGCCGCCCGCGGATGGGGGTGGAGATTAAAAAAAAAAAAAAAAAGCCGAAGCCAAAGCCAGAAGCGGAGGCCTAGCCCTGTGGACCCTAGCTCCGGACTCGCCACGCACGGACCAGCGCGAAACCCACGGAGGGGGATGGAGACGCAGGGCGGGGTGAGAAGGGAGGACACCGGGCTGCCACCTACTCGGCAGCCTAAGGGCTCCAAAAGCGGCATCCGCCCTCCTCCGCCACCCGCGTCTGCTGCGCGGTGAACACGCGGTCCCCGAGTGGACTTAAGAGAGACTATGGGCCATGCGAGCTTCTATCAGATCCTGCTGATTTATTAAAATCAAGACACAGACTTCAGCACACACAAAAAAACCAAAAAACCCCGGCGGTGACTTCGACAGTGCATGGAGTCTGCTTCGCCACCATTTGCTACTAAATATGCAATGGTCTGTTTATTTAGATTATATTGCACAAAATGAGAAAATTTTAAACTATGTGCCTTTCCTTTTTCTTTTTGATAAAAATCGCGTATCCAGTTTCAAACCTTCCGTCTGGGGCCCCGTCCACACATCACAGCGATGAGATACATAGGTCCTACTATGATACAGTACATACAGTCTTAAACTAAGAACAGCTCTGAGGTCTAGGTCACCATTTTCAATAAATCTTTACCTACAAATATTGAACAAATCTCTACTATAGCTGTACAAAAAAAAGTTTGCTTTTTTTTTTAAACCACAAGGCCTTTAGATGCAAGGATTACTTTTAAATTTTTAATCCTTTTAAACCAGGACATAACGTACCAACATATTTGCATGCTAAAAAAAAAAAAACAAACAGAAAAAGAAAAACAAAAACAAGAAAAAAAGAAAGAAATCAAAAGGGAAGAAGTGCCTGAAAGTCTTACTGAAAAAACACAGCAAGATTGTTCCCTTTCACTGTACAAAAATACGCCTGAAAATATATTAATTTTTAAAAAAGATTGAGGTCTGTTATGTATCAAAAATGTTTCAATACCTTTTTGTACTGAGGTCTAGGCTGTAAGGTATTCAATCAAGGAGGTATAAGGGAACAAGTTACCAAAAAAAGGTTGCCAAGTAGAAATCACATTTGTAAAACCATAAACAATTTGATCTGAAAAGTAAACTCTGGTCTTAAGTCAGTTCACAGTTATGATTTTTGTAAGCGTTTGTACAGACTGCATTTTTTCAAGCTCCCTGCAGTTTAAGAAATCGGATGCATAGAAGACATCAGCTTTCTCCCTCCAAAAAAGAAAAAGAAAATAAAAAGGTTGCAATGGTCCCTTTTTGTGTTTTCCTTTTTTTTTTTTAAATCACCAGTTCCTTCTTAAATCTCTTAAGAAAAAAAAAAAAATCAACTCCCTAGAGTAACAGTTGTGCCGTCTAAAGGGTCCTCTGCCGATGTCTTTCAGACTTCAAAGAGCCACACGCTTCAAACAGCGCCTTCCGGAGCCGGGCCTCCTCCCCTCCCCCGCCCGGTCCTCTCCGCCTTTGTTGCAATCACGAATTTCAGGAAAAAGAAATAGAAATTACAAAACACGTTTTTTTTTTTTTCTTTACGGGTGGGGGAAAAAATCACAACTCCAGACTAGGTGTGCAACTACCTTGAGACACGATTAAGGACGGGAAGAGTGGGGAGACCAAAAAATTTTAAAAAATTAAAAAATTAAAAAAAAAAACCTGGAAAAATCTGTTTAAAACTACTCATTTCACTTTAACTCCAACAACATTTCATCACCGTTTCCAATTTCTCTGCGCCACAACTCTGACCATGAGCATCTTCTCCCCCTCCCCCCCACCATCCTCTTTATCCTGACCGCCACGACTGCCTCCCGAGGAGCCCTGCGCCCCTCAATACGTGAACACCAGGTCGGAGAAGTTCGCCTCCAGCCAGTCCCCCGCGATCATCTCGCTCAGCTCCGGCGTGCAGTAGTCGGGGAACTCGAAGTGGGAACCCAGGCTGCCCTCGCTGAAGGAATCCAGGTCCTTATCCACCAGCGACAGGGACAGGTTCCCCGCCGCTCCCGCGCCCAGTGGCTGCTCGCAGGCGCTGTGCGCGCCCTGGGAGAAATTCAAGCTCAGGTCGAACATGAGGTCGTCGGCATCCTCGGCGCCGCTGCCGCTGCTGCTGCCGCTGGATGACGAGGTGGACACGCAGCGCGAGGACGCGGGCGACAGCGCGGGAGGCGCGGGCGGAGGCTGCTGCTTGGTGATGTTCTTGAAGCTGTAGTAGAGCCGGCCGCCCGCGCGCACTTCGTCGTACAGGCTCGCGCCCTCGGGGGACTCGGCGGCACTGCTGAGCGTGGGACTGGCGGGGACCTTGGCCACGCTGTAGCGCCTCAGCAGCTGTGGGGGCTGCTGCTGCGCCGGCGGCGGCAGCAGGTGCGAGTGCGCGGGCTCGTCGTCGTCGTCGTCAGCGTCCGGCTTGGGCCGTAGCTGCAGCTCGTCATCCTCGTCGTCGTCTTCATCGTCGTCGTCCAGGAAGACGCACTTGGCCGCCTTGCCCGCGCCGCAGTCCCCGGGCTGCGCCGCCTTGCCCGCGCCCGCCTTGCCCGCAGGCGCCTTGAGCTTGGCGCACTTCTTGCCGGGGCCCTTGGCTGCCTTGGCGCCCGCCGCGCTCTTGTCGGGGCTCTGGCCCGCGCTGGGCTTGGCCGCCGGGTCCGTCTTGGGCTTTTTGCGCGGCCGGTACTTGTAGTCGGGATAATCAGCCATGTGCTTGAGGCGCAGGCGCTCCGCCTCCCGGATGAACGGGATCTTCTCGCTGTCCTTCAGCATCTTCCAGCGCTTGCCCAGCCTCTTGGAGATCTCGGCGTTGTGCATGTCGGGCGACTGCTCCATGATCTTCCTGCGCTCGATCTTGGACCACACCATGAAGGCGTTCATGGGCCGTTTGATGTGGCCCGACGCCGTCTTGCACCAGTCCGGGTCGCTCTCGTCCAGGGCCACCGGGCTGCACGCCATGAACTCGCCCTCCTCGGTGTCCAGCGCGTCCCGGGGCAGGTTGCTCTCGGCTTCCGAGCTCTCGGCCTGCTGCACCATGGTCCGCGGCGGGGCTGGGCGCTCGGTCTCTTGCGCGGGCGCCCCTCCCCCTCCCGCCCCTCCACCTTCTCCGGCAAGTTGCAAAGTCCTTGGCCGCGCGCGTCCGCGGCTGCCCCCCTCCCCCCCGGCCCCGTTCCCTGCTGCGTCGGCGGCTGCGGCGGCGACCGGAGAGGAGGCGGCGGCGGCCCGGGACCCGCGCTCTCCCTCTCTCTCACTCGCTTGGTTCCTCGCTCTCCCACTCCTGGCAGCCGCCGCAAGCGCCGGACCCCAAGCACTCCCAGGCGCGCGCGCTTCTTCTGCAAAAAGTTGAGGGCTCTCTCTCAACTCGTTATCAGGGTGTCATATGGGTGACATCACTACTCCCACCAGCCAATGGCTGCTGCCGACTCCGCCTATCTCCCGTTATTAACCACGGGCCCCACCTCCAGCCCCGCCCCCTGGCCAGTTTGCCAAGATGAGGGGGGGTGGGGGGCGAGTTGTCTAGAAATATGTTATTTTTTCAAAAGAAATCCGCGAGTGCACACAGCTGCGCGTGTCTCCCGGGCGGACGCAGGACGGAGCGAGAGACGCCAGCGCCGACTCAAGGGTGCGGGACGATGGACTGACCCCCGGCGCCGATGCACCCACCCGGGCACCGCCAGTGGGTACCCCTGCTCATCCCGGCCGCGTCGCGCCCTAAACCCGCGCGCGATCCCGCTGCGCCGCTGCCCAGCGGAAGGTGGCGCTTCGACACCGCGCGGCACCGCGCACGTGGGCTCATCCTCCGGTTCCTTTTCTCCCCCTTTCCAGAGCCGGGGCGCCGGGCCCTCCCTTCCCCCCGTCCCCGCGCACCCTCAGGGTTTTGTCCCGTCTCTCCCCCTCTGCTTTTCCTTTCTGGATCGCTCGCATCTCCGGGTTCGGCCGGAGTAACGGTCTGCGGAGACCTCCGTGTCCGAACCGCTCCGGAGCGGTTCGGAAAGGAGTTGAGGATTTCAGGCGGGACGGGTCAACCGGCCCGGGACTCGGCATCGCCGCCCGCCGCCCCTCCCCCACTTTCTACTCCATAGTCCTCCCCACCTCCCCCGCGTCCCGCCTCCTCTGTCCATCACCCACGCCCTCCTCCCCTGCAGCTCAGTCCTGAAACCCTAGCTCTGCCTCCCAGCACGCACCTTCTGGGTCATTTGCTATTTTAACCCAACGGTACAAACCAAAGCTAAAATGAGGTGTAGTCGCGTTTAAAGCAAAGATATTTCTTATTTGCCTGCTAAGGCAGCCGCTGGAGCACCGGCTCCAGCCTACTGCTTTTGCCGGGCTCCTTCGAAACTCGCTTTTCTTTGTGTTGTCTCTTACCCACCTATGGCTCTTCCGAGGACAATGAAAAGAAGCCTTTCTGCTTTCTGTTTAACGTGGCTGCTCACCCCGTTTTCCACATACCTACCCACCCCCGGTGCTGGGGGCTGGTTCTTAAGATCTACAATCCCTCACCCCACCCGGAGTTGCTCACCCGAGAAATCGGCCGCCCGGGACTAGTGGAATTATCTAAACACACTTCCTTTCAGGTTGGTGTACTACACTGGGCTCTAAGCATCTCATCTCCCACACATCCTCACCCCAGACATACAATGGTGCCAGGTCTGCATAGGTCATTTTATTTTTATTTTTTTAAAAAAGGGGGGAGGTCCCTGTATTTCACCCTTATTGTAGTCACCCTAAAGAAAAGCACCACCCCAAGCACATGCAATATTGAAATAAACCTCAGCCTTAATAACGTTGGCATTTTATTTTAATGTTTAAGGCCATTGGAAGCTAAAAAATTTAGTCATATTGGTTTAACCTGAAGTCTGGAGATGTAGAAAACCCATGTGGTGTGTAGAAATCCATCTCTGAAGCAAGCCAGGCATTCTCTCTTGTTTCCCTCTTAACTGCCTGGTTTCCCAGCTATGGGGATATCAGGCAAAGATGGGGTGGGGCCAGAGAGTCCCCATCACAGGGGAAATCTACACTCTAGACACAGGGAGGTGTTTCATCTCGACTTCCCATTGTGAAGCACGGGGGAGATGTACCATCTTTATTATTATTTATTATCTTGCAATCTCCCCTTCCACATCTCTCTCTGGCCTGTTTTGGTTGTTGGTTTGGTTTGTTTAGAGGCAGGCTCTTACTCTATATACCCCAGGCTAATCTTGAACTCAGGCATTTCACCTGCCTCAACCTCAGAAGCCACCACTTGTGACCACCTGCCATCTTATACAGGAACAGAAAACGTGTTGGAACGCCTTTGGCAGTTTAAATTCTGCACTTAGTTCTGCTACCTTCCTGATAGGAATATGTGCACATACCAGTCAAAAACACACAGACCTTGTGTTCAGAGACCCAAGCATCATTTGCTAGAGAAAGTGGATCCCAAATAAGGAGGCTTCATTTTACTGTGGGAGTCCAGAGGACCAAAGTGACAAGAAAAGGCCTCCTGAGTCCTTTAGTAAACAGTGGCCGAGATTGGGGTTTCCAGACGGCAGCTGCAGGAGCAGGCCTGACAGCAAGTTTTGCTGTCTTCTCATTTAGGGGCCTTTCATAAAAGAGCGGGTGGAATGATATTCTGTAATAAGGGTCCACTCACATTTTTTTTACATCATCCCTAGTTATTCAAGAACTGGGAATGAAAGAAAAAGATTAGAAACATAATCCGTAAACATCTTTTATTTTTCTAATCATATTGTATACACTTTTTTTCCCTAAGAGAAAAACATAAGTATAAATTTTCTTTTAAAAAGAAAGAAAAAGACAGGGAATATGGCTGAAGCCCTACAGAAAGCTTACAGGAACAGCGCACACTTTTCTAAAAGTCAGATTATTAGCATCAGCAGGAATAAACTCCTTAAAGGGCTGCTGTCTAAGAGTCATTTAAGCTTTAGCAGTTTTTATCTTTCTGGTTTAATTCGGTAAAATGAAAATGTTTCTTTTTCTTTTCTTTTTTTTTTTTTTTTTGAACTACAGAGTATAATCCAGGTACCATTTCACATCCAGTACACACTTCCTTTCTCTGCCCATGGCTGAGGTATGTGGTTTTCCTGTTCGGGATAAACATTGCAAAATACGTAATTAACTCTCAGAGTCTTAATGGTCACATTTGTCTGGGGCCCCCAGGACTGTACTTTTATAATTATAACTGGTATCTTTTTCTTTCAGCACATTTTTTTAATAGAACATTCATGTATAAAAAGATATTTTACAAAATCATTTAAAGTTACAACACACCAGAATAAACATAAAATATTCATTTTCTTCTCAAAACCATAATTGGTTATACAGATAAATCTTAAAATCATCCCTGGTTAAACAGCTGACTCATTTAACTGATGGAAACATCAAGCCACTCCTCCTTTCTCAGCCTTTTACAACAAACAACATTAACCAGTGCATTGGCCTTCCTTTTTCCTTCATCTTTTCTTCCAAACAAATTGTTCTGCTCTTGCTGTGTCCTCACAAATGTCCAGAGTGGTGAGCGCAGATTGAACTCACCTTCCCTTGGGTACAACACAAACTCATGCAAGCACTGAGTGTGTGTGCACACCGTGATTGGACAAAAAGCAAGGATGAGAAGCCACTGTGGACGCTTCCCCATATACTCACGTTCGTACTTGCAGAAAGGCTGGGGCTTCCGATAGGTTGTACTGTGGATGTGAGATCTGACCGAACGACTTTCAATACACGTCTCTCTGCTCTGTTCTCTCCCATACACACAGGCATGCATATACAGGCACACAAAAACATTTGTATGCACACACACACACACACACACACACCACACATGCATGTACACTCAGAGACATGCACATATATTCAAAACCGCATATGCTCATGTAGGCGGGCACTCATACTGCATGTACGTAACATACATACACAGTTACATAACATATTTGCAGTGGGCAGCACAGGTTTGGGCCTTCAAAAAGGATATATATGTTTTCATGACCAGGAACATATCTACATGTGAAACCAAAGGGCCATAAATCGTTTCATGCCTCATGCTCCTGTTGCCATCCATTTCTTTAAATTCGGCTTTAGAGAAATGCAACACTCAGGTGGTGCCAGCAAAGAGGGGGCAACTAGGTACTGTGTAGGGTGAGACCTAAGCTCCTAAAGCAGTTTGCTGTGTGCCCCGAGCCCCTCTGCCCAGATCTTACCATGCCTCCCTCAGCTTTTAGGTAATAAGTAAAACATTCTACACGTTTGCTCTTTCTGGGTTGCATGTTACCTTTTTTTTCCTATTACTACTATAAGCTAAGCACTCCTGCTCCTTTTAAAAATAGCTCTTGTTTTTAGAAAGGAGCGTGAGGTTCACAACAAAATTGAACAGGAATGACAAAAGGTGACAACGATGTAACTTCTGCCCTCGTGCACACGCAACCTCCCCTAGGACCACATCCCTTACCTTAGTGGCACATAGATCAGTGTTCCGTGAAGCAGTATTCAACCTTCACAGTTATGTGTCCACACTTGATGTGGGCTATGGTCCCTGGGCTGGCAATGTTAGGGACTCAGCATGTGCCACCATACCATCATCATTATCTTGTCAGCCAGAGAGTTCAGGTGAAAACCTTCTGCTCCGTCTCTTTTCGCTCTTCTTGCTCTGGCCTTTAGTCCTCCCCCCTCTGATCCCCCCACCCTGACCCCGACACACCACTCTGTTTATGTCACGTATGGGAACTGCATAGTGCAAAGCATTTTCAAGCCAGCTCTTTCCACACACCAAGCTGCACATAAGGTCCTTTATGTTTGCAAGCACTGGTGCATTTTCAGACCCAATGGTTCTCTGCTGTCTAGATGTGGCACAGCCTCAGGACATCCTGGCTGCTCCTGAGAAGGTTGGGTGTGATGAGTAGATCTATTGCAAATACCTTGTGCAGGGGTCGGGTGGAGTGGGGGGTGGGGTCAGGGGTGTGGAAATCAGGAGGGATAAATGCGTCTGCATAAAATAGATTAGAGAGAAACTTTTACTGACCACCTCAGGGGCTTGTTAACATGTAAGAAGTTAAGTTAGTATTGTCTGTATTAAGGCTGAGAAGGGGGAGTGTCTCCTAAACGTGTGTGTCTTGGTGCTGTTGTTGTATATAGTACTTTACAATGAGAGCACTCTCAAGTTGCTGAGGTTTCCTTAAGGCCCAGTATGCTTCCAAAAGGAGGGCCTCTGGACTAAAGTAGTGGGGAGGGAAGAGGGTCTCTGTATATTATGCTAATTCTACCATGGGGACAGGAAAAAACCTCAGAGAGCCAGAGTCTAATGAGGGCTGATTCCCCACCTCCCAGGAATGAGGAAAACTGGTCCTTGAGCACACAGATCTCCTTTCTCAGCAGTGTCTTTGCCTTGTGTATGAAAGAAAATATACATAGCTTTGAACATGATTGTGACTGTCTGTGATTGCGTGTTGAGAGCATGGGTGGCCTGTGTGTGCACAAGTGGAACTTATAAGGAAACAGCTTTGAGGTTCACCAGACCAGATTTCTTTAAGCCCGAATTCTATTCAAGTGTGTGTTCTCACTCAGTCGCTCCCTCTGCCAGCAAAGGAGTCTGTGTTCTTAGCAGTGAAGGTGTCACTGTGAGTGAAGAAGACCAGGATGGAGCAAAGACACTGGAGAAGTGGTCTTGTACCGTGCCTGGACTATGTGGCTTACTTGCAGAGAGAAGGCACATCTTCCTATGGGTGGGGATTTATACACTGCTGGACCACAGGAAGACAAAAGCATTCGCTCGCTGAGGGGCAGAGGAAGGAAGGCAGCAAGGGGATCGAGCTCTTATCACCCCAGGCTACTGTGTACAGAGGGAGGAAGAGGCACAGTGTGGGGCAGGCTGTCAGATGTTTCTGAGGTCACTCCTGTCTGCATTGTTGTTAAATAAAGTTTATGAGCTAGTAAGACTTTTTTTTTTTCCTGACATTTATTTGTTTGTGGGTGGCTGTACGTGCCAGAAAACAAATTTTGGAAGTCTGCTCTTCTCCTATGTGGGATCAGGGTCTTGAACTCAGATTCTCAAACTTAGCAGCAAGTGCCGTTACCCATTGAGCCAATTGGACGATCCCCATTTCCTGTCTTTAGTATCTTATACTTTTAATACTAGGAAAAAGATTCCAATTCAATTGTAAGGAGGAAGTATTATTTTTATGACATTCCCTGCGTCCTGGACATTGCATGCTTTAGGACATGAGTACTTAATTGTGGCTTTGGTATTTGGATGTTGTTTACTGCTTCAATTTCTGTTCCATTTAGATGTGACAAACATTTATTTCTCTGGACTCCCTGTGACAGGCAGGCTGCACCCCACCACCCCTGCTGGCTTCTAGCACTGGCTTTTATGCTGCCTCTTTCTGGCTCCTGTACCAGCAAGTTTGGGTTGCTTGAAGAGGAAGGGACCCCAGTGCTCTTCAGAGTCCACGTCGAAGTTCAGTTCACCTGTGCTGAGTGTCTCTAACCTGGAGTAGTGGATGGGTGAGTGGCTGAAAGTACACACTAGCATGGGCCTCATTCCTATGGTGGGGATCCCTGAAGCTCTTTATAGTAGCTTGGTTCGCATGTCTACAGCCCTGCACTTACACGCAGCATCTCCTACTTGACCCCTTAAGAGGGCTCTACTCTGGTCTCTTTCCTCTATGTTCATTTGGCTTATGTCCTTGCCCACTACCCTCTGCTGGTTACTCTATTAACTGTCCCTTCAGGCCAGCTCTAGACAGACCCAGTCATTCTATTTCCAGGTGAAGCTGTGTCTGTCTCTATTCTCCATGGGGACCTACCTTTATCCATTTCCTCTTATGTTGGGATCCAGCCGCAGGATTAGTTCAGGAGTATCTAGCTATAGGCCAAACCTTTGTGGTTGGTGAAGGAAGATGAAAATGGAAGGAGACACCTGGAGGCGTTCAAGTTCAAGTGAAAATTCTCATTGCCTGACACCCAGTGGAGTTTACCTCATCCTGTCCTGGTGACAGCTCCTTTCGGAATGAAATTTCCATCCCAGGCTTGTCCCATAGTCCTATTTAGGGATAGGTAACCTGTTTGGGTGCACAGATTGTGCACTGAAGGCCTTATAGATCACATGTACCTTGAGTCTATCTGACTCTGATCTAGATAGGCAGGTGAAAAGTCTGGATGTGGAGGTGATTCTGCACCTGTGAAGACACCTGACACACTGGGATGAGGTAGGTGTGTGCATCAAGCATGTGAAGAGGAAATGAATCTTTGCCGTGAGACCAAGAACTGTGAGGGGGTGGAGTCTTGCCCCTCCACAGCAACAATGCTGGCATTTGCAGTTGCAGAAGGGGAACTCATAGGCTGGTGGTGAGTTGTAAGGTGGTTTTGTGAGCCAAGTCGAATGGGACGGAAGGGATTTGGACACGCAGAGATTCACATGGAAGGAATCTGATAGGAAGAAACATGGGAGAACACAACTGTTTAAAAGTCAAAGACACAAAGACCGAGAGACCTAGACCTCCCCGCCCCCACCCTGCAACTCTCAAGCTATAAGGGCTCTGCTCCACCTCCAGCTTGATGAGGTTTCTAGTTTTCAAGGCCTGCAGATGGGATGGCTCTTATTGTCTAAGTTCTGGAATAATCTGACAAGAGGAGGTTCTTTCATTGACGTTCCCTCCATGCCAATCCTTGCATGTGTCTGCAATCCAGCATTCATCTTATTGACACCCCAGTTTTCTCCAGATTACGTTAGCCTTTGTCAAATGGACGAAGACCTAACCAGTGCAGCTTCTAGGATGTACCTATGAGAGAAAACACACCATACCTTTGTTTCTGAGTTATTTTGCTTAATATGATCTCTCCAGTTGCATCTGTTTTCCTGCAAATGACATAATCACTCTACTGCCAGAAACACTCCAGTGTGTATACACCACATTTTATCTACCTCTCTGTTGAGAGACACCTAGGCAGGTCCATAGCCCATGTCTTGGATAGTGCTATAGTTAAACATTGATGCGTAAGCATCTCTGTGGTACATCGACTTTGAGTCTTCAGGGTAAATGTTGAAAAGGCTCTTACTGGCTTGTAGTTCCACTTGTTAACAGCACTTCTGGGAAGAGGGAACCTTGAAGAATTTCCTCCATTAGATTGACATGGGGTATTTCTGTAAGGCACTTTCTTGATTGCTAATTGATGTAGGAGACCCCCACCCCTCTGTGGGTAAAACCATCTCTGGACAGGTGGCCCTGGGCTGTATGAAAAGGCAAGTTGAACGCACGCCTAGAAACAAGCATTAAGCACTGCTGTTATACGGTCTCTGCTTTAGTTTCTGCCCTGGCTTCCTTCGATGGTATTCTGTAACCAGTAAGATGAAATAAACCCTTTCCTCTTCAAGTTTCTTTTGTGGGACATTTCATCACATCAACAGAATGCAAACTAGGATGCTGTATCATATGATAAATCTTTATCTAGTTCTTTGAGACATGGGCACACCGACTTCCACAGTGGCTGGACTAGTTTACATATCCTTTGCTTCCATTGCTACAACACCCCCCTCCCCCTTCCCAAGCCCCAGGAAACTATGCAAAGAGAGAACAGTCAACCCTGGAGCACTGTCCTCTTGCAAAATGCTTTGCAAGAATTTCCGCTTAGCCACTCCAGCCATCTTCGTGAGTGTCATGTCATGTTAGGAATTGATGTGGGTAGGTCCTGTCAGCACCACTATGTCTGGCTGCCACAGCTTCAAAGAGCACAGGCATTATTATAGTGTCATTTGGGGGGCTTGGGGGACTTAGGGAAAAGTTTTATGAGAACTGAAAAAAAGAATTTTCCGTGTTGCTCAGGCCAAAGTGCAGGCTTGTAGCATGGCCTCTTCTTGCTCTTTCCCCTGAGGACTATGGGCAAGGCCTTTTTATTCTAACTTTTTATCTCCCCATGTCACTGTACTCTTTATGCATCCAAGTGTGTGTGTGTGTGTGTGTGTGTGTGTGTGTGTGTGTGTCACTGCACACACATGGAGGTCAGAGGATGATCTCAGGTGTGAGTCCTCACTTTCTATGTTGCTGTAAACAGAGTCTCCTTGTTGTTCACCACTGAGGAGCTTCTGAGGACTCTCCTGTCTCTACCTCTCATCTCACAGTAGGATTGCTGGAGTTACAGATGCATGCTATTGTGTCCAGTATTATGCGGGTTCTGGGGATCCAAACATTGGCCCTAAGATTGTGTGGCAAATGCTTGACCTACCCAACCATCTCTCCAATCCAGGACCTGGCTTTAGAAATCCTACCTTCCAATCATTTCTCATTGCAGGAAGAATTTACCTTTGCGGAGTCAGTCCTTGGTTATTGAACATTCCAACTGTCATATTTGACACTCCAGTTTTCCCCAGAGATCAAATCTACACAGTTGGCCCCACCCAGGCCAGGATCATGGATGCCAGAAATGGGCCTGGAGCCGGAGGGATATGCAGGAAGTTCCTCTCGGTTATTTATAAAGATCTGTTTCAGGCCCGAGATACTTCCATACAATGAAGTTCCTCTCCCCCAGCTCCCTAGTGAATTTTGGAGGCAGGAAAAGCAGAGAAAATGCAAGACAATTGGTGTGAATTTCAGTTTACAGGCACTGTGGAGGAGAGGTGTTGGGATGGAATCAAAGGAACATGGTGGCCAGTGGAGAAGTCACTGCTTTCATTGGCCTCCCATTTCCCACTGGTGTTGCCATGGAGATAACTCAGTTCTGGGTGCCTCTCCTCAAAATCTTTCAGTAGTATGTGCATGCTTCAAACTTTGAATGGGTCAGAAACCACTCAGAGAAAGTCTGGGAAAGACAAAGAATCAAGGAGAAGGGAGGTGAGTGCTGCCCCTTTCCCTGGAGTATATTCTGCTCCCCCTCCCCCCTCCCAGGCACAGTGCATCGCCCAAGACCTACTGGCTGTCTTTAACCTTGAACTTGGCTGAAACTGTATTTTCCCACGGGACTAAGTTTGGTGCTCTCAATATCTCGTCAGTGTATTGTGAACTGATCCCAGTAAGTTCTTCTCTCTCTCTCTCTCTCTCTCTCTCTCTCTCTCTCTCTCTCTCTCTCTCTCCCTCCCTCCCTCCCTCCCTCCCTCCCTCCCTTCCTCCCTCTCTCTTTCTTTCTGGAATGGAGAATTAAGTGCAACACAAGATGTTTGGTGTGTCACCACTGATGTATTTTTCCAGCTGCAGCCCCTTGATTTTCTTTCTCTGAAGGATAAGTTTAACCCAGAGATTTTCTCCTTATGAAACAAGGACTCTGGGAGCCTCTATAAAAATCTGCATAAGTCTGTGTATTTGTACACATAACTGTAAATGTGAGGGTGTTGGTAGACAGCACAAAGCAAGTGCTGTGCTCTGTAGTGGGTGGATGCATCTATAAATAGGATAGAGCATGAGGGCAAGGAAGCTGGGACCCATAGATGCTCTGCCCTGTGTCCCTGGACCAGACAACAAGCAGACCACTGAGTCAATACAGAAATTATTACCTTAGGGAGGCAATCGTCCTATATCTTCTCATATCTAATGGTGTTTTGGTTTGTTTTGGTTTGTTTTGGTTTGTTTTGGTTTGTTTTTCAGTTCTCTCATTCCTGTGGGGAAGTATATCCTTTACCCGTGTATATTTGGTATTTTCCTTGGGATTTAAATATGATATTCCTAAATGCATATGGTATGCCTATATATAACCTCTTGTAGGCAGGGGACAAGAGGGCATTTAATAGCATTCTGGGTGTATGAATGGCTGAACAAATATGATGTGGGGTGTCTAATTTTGGATCTAACTGTGAAGAATAAGCTCTAGGGTATAAAAGGAAAGGCATTTGCAGTATTTCCTGGGCATGTATTTCCTTGCTCAGCCACCTCAGCGGAAGTTTGTTTATTGTGTCGATGCTAATGACAACAATTCTATAGAATAATACTATGTTCCATACCAAAGTGGTCTGAGAACTGCCTGTACAACACACCAAAGTCTAAACATGTGCAAGATTATATATGTGCATGTGCGTGTGCGTGTGTGTGTGTGTGTGTCCCACTGACACAGATAGAATCTAAATCTAGGTATATCTTCAAGAAGAGCAAACTGGAGCCATGAAAACTTGCCCATGCTAAGAATTCTCAGTCTGAAGTCTGAAGACATGTTGTAATGAATTAGTTTCTTGCTGCCCGGTGCCATGGAACCCACATCTCATTCCCTCCATAATAATCTTTACTAATTGTGTGGACATATTTAGGGATGTAGTCTCTGCTTTCCAGGGTGTGTCAACCAAATGCTTTTGACACTTTGATCCGTGCTGCACTCTGAAGCACAAGGTCTACAGTAGAACCATGAGCCCAGAAAACCCAGCCAAAAGCTTCAACACGGTGACTCCAATTTTTGAAGCTCAGGTCTGAAGACCAGGCGTGCAGTCCCTAGGAAACATCCTTGTTTCTATGTTGGACAGATGGCTGAATACTTTGTACCTCTGTCTAAGGGTTCTGTGAGACTCGAATCATCCATGACATTCATTTTGAACAGTATGATTATAAAGTGGCATCACAAACATGGGCTGTAGTACTAGGGAACAGGAGATGAATCTATGAATAGTGGGGCTTGGGACATTTCCTCTGAATATGTTTCTGCTGCTTAGAGAGGCAGTTTTCTAATTCTTCTAGGAAGTAGGAAGCAAGGAGATGTAACCTGGAAGTCCATCCTGCAGTCTCACCTTAGGGAAAATGCCCTTGACTGGTTAGGAGCCTAGCTGAAGTTCAGCCATAAACTTCCAGTGGTATGAGATCCTAGGCATGGGTGACAGCTGCATAGTTAGTGGTGCCTGTGAGGTCTGAGTCCCAGCAGGTAGCAGTCTGCAGGCACACAGCCGGCTGAATGGGCACGTGGCTGGCACCCCAGTTTTTTTATTCCCTTGTTTAGGCTGCTGGTGGAGTTCTGCACCATCATCTGTATCACAGGCTGCCAGATGGCAGGAGATAGTACATAAAGAAGAGAAGAAATGATGGGAGACCTATTCCGGGGGAACCTGGCCTTTAGTGGTAACTCCTACCTTCAACTAGACTTAGGGCTCTGCAAAACATAACACAATGCCAAGTTTTTGCATAAAGTCACTTTTCTCCAAGTCTGACTTTCTGTTCTTCACTTCCATAGAAGCTGAGATTTGAGAGGGTGGAAATAGAGACATCTGATTTAACTGGATCTTATAACAACTACAACAACAACAACAACAACAATAATAATAATAATTTTATGATTATTAGTATGTGTTTGATGTGCATGTGTGCCAGTGTGCTATAGCATGTATGGGGAGCCAGAGGACACATCTGTGGAGTCAGTACTCCCCTTCCATGCTAACATGAGTTCTGAAGATTGAACTCAGGTCTTTAGGTTTACATGGTAAGTGCCTTTACCCACAGAGTCATCTCAATGGCTCCTCGTGTTTATCTCTGCCTAGAGATTTAGAAAGAAGACCAACTGAGACATCCAGCCTCAAGGACTAAACAATTATCAGATTCTTGGCCTTTTTGATGGCTGTCTCCTACTTTAATAAGTCTGCCTTTGATATATGCAGAATCATCCTAACAGTTTTGCTCCTCTTGAGGACCCCAACTAATACAATCACTGAATAGACAGTGTGCTAAAGTGGGAGGCATCTCATCATTAAAACCCTGAGCAAACTGACTAGGACAGCACAGATGTTTAACTAGCTTATAATGAATGAACAAATGAATGAATGAATGAATGAATGAATGAAAGATATTGATTAACCCAGGAGGAATATATACCCAGCAGTCTATAATACATAAACATGTGTTGACAACTCATGAACCTGGTCATTGTTTCTCATAAGAATATAAAAAATATCCCCTTTCATTAAATAACCTAGATTCTTGAACAAATTTCATTACAATGACTTAGTAAAAACAGAGCCATTACAAGCAAGATCCACCCTTAATGGAATTATAAATATTGATAAGGAAACTAGTGGGCTGGCTGAGCAGGTGAAAGCCTTTACTGCTTGCAGATCTGGGTTTATCTCCCAGCTCACAACCCCTTACAACTTCAGCGTTCATACCCTCTTCTGGTTCCCACAGACAACTGCACTCAGGGGCATATAATCACACACACACACACACACACACACACACACACTATTAAAAATAATTTAAAAAAAAACCCTGCACCTTTCAAGATAAAGTCAAGGGGGTTGTTCAAAAGCTCAGGATTGTCCTTGGTTCTATAGATCCAGGAAAAATCTCCCAATGCAGATGTGGTGGTGCGTACCCTTTATCTCTTTATTCAAGAGGCAGGTAGATCTCTGTGAATTTGAGGCAAACCTGGTTTACATAAAGAGTTTTAGGCAAGCCAAAGCTATGTATCAAGAGCTTCTTAGAAAGAAAGAAAGGAAAGAAGGAAGGAAGGAAGGAAGGAAGGAAGGAAGGAAGGAAGGAAGGAAAAAAACCTCCAAACCAACATTGTGATATGATTGTGTTTCTTATGTATACATTTCCCAAATCAGATACAAGGCCTGGATGTCTGAACAGAATCTTCTTTGTAACTGGATTTCCTGGTTTTTGAGTATGACAGTGTGGTCCAAAGTAGCCAAAAGCTTGCATACTCCTTGGTAGGTTCAGAGTGCTTTGCTCTGTGGTCAGGCAGTGACACACCCATAGGAGAGAATGTGCCTGGTCCTCCTTGCCCCTCCCAGAAATCATCAACACACAGAACGGAGCCAGACCTCATTTATCCTAACATCTTCCTCACAACCTGAATCCTAGTGAAGGACAAGAAGACAGCCAAAGCCAAGTAGCATCTAATTACATCATCGGTTGCTGCTGTGGCTGACCATGGAAAGGTCACCCAATTGCTTTTGCGTCTCTTTCCTACCTACAGAGGAGGAAGGATAAAAGCCTTAGCTTTCTCCTTGCTGCTCTGGGGACTAAGCTGACAACTGCTTAGAACAGTGTTGTGATGTCTGACCTGGCATGGAGATGCAGGGCTGCACTTCAAAACAGCTTTCAGTTAGGCAAAAGTCTGTGAAAGGATGCATGTATCTGAATGCTTTTTGTCTGTATATTTTATTTATACACACACGCACATACACAGGGGCACGTTCATGAGCACACACATAGAAAAACACAAGTAAATATGTGGCAAAGATGGGTAGAAAAAGAGTTGAAAGGTGTGCTCCTGTATATAGTAAATGTGTGTGTGCCTGTGTATGTGCTCCTGTCTGTGTGTGCTTCTGTATGTGTGTGGGCTCCTGTGCTGTATGTGCTCCTGTGTACATATATGCTCCTATGTATATGCTATTGTGTGTATGTGTATGTGCTCCTGAGTATGTGCTGTGTGCTACTGTGTGTATGTGTTGGGTTCCTGTGTATAATTCTTCTCTGTGTGTGCTATTGTATGTGTGTGTGCGCACCCATGCGCTGTATGTATTCCTGTGCTGTGTGTGTGCTACTGTATATATGTGTATTGTGTTCCTGTGTGTGTACTACTATATATATGTTTATTCTGTTCCTGTGTGTGTTCTACTGTATATATGTGTGTTATGTTCCCATGTGTATGTATGTATGTGTGCTACTGTATATATGTGTATTGTGTTCCTGTGTGTGCTACTGTATATGTGTGTGTGTGTGTGTGTGTGTGTGTGTGTGTGTGTGTGTATGTGTGTATTGTGTTCCCATGTATGTTAACTATAGGCACAGGAATGTATAGGGCCGAGGACAACCTTGGCTGTTGATCCTCAGCTCCTGTCTTGTTTGAGATAAGCTCCCTTATTGTTCACAGATGCGCACACCCAGGTAGCTGGCCCACTGGCTTCTGGGATTCTCCTGTCTCTGCCTCCCACTAATCCTCCTATTAATGCTATATAGTGTCTATCTTGATTCCGGAGATTTGAACTTAGGTCTCAATGTGTGTGAGCTAATAGCTTTACACACTGAGCCATCTCTCCAGCGTGGACATTGCTCAAAGAATCAACATTTAGCATGGATATTAAATCTCACAACACTGCAAGTCCTTTCCCTAGGGCTCAGATGACCTGAGTATTTGTAGACACTGAGAATGAGGAGCTGCTTCAATTAATTCTCAGGAGAGTGTGCCATGGGATATGCGCAGACAGTCCTGTAAGACCAAGAAATATACACATGACATATTGCAGAGACACGTGTCTCTGAGTGCACATCTCAGTGCAGGAAAACAGAATGACTTCATTAGAATTAAGCGCAAAGCCTGTTTCCAGTACAGCCTTGAGTTACTGGTCAAGGACAGATCTTCATGCCAGAGTTCACACACACACACACACACACACACACACACACACACACACACACATCACCACCTTTGAATCACAGCATTTGCTGGCACTACAGCGTTCTAGAGAGGAAAAGATATGTCTAAGTGAGGACTCTCACTTTAATGAGGAAAAATGGTTTTATCTGCACTTTCAGCAGGCAGCCCCACACTGCCATCACTCTAGATCAGAGAAGCAGGTTTCATCTTAGCTGAGCCAGTAGGGTGATGTTGCTTTAGGTGAAGGCTGAATGCATCTTGCAAAGACAAGCCTCCACTGGGAGTTCCTAGCAGCCTCTGTCTGTTTCCCTCCCCCCCACACACCCCCCCCACACACACACAGCAAGGGTGACCCTGCATTAGCCAGCTGCTGGTTCAGGCAAGCCACTAGGAAAGGACTTGCTGGACTCCCAGGGCCACCTGCCTGTTCTGAGGCTCTCCAGAGTCCCTGGTGGATTAGGCTTCTGCCACTGCATTAGGGTTTTGCTTCTGCAGCTGCCTCCTCCCTGGCCCATTCTGCCATCCTAAGTGCCGGCCTGGCCACCTGCGGTGCCACCCTACCCTTGCTGGCCAGAGCCAGCAGGTGCGCCTCAGCAGGCAGCAGGCACAGTGGCTGCCGGTGTGTGAGGCCAGGTGTTCCATGAACCTTGGCACCTCTGCGTGGAGTGGGAGCCAGGGGGAAGAGGCTGGGAGCGGCAGAGCTGGCTGCTGGCCAGGCCTCCCCTGGCATGTCAGCGGTCTGACAAAGCCAGGCTCCTGCCAGAGCAGCAGGCAGGAAGCCCGGTTGCCCAGGGCCATCGATCAAGCAGTTAATAGATGCACCTTGTAGGGGTCCCAACCCCCAATCCTTGAGGCTGGGAGTCCCCTGACCTATTGTGTTGAAGTTCAAATGTGACCTTCCATCTGGCCACATTTAAATGTGGACACCATCTAGCTGTTGCTTATAAATGCAGATTCCTGGCCTCTGTTCTCAGCTAGAAGTAGCAATGACAATGACAAAGTCAACAACGTGGTGAAGACCACGTGATGATCACGTGTCTAATCAGGCCTGGCTCCCCATTTCACCTTTCCAAAACCTCTATGGTCTAGGCCTAACCTCTTCTTACCTTAAAGCCTTCGGCATTCTGGCTATGCTCAGGATTGGAGATGATCATGTTCATGTTGCTCAGGGCTCTGAAGAAGGGCCAGAGAAATCTCCCCTTCTCAGAAATCTCTGAGGTAGCCTAAGGAGGAGTCATCTTGACAGGGAGCTTCATTTTTCAAAATAGAATTCGGGCAGCTGACACATGGTATATTAAACAAAGAAATAGAACAGAGACGAGCCCTGGAAGCTCTAAAAAAATAAGAGGGAAAGAGGCTAGAAAAACCCAACAGACAGCCTGGCATCGCCGTCGAGAGGCTGAAGCAGGAGCATTGCTGTGAGTTCAAGGCCAGCTCCTTGGTGACATCTTGTCTTCCGGAAAAGCAAAAGCAGGAGTTGAGCAGCTCTTCACGGAACATCCCTCCATGAGGTCCTCTCGGTGGGAGGAAGAACACTCGGGCTCCTGGGAGGTGGGGCTGGGAGGCGTTCAGGGCAAAATGGCTGAGAATCCCATCACCGTTCACGGGGTCCACAGTTCACAATGGATCAGATACATCTGCACAGTGTGCTGCTGGGATAACCCCACACGGAGAGTTACATCCCCATAGAATTCCTTTATGCAGGTCTGTGCTTAAGAAAAGCAGCTTTCAGATAGCTTAAAAACAAGTGAGATCAACCTGTGGAGTGTACCCATTTCTCTTCTCTCCTTCAGGCAAGGTGAGGCTGTGCAGTCCTTCAGTCAACAGGAACGTCAGAGCTGATGCTCACAGGGGTTAAGACTGAACTCTGCTACGAAAGAGCCAGAAATCCCAGCTCTTCCAAGTAGGACCTCTAGGGAAGACCACAAAGAGGCAGTGGTGGAGGCCTTGCCGCTCAGGTTTCTGTGAGCAGTCTTTACTGTTATGTATTTATTTACTTATTTATATGTTTGGGTGTACAGGTCTTGCCTGCATGTATGTTTGTATACTGCATGTACACCTGGCGCCCGAGAAGTTCAGAAGAGGACATTGATCCCTTGGAACTGCTGTTATGGGTTCCTGTGATCCGTTGTGTGGGTGCTGGGAGCAGAACCCGGGTCCTCTGGAAGCCCAGCTGGTACTCTTGTGGATTGGGTCATTTCTCCAGCCCCTGCATGCCTTGATTTTAAACACCTGCATGTCAACCTAATCCTTCCCCTTTGAAGGGAAAATGATTTTTAAAATAGTTTTTAGATCGTTTTGTGTTATCTGCAAATCAAGTAAATATCCCAAAGTGGCCTTCACCTGCCCCAGCTCACAGCTCTGAACTTTGTCACCAGATAAGTAATTGTGAGAAAGACTCACAGATGCCACGTAAGAAGCTACTTTTTCTATTTCTTTTTTCCAAAATAATATTTTTTATTGATTCTTTGGGCATTTCACTTCATATGCCCTGATCATATTCATTTCCCAGTCCTTCCCTGTCTGCCTCTCCTCTTTCTAACCTCCCCTTCCAACAACAACAACAACAACAACAACAACAACAACAACAACAAAACAAGTCCAATTTGTGTTCTTCAAATACTTAATGGAGCATGGTTAAATTCCCAGTGGCCCACCTCTAAAGAACACTGAGTCCTTCTCCACCTTGCACCCCCACCAAAGACACTTCTAAAAACAGGTTTGTGAATTTCTTCTGTGGTGATTTAGGTACTTTGTAACTGTCCTGACTAAACAGAGAAGAAGTTGTTTCCAGGAAGAACACACTGAAGTTCCCACGGTCGAGCTGTGCATCACGTTCTGACTGGTAAATGCTCCATAGATCCCCAGGCCCTTCCTAAGCTGGACTACACTGGCGTGACCACAGAGGATGATAAATGTAAAGGAGGAAGTACTTAGGCCAACTGTGCATCGGATTCCTCTCATTTGCCCCTATTTTATGACTAGTTGCCAGGCATTTTGAAAGTGAGAAAACTGAGACGTGAGGTAGGGTCATGGCTGACGTCATGGAGCAACGGTGTGTGCAGCCTGGCTGAGGAGCCTGCATTTCATTCTAATAAGCACGCCTAGGCCGGGAGGGCCCTGATACAATCTCTTGGACAGTAGCATTTTCAATAGCTTGAGCCCCCTGGAAGGATTTTACTACCTAGAGAGAGACAGAGGAAAGAAAATCTCTCAGGTAGTTCTGTCTCCCATGGAAGGAGCCATGAGCATGCTCAAGGAAAGCTTCAAAAAGCAAACAGTGTGTGGTCCTGGGTTTGAAGTGGGGTAGAATTTCAATGGAGAGAGAGGAAGACTGAATGTGTTGTGTGTAAGGAGATGCCCACTCTCAGTCAATACTGTCTGCTGAGTGGGATTTTGCTTTACAAAATCTCAAGTTGTGTGTCAATACTGGAAATAATTTAATAAGTCTGTTGAGAAGAAAATCATAGAATACCAGTAGGCCTGTCTGTTTTCCTCCTCCCTCTTCCTCTCTGGTTCCCATCCTTCCTTCTTTCCTTTTTCCCTCTAATTTTCTTCTTTCTCTCCTTTTCTCCTTTCTTTCACTTTCCCCTTTCTGTTTTCTCCTTTTCTTTCTCTTCCCCTCACGCTCCCTCCCTCTATCCCTCCTTTAACTTTTTTTATACCCCTCATCTTTTTCTCCTCCTTCCAATTATTTTTCATCCTTCCCTTCTTTCTCCTTCTTTCCCCTTTCTTCTGCTCTCCCCCTTTCATTTTCCCCTCCTTCCTTCTTCTTTGTTCTTCTCCTGCCTGGTTTTGTACTCTCTCCTCTGATGAATTCTGGGACCTGTGTGGCTACTCAGGACTGGTCCTCAAACTTTTGTCATTTACCCTATAACTCTGCATCCCCAAAGGAGCCAAATATCCAGTGGCATATCAAGATGCTGAGGACGCTAAGGGCATTTAGCCTTTGTAGAATGGATCTGCATCCCACAAGAGGTTTTCCAGGAATGAACCTATGTCCACCAGGAAGTTAGATATACTAACTTCATCAAAGTGAGAGTATGGTCATTTGCCTTTTTGTTTGAATCTCCCTGTGAAGGGATTTGAAGACTGATAGAATTTCTCAAGCTCTGTTAAGGCTGCCACTTAAAATTGAGCCACTTTGGCTTCATCTTGAACTTCAAAGCATGATTCATGTGTATAGAATAACAGAAAGATTGGATATTATATATTCAAAGTCAAAGGCAATGGGTTCTATCATCTGTCCCAGGTCAAGGACCATGGATTCTAAGATCCACCCAAATCAAGAGTCACCGATTCTAGAATGTGTTCAAGCCAAGTGTCATGAGTTCTATACTCTTCCCAGTGCCAAGGGTCATGGATTCCATATTCTTTTTGATGTCAAGAGCTGTGATTCTATGCTTGGTCCAAGGCTTGGCCCGTGGAGTCTATGCTCTGTCCAAGGCCAGAGCCTGTATTCTACATGTTTCACATTTTTTATTGGTAGGAGGGATCCCAGTTCATTACATTCATTACATAATTCTTCAATTGTGAGTTTTGATCTGCTGTTTTAGCAATCCATTTGAAGTCAAGTCTACATGAGGACACTTGCCAATCCAGAAAACCTCTTAATGCTAACAACAGTGAGAGGAGACCTGAGCTTATTTCTACCACTGTGTATGACAGAGGAAGGAGCTCAGTAAGGGTTACCATCTTCACTGTGCAGCCACACTCAAGTCAGGAATCTGTGTAAGACACAGTTGGGTTTAAAGAACATTAAAGTTGTTAGATAAAATTCTCTATAAGCAGGGCCACCAGGAAAGCCCAGCAGATAAGGACACTTATCACCAAGCCTGAAAACTTGAATTTGATACCTGGGTCCCACATGACAGATGGATAGAATAGAACCCATGAGTTGTCCTTTGAACTCACAGAAGTGACACTAGTATGAATGCACCCATACACCTCCTCATCACATACACATACACAAATAAACAAGTATTTTAAAACTTTCTACAAGCTGATAGTATCTTGTAGCAAGAGGCTGTGTTATTTTAGTTTTATTTTTCTGTTGCATTTAGTTATAGTTGGTAAACTGATGCGGAATGACACTTGCACACTTTGGGTTCTCTGATAAGCTGAGATGAACAAACAAGAACTGTCTTCCTTTTAGCAAACAGAAAGATGCTGGATGCTGGTCTGTGTCCAAACATTCTTTAATTCTCCATGAATTTTCTCTCAAGTAGCTAGGTTCTGGAAAGGTGTTTTGTTTTTGTTTTTGTTTTTGTTTTTTTTTGTCTTTGTTTTTTGATTTACATCATTTGAAGTGGGAAGAATCACTTTTAATCTGGATCTTGTGGGGTGAGAAGAGTCACCTTCTTGCTGGAAGCCTATATAAAGGACATGGAAGAAGGAAGCTCCCACTCTTTGCCTGCCTGCCCTCACTCTTATTGGCAAGTCTATTCCTTCACTAGCATTAGAGCCTACTTCTTCAGGACTCTGATGTATACTGAAGACCAGCTGAGACATCCAGCCTCATGGACTGAACCACTACTCGATTCTTGCACCTTCCCTTGGTAGATATCCATTGTTAGACTACCTGGACCATAGACTGTAAGCTATTTTAATAAATCCTAAATATATAAACATATATTCTATAAGTTCTGTTTTTGTATTAGTTATTGTTCTATTGCTGTGAAGAGGCATCATGATCACAGCAACTCTTATAAAGGAAAACATTTAATTGGGTCTGGCTTACAATTCAGAGGTTTTTAGTTCATTATCAGCATGGCAAGAAGCATAGCAGCCTCCAGGCAGAAATGGTACTGGAGAAGTAGCTGAGAGCTTTGTTCTGATCCATTGGCTGAGAGAGAATCTGGGTTTGGCATGAGCATTTGAAACATGAAAGCATCCATCCATTGACACATTTCCTTCAAGTCCCCACCTCCTAGTCTTTTCTGATAGTGCCACTCCCTGGTGAACAACCAACCAAATCTCTGAGCCAGTGGGGACCATTCTTATTCAAACCTCTAGGGAACCCTGACTAGTACAGGTCCTGAATGTGTTGACTAATGGTCAAAGGCCATCTCCCTTGGTCTCTTAGAACTATCACTTGTCTGGGCTTTTCCTGCTTGCAGTTAGGAGACAAGCCTCATCTCCACCTTGAACCTCATTTCTACCTCTTCTCTCTACCCAGAGCAGAAGTGATTAGAAGAGAGAAACCCCCGTCTTGCTCAGCACCATCTCCTAGACCACTTATCTCCAATGCTGTAGTTGCCCTAAGTTCTTAGAACTCGAAGCTAGGAGTCTAGCCAGCTATTTCCTTTCTCACAGCAGAGGCTGGGCAGGGAGGGCACTCCATTTGCAGATGGTAAGAGAAGCAGAGACAGGTGCAGGGATGAATATTAGTGATATATTGGGTATTGTATACAATCAGAGAGGTGTGAGAGTTCACATGCCAAGAAGATTGGGATCTTTCTTCACACTATATTCATTGTGAAGAAATCATTCTTTTGTGTGCATACAGTACGCACGCGCGCACGTGTGTGTGTGTGTGTGTGTGTGTGTGTGTGTGTGTGTGTGTATACATATATAGTTGTGTATGAAGAAGGCCAGATGTCAACATTGGGTCTCTTCTTCAATCACTATTTTTTGAGACAGGCTTTCTTATGGAAACCAGAGCTCACTGATTGGCTAGACTATCTGGCCAGCAGCCTGCAGGATCTTGCTGTTCCCATCCCTTGGGGCTGGAGTTAAAAAAAAAAAAAAGAAAGAAAGAAAGTGATCCAAGGCCTATGATTGCATGTGTTCTATGAAGCAAACCTATGTTACAACAACTACTATGTCACTAATTGAGCTATATCTGCAGTCCCATGACTTCTGGTCTCATATCTATTAGAGCGGTATGCCCCTCCCCCTCATGCCACCCCCCTCTCTCTCTCTGTATTATTTTATGAACTTCATGTGTCTAGGGTAATGCTCATTACATTGCAATTGTATATTGGCTAAGTAAATAATTTTCTGAATATTTAAAAACAATCTCCAAATTATACCATCAAGCTCTCCCCCTTGGTGTTCCCAGTGTGTTTTTCTCTTTGTTTGGGTGTATGATATACGGCGTGGACCTCAACTGTCCTCACACATTTCTGTGGGCATCTGTGCTCCTAAGATGCAGGCAGACAGATGCTAGTATGCGCTGCACAAATGGTCGTCTGCAGGCACTGGGTATAAATCAGACTGTTGAGCCTGGAGTCAGTTCAGTACACGCATATTACACTATTGAAGATTTGCTGATTAAATCACCCAAGCCGAAAACAGTTACAGTAATCCCAGACTCCAATTGGATTCTGGTGTCACGGCAAATCACTCGTGCGCTCTGAGCTCATTTAAGCCTGGGAAATAAACATCGCAGGAGAGTTGTTTGCGTTCTGTACCGCTTTACTGCTCAGTTCTTGCATTCATCATCGTGTCGAGCCAATCGCACATCCGGATGCCATTAAATAATGTTGTTGAATAGGCTTTCTTCCTCTGCACAATTGACTATAATGTGACCTAATAGATTCTGTTAATACTCCAATGGAAAGACTCCGAAGAGTAATCTCGGACTCCGTTTTTATTTTTCTTTTACTTCTGGAAAGATGGGTGCTGTGGAGGGCTGAGAAATACTCTTGCAAGCTATGGGATGAAAAGAATGGGCCAACAGGGCTGGAAAGCGCATTGAAAGTCCAAACAAAGACTGTAAGGGTAGGGGAGCAACCTGATGGCCCCCCACTTGTGCAAATAGTAGACTCAGGGTGGGGAAGTTGAGCTGACCTATGGCTACTGTTGGAACAGTCAACTTCAGTGACATTTCTGGGCTCTTGTCACCTTAAAGTGAGAGGTACAGTCTGATTTCTGAGACTTTATGGGCAAGAAATGCTGGCTTTGCGAGTTTTCAGATTCATTTGGTCACAGGCTTCCCACCTAGCGATAGACTGAGTGTGGTGGTTTGAGTGAAAATGCTCACCTCCTCATAGGCTCATAGGAAGTAGCATTATTTGTGGGCGTGGCCTTGTTGGGGAGGTGTGGCCTTATTGGAGGAAGTGTGCCACTGGAGACAGCTTTGAGGTTTCAAAAGCCCATCTCTTCCTGCTGTCTAGCAATCCAGATATAGAACTCTGAGCTACTCTTCCAGTGCCATGTCTGCCTGTGTGCTGCGATTCTTTCTGCCCTGATAACAATGGACTCTGAAACTGTAAGGTAGCCACAATGAAACAGTTTCCTTTATAAGAGCTGCTGTGGTCATGGCATCTCTTCACAGTAATAATAATACACTAGGAACTGGAGGTAACTTAGGATCACTTTGGAAAGCTTTGGTCCTGAGATGCTGACAGAGTTATTTGGCGAGGCACAGCCTTAAGGGCAGATAAAATTGCTTTCTTACTGTTACTTCCCAGTGATGGGGACATTCCGCTGGAATGTTCTTTGATCACTGAATGAGTCCTACAGGAGGGGGTTGTTCTGTGATGTGAAGATTATTCATGACAGGCAAAGCCTCATCCTGGGTGTGGATGTAGATTATTTTGCTGTTAGATTTCATGACTCGATGCTAAAGCTGTTACTCATGCTTGAACCACTGTATCAGAAGGCACATTATCAAAGTCATCATAGTTTTTAGAAATCAAGCCAATCTCAAGGACAGAAAACCCCACGGTAGCCCCAACATCATTTCTTCAGATCCTGAGGGTTTTGGCAGGTCCATGTGTAATCTGGGAATCCTGATGGTGAGCACCCAGAACCTGTGCTGCTGATACATAGTTACATTTCTATTGCTGTGATAAAATACCTGGTAGAAGGGTTTATCTGGAGCTTATGGTTCCAAAGGGATAAAATCCATGATGGAGGAGGGAACACATGGTGGCAGGCAGCTGGAGTGGCAATGAGAGTGTACTTTTTTGTTGTTGTTGGTTTTGGTTGTTTTTGTTTTTTAAGATGGGATTTCTTTGTGTAATCATGACTATCCTGGAACTCATTCTTTAGACCAAACTGGTCTAGGACTCACAGAGATCCACCTGCCTCTGCCTCTGGAGTGTTAGTATTAAAAGCATGTACCACCACCACCTGGTAGATACACACAGTTTGATTTGGAAGCAGAAAGCATAGACTATTGACACACCTTCTCCAACAAGGCCACACCTCCTAATCCTTCCCAAACAGTTTAACCAATGGGGAACTCTGTATTCAAGCACATGACCTATGGAGCTATTCTCATTCAAACCACTTCATCTAGCTTCTTGGAATATCCATAATGAATGCATACAGTGCATAATACAATAAAATAAATATAGACAATAAAGAAGGAAAGAGATAACATTAATGTGCTACAAGCTAATACAATATAATGGAAGAAAAGGAAATGGAATCAGGCAGGTGAGATGGCTCCGTGGGTAAAGGACCTACCAACAAGCTTGATTACCCAAGTTCAATCCCAGAACCCACAGGGTATAAGACAACTGACTTCTACAAGTTACCCTCTGGTTTCCACTTGCACACTATAGCATGGACTCACATGAGTGTACACACTCACATCCACTAAAATGTAATAAAATATAAAAAAGGTGGAATTAATCATGCATATTCTTCAATTTGGAAGCTAAAGTAGACAGAATATTAACATAGGAGAATCTAAGAGATTATATAATGCCAGAAAGTAATAAAAACATGAAAATTAAACATGACGAAAAGGGCTGGAGAGATGGCTCAGTGGTTAAGAGCACTGACTGCTCTTCCAGAGGTCCTCAGTTCCATTCCCAGCAAGCACATGGTGGCTCACAACCATCTGTAGTGGGGTCGGATGTCCTTTTGCGGAGTGTCTTAAGAGAGCAATGATGTACTCATATACATAAAATACATAAAATAAATCTTAAAAAACGTCTTTAAAAATGAAGAAAAAAGCAAAATAAAAATATGTTCTGATATATATCACCTATGAATGAAATGCAAGGGAAATTTGCATGTCACATCTATTTACATACAATTCTTCAAATGTTTATAGTAATGCTATTAAATAAATTATATTCAGTGAATTCAGGAACCATCTGTCAGGATGAAAATTCTGAAGGAAAATTCTTCACAGAGCTGGAGGTAGTACCACCCCAGAATGTTTAGATTTGGCACTCTATGAAATTCTATGCATTCCTATGAAGAATTTTAATATGCAGAAATGAAATGCATCTTTTAATTGTCAGTTAATGTGCTGGATAGTTTTATGTTAACTTGACACAAGGAACAGTCATCTGAGGGAAGAAAAACCTCAATTAAAGAAAACACCTCAATAACATCAGGCGGTAGGCAAGCCTGTAGAGCATTTTCTTACTTAGTGATTGATAGGAAAGGGCCCATTTTGGGTTCTATAAGAAAGCAGGCTGAGCAAGCCATGATGAGCAAGTAGGTAAGCAGCACTTCTCTATGCTCTGAATCAGCTTCTGCCTCCAGGTTCCTGCCCTGATTGAGTTCTTGTACTGACTTCTTCCAATGATGAACAATGATATGGAAGTGTAAGCCAAATAAAGCCTTTCCTCCCCAAGTTGCTTTGGTTATGGCATTTCATCACAGCAATAGAAACCCTAGCCATGATAAGTTGGAACCAGCAGAGTGGAGTATTGCTGTGCCTGACATGTCCGTGCTATTTTGAGGAGGATTGTGGAAGAACTTGGGAACGTTGGGCTACAAATGTGATGAGAGATGAGTGATGAGAAGAGAGAGAATGAGAGATGAGAGTGAAAGAGTAAAGAGAGCTCAGTGAGCTGTTCTTTAGGAATTTAGAAGATAAGAATATTGAGGGCAGTGCAGACAATACAGGCCTGGCTTTTAAGTTTTAGAAAGAATCAAAAGCTCTTAACCTCGCCATTTGTGCTGAAGAATCTGTGTTGGTTAGCTGGGGCTGAAGAATCAGTGCTGATTAACAAGAGACCAGAACCACTGAAGGAAAATCCTTTGCTTAGCTGGAACAACTGATGCTGGTTAGCTGGAGCTAAGAGATTAACATTGATTAAGAAGAAACCAGAGTTGTTGAGATGAAATCTTCTGGGAACTGTTTCTTCAGGTTCAGCACACAGAATCTGTGTTCCAGAAGAGGCCAAGGTTCTAACTTGTGCTGACAGCCAAACTTAACAGTATAAGAATCACCCAGGTAATACCAATTTTAAAGGCCTGGAGGGGTCATGGAGGGCAGCTGAGGGTTGGCACCCTGTGGCAGGACCGGAGTCCCTGTGGAGAGCCCAGGAGAGACTAATGGAGAAAGTACAGCACAGTTGCAGCAAGAGAGCCCAGCAGTTTCGGTGATCCCAATTCCATGCAATGATCCCCAAGAACAGCAGCTGCTGTGGAGTGGAGCCAGCCGAAACCTAGAAGGCAAACTGACCTGAGGGTTTTGTTGCGGACATTTGAGAAATGGAGGTGTGGCATTCTGGAGTGGGGAGGAACTGTGTCAGGATTTAGTCATGTGAACTCCTTTTTATTTTTGTTTTGTTTTGTTTTGTCTTGTCTTGTCTTGTCTTGTCTTGTCTTGTCTTGTCTTGTCTTGTCTTGTCTTGTCTTGTCTTGTCTTGTCTTGTCCTGTCCTGTCCTGTCCTGTCCTGTCCTGTCCTGTCCTGTCCTGTCCTGTCCTGCCCTGCCCTGCCCTGCCCTGCCCTGCCCTGCCCTGCCCTGCCCTGCCCTGCCCTGCCCTGCCCTGCCCTGCCCTGCCCTGCCCTGCCCTGCCCTGCCCTGCCTTATCCTATCCTATCCTATCCTATCCTATCCTATCCTATCCTATCCTATCCTATCCTATCCTATCCTATCCTATCCTATCCTATCCTATCCTATCCTATCCTATCCTATCTTATTTTATTTTTCAAGACAGGGTTTCTCTGGCTGTCCTGGAACTCACTCTGTAGACCAGGCTGGCCTCGAACTCAGAAATGTGCCTGCCTCTGCCTCCCAAGAGATTAAGGCATGCACCATTTCTGCCTGACTTGACAGGCTAAATGGTGGGATGTAACTCACTGGTAGCGTACTTGCCTGGTATGTCCAAAGCCCTAGGCTCAGTCTTCAGAACCTGAATGAGCAGAGGCAGGGAAAGAAAAGCAAACAACCGTATTGGCATAAACTTTGGACCACAATAAGAAACTGAAACCCAAATGGTATAAAATATCACTTACAGCAACGTTTACAAAATGTAGAGCTTCAGTCGCAGAAAAAGATGCATTTGTACAAAAATGCTCTGGCTTCGAGACTAAGTAGCTCTGTTTCTCATGAGAGGTGCACAGCTTAAGGAGGGATTTCTATGGCCGTTCAAATCTTCTCTAGGCATTTTCCACAATGGCAGTCTGCTGCTATGGTTAGGAACTAGAATGGAATCTCAGCATTTAGGGCTGTATAATTGCTGGATTTAGGGGAATGTCAATCGTAGGAGTTAAAAAAAACAATTTAAGATAAACATTTCACTATCACCTATTGAAGACCATTAGAGGCATGTTTACTGTGAGTTACTTTAGGTAGAAATGGGGAGGGTGCTCATTCATGAGGATCTCTTTGGGGTCCTTCAGGTGTGAACATGGGATTTATCTTTCATACTGAAATTGGTGGCCCTGCCATTAAGGAGGCTTTGCTGCTCTTTCCTCTCTCTTTGTCCAGAAAAGTGCTAGAGATATTAAATACTTTGTAAAATCTGTCCACAGTATGCAGCTAAGACATTGCCTGTCCCAGAGCTAGGAAGCTGTGGAGATACTAGAATGGTGTATGAAACATGGACCTGATGGCTACATCTTAGCTCCCCCAAATATAAACAGTAACTAAGGAAGATATTCCTGTTGTTTTTACAGTTATTATTGTTGTTGTTTTGGTGGTGTGCATGTGTGTTTGTGAGTGTGTGCATGTGCATGCATGTGTGTGTGTGTGTGTGTGTGTGTGTGTGTGTTTACTCATGTATCCACAGATCAATGTTGACTGTCCTTTTTGTCCCTCTCCACCTTAGTTTTTGAGACAACCTGATGCTCACTGGTTTAGGCTAAACTGACTGGTCAGCAAGCTCTAGATATCTGCCTGCCTCTGTCCCCCAGTGACAAGAATAAGGAAGGATGCTGCCACACCCAGCTTTGTGTGAGTTCTGGACATGGAAATTAGCTCCTCCTGTTCATGCACCATTCCACAGCAAGCCCCCACTCCACCCCTCCAACTTCATAGTCCTGTTATTTGTGTTTGAGGAGGAAATGCATCCTGCCCTTCTGTGTCTGTGGACCTATGCAGTATCCTGACAGAGTGCCCTTCTATAGGCAGCAGAGAGCCACCTACTTCCCTCAGAAGGTGACATTTTGAACTCAACACCGTGCCTTTCGGCATGAAGAAAGGCTAAGGAGCTGGAGCATATAGGATGATTGTACTGGCTAGTTTTGTGTGTCAACTTGACACAGGCTGGAGTTATCATAGGAAAAGGGGCTTCAGTTGGGGAAGTGCCTCCATGAGATCCAGCTGTGGGGCAGTTTCTCAATTAGTGATCAAGTGGGGGAGGGCCCCTTGTGGGTGGTACCATCTCTGGGCTGGTATTCTTGGGTTCTATAAGAGAGCAGGCTGAGCAAGCCAGGGGAAGCAAGCCAGTACAGAACATCCCTCCATGGCCCCTGCATCAGCTCATGTTTCCTGACCTGCTTGAGTTCCAGTCCTGACTTCCTTTAGTGATGAACAGCTATGTGGAAGTGTAAGCTGAATAAACTCTTTCCTCCCCAACTTGCTTCTTGGTCATGATGTTTGTGCAGGAATAGAAACCCTGACTAAGACAAATTGGTACCAGCGTAGTGGGGTATTCCTGTGACAACCTGACCATGTTTTGGGGAGGACTGTGGAAGGACTTTGGAACTTTGGGCTAGATGATCCATTCAGTGTTGAGACCTCTGTGAGACCGTTGTGTGGAAGATAATGTTGAGAACAAGGCAGAAGATGGAGACCTGGCTTGTGAAATTTCAGAGGGAAGATTAAAGACTCTTATTAGGGCCATGAAGATTCTGTGGTTTTGGTTAGCTGGGGCTGAAGAATCAGCTGTGATTAACAAGATACCAAAACCATTAAAGTTAACCTTTGTGTTACTGGGACTATTGATGCTGGTTAGCTGGAGTTAAGAAATTAGCGGTGATTAAGAAGAAACCAGCATCACTGAGGTGAAATCTTCTGGAAAGTGTTTCCTGACAGCACAGAGAGTGTGTTCCAGATAGCCAAGGTTGTGCCTCATGCTGTAGCAGGACTTGGTACTGTGTAAGAGTCACCCAGGTGGTACTGCTTTTGAAGGCATGAAGGCATCATGAAGAACAGCTGAGGCTTGGTACAGTGAGAGGCCATGGAAGGCCATTGGTGAAAGTGTACCCTCAGTTGTAATTGATGGCTCAGGACTGAAGGGGTCATGCAAAAGAGTTGAGGCTTGGTGATGCCAGTACTATGCGATGACCACCAAGGACAGCAGCAGCAGTGGAGTACAGGCAGCTGGAGCCTAGAAGACAAGTTGTGTGCTACAAAGGGCAGAGCTGGAGAAGTGACCCAAGCCCTTGGAGGAGCCCAGAAGATCGTGAGTTGGATCCCAGACATTGAACCATTGGAATTTGAGTTTTGCTTTTTTGATTGTGACTGTGCCCTGATATTTTTCCCTCTTGAAAGAAGGTGTTTTAGTGGAGCCCACAGTTAAGAGACTTTGAATTTTTAAAAGACTTGGAATTTTAAGATATTGGATATTTTAAAGGGGTTGAACTTTTAATATGTAAAGACTGTGGGACTTTTTACGTTATTTACATCTTGGGGATGAATAAGAAAGTAAGGGTTGAGGCTTAATAGTGATATGTTGGTGTGTCAAGTTGACAAGGGGTCAATTGTACTGGCTAGTTTTGTGTGTCAACTTGACACAGGCTGGAGTTATCATAGGAAAAGGAGCTTCAGTTGGGGAAGTGCCTCCATGAGATCCAGCTGTGGGGCAGTTTCTCAATTAGTGATCAAGGGGGAAGGGCCCATTGTGGGTGGTACCATTTCTGGGCTGGTATTCTTGGGTTCTATAAGAGCAGGCTGAGCAAGCCAGGGGAAGCAAGCCAGTACAGAACATCCCTCCATGGCCTCTGCATCAGCTCCTGCTTCCTGACCTGCTTGAGTTCCAGTCCTGACTTCCTTTAGTGATGAACAGCTGTGTGGAAGTGTAAGCTGAATAAACCCTTTCCTCCCCAACTTGCTTCTTGGTCATGATGTTTGTGCAGGAATAGAAACCCTGACTAAGACAGATGATCTTGAATAGGGGTTTGTGGCATTTTCCAAAGACCAAATACAAGTCCAGTACACATGACATTTTCTCTTTTTAAAAAGGAGGCGTGTAGAGACGTCCTTTCCTGGAATTTAATTTCTCGATTTATGTATTTAAGTTTGGCACCTAATTGGCCTTTCTGAATCAAGGCTATAAATACCTGACATTGTGACAAGGACCCTATGGAGCTGTAGCAAAGGAGACAGAGTGAACAACTTTACCTGAAGAACAAGGGCTTGGGAAGGACTCCAAACACAGGAAGCCCTGGCAGTGCACCCGGCACAGGAACAGCATGAAGTATATGTGGGTCAGGATGGGGAGGTGGAAGGGTGCAGGGTTGGGATGAGGGTGAGGGTAAGTGAGGGTACAGGTCAAGAGTGGGGAGGGAAATGCATGAATCAAATGTCCTGGCCAGAAACAAACACCCGAGAGAGACAACTCAAGGAAGAAAATCTCAGAGGTTCAATCCATGTTCGCTTGGGTCTGTTTCTGAGAGTCAGGACATCATGGACGAGGACATGGTAAAGAAATACTGCTGAACTCATGGCAGCCAGGAAGCAGAGGGAACAAGAAGGGGCTGGGAAGATGCATGTTTCAAAGACACCCCTTCCAGCGACTGCCATCCTCCAAATCTGTGCCTTCTGTAGTCTTGCCATCTCATAACTCTACTTTAAAATCTGAATCCATCACTGAATTGACCAGGATGAATATGGAGTCCTTCTGAGTCAATCCTTTCACGAGGCCTAGACTTCTGCTGATCATGTGTGCTGAAGACCTGTCCTTCAGTACATGTGCTTTTTAGGGGATACTACAGTATGGACTGTAACAGCAACAAAAAAAGCCTAGTGGAGCCATGTGGGGCAGGAACCAGAGATTTGGCTGACCACAGAGGATGGTTCACAGGAAGATAGAGACAACGTGGGCTGCCTGGTCCTTGGATTATATCTCCTGTGTCTGGAGTAACCTCTTGAAAGTCAAGTTGACTTTGTATCAGTTTTGTGGACAGACAAGTACAGATGGAATTAATAAAACGAGACCTTTAATTATGGCTAGTATTCCTCAATACATTTTGCTTATAGATGCTCTCGCTTAGGTGTGTGTGTGTGTGTGTGTGTGTGTGTGTGTGTGCATTTGGGTACACGTGTGTAAAGAACATGATTCAACTTTGGGTGCCATTCCTCAGAATATTATCTACCTTGTTCTTTAGAGAGGGGGTCTCTAACTGGTTTGGAATATATCAATTAGGCTATATCAATTAGGTCGGGCCAGAGCATCCTAGGAGTTATCCTGTCTCTATCTCCTTAGGGCTGGGATTATAAACTCACACCAACATGGCTGGATATTTTTTAAAATGTGGATCCTGGGGGCCCAACTTATCCTCATTCTTGTACAGTGGACACATTATTGGCTCCACTATCTCCTGGTCCTTTAACTTAATTTTTATTCAACTTGGGATGGTCAGATCTAATTCTGACCTTTATTTCAATGACTTTGGACTTACTCAGGAGTTCTATTTCTCCAGAGTCAACTAGGCTGTAAATTTCAAGTTGCTGGAGCTGGAATGGAGTTCATAGGATGTACATAAAGATGATTGTTGGTTCTGGGGTGCTGTGAGATCCCTACAGGATACATTTCTGAGCTGGACGTCATGAGGTTCTCTTGTGGATAAAACTATGCTTCCACATAAAGAGCTGCTGATTCTGTTTCCCAATTTGTTTTGGAAGGTATGTTAAATCCCCATGTGCCCCGAATGTGAGTAGTTATTCTTTCATTCAGTGAATGTGGGCTTCCAGACTTTCTAAGCCTAAGGTGTTGTCAAAGACATCATTTATCTACCTATGGCTAGGTTCCTGTCTATTTTGAAAACCGGATTCACAAACAGTAAGAAATAATTCAACTTTGAAATTCTTGTTGCAGTGTAGACATGGCCACTGTGTTCACAGGGAGGTTACAGATGGAGGAAATCTGGGTTCCTAAATTCCTGGGAGTTCACACACCCATCCTCCCACGCAGAGTAAGATATAGCACAGCATGGCCCCAGCCAGAAATAGCTCCTGGCTCTGCATTCCTTGCCGATATTTAGAGACAGCAGTTGTGAGAACTGTCTGTGGTCAATACAGCCCAATTGATACTCCATTTTCTCCTGCTATGATGATTATAGCAATCATTTCCTAATATTTATTTTATTCTCTAATTAGCTAATACAATTTCATTTAAATGAACCCAGATCCCCCTACCTAAGGATAATCACTGTCAATAGTTTATTTTCATAAGGTTTTAATTTTTTTTTATCTTCCAAGTACTCTAAAACCCAAATCAACCATGCTAAATAGAATACTTAGACTGAGTATCGGTTTTCCCCCATTTAATGTATTAAAGGAAGTTTATTGCTTAGTTTTGAAATACAAAATCATTCTTAATGTCTAGATGGATTATATAATTTGAACATAAAACATTATTATTTTAATATCATAGTGATATTGGCTTAAGATTGTTGTCAGTTTCTTAATGTGACAAACAAGTCCATAAACAGAATTCTTGGGCTGTGTTTCATACATGATAATTTTTTTGGCATATAATTTTAGTAATTGAGTGTTAAGTAAAAGGATACATATTGCGGTTGGAGAGATGACTCCATGCTTAAGAATTTGGAGAGGTCCTCTTGTAGAGGACCAAGGTCCAGTTTCTGGCATCCAACTGACAAGTCATAAAAACCTGTAACTTCAGCTCAAGAAGATCTGATGTCCTTTTCTGGTCTTCGCATATACCTGCTCTCACACAGTGCATATAAACTAACACACATGTATATGCATACACATATACATGAAAATAAATGTAACATAAGCAAAAGGAAATGCGCATATGATGTGTCAAGATATATTTGGTCAAAGTGCTCTGCACAGAGTTTCTGAAATGTGCTTCTAAGTGCTCAAGTGCTAGTACACAACATATTTCAAAACTTCATGTGTTTCACAGATGTGTTATACTGTGTTCTTGTCAATATATGTGCTACTCTATCTCTATTCTCCAGTTATAAAAATTAAGACTTTGAAAATCTGAGTTAGCTTTGCAGGCGTGTGGCAGAAGCTAGCGTCCAGGACCCACTGGCTGCACCTTCCCTCTAGAGTAGCCAGGCTGCCATGTTTTCCTCCCTGCTTTGAAAGAAATAGTCTCCCACGCCAACCCCTGCCACGCCCTTGCCTTCTTTGGTTTTCTCACTGTTACTTCCTCTCTCTGGGAATGGAAGCCAGGCCACTTGTCCTGTCAGTGAGTCACACCCCAGCCGCACTCTTGTCTACTTGACAGGGATGACTTTTTTCTAGGGGCGGATATCCATTTCAGCTTTCTGTGAAGAATCTTCGAGGTTAGAAACAGAAGCTTGATCTCTCCTGACAGTCATTTTGCCCATTTGCTAAAAATGCCCTCAAATATTTGGTACATGTCTTGAATGTAACCCAGCCCTCTGGTCCTCTCCCAAGGGTCACAGCTGGATGATTTCAACTAATTATTCCTATGCTAGTGTAGGCAAACTCAAGCGAGTGTTGGCTGAGTGGGAAATTTCCCTTCCATAACTAAATTATGAGAATAGATTTCTGTGCTTTGTGGGATGGGAGCTATCTATATTGTTCTTTATCTTACCTTGAGAACTTAAGTGTCCCGAGGAATGTTTGGGTGCCATTAAACATTTGCTTATCTCTTTGAAGAATAGAGGTATTGTGCATGTGTGTGACCCAGCCATAACTGGAATATGTACCTATTTACCCACATATGCTTTATTATCAGAGAGAGACAGGAATCCGCCTCCTCTGTGTCCACCCCAGTGGCCGCTGGCCCATTTGTAGGCCTCTGTCTCCCAAGGTGGAGGTTTGGACAAGCATGGCAGCCATTTACTTCCTATGTCTATTTTATTTCCTTGGAGCAGGACTGTCTCTGGCTAGGACTCTGTTGCCTTCCTTTGGATCCCCTTCCCCTAGCTGGGCTGCTTGGTCTGGCCTCAGTGGGAGAGGATGCCTTGTAGTTCTGATGAGACTTGATGTGCCAGAGCTGGGGCGGGGGTGTTTCTCTTCTCTGAGAAGAAGGGGAAGGGGGTGTGGGGAAGGAGGATTAGAGGGTGGCACTGGGAAAAGGAGAGAGAGGGGGACTTCGATCAAGATGTAAAGTGAATAAACAAATTTAAAAGAAGAATGGTGCCCGTAGGCTCATAGGTTCTAATGTGTCGTCACTTCTGAGATGCCGAGGATCAGCAGTGGGCAGAGGCTTCCTGCTAGCTGCACAGAGCATGCCATATTGTGGACATGAACTGGAACACATTGTCCTTCCCATCACACCTGCCCAAAGCTCATCGCTGTGTCCTGTGTCGGACAGGAACATCTTACAGGCCATAGCTGTCACAGTTTATGTTGTGACTTTGCTTGACTATGGGCAAGTGTCCTGTGAGTATTTAGGGCAGGCCGATGTTAACTAGGATATTCAGTAGGTTTAGAATTATTGCCTGTGTTTGCACTTAATATTTCAGTTATGATGCATTTTCTACGACGAACCCTCGTTGTTAGGCTAAGCAGCATCTGGGGTGTTACAGAGCTGAGAAATTCCCGTTCTCTTTTTTACTGATTCAGGAAATTGTTGGTCACCATATAAGATACAAATAAAAATGCTGCCTCCGTAGCCACTTTCTCTGGAAATTTTAGAAAAATGCATGTGTAAAGTTTCCCACAGTGTTTTCAATTTTGTCTTAAGCTCCACATTTATTTACGAACTCTTTGTTTCTCTGTAGGGCGTTTTGTACAATTTTTTTCTGTCTCATTCACATATCTTTTCTTCGGCTATTTCAACAAGTAGCCATTGAGTTGGGAATTCTGTGCATTGTAGTTTTCAATTTTAGGAGACTTCCTTGGTTTCCTTTTTTTCCCCCCACTCATGCCGATCCTTATGTTTTTGGACAGAATTTTCTTTCTGAGATCATTTCAAGCCTGTCATGACATTATGTGTCATGAGAAGGGTCGATTTGGAAGACGTTTCTCTGATTATTCTGTATCCGGGCTGTCGATGGAGCCGCCTCTTCCTGTTGCTTTGTTGCTTTTCTGCAGTTATCATTTTCTTCGATTGTGGTCATCTTCCTTTCCTCACCATGGAGTCTTCCTTTCTCTGGGCGGGCGCTGAAGGCAGTAAGTCCTTCAGAATGACCTGGACTGTGTGTGTGTTTCCCCAGGTACTGCAGCAGTTTCACTTTAAGGGAACTTCCCAACTGGAGCTTTTCAGATTGGAAATTCCCACCACTGCTCCCACCTCCCCTCACTTCTCTCAGCTCTACTGAGAACTTCCTGCTGAAATGCAGGCGAGGTGGAGGGGGTGGTGGGTTTATTTTTGGTCTACCCTTGCTACGTTATGGCTCCTCTGGGGTCTTATTTTTCAGAGAGAAGGTTGTCTTTAATATGTTCATGTTGACTCAGACTTCAGCATGTACATTTTTTTTTCAAATCACCCTATAAGGTCTTAGAATTTTAAACCCCGATACACTGCTTTCTGTCAGATTCCCAAGGTCAGGGAGAACTCTGGGTTCAGCTTGCTGTTGCAGGATTAAGGTGTCACATTTTTATCCATTTTTGGTTTATAACAACTGTAGAGCTCAAAGGGCAACCTGTAGGTGTCGGTTCTCTCCTTTTGTCCACTGAGTTCAGGTGCTCTAACCCTGGTCATTGGGCTTAGTGACAATGCCCTGACATACTGTAAGGAGCCATCTTCCTCCCGAACAGACAACCATATCTCTTTTTATAAGTATCCAGAAGCAATTATGTGGATTCAAATATCTTCCAAAGCTTTGACTTCTCTATTTGATGGCTCCTAGGAAAACAGAGGCTCAGGGCAATGCTGCCGAGGACACACATAGCAAGCTCTAGCTGGATTTATTAGAATAGTATACCAGTAACTGTTTACTGTGACTCCAGCACTCAAGGGGACCTTTCATTTTCATATCCTGGACCTCTGATGTCAGTCCTTTTGCATTAGGTAGACATTCCTACACTGAATAGATTTTATTTTACCTGGACTGAGGCCTGGATGACAATGCTTGTGACCTTAGGGTAAGGATTGCAGGCTCTGTACTAAGGAAGAACACCCAGAAAAGTCTCAGCTCATTCTTGGGGCACTGTGTTTGGCTGACTTACTGTCCTTCACCTCTTTCCAGCCACCGAGACACACAGACTCAGTTATACAGGATCCTAGAAGACCACTCTTGTGTATCTGTAAACATGGCATGCTGCAAATTCCACAGGCTTTTTAGGTTCAAATAGTCTTCGCTCAGGAATATAGAGAAAAATCTTTTGGATAGTGCTTAGGAGAGAATCAAACAGAATGCTGTCCATGGTTTCTTTCTACTCATTGTGAAGCAGATTATTCCAATCATCACATCGGCAACTCTATTTCTACACCTATTCCATGTGGTTCCAAAAGAGGTGACACACCTGTCAGAAAGAACTTGTTGAATGCGAGACATGGCAGTGTGCAGAAAGGATGAGCTAGTCGGGGTCCACACGATATTTTGTCCCCAGCACATAGAACAGAGGATGTGACCAGGATGTGATGTACACAATGGCATCTGTTAAGTCAAAGATGTGCTTAGGCAAGAAAGGCAAACACACCAGATATCAGGGTGGGTTTAGAAGGCAAATTCTATGGCATGTGTGCTGAGATTGCTTAGAGCAGGCAGCTTATTTCAGCTCAGTGTCTGTGCTTGTCAGTTCAGCATACAACACATAGTAGATTGGGTGGCCTGAATATCACCTTCTTTTATTATTTCTTGTATCTATTTTCATTGTTTTGTGTGGTTACTAAGATTGACTGAGTAAGCCCCAGTGTGCCTCAATCTGGATTTATTATTCCATGGAACCAGCCCACTCTGCTGGACTTCAGTTCTGCAAATGTTTGTTTTGGTTTTGCTTGTGGCCTTCATTCTGTGCTGAGTTGATACGTTGATCATTTATGCTGTAGTTTCCAGTTTTGCATTCAGAGCACTTGGTCCTTTATTTGTTTCATTTGTGTCATGTTCTGTATTGCAGGCACTGGTATTCTCCCCATTCCAAAGCTTGGGAACTGAAGTTCATAGATTTCATAGTCATGAAGCTAAATAGATAAAGATGAGAATGGACTAACTTTGAAGCCCATATATGTGCTACAATTTGCCACCTTCTCCTTCTCTCCCCACAGCTATGAACACACACACACACACACACACACACACACACACACACACACCTCTCTCTCTCTCTCTCTCTCTCTCTCTCTCTCTCTCTCTCGTCTATCATCTACTATCATCTATTCATCCACCTGTCTGTCTGTCTATCTATCTATCATCTATCAGTGTATCTATCATATATATATATATATATATATATATATATATATATATATTCTCAGGCAATATTTCAGAGAATCTCTGAGAAAGGCTTCTGATTAGAGCAGTAATGGTTTCCAGGGACCTAATGTGGGGCTCATCTGGAAGGATGAGTGACGAAATTAACCTTCCTTCCAGTTTGGGAAGCAATAAAGGAAAAAAATCTAATTACCCAGATCAAATTCCTAGTAGAGTTCGAGCTATATGTGATATAGAGTCTGCACACTTCATAAACTAAATAGATATTCTTGTAAAACATTGCAGAGGGAAGGATCGAGAAGACCAATGGAAGCTGTCTGCTTTTTTATTTGTTTTATGAATGCCAAGAGAGGTATTCCTCTGATCATTTTATAAAGGAGTAACATGTTTGATGTGTATAAGAGCCATGCTTCCTAAGTGTGTGACAGATCACAGGGATCAAAGAGCTTTTCTATTCATTCACATTTACTTTCAAGTATCTATAAACATGTAAACACTCCTGTTAAAATATAAGTAACATGCATCTAGGTAGGCTTGTGTGTGTGTGTGTGTGTGTGTGTGTGTGTGTGTGTGTGAGAGAGAGAGAGAGAGAGAGAGAGAGAGAGAGAGAGAGAGAGATATTTCTAAGACAAGAATGAGACCTCCTTTTCAATGTCACCAGACACTTTTGAGACTCTACCCTATTTCTCAGTAAAATATTGTGTGCTCACAATGAAAAGCTTATTGGAGAAACAGGTATGGAATTACTAGCCCCAGGGTGGCACCAGGAACTGGAAACTCAGTAATGAGAGTAGTCCCTGGGGGAGGGGACTCAGGGGACAATACTAGCAAAGCAGAGTGCAGGCAGAGTCTTAAATAGAGCACACACTTCTTCCTATATCCCTGGACTGCCCACCCCTTTTGCCTGGTCCCGTGATGTTTTCAATGCTTTCATTTTTATCTGACATAATTTGGTAAGAGGACAAGAAACAGTTTCATGAGCGATTCAGAAGATAGGGCCATGGATATGTACAAAAGTTTTACAGATGATAGGGTCACCGATACATGCAAATGAAAGCTTTACAGGAGACAGGGCCCTGGATGTGTGCAAACAGAAGCTTTATCTTAAACCCAATTTAGACTAGCTTGTTCTTCATGTTGAGTTGGCTTTTAGCAAAGCCATTTATTGAAAATTGACAAAGGGTCTTTCCCTGAGGTGTCTCACCCTGCTTCAGCTGTGCCTCAGATGTCTGCAAATAGTACCCTAGCAGCTTGTGCAGCAGAGGCCACTGTGATTCTATCTTCTGTATCTTTGCTCTTCAGCTGGTTGGATGCTAAACAGTGTTGGCCATGTGGCCAAGTGTCCCCACCCCCAACAATGCTATTGTCCTTTATCTTCTTAGCAAGACATCATATCCAAGGACTTGCAAATGCTTAGTCACCTCTGTTTGTCAAATCGGATCAGGTTATAGATTTTACATCTATTTACATTTTGAACCCAGATGAGAACAAGCCTTACTCTCATTTGTTTGTGTGTTTATGAGAGAACTTCTTGCTATGTAGCCTAGGCTAGCTTGGAACACTTTCTGTAGTCCAGGTTGTCTTTGAGGCTATCATCCTCCTGCCTCAGCTTCCCCAGGAATACTTTCAGATTTTATTGATGGTACCCCTCTAGGGATGTTTCTTGGAGCTACATTTGATTTCGCTCAAACATCCCTCTTGTTAAAGGCTGAGGCTGTGTGAGTGTTTTAGCATGCGCTGTGAAGCACGTGTGTCAGCTGAAGAAGCCCTGTAGAGTCTGTGTATACTTCTTTATGTCAGAGAAGTCCACAACGTTTATTTTTAGATGGGCCTGTCATTTAAATCATTTTCCGATGGAAGCCAACAAACTTCATTAAAAAGGATTTTCAGGAACTATCCCTGTATCTTAGCATACATCAAAATAGTTGTCATTACATTGCATTATTTCTCAATCTCCCCAGCCCCCTGTGTGTGTATATATGTCTGTGTGTTCGCATGTGTGTGTGCATGTGTGTATGGAGGTGATAGTGTGCTTGTGGAGATCTTCCTCAAGTGACCACACTGCTGAGATTTCATCGCTCCCAGGCGTAGATAAAAGACACACTTTCCTGGTAGATGTTCTGATTTTGGTTCTTGCAAACTTTTTGCTCCTCTTCTGCCGTGTTCCTTAAGTAAGGCGCTGAGTTGCAGATGTCTCAGTCAGGGCTGGCGTTGTAGGGTCCCTACTTCTCTACACTTTGAGACATTATGACTTTCTGTAATATTCTCTGTAAAAATACCTCATTGACGAGGGGTAGAAGCCTCACACATCTGTGGGTGTAAGGCTAAGTACTTAGAACATAGGTAGGAATTACACTGGGAAGTTTAATAGTACCCAGAATAGTTATTTCCTGCTTGGCTGATCACTGAAATTAAAAGTAGAAAGCTCCACAGTCTAAGACCTGAGACAGACACTTCATAGCAGCTTGATGAAACCCCTTTCCTCTTGATATCATCTTTGTTACCAGTTTCATGCTTACATTTTTCTAAATATTATCTAAAGGATATGTATATTGATCTTCCTAGTACCTATTACTTTGTTTCTTTATTTTTTAGCTTTATGCTTTTGGGTTGAAGGGACAGGGTCTTATGGTATAACACAAGTGGGCCTTGAACTTATTGTGTAGCCTAGGCTGAGGTCACACTCACAGAACTTCTTCTGCCTTCAGTCTGGAATGTTGAGGTAACAGGCCTGCACCACTATGTCTGAATTTTGTATTCATTTTGTTCTTGTTTTAATGTGGCTGACAATAACCTATGCTGCTCCACCATTTCCTTGTTCTGGCTTTTTCTAAAATCCAAATTTTCTATTTCTTTGCAGGAAACGGTCTAAGCCACTTAATCTTCCATTGAGCTTGGTTTAGTTAAAACTAGACAAGTTAATCCTTAGGTTCACTCACGTGGGAGAGAGTCACTGTAGAACGCATGTCTGTGCCAAGGCAAGCTCATCCGAGTAGTGTCGTTCTCGCCTTTCTCTCAGGAAATCATTGATCTCTCCCCACAGGGAAGCTCCTGACTGAGAATGGGCTCCAGAACTGTGTTACACACTCAGCCTCAGTTGCACAAACATAGCTGCTTTTAAAAGATCTTCCAACATGAAAAGGGCAGGTTATTTTCACAAGCAAATCAATAGCTCTCATATTTAATTTTGAATGTTTTTAACCTAAGGGACCAAGGGAATCCATCTTGCCTCTTGGGTTTCCTGAGCATAGCGAGCTCTGTCACTGAGTAGCTATCAATGGCCTAGAATGCTTTTGGTGTTTGGAGAACGATCCACATCATTAGTTGCTCAAACTGAAAAACGTGTCCCTGGATTAACCAGAGGAGGGGACTTGGAGACTGTGATCTACCAACTGCCTCAGTATGGGTCCAGAACATTCGCCTCCCGGAAGTGGCTGTTTACAGTGAACTGGAAGATTGACCCTTTCTTACTGTGAAGACTAAACCCTGGTTGAAAAATGCCAGAATACCTATTTGGAGCTTGGGTACACTGGCAGGACTCAAATATCAAAGGCCACCCTCCCCGACGACTCAAACAAAACAAAACAAAAAAAAAAGTATGGCTCTGATTGTCAAGTTGGAATTTGTAACCCATATAAACGCAGTATTTAAAACCTTGCTTTGACATGGATTCATTATGTTGAATTTTCCACTAATTACTGACATTTTCTTTAATGTGTGCATGTGGGAAACATGAGGATGTGATTACTCCCAGTTAAACGTGTAAGCAGTAACGAGCTTATTATATGTTTTCTTTGTTTTTTTGGTCACCATAGGCTTCCTCAAAATCAGGCTTTTCTTTGTAGCATCTCTGTACAGCGTTTTGTTTTCTATAACCAAATAAATGCATGAAAAGAAAAAAGTGAAAATGTCCTGCATGTGTGTCCATGCGTGTGTGAATGTGCACATGTATTTGTGTATATGCATGTATGTGTGAGTTTGTGTATGCGTGCGAGACTGTGTGTGTATTTGTGAGCACATTCATATATTTGTGTGTACATGTGGGTGCATGTGTGTATGTGTGCGAGTCTGAATTTGTGTGTGTGTGCACGTGTGTGTATGTGTGTGTGTATGTGCTTGTGTTTGTGTCTGTGTGTCTGTGTGCATTTTGTGTGTGTTCTCAACTGTGGAGTACTATTGATTCATTTCACGGAAACTCTCCTAGTTAAAGCCTTTGCAGCTGATGTGTGACTGAAGTTCAGGATGGCTTCTCCGGTGTGGGAACTGGGTCTCTGAATGATTCTACATCACATAGTCTGTAGAGAAAGAGTTGGAATCTTGAGAAAGGGTACCCAGGGACCTGGAGGAACAAGTCATTCAGAAAATTATCCTGAAGTTCAGTTTTCATCTTCGAAGACATAAAATGTAACTGTAATAGAGAGTCTCGATGTTTTTTTTTATTTGATGTTTGCTGCAGGGATTTTCCCAGGATCTCCTTGCCAGATCCACCCACACTCATATTATTTCTTGAATGTAGAAAACTCACAGAGCGGGTGCTTCTTCTGGTTGGGCTTTTTCACTGGTCAAGTGAATGCTTGCCCCCTTTGGTGACAACATCACCATAGCAACAGAGGAGACTCTCCATACATCCCCACTAGCTCCTGCGAGGAAAGAAGCTTTGTGTCTTACCTTCTCCCCTGGAACTCAGTGCAGAGGTCAGCCTCCTGCTTGGCTTGCTCTGTGCTTGGTGCTATTTGATTTTTAATCCTGTTCCCTTCCTGTTTCTAACCTAGTTATCTTGTTCTAACATTCCCGTTATATGTAGCTTGCACTTGCTGAAAGAAATGCCCTTCTGGGATAAAACCCGTGCTTAGCAGAGCTTCACATGAACAGAATTCACAGCTGGGGAAGGATTTCAGTGCATTCCATCTCAGCCATCACAGACAGAGGCAGTAAGGCTGCTCCAGGGCTCTACAACCTTGAAACGGAGACCACAGGAAGAGTCAGGCCAGAATCATAAACAAGGCCAGTGGCCCTCCTTCACCAGAATTTGGGCTAATTGCTTCTGACAGTTCTGCACTTGGCCAAAGCCACAGACTGAAGGTGGATTTCTTCAGAGTTCACAACATCACAAATCATTCAGTCCTGCGGTCTTCTGATTTCAACCATAAACAACTGCCCTCTTTCAGGCTTTGTTCCCTCCCACATCTTGGGTGACTCTGAGATTCTGCTTTAGGTTCCGGAATGGCTGGTCCTCTCCCTCCCCCCATTTCAGCCACCATGTCTCCCATTAGTGCTATGCTGCTTTTCATATATAGAAAATCATTCTTTTTTTTTTTTTTGAAAAAAATAAACATCTTGGATTTTCTTGTGTGTGTGTGTGTGTGTGTGTGTGTGTGTGTGTGTGTGATATGTGTTTATGTGTAAAATTTATTGCAGATGAAGACATTGAAGATGCATTAAAGAATCGTTTTAAAACACGGCAAAGCTAGAACATCAAGGCTTACAATGTGACATCATAAACCTACAACTCTAATACTCCACGAGTCATTCAATACCAAGGTTTCTGTGGTTTAAACAAAGCTAGCCTATAAATTTTGACCGAAAATGGTAAGATGCTATGGAAAGAGTATGGACTCTGCTGGCAAACGTAAACAGATCGAAAATTCTTCCCAGCAACACACTAATGTTTCCTCAGGCGCAGCAAGTCACCTCCAGTCTTCCTTCCCTAGCCTGTGGAATGATAATGATAATCCTTTCAGAATGTGGACTTGCTCACTTGTGCTCTCTCTCTCTCTGTCTCCCTCCCTCCCTCCTCCCTCCCTCCCTGTGTGTGTCTCCGTGCTGTCTGTTCTTTACCCTTGGCTGTTTTGTGGGGGAGGGGGGGGCAGGGCGTGGATGCGGTCAGGAACAGAGCTACAAGCCCAGACAGGAAATCAGTAATCCCTTCCTTTCCTTCCTCGGGCTGTCCTGTAAAGAATTCTTATCACTATATGAGAAGGACCTACACCAGGGACTCAAAACTCAAGGACTTAAAAACTCCAGGGGAATTTGCCAGTGTCCCAGCCAGGAATCTGACTAAAAGAGGAACGGGATTACCCCAGGAGCATCTGCTGTTCTACTTCCATAAACCTCCACGTGCTTTATTTACTGTTCAAAAGAGATTAAGAAGAGCAGAGTTCAAATATTCTATCTGCTTGTCTTCAACCCTGGATTCAAAATAAACTCACTAAAACCCAATTTCACACCAGCAGTTATTCTGGGGTCACTAATTACATGGAAGAAACACAGGACATGAGTCTAATATGGACACCAAGAACACTCACCTATTCTTTCATCAGACTAGCAAAGGGTAGAACAAACCATGTGAGATCCAAGGGACAAAGTCCCAGGCTTTGCCCTTCAAAAGCTCACATGCAAGACAAGGAGACAGAGTAAAGACTAATAAAAAGGAAATGGGGTAACAGAGTTTTAATTTCAACTCATGGGAGATAGACAGGAGGATTTCAAGTTTGAAACCAGCCTGGATTACACAGTGAAATGCTAGCTAAACAAAGTAAAAACAGAGTGGAAATCAGTGTGCAGAGAAGCTAGTAGTTTAATAAAAAGGCAGTGCATTGTGGGTGCAAAAGCAGTGCATTGCGGGATGAAAAAGCAATTCATTGTGGTGTTTGTTGTGTATGTCATATGGGTCTAACAGAGGTAAAATATATGACACTGTTGGTATAAAGACTTACAGAAATATGCAATTATGCCATTGTAAAATTGTATATTCTGAATGAAGCTATGATGAGTTGGGAATACAGTGAAAATGGTAGATGAGTCACTAAAAGGGAAACCACCATCACTAATCAGCAATTTATGAAGATAAAAATCAGACTCTAAGGCATTCCAATCTAGGTTTTTAAAACAGCAGACGCCGGGCGGTGGTGGCTCACACATTTAATCTCAGCACGTGGGAGGCGGAGGCAGGCAGATTTCTGAGTTCGAGGCCAGCCTGGTCTACAGAGTGAGTTCCAGGACAGCCGGAACTGTACAGAGAAACCCTGTCTCAAAAAACCAAACCAAACCAAACCAAACCAAACCAAACCAAACCAAACCAAACCAAACCAAACCAAACCAAACCAAACCAAACCAACAACAAAAAACAAAACAAAACAAAACAAAACAAAACAAAACAAAAAACAGCAGACAACTTGTTTAAAAAAAAAATAAAGGAGGAAATCTTAGAATAAACCAAAACAAATGAGATGGTGGGCTTGATCTCAGTCTTATCATTAGCTGTGAGGACTTTACATTATCTGCTAAATTCTCTCTCTCCCTTTCTCTCTCTCTCTCTCTCTCTCTCTCTCTCTCTCTCTCTCTCTCATGTTAGTTGGAGAACAAGGCATAGGCATTTAGTAATGAACACTGTTATTGGCTATACAGAAGATACATGCAAGGTGGATGACAGAGGCCAACTCAGCAAGAAGACTCTGGCGCTGTGCGTTCCCAGCTAATAGCCATGAAGGAAAAGACTCAGACAAATACAATTACTGCTGTACTCACCAACATTTTTCCCCTTGGAAATGGATAGAAGCAGAACACAGAGAACCACCTAGAAGACGGAAGACAAAGCTAAGCCACCTTTACGTACTAGGCCCCTCTGCAGCCTCTCATCCAGCAAAAGAAAAAATATGGGTTTTTTTTCCAATTGTGTGAAGCATTCTCATGAGACACTATCACACAATCCCACAGTACATGCAGAAGCAATTAGGCTACATGGCACATGTTCTTTAAGCATGGGCTATATTCGACTAATCCAAGAACAGAGAGGTACCTGGATATTTCTGGTTATTTTTACGTATGAACTTTTATTTCTTCTTTTTCTTCCCTCTCTCCCCTTCTCCCTCTCCCCTTACCCCTCTGTGTGTGTGCGTGTGTGTGTGTGTGTGTGTGTGTGTGTACCAGTAAACATGCCAAAGCTCTTCTGTAGAGTTCAGACAACATTGTACATTTAGTTCTTTCCTTCCACCTTTTTGTGGGTTCCATAAATCAAACGCTGGCTCACTGAGCCTTCTACTGACCCCCAACTCTTTTTCTCACTGAGCCTTCTACTGATCTCCCCCCAACTCTTTTTCTCACTGAACCTTCAACTGACACCCCCCCAACTCTTTTTAAGTGGCATGCTCCTAAATATACCTGAGCCAAAGGGGGAAAATCACAAAGTTACAAAATATTTCACAGTGAAGAAAAATGAAAATGAATAGGAATAAGAGAGCTGAGCAGCCCAGAAATTGCCCTGGAGGGATTGGGTCTGGCACCCTAGTGTGTACTGTAAGCCCCAGGAGTTCTATTCATGCTAGAAAATAACATTGACTTTGCCTCTACTCCTCCTGTATGCTTTCAATGTCTCTAGATCCTGCTAAGAACTAACAACAGAAAAACTGTGCCATGCATGGTCAACACAGACAGTTAATGCATTGATTTGCAATTAGTTGGTTTAACACAAGAATGCCCGAGGCTCAGGGACCCCAATGGAGAAGTTAGGGAAAGGACTGAAGGAGCTGAAGGGTTTGCAACACCATAGGAAGAACAACAATATCAACCAACCAGACCCCCCAGAGCTCCCATGGAGGGACCCATGGCTCCAGCTGCATATGTAGCAGAGCACTGCCTTATTGGGCATTAATGGGAGGAGAGACTCTTGGTCTTGTGGAGGCTCAATGTAGGGGAATGCTAGGACATATAGCCTGGAGTGAATGGAAGGATTGGGGAGCACCTTCAAGGATGTGGGAGGAGGGGGGAGGGGAGGGAGGCTTGTGGAGGGAAAACTGGGAAGGGGGATAACATTTGAAATGTCAATAAATAAAATAATCAATTAAAAAATGAAAAAAATAGTAAGAGTGGAAAAAAAGAAAGAATGCAGAGGTAATGGCTACCTGTACATCAGAAGTCATAGAATGGAGTTTAAGTAAAAAAAAAAAAAAAAAAGTCAAGAGAGTACATTTTTATGTAATAAAAAAAATCACAAATGAATAAACTTGTAATGATTCGTTGTTTCTTATAAGGCGAGTATCATCCTGTCTTTAAATGTAAGTTGTAACAGGGAGGAGGAAGACTCATCCTGGATTGGCCTCACTGAAAACACTCTTTCCATACCCAATGCCAATGCTAATGGTGAGGAGGAGGAGGAGGAGGATGATGACGACAACGACGATGATATATAAATAAATAAATAAATAAATAAATAAATAGATAGATAGATAGATAGATAGATAGATAAATAAATAAACAAACACGACCTCTATGCGGAAAAGAAATCTGGAGATAGTTTTGGACTGCCCTGCAGTGACTTGAGACCTTGCAGTGGTATGAGCATCCTGGTGAGTCACTCAACCCCCAGGACCCACACAGTTGCTCTCTGTGTAGGGGACCTGGCTTTTGAGTGTTGCTTCCGCTGCTGTGGCTATACTTGCCCTGCCCTGCCCTTCCCTGACACCTGCCCTCTGCAGAGGCGGGCTGGTTGTGTCACAGGGCCACACCCTTAGCTGGGTTTCACCCTGGAGCCTGGAGTCCCTCTGATGTCCTGCAGGGCCAGGGTGGCCTCCTCATCCCTGGCAAGAATTCTCCCCCAGCCAGGACAGCTCAGCAGCTGTTACTTTGCATACCTGGCATGCCTCCTCCAGGGCAACTGCTGGAGAGCCCTGACTCAGAGGCTCTGCTCGGTTTGACTGTCTCTGTTAAGCAAGCCCCAGGTAGCCAAGGTGCAGGAGACAGAATGAGAGCTGTGCACAGATACCACGGAAGAGTTCACAGTCTCAGAGGGATTAGCGCCCAGAGGACGACCTTGTCTCAGTAAGCACAGTTGCCCAAGCCCAGACTCAAAGGGCCAGTCCTGTGCGGCTGATATCAGAGAAGCACAAGAATGGCAATCCCAGACTCTGTGACTTTGTCACTATGACCCAGTGACTTTGTTACTGTGATTTCAAGCCACCGCACCTGTCCAGTCTGTACCCTCCAAGGTCAAAGGCTACTGTGAGTGCAAATAGACTTCCTGACCAAGGACATCCACAATGAAAAGAAGCAATTCTCATCCACTCTTATTTTAACCCATTGATTTCTTAAGTGGACACCCAGACAACCCAGTCAGTGAATCCGAGTGTAGCAGTATACAGTTTAAACATCTTTTCAAATGCGCACTTCTTAACTACTAGAGAGAATAGACTCATTTATTTATTCATTCATTCATTTACTGAGACAAGGTCTCATGGAGATCTCTCAAACTGACCCCTCAAAACCCCTATGTGGTTAAGGAAGTTTCTGGTCTTTGGAGCCCCTGAAACCACCTAGGACTGCAGCATGGGGGCCACCATCCCTGATGTTTTTGTTTTGTTTTTCTTTCTTTGTTTGTTTGCTTTAACATGGTGTTGAGAGTTGAATCCAGGGCTTCATGCATGTCAGGCATGTACGGCTCATACCCTCATCCCTCCTATTTTAAAAACTGTGGTAAACTTTACTATCTTAGCTTTATCGATTTTCCAGGGCACAGTGCAGTAACCCTATGAACAACCCCCAGCTCTGAAACCTTCCCTGATACACATCTCCAGGCCTCTCCTGCTGCTGAAATCCTTCACTTCCTCCCCCAGCGTCCCCAGATGCCCTCCTGCTCTGCCTCTGTGAATCCGACTCTCCAGACAGCAGCAAGAAGCACCACATAGAAACAGTTGCCAGAGCTGTCTGCTGAGCATTGTGGTAGGTGTGAAAACTCTTCTTTAACACACTGACTCTCTGCATGGTAAGGATTTAGAGGCAGTTCATGAACTTTTGGGTGTCTGAGGCAAGTCCAAAACAGAGCGGAGTTGCATAACCCCAGAGCCCCAGGGTTTCTCTTTGTAAGAAGGCTTCTTTATTCAGTTTGCTCTTTTTAATTTCTGTCACAACACTAATCTATATTATATAGGAGAAGTACAAAGAGTCTTGATGATCAGGACACATATTCTGAGCAGCCAGCCCCACAGCCCCACCCTGCTGTCTAGAAGGCTTGCCTGCAGCACATCCCAACTGTGGCTCAGGCTCAGACTCTCACCCAGCAGTGAGCTGACACTCACTGCTGTATCATGGTTCCTAGAGGACCTTACCACTAGCCACCAACATTGCCCAGGACTCCACAATCCCTGCAACCATTTCTCAATACAAAGTATGCTTCTCTCTTCTCCTTCTCCTCTCCTTCTCCTTCTCCTTCTCCTTCTCCTTCTCCTTCTCCTTCTCCTTCTCCTTCTCCTTCTCCTCCTCCTCCTCCTCCTCCTCCTCCTCCTCCTCCTCCTCCTCCTCCTCCTCCTCCTCCTCCTTCTCTCTCTCTGGCAGAGCAATGTTTTCTGTCTTTTGAGTCTGTGTGTTTTCAATCAGATTGGTACACATTTTACCACTCAACCTCCATCTTCAGACAAGTTGTCTTTCTTCCTGTAGATTGATTACCCAGGAATCCTGATCTGAGCTCACTGTTTCTAGAATCTTCTTCGCAGGTTTCTTGTTTTTGTTTGCTTCCTCTTCTGTAATTGAGGTTTTTCCTTTTTCTTCTTCATTTTGCTGATTGCATGTTTGTGCAATTTGGGGTAAATGAGTAAAAATTCTATGTTGAAAATCATTTTCTCACGACATAATCAAAGATACAATGTCTTCTATCATCAAGCAATGCTAGTGGGAAATCTGTCATATTTCCATCTACACACCATCTAGTTGATTCTCTCTGTTTGGGGGCTTCATCCTATCTGACCCCAAGTCTCTGTTGCTCTTGTCTTCAGGGTGTTAGGTTTTGACCTTCATTTTTTTTTTTTTTGACTTAGATCATTCTCTAGGCCTGAGAAGGTCCTTCTGACACTTTGGCTACTTTGTTGTCCTGTTATTTCTTACCATGTTTTCTTGTGGTCTTGGAATAGAAACCTCTGTTTGCTGATGATTCTCCTGTGTTGATCTTGTCTGAGTTTTCTTTTGTATTTTTCAATCATTCTAAGTTTTGGAAAATTTTAAATTTTTGTCTTCAAGTTCTTTGACTATCGACTAAGAAGCATTGCCATATTGTGTGGTCTTAGGCGCTTTCCATATGTGTATGTGTTTGCATGTGCATGAATGTGCATGTGCATTTGTGTGTGTGAGCATGCACATGAGTAGGTGTGTATGTGTATGTGTGTTTATGTACATTTGTATGTGTATAAACATGCATGTGTAGAAAGCAAAGGACAATTTGAGATGTAGTTTTCCTTTAGATGCCACCCACCTTTGTTTCCAGATGGGGTCTCTTGCTGAGACTCGGACTCACCTAGTAGGCTGGGCTGACTGGTCAGAGAGTCCCAGGGATGCTTGGTTTCTGCTTTCCCAGCACTGGGGTTACTAGCACATATCACCATACTCTGGTCTTTATGTGGACTCTCAGGAGGGGGCTCAGAGCCTTGTAACTGTATAGTAAGCATTCCACTGGCTGTGTTTTCCCTCCAGTCCTTGGACCTCAGTTGCCTGTGTTGAGCAGCTGTGTCCCAAACTGATGATGTCATATTCTTTCTGAATGAGGGACGTTTCACTGAATGATGTCTTTAGGAAAAAATGAGTTGTTTTCTAAACAATAAATATGAAGTCAGATGTAATGGAGAAATATGAGGTAAGGACTCAAGTCCTGTTCACACGTAAACACTGCCTTATAAGGATGCTTGGGTTATTAGAGAACATAGACTGCATAGATTTTGTATAATGAGTCAATTTTTTGATGTAGACTTGAGGTAAGTCACATCATTCTTTAAACCTCAGATTCAAGTGAATGAAAATATCATTTTCAATGTTGCAAGATTATTATATTATATTATATTATATTATATTATATTATATTATATTATATTATATAACATAGCACATGATATCAGCAAAGGCTTGATGAATGTAGTCTGTAACATTTAGGCCATCTTGCACTAGACATGGGTTAGTAACCACAGAGCTTCTCTCCAGTGCCCTGTGTACTCCAGTGAATGGTTTAGCCTTGTAACAATATTCGCACCCTATCCCTCCACCTGTTCTACCTCATTTCCATGTTGATGTCATCCAGGCACAGGGCCCTCCATCAGGAGATGTGGGACACAGAGTAGAAGAGTTCTGCTGGGGAGTATGGAGCTGGAACCAGAAGAAGTGAAGGACGAAGGGGAGGGGACTGGCAGAGGTCCTGAAAAACTCAGAGTATACACAATAGGTCAAGTTCCTCAGCAAACAGAAGCAATAAGATACTCTACAGCAGGGTGTCTTTGTTTCCTCCAGTTCCTGCAACAACACTATGACCAAAGGGAACCTGGGAGAGAAGGGTCTATCTGACTCATACTTCCAGCTCATGATCTATCTCTGAGGAGTCAAGGCAGGAACTTAAGGCAGGAGCACAGAGTTAGGAACCTTGGAGAAATGCTGCTTGCAGACTTGCTTACAGGTTTTCATTTAGTTAGGTTTCCTTTAAAGCCAATAATGTTCCCTGCTTACGAAGGGTGCTGGGCATTCCTGTATCAATTAATGATTAAGTCCATCCCTTATAAACATGTCCATAAGCCAATATGATCTAGGTAATTCCTATTAGGTAAGTGTCAAGTTGACAGTTAAATTTAGCTAGGATATAAAGCATATATATGTATATATACATATATATATATTTATTTATTTAAATGAGAACATTTTTTTTCATGAGTGTTATTAAAAGTTCCCAAAGCCAGGTAAGCCATGTCACCAAGTAAGACCATTTATTTAGGCATCAGTCCTAGGTCTGTGTCTAGCATAAAGACTGCCAGGTAGAGGTTTTCAAGGTCCAGCATGCTACATTCCTCTTAAAAGATATTCTCTTACACTGAGTAAGAAATGATGTGAATATTCGCTGTACAGATTAAGATAATGCCATATATGGTTTCAATTTAGAGAAGAGTCCAGGGCATATTAAAATACTCCTCTTTAAGCATTACTTATTACTTTGAGAATTTCTTGCATGTATACACTGTAGTATGTTCATACCTACTTGCCTCTGTAACTACTCCCAGGAGCTCCAACATGTTTCCCTTTCACTTTCAGCTTCATGTTCTAAAACAAACAAACCAAACATCTACTGGGTCTAATTATTGCTGTCCATATATGAATGTACATCCGTTGGAGCATGGTCAGCCTGCCTATAGTCATATCCCTAAAGAAAACGGATTCTTCTTCTTCATACTCTTTTCTTCCTCCACATCAACTGTCAATAGTTCCCAAACTAGGAGATCATATGCTGTTTCCCTTTTCCATGCTGGAATGTTGACTGTGCTGATTTGTGTGTGTGTGTGTGTGTGTGTGTGTGTGTGTGTGAAGATATTATATAGGTAGCCACAGTTATTGCAATCTCAGTACAATGGTCCAGTCATGTCCAGAAGACATGATTTTTCCTTAGCCCTCCCTAGCCTCTGTTTTTTATAGTCTTTCATCCTGCATGTGTGCAATGAGTCTAGAGTGCTATGTGATATAGGTACCCCATTTTGTGTCTGATCAACCTATAGACACTGATACTCTGTATTTTGACCAGTTGAAGGCACTCAACTTTTAAAATGCAAGTGAAAGATGCATGGGTTTCATACTACCCAGAATAAATCAAACCCATTAAAAAGAACTGCCAGGAATGTTTAAATTCATGATTTTGTAGAATTGGATTTCTAGGGGGGAAATCCATAAGGAACAATGGCATTAAAGTTCCATTACCTTCCCTCCCAAGGAGGCCTGCCAGGCACCAGGAACATCCAGGACTTAAGGGATCCCAGGAGTACCCAGGTTAGACTACACCTTGCCTAGCCCCTGCCCTAGCACCTGGGGCATAGCCAGCAGAGGTGAGCTTCACTCTGTCCCATTAGCTCCATTGTCAGGCCCACAGATCTGCCTTCCATCCTGAAGAAGCCTGTGACACCCCAGGAACATTTAGTTCCTCTTGGGACACAACCATCAGAGATCAGCAGAGTATTGTTCCCTGAGCTCCAGTTTCAGACTCAAGACTCTGCCTGCCCCCAGGAGGACTCTTATCAACATCAGGAACATCCAGCCAACAGCAGGGACAACCAAATGGCTAAGGGCCAGAATAAGAACATAGCCAACAAGATCCATGGCAATATGGTACCACCAGAGCCCAGCTACCCTACCTCAGAAAGGCCTGGATATGTTAACAGAGCCAAAGCTCAAGAAGATGGCCTTGAATCCAATCTTATAAAGATGATAGCAGCATTTAAAGAGGAAATAAATAAATCCCTTAAAGAATACAGGAAAACAAAATAAAAAGAGAAGGAAAAGATTAAAATTGTTGAAGACCTCAAAATGGAAATAGCAGCAATAAAGAAAACACCAACTGATAGAATCCTGGATATAGAAAACCTAGGGAAGAGAACAGGAAGGATAGGCACAAACATTACTATAAGATGTGGAAGAGAGAATCTTGGTATAGAAAATATAATGGAAGAAATCATTACTTTAGTCAAAGAACATGTTAAATCTAAAATGTTCCTGACACAAAATAGCTAAGAAATGTGGGACCCTATGAGAAGATCAAACCTAAAAATAATAGGAATAGAAGACTCTCATCTCTAAGGCCCAGGAAATATATTCAACAAAATCATAGAAGAAAAATTCCTCAATCTAAAGAAAGAGATATCTATAAATATGCAAGAAGATTATATTATACCAAATAGATTGGGCCAACAAAGAAAATACTCTTCCCAAATAATGATTAAAACACTAAATGTGGAGAACAAAAAATAATATTAACAGCTGCAAGGAGAAAAGGTCAAGTAACATATAAAGGTAGACCTATCCAAATTATACCCAACTTCTCAACAGAGACCTGAAAAGCCAGAAGGGTTTGAGCCAATATCTTTCAGATCCTAAGAGACCATAGATATCAGACCATACTACTGTACCCAGCAAAATGTTTAATCACCAAGATGAATATGATATTAACAAGATATTCTATGATAAATCCAAATTTAAACAATATCTATCCATAAATCCAGCCCTACAAAAGATTCTAGAAGGATCAATCCAACCAAAGGTGGCTTAATATACCCAAGAGAAGACAGGAGATAAATAATTGAACATGAATGCAGTTCTGAACATGTATGCCCCAAATGCAAGGACACCCACACTGGTAAAAGAAACTTTACTAAAGCTTAAATCACACATCAATATTGTGATTTTATTAATGAAAAATTCCTTACTAAAGCTTAAGTCACACAATAATAGTGGGAGACTTTAACACTCCTCTTTCACCAATGCACAGATCATGAAGACAGACACTAAACTGAGATATAATGAAACTCACAGATGTTATGAATCAAATGGACCTAACAGATATCTACAGAACATTTCACCCAAATGTGAAAAGAATATACCTTCTTCTCAGCACCCCATAGAACCTTCTACAAAATTGACCATATACTCAGTCACAAGAAAGCTTTACTATACACAAGAAAATAGAAATAACTCCTTGTGTCTTATCAGATTACCATGGATTAAAGCTGGACTTCAACAACAACAGAACGAACAGGGAGCCTACAAACTCATGGAAAAAGAACAATTCTGTACTCAATGACAACTGAGCCAGAAAAGAAATGAAGAAATTAAAGATTTCCTAGAATTTAATGAGAATGAAGGCAAAACATTCCCAAATGTATGAGACACAATGAAAGCAGTAGTAAGAGAAAAGTTCATAGCACTAAGTAATTTCATAAAGAAGTTGAAGAGTTCACATACTAACAACTTAATAGTATACCTGAAAGCTCTAGGAAAAAAAAAAAAAAGAAAGACACATAAGAGGCATAAACATCAGGAAATAATCATACTCAGGGATGAAATCAACAATTAGAAACAAAGAGAACAGTACGAAGAATTAATGAAAACCAGAGCTGGTTCTCTGAAAAAGTCAACAAGAGAAAGAAATCTTTGGTCAAACTAACTGAAAGGGAGAGAGACAGTAGATAAATTAATACATTCAGAGATGAAAAAGAGCAACAAGAAATCCCAAGTAATTTTAGGTCTTCTTTTAAAAGTCTGTATTCCACAAAATTGGAAAATCTAAATGAAACTGAAGATTTCTGAAAAGATCCCACTTGCTGAAGTTAAGTCAAGATCAGATAAACTATTTAAATAGTCCTGTAGCCTGTAAGGAGATAGAAGCAGTCCATTAAAAGTCTCCAAGGCAATAAAACCCCAGGGCCAGATAATTTAGGATATAATTCTATCAGACTGTCAATGAAGAGCTAATACCAATACTTCTCAAACTATTCCACAAAATAGAAATATAAGGAACACTGCCAAATTCATTCTTTGAGGCCACATTCACCCTGATACCTGAAACACACAAAGAATCAACAAAAAAATTCAGACCAATTTTGATTATGAACACCGACACAAAAATACTCATAACCCCAAACCAAGAACGCATCAAGAACGTTCTCCATCATGATGAAGTAGGCTTGATCCTAGGGATGCAGGGGTGGTTTAACGTACAAAAATCCATCAATGTAATATACCATATTAAAAAATTGAAAGAAAAAACCACAATAATTTTTTTAGATGCTGAAAAAGCCTTTGACAAAATCTAATACTCTTCATGTTAAAAGTCTTGGAGAGATCAGAGATACAAAGCACATACCAAAACACAATGAAGGCAATATACAGCAAGCCAAGAGCCAACACCAAATTAAATGGAGAGAAACCAAAAGCAAATCCACTAAAATCAGGAACAAGATAAGGCTCTCTGTCCACTCTTTCCATATATCTTCATTATCATTTTTGAACTTCTAGCTAGAACAACTAAAGGAGATCAAGGGGATACAATGGGGGAAGGAAGAACTATCACTATTTGCAGATGATAAGATAGTATACATAAGTGAGCCCAAAATTCTACCAGAAAATTCCTATGGTTTATACACACCTTCAGCAAAGTACTTTGGTAGAAATTTAACTACTACATTACTACTACTACTACTACTACTACTACTACTACTATGAATAATAATAATAAAAACAGTAGAACTGTTTTATACATATGATACACTGGATGAGAATAAAATTAGGGAAACAACACCCTTTACAATTATATTACAAATAATATAAAATATATTGGTGTAACTCTAACCAAGCATGTGGAAGACCTATATGACAAAAACTTCAAGTCTCTGAAGAAAGATATTTAAGAAAAAAAATCAGAAAATGAAAAGATGACCTATGCCCATGAATTGTTATGGTTAACATAGTAAAAATGGCCATCGTGACCAAAAGCAATCTACAGATTCATACAATTCCAATAAAAATTCCAACACAACTCTTCACAGTATTTGCAAGAACAATTCTCAATTTCATATGAAAAAAAAAAAAACAGGACAACTAAAACAATCCTGTACAATAAAAGAACATCTGGAGGTATCACCATCCCTGGTTCCAAGCTCTGCTATAGAGCAATAGTGATAAAAACTACATGATATTGGCATCAAAACAGACAGGTTGCTCAATGGAGTAGAACCAAAGACCTAGAAATAAACCCAACACCTACAGACACTTGAATTTTGAAAAAGATACCAAAACCAAACAATGGAGTAAACTCCTGCCTCGAGAAGCTCTTGGCATGGTATGTTATCACAGGAATAGGGAGATACAAGATGATTGCCTAGTCCAGAATGATCTCTTCCAGAGAAGCCAGAGGAAGCCAGCAAGATTGACAAGGCTGCACAGCTGAGTCCAGCCTGGTGCTCAGTTAGAAGCTGGTGTGTGCTGGGGCTGTGAAGTGAAGCCAATCTTGATGAACGTGCCAAGTGTGATCCCAGAAAGTGAGCTTGTGTGTAAGCATGTGTCTCTGCCTTAACGAAGCTTGTGATCTTGCAGACCCACATCCCCTGCCTGATCTGTAAGGGTGAACTGCTTGACTTTGATCTGGTAAATCATAACCATTGCGGTGATCATCCTTGGGGGTATTTATGTTTCAATTCAGACAAAAATACTGAAGAGACCCACAATTTTCAGAAGAGCTAAAAAGATGGCATCTCTTAAGTATTAAGGACATTTTGTCCCTCTTAAAACAATCAGTCAGCCAGTCAGCCAGCCAGTCAGTCAGTCAGTCAGTCAATAAACTTTATAATTTTTTACCCTGTCCTTTCTCTTTCTTTATGTGAGCTTTGCCAGCAACATTTTACCCTAAATATTTTACCCCCAAATTAGTCTTCAGCTGTTACCAATGTTTCTAAGTCAGCAAATATGACCTATGCCACCTCATTGCTTCCTCAGTTTGTGTTCCTAAAACTGAGAGGCTTACCTTCAGAGTACCCCTCTGTGAGTCAATAAGATGTGATTAAGGAAAGATGATGTTAGCTGAAACAGGCAGAATGCACAGGGCGTGCCCACAGCTGGTCTAACTGCTGCCTGGAACCCACTGCATTGCACATTCAAAGGGACGAGAAGAAGAGAAGATGGACAGGAGACGTCGGCGTAAGTGCCTCCAGCACAGCCTGTAGCAGTGTTTAGAGAGTCTCAACCTTTCAGCTAGGGACCTGGGCAGGAACAACCAATCAGGATAGTGAAAACACAAGGACTGTCCCTAAGCTCCTCTGAGTTCTCTGTTATCTATCTAAGATAAGCCAGCCTGTCACCCAGGTGCCCAGCTCTACTCACAGCTGGGCCCACGAGCTCACAGGCTGGTAATTAAGCTGTGTACTTGGTTTGTTCTTCAGAGGTAGTGGTCACTGGCTTGTTTCCTTGTCCCTGAGTGAAGGCTGTGGAAGGCTGGAATAGAGCAATGGAACAGCCAATGATCTTTCCCAAACCGAGTCTGAACTCTGATCTTTCCTGTCCTCCTCCTCAACACAAGTACTCCCAATTTTCAGGTTTTGAGACTTAACTGGAGTTCCCAGGTTCCCAGGCCTCAGACTTGGACAGGCACTGAACCTCTGGCTTCCCTGTGTGTAGAGTATAGGTGATCTGTCACAGGATCTCCAAACCTCCGTAATCCTGAAAACTTTGACTTATAATGGATCCCACATGGTGTGTGTATGCTCTCTGTTGTTTCTCACCCCACCCATCTCTCCATCCAGCAGGATTGTGTGGAAACCCTGGGGCTGCTCATGAGGTTTCTGGCCTTTTGTATCTCAGGCAGTACTACACACAGCCCCAGCTAGTTCCTCTCTCCAGGCTGGAATGCACTTTTCTATTTAGCCTGTTGCAGTTGTGAGACTTTTAGGTCATTGTGTCAGCATGGATTTGCTTCATTAGAAATGCCCCCAAATAGTCTCTAAATTTGCTGTACCAATTTGTGTTCCTAGTAGTGACATCAGAGAGCGGTCACGGCTGTAGCTCACAGTTTCTTTGGTTTGTGTCTGTTCTGTGGTTCGCTAGCAGACCCTCACGGTTGTGCTTCACATTTTTAGGGCATGAGAAATTGTGAGCTGAGCCTCTGGCTGCATCTTGCTGATATTTGAGTTTCCCTTTCTGTTTATGCTTTCTAGTTCTGGTGTTTATCTCGCTGGTTGTGGCACTTCCTCGAGGTTCTGGTTGTTTATTTCTTTACGGTTTGGGGGTTGCAAATACATTCGCTCTGGAGCATGTCCTAAAACTCTGTTTATGATGCTAAATTTTAATAGAACCCAAATGACCATCCTTCTATTTAAGTTGTGGGTTCTTTTTTTGTCCTTTTAAATTTTTTCAGACAGGTTCGTGCTAAGAGGCTCAGGATGGGCTTGAACTTTCAATTGCCTTGGTTGCACCTTCTAAATGCTTTGAGTACAGATGAGCATTGCTGGATTTATACATTGCAATGTGTGTGCCTGCATGTGTATGCTTGTGTGTGTGTGTGTGTGTGTGTGTGTGTGTGTGTGTGATACTGTCTATCTGTATGTAAGTATAATTCTTTGAAAATTTCATGAATGTATGCAATGCATCTGATCCTAGCCATGCCCCATTTTCTCCTCCCACTTCTTGAGACCTTCCCTTGCCACCTCCTTGTCCTAGTACATCTATGTGCAGACATGACTAACTACAGTCAGAAGTTGACATGCTGTATTTGGAAGTTTGATTTTTTTTAAAAGAGAAAGCTAATACATTCCAGCAGTTATAAAGATGTTCTAGATTTTTGAAAATGTTTTTAAAACTTTTGCCCTTCAAATGTAAAATTAAGGCTCTTAAAATATATAACTGTGCTTGACCATGGCCTGTGTTGACCCAGCATGGTGTGGAAGGCGGACTGCCGGTGATGTAGCTCCAAGTCCAGAAGACAGCATGCCTTTTTTGTTGTTTGTTTTGTGTTTTGTTTTATGAGACAGAGTTTTTCTGTGTAGCCCTGGATCTCCTGGAACTCACTTTATGGAGCAGGCTGGCCTTGAACTCAGATCCAGCTGCCTGACTCCAGAGTGCTGGCTTCAAAGGTATGAATGATCACTGCCTGGCTGAGACATCCTGTCTTAGGAAATAGACTAGAGAATGATAGAGCAGGGTACAAGGTACCATCCTCCAGCTTTCAAGCACAAGCAGACGTTTGGGCACCTGCACATACTGCAATCACATCATACACACCCACAAATATACATACGTGCACACACATGTACATACACATGCACACACATACATATATACACACCCATGTATACACACCCATGTATACATATATACACCCATGCACATATATGTACTTACATACACTTCTGTACTCTCACACACATACACACCCATGAACATGCACAAACATGCACACAGACTTATACACACATATGCATATACACACTCATGCATATACTCATGTATAGGCATATATACATATACACCTATGCACATGTATGCACATACATACATTTCTGTGCTCTCAAACACACATATACACCCATACATATACACATACATAGACCTATGCACACACATGCATATTCATATACACATGCATTCACATATGTACACATGCCTATAAATACACACATAAACACCTGTTCACATATGTTGCTACTAAGATTCCAACCCAGTTCCCCAGTGAAAGAAAGCTCAACTCAAAAGTTAACAAAACAAGCTACAAGCCTAGATTGGGCGGGCCTCCCACTCCACTACTCTGTTTCAATCTATTTTATCCCATACAACTTGTGCTTTCTCCAGGCCCTGAGCTTCTCTCCTTGCCGCCTCTCCCCCTCTCCGTTTCTTCTTCTTTTTTTTTTGTTTCTTCTTTTCGTTGCTCCTCCTCCTCCTGTTTTATACCCCGTAGCTCCTCCCCTAGACTCTCAGCTCCTCCCACTTCCTCCTGCCCAATCATTGGCTCAAGCCTTTATCTAAAAAGTTAAGGTGGGAGAAGGTTCACAAGGCAACTTCTCATCTGCAGCCCCTCTGAGGAGTGGAATTAACATCAAAATACAAGCCCAGGGCTATTCACAACACACATATATGTGCATACACACATTTTGGTGGTCTCACACACACATAACCACCATTCATGCATACATATACACACGTACCTGGACCTATCTACACACAATTTCTGTGCATACACATGTGCATATACACATGCAAACATCTGCACACACATATGTACACAGGATTTATTATATATATGGCTATCTCAGCCTTCCTGCACTTCCTTTGTGTTTTTATTTATTCCCCATCTTTGAAGAGCCCTTTTTCCATGTCTTAGGATAGCTGCATGCAGTTTTCCCTGAAACATAGTAGTCTACCGTGTACCTCAGCTCTCCTTGAGGCTGATCCAACCTCCATTTTCCGGCTGGACCTGGGGGTCTCCGTCCTCATGACTAACTCTCATCATGGGAACCTGTACATGTCTTCAAGCTCAAGCAGTCAACCTTAACTACCCTCTGTGTTTTCCCCTTAGAAGCAATATCCTATATCACAGAGAATTATAAAAACAGCAATGTCCCTTATTAACTGTGTTACTGCAGACCATGGGCCCACTGTGTCAATAGCTCTGCCTCCTCTGTCTCATGTGTAACATGGGGGAACAAGGCTTCCTTCACAGCTTGGCCATGAGAATTAACATATGAACTTGTGGATTTGTGCACACGTGTGTCAGAACATACAGTGTTAGTATAAATCATTGTTGCTTTCATACGCCAACTAGGCTTCAGGTATCCATTGTTACAATACATTATGAAATTGCATAAGGCGAGCAGCTAAACGCCAGTCTGGCCCTCCTTGGCAAGGTTTGCAATGAAGGACCATCTGTTTGGTCTTGATGCCTGTTCCGGAAGAGGTGGGGTGACACAGTGCTCAGTACTGACTTTCCTGGGTTTTGAGTCTCTAGCGGGATGCCCCACGTTCACCCAGTCTTGTCTGCAGCATGCCTCTGCCTACCCTGGATCCTCAGAGACTGAGCTGCAGTATGCCCCACAGTGGGGAGAGCTGGGGCAGCAGCACACACACCCGGCAGCCGTGAGCTTGCCAACTGGAGTGTGACCCAGAGCCACTCTGTAGATGTGTTGCGATTGTCTCCCCAGCTGTTCTCATCAGGGTAATTAATGTAATTAACAATCAAGGCTTTAATTAGAGATGTTTAATGAGAGACACTTAGAATTATCACCCCAAAGTGATCTGAAGAAACAGAGAACTTCTATGGAGTGTCTGCTCAGTACTTCCTGCGTAGCACCTTAGTTAACTTTTGTGGCAATTCTTTAGTGTCAGTACTAAGTTTAAGAACATTTTCACAGACTCCTTAAGGATGAAGATACTCATTGTCTTCTAAGACTACCTTTCCCATGAGCCCTCAACTGCAGAACAGGAGATTCTTTTCATCTAGTACTGAGACCAAATCTTTCTCTCCCTCTGACTCCCATTTTATCTCTACCTCTACCCCACTTGTCTCTATCCTTTTGCTCCTCTCTTATCTCTGTATCTCTATCACCATGTCTCTATTCTCTCTTCTCTTTTCTCCCTCTCTCTCTAACTAGCTTTTTCTATCGTCAATGTGAGCGGACAGCATGAGGGTAGTCATTAGTAAAAGAAGGAGTAGTCACTAAGAACTGAGGCTGAATTTTTAAAATTGTATTTATTTAATTCTTTAGTGTGGTTGGGTGCTGCTGCTGCTGCTGGTGGTGGTGGTGGTGGTGCTGCTGCTGCTGCTGGTGGTGGTGCTGGTGGTGGTGCTGGTGGTGGTGGCAGTGCTGGTGCTGGTGCTGCTGGTGGTGGTGGTGGAGGTGGTGATGGTGCTGCTGCTGGTGGTGGTGGTGGTGGTGCTGCTGCTGCTAGTGGTAGTACTGGTAGTGGGGGGTAGGGGTGCTGGTGCTGGTGCTGGTGGTGCTGGTGGTGTGTAGTATGTTCATGGTGCAGTATATATGTAAAGGTCAGAGAACAATTTTCAGGTGTCAGCCATCTCTTACCACCATGTGATACCAGGGACTGAGCTCAGGTCTTCACACCTGTTGGCAATTTCCCATACTATCTGAGCCGTCTCACTTACCCTGGGCTAGAATGCTAAACCTGTTCTTTTTTTTAAAAGATTTATTTATTTATATGTATTTGAGTACACCATTGCTCTCTTCAGACACACCAGAGAGAGTATCAGATTCCATTATAGATGGTTTTGAGTCACCATGTGGTTGCTGGGAATTGAACACAAGACTGCTGAGTAGTTGGTGCTCTTAACCGCTGAGTCATCTCTCCAGCCCCTAAACTTGTTCTTGAGGCATGCAGAAGCACTAGGTCAAAATTTGTGGCTAAGGCCATCTACTCTGTGATATTTTGTTTCAGCAAGACAAGCTTGCAAAAGCTTCCTTCCTCTTTGGCACGCTGTCTACTGAAGTCCTTGGTGTCTAGATTTTCAGGTCTTAGAAACTTACCTAATGGCTTCATCAACCTGCCACATCCTGGGACTTAAAAGCAGGTACATAGGAACTATGTGGTGTGGAATATATATCTGCTTTGTGGAGAATGTATATCTGCTTTCTTAGGTGCTCCAGAACTAGTGAGCCCAAAGCAAAATCAGAGCATCAGCTGGTCATGAGCCCATTCTCATATCAGGACATCGAGGTCACATTGCTGTCATTAAAGTCATGCTTAAACCTACACACAAAACAGACATGGACCTACTGAGAGCAACATGGGCCACTCTATCATCTGTGGGATGTTCAGGGGTGTGAGCATCCTGGAAATAAAAAAAAAAAAGATACTGAAAATCACTCCTTTATCACAGCATTCTTTGGAACTTTCTGATCATTTAAGTTGCAGCACTTTCTCAGTTTTAAAAAACTAGAATTCATAAGCGTTTAAGAAACTTCACCAAAAGACAGATTTGAGCATACCTTCATTGGGTTAAAATAAAAGCAGAAAGAAAGAAGTTACTCTTACAAGACCTTTTTCATATCTCCATTTTTTTCACCTATGACAGAACCATCTCACATCCTAGAATAAAACCTAAAATATGGTCATGGCTCGAAAAAGACACAGTTCATGTCTAATTTCTAACTTCTTAGAAGTTAGAAGCTTTTAAGTTTGGATTTATGGAATCTTAGATCTAATCTTAATAAAGCATTTCATTGGCTACCAGATCCTGTCTTATCAGATCAAGCATGTCTGAGCTCTGACCATTTCTGATGGAGAAGGATTGTAGTGGAGCCAGGGCCTCTGAGACTGAGGTATGGCTGTGTGGTGGGAGGTGGCCTCATGAGATGCAGTTCAGCCTGTGACCCCAGGCTCGGAGCAGGAACTGGCAGAGACGGAACCCACTGAAAACAGAACCATGTTGTAAAAGTGTAGACGGGCTTGCCTGTGATCTTTCATGGGGTTGACGTCTACAGCAAAGAGCGGTGACCTTGCTTCACTCTCTTCCTGTTCTTAACTAGTAACAGACACAGTCACCTGGGAGCCTCAGGAAGGAGGGGCTGGGGGAGGGGAAGCCACCTCCACAGTGCTCCAGATGAGGCTGACTGCAGCTCAAAGACAGTGTCCCCTTCCGAGGTGTTCAGACACAGCAGCCCTAGCAGAGTGGATGTTTTATTTTTACTTTCAGGAAATGATTTTTTTTTTTTTTTTTGTGATCTCCGAATTCTTCCAGCTCATGAGAAACCTGGGTATTTTTCTTTTCTTCTGAAAACAATGACTTTAAGGCAATGCCACTCAATTAGCTCTACTCCACTGGAGTGGACAAGCCTGGGCTGCTTTTATGGGCTTCCCCTTCCGGACCCCATGAAGCCCTGGTTGAGAATGTCTGCATCAATCATCTTGACTTTTTCTCAAACATAGACCCAGGGAAGGCTTGTGTAGGGAGATCCATGAACTTGGTTGCTTTCTGTCTTACACTGAACAGCCCTATACACTAGATGTGATCATTCTTATTTCAAAAGTGAATTTTACTAAGACCTGAGAGTAGGTCTTAGTAAAATTCCTACCTATGCTCACATCTGTAGAGGCCAGTAAGACCTGTTGTTGGGATGCATACAATGTGTACTGGAGATTAGCTAGAGGCATATTTGTGATATCACAGAGATATCACCATCACTTGGATAGTGGGGAACACTCTGAATTTGAACACCCCTTTTCTGCTGGAGGCTATCTCCTGTCCTCTGTTGTTTACGTAGTTCCAGCTGACACCTTGCTGGTTCCACATCTCAGCAGTTGTCTCTGAAGATCTTCAAGGAAAATCGTTTCACCATCCAATTCATATAACTTTGGCCCAATCCCAAAGGTCTCACACAAGACCTCCACAGATGTGTGGTGCCCTGAAAGAGCATCCATGTGTGCCAGGAGACAGATGCTGAGGAGACTGGACCTGGAGGAGGGGTTCAACTGTGCCTGACAGCCTCTCCCCTCTGCTTATGCAGACTTTTTCCTTATCAGCACTCCGGGTTTGTTCCCGTTTAAAACCTTCCTTACAAAGATCCTTCAGCTGGCTTCTCAGAGTCTACTCAGTCACCAAGATCCTTCTCTGTCTCTAACATTTTTTTCCTGCTCTTGGCATCCCATGGTGCAGAAAGGGGCCAACTTCTAAGGTACATGATAGAAAGGAAGGAACATTTTTTTTGTTCAAGTTTTTTGTGCATTAGAGAATAACATGAATTTTAATTTTAATTTTCTCAGCTATGGGCCAGATAGCCCTTTGCTGGTATAAAGCCACAAAGCAAAAGGTGGCGGTGTTTTCGTGCTGACGTTAATGGCATCTAGCTCTAGGGAGAAGCATCTGGAATACAGCTGAAGTCAAGGCCAGCAGAGCAGGAAGTACATGAAGCCACATAGTGATCGTCATCAGCTCAGCAAAGCCCTCGATGGCCTCTGGGGCTGGGATGTAAGTTACCCGCTGGTGCACACAGTGCAGGATTCAAGGTACGGATGTTTTTATCTTGGCATGCTGGGAGTTGCAATTACTCTTCAAAATCAATTCTTCCAAAATTCCCAAAGCAAGAGGGCAGTGGCTCCTGATCCAGGGTCTGGGGACAGAAGATAGAGGACTGCTCTGTCCGTGAAAATACACTTGCTACTCTTTGTTGGAGAATGTAGCATTTTCTGATGATAACCAGACAGGCCACATCAGGACTTCTATACAAAACTGGAGCACCCTTGCTTGTCTAGGCAGACTTTCCTCCTTGCTCTTTTCTTTTCTCTTCCCTTACCCCTTCTCCTCTTCCTTTCCTTATCTCCTTTTTCCATTCGTCCTCCTCCTCTCCCTGCCCTTCCCCTTCCTCCCTCTATTCTTTACCCTACAATATGAGAAGGAGAACATGCCATTTCTGGTTTCCAAAGGGAAACTTTGCACACAGCCAAAGTCAAAGTTGGAGCACTTGCTCCTGAGATTCAGTGAGCAAAGGTCCTGGCCTTCTGTCCCTAGAGAAAAGCCTTGGTCAAGGTGAGAATGGCCACTACCTCAGGGGAAGATGAAATGGGACCATGAGAGCCCATGCATGTCACAGCAGCCTGTTCAGCAAGACTAAGTTAACTCTGTGTCTTATGTGCCTCCTATATGTGTTATTATGACTATCGCCATCCATATGTGTAAAGGATGGTGTGTTCTGGTTCATGGTGTACATGGAAGAGGCCCTCTTTCTGTCCCAACTCACCTCGGTCACTGTCTGTCTCTGTCTCTTTCTGTCTGTCTGTCTGTCTGTCTGTCTGTCTGTCTGTCTGTCTGTCTTTCTCTGTGTGTGTATCTAATATGTGGTTGTGCATACATGTGTACAGATGCCTATGTGTGCTCATCTGCGCAGGCCCATGTGTATAGCCTAGATATGAAGAATAACATCTTCCTCAGTCACTTTCACCTTTAGTTTTCCACACTGGGTCTCACACTGAACCCTCTCTTTCAGCTAGACTGGTTGGGCAGGCACCTTCCCCCAGAGTCTGCCCGTCTCTCTCTTCCCAGATCACTGGGGTAAGAGGCCTATGCTTCCAAATCTGGGGTTTTTATGCCAGCACTGGAGATCTTGCTCCCTGAGCCATAACTCTAGCCCTAGACTTCATACTTCCTGGTAGCTGGGATTTCTGCTACTTCTCTGTGCATTCTTTTTCCATACTTTTTTTTTCCAGATTGGGGTTTCATTTCCACAAAACCTGAAAGTTACAAAAGAGGTCTTTGTCTTTCCAAGCTGTGCAAGAACACCAGTGTGACGGATGGGGTTCTTTCTAATCCATTGCCTTGACCGCTCAGCCATGACTGCTTTGTTTGTTTGATTTTGAGATAGGGCTTTTCTGTGTTACCCTGGCTGTCCAGGAACTTGGTATGTAGTCCAGGCTGTCTTAGAACTCACAGTGACCCACCCTTCCTCTGCCTTTTGAGTGCTGTGGTTGAAGGCATATAGTTCTTTTTATTAAATAAACCGAGCTTCTGACTGCTTCCCTTGAATCATTTTAAAAAGTGTCTGGGCTTCCAAACATCACTATACCACCACTTCTGGTTGGTATCCCACTCATATAGGTGGGGTCTTCTTCAGACCTCACGTGCAATCACTTCCGGTGCTCCATTCACACACATGGAGTTTGCCCAGACAGGGGTAAGAATGGCTGTTGATCTTGGGGTAACCGACCTGTCCCTTCTGCTGCCCCTGTGCTGCCTGCTTTTCTGAATGCTTAGACTCTGACATCTAGCTGCCCTGTACTCTGCTAACTACTCAAAGTTCACAGCCACCAGAACTGGATTCCATTTTCTTGTGCCACCCTTAAACCCTGGCAGCTCAGGAAATGTCTGAGCAGAGGGAGCTATGAATCCTTGTGTAGCCCACCCTCCATCTTACCCTTGGAGTATGGAGATACAGGAAGAGGTTTGGGGTGGGCACAGGTACAGCATGGGTCGGCTGAACTTCAGGACTGAGTTTTGTGACTGAGCCATCAGCATCAGGTATATTGCCCCTGGCTGACAATGTGTTTATGATATAGCCAGAAGTACCAGCATATGTAGACATTAATTGCTATACTTTAAAAGTATTAAGTGTGTATTAATTACTTTTTTATTGCTGTGACAAAATATCATGGTCAGGGTAACTTATACAAGTATGGGTTTATCTTGAGCGTATGGTTCTAGAGAGTGAAAAGTTCATCCATTATTGCATTAGGGAAGCATGGAAGCCATCACCAGGCACGGCAGCAGGAGCCGAAAGCTCGCATCTCCAACCATAAGCAGAAAGCAGATACAGCACACTGGAAATGGCCGATGGCTTAGAAACCTCAAAACCCACCTCCCACCTTCCTCTACCAAGGCTGCACATCCTAACTCTAACCAACCCTAAACAGTCTCACCAGCAGGGACCAAGTGTTACCCGTCCAAGCATCTGAAAGACATCTCCTTCAAACCACCACATAGGGGGATCTGAATGTCAAGCTGGCCTAAAGGAGATGTATCTAGATGGTTGCTGAAGCAAGAGAGATGTCCCTATCACCAAGCATGGTGGCAAAGGCACGGTTGGGGTGATGATGGCTAGACAAAATCTTCATGCATCAACTCTTAGAACACTAGATGCTGAAAAGCATGAAGCTGGTGGAAGGACAATCAATTTGAAGTACCCTGGCTCTCTGGTTGTGAAGTCCCTGAACTGGCGACATAACCTACACAGCTGTACAGCCACTATCATTTGACCCTTATGACCTCGTGTGGACCAATAGGAGTGCAGTTTTATACATGCTAGTAGAGTTTTAATGATATTGTCAAAAATGTCATGAATGATATATTTTTTATTATTTTTATTATCTTCTATATTCTTTGTTTACATTCCAAATGATTTTCCCTTTCCTGGTTCCCTCCTCCCCCTAAGTCCCATAAGCCCTCTTCCCTCCGCCCATTCCCCAATCAACCCCCTTCCACTTCTCTGTCCTGACAATCCCCTACAAAAACCACATGAATGATATATTTTTGAGAAATGAAATTTCACTGGAAGGTTTTCTTATCCAAAATACTTAGGCTTATGCTATGGATTTTCAATTTCGATGGACTCTTAGCTTTTTCTTTTTGTTCCTAACTTGATTATCTTGTATCGTAGTTAGATTGCCAAGCTCTGGTGTGATCTCAGCTAGAATGTTTATGAAAAGTTGTAGATATCATGCTTAAAGCTGAAATTAAAGGTTTGTCAAAAAAAATCCATGTTTGAACCAAATGTTTTAATTTGTTTGGTTTGGTTTTGTTTTCTAAATCTAGTGGGATGGCTTTAGGATCCCAGAGACAGGAAGATACATCTTTCTGGCCCACAAGACAATTCCCACAGCAGGAGTCACAGGGTTTGGTTGTATCTGAAGGGGAAAGAGGTTCTGTTTCCTCATAGCTTCTCCTTGGTGGGCCTTGTCTAGGTGCCCCTGCCTGAGGCAGACTCATGGCATTCCACCATGCCAGGAGACGTCTCTGAAACAAAAATAGGGCTCACAGTCAGCATCAGAACCAAGCTCCTCGAGTTTCATTTTCTCTTTCTGACCCTATATGAGATTTAGGCTGCTTCAAACATCAGGTCCACTCTTAGGAATATTTCCCATGATAGAATAATCCGCATGAGTTTTTTTTTTTTTTTGAGGATTATACCAAAAAATAAAAAGTGGTTTGACTGACATCCATGCAGGTTCATTATGGCAACAATCTGGAAAGTTCTCTGTTTGAGGTACTATCTCTAAGGCTATAGTTTGTGTGACTGTGTGAATGTGTAAGTGTGTGGTATGTGAGTGGTGTGTGTGTGTGTGTGTGTGTGTGTGTGTGTGTGTTTTGAAATGTTATCATTGCTATAATAAAAAAAAACTTACATATTAGCCCTAAATAAACCTGTGCATGGAACTTTATTACTGACCCACAGAACAGTTTTGAGAACTCAGTAAGGGTTGATTGGGATATGTTTCATGCCATACAAACATCATCCATTAAAGAAATCACAAGGAGTTAAAAGAATGCAGAATGTATTTCCAGAATCTTTACACATAACTTCTTGGAACTTATGAGGCCCCAACTTGGGCCCAAGCTCAGCAACAGATAAAGAGACAGGGATATGGTAAGACAGACTCCTTTCCCACAAGATGCTCAGTCTGGTGAGAAGGAAGGGGGAACATGTGTTACCATGAAGTCTGTTAGTTACCATCTGGAGATCTGTGTCATTTGTGAGGGTGCAGCCAGAGTGGGTGAACAAGGAAGCTGTGTGAGTAGTGGAGTTTTCAGACTGGAGAGAGATGCCAGGGATGAAGCAGGCATATAGAATAGCTTTGGTACAGGCCTGGGGCAGACGGGCTGCCTGCCTGACAGAGGACAGAAACGTGTACAAAGACAGAATACCAACAACAGGACAATATGCAGCAGCTCTCGTGGGTTCTACTGAGCAGATCTGCCTTGAAGTCCCTAGAAAACTGTCATCTACACTATGCAAAACTAGGCATAACGACTTTCTATTTATTAATGTGTATTTTATTTGTATGTGCCCATCGGTGCATGCATGTAGAGGCCAGAGAACAACCTCAGATGTTGCTCCTCAGGATACTACTACATTTTGAGACAGGCTCTAGATATGGTTGGCTAGTAAGCCCTCAAAATATGCTTGTCTCTGTCTGTCCAGTCCTGGGATTTCAAGTGTGCACTCACAACAACTGATGTTTTTATGTGGGTTCTGTGGCTCAGAATCAGGGCCTTGTCTTTGCATGGCAAGGACTTTACCAATTGAGCTATATTCCCAGCCCCTGGAGATCTCTTTTTGATTAAGTTTCTCAAAATTGCATGATAGCAGCTCCTGGCTGCACAGATAGGGAGGACTTCCTACCTCCTCTGCGGTCAACCATGGATAGTGTATTACCTGCTATGCATACCACTCTGCAAGAATGCAAATTCTGTGTCTGTCCAGCCACACGTTGTTACTGGAAACTTGGAAAAAAGGCTAATGTAACTGTAGACTTGATTTTTAATTATAAATATAATTATATTCCATTCTAATCATTTAAAATGTAAATAGCCACATGTAATTAGTGGTTACTGTACTAGACATTATAAAATATATTTCAAGTGTATTTCCTTATCCCAGCTCTAGCAATTTTTATTGTATTCTCCCCCTCATTATCTTGTCACTGTTTGCCTAATCATTATCAACAAATAAATAAATAAATGCTATGTTTAGAAAGCTCAGAGGATTTCTAAGTCACCAGTCCTGATATGGGTGTGCCTCTTTGAATCTTCTGCAAAAGCTGCAAGGTTTGGGGCATCTACCATGAGAAAGCATAATGAGTGACAAGTTTCATGCTCAGGGAACAGATAACTTTGTGTTTAAAGGACTCTAGTGTAGCCCTGGAGTCTTATACAAAGTTGTGTGTGAGTGCCCATGGGTGGATGTACAGAGAGGAACAGCCTAGCAGTGCATAGCATGAGAGTATTAGTTAAGGCAGAAAGACCCATCTTGACTATCAGCTGGGATCTTGGACTGTATAAGACAGAGAAAGTGATCTGAGCACTAGTGTGACTTTCTCTCTCTACTTCATGTTTGTAGATGCTTCAAGCTTCTGCCATTTTGCTTTACCTGGCCATGGTAGCCAGTGCCCATTAACTGTGAGCCTGAATCAACCCTTTTCCCCTTGCAATTATTAGTTCTGCAGGTGAGGATGGAACACCCAGAGTAAAGGAAGCAATGGCATGCTTAGGCCAATAGCGATGCAAACCCAAGTCTTAAAAAGCATTTTCTGTGTAAGGACAATGACTTTGAAAAGGATCAGGAAGAGAGTTCTAGGAAGATTGTTGACACTCCACCTTGTTCATCCTTCTGAGTCTCAGTGCCACAGCCAGTGTTGGGTCTGTGTCTATGGCCAACAAGCCCATTCTCTGGTTTCCTATCATCTCCTCAACTACTGGTGAGAGATGCAAAACATCTTGAAATCAGTCAGATGCTTATATGAAAACATCAGTTATGTCCTAAAATTCTCCCAATTCATAATTGTCCTAAACAGCTGGTTCACACATGTCTAAACACTGCCCACTGGCCTTACCACCATTCTCTGCATATGCAGGCTCCATGTATTTATTTGTACATTTTATCTGCATTTCCTATCTTGCTCTTCCATTCTAAGGCAATTCTATTTATGAACAGGCTCCACCTATTCAGATAGCATATGGAGGAAAAAATGTCTGATCCCTGGAAGTCAATACTCATGGATATGTTTACTCCTGTTGCCACAGGCATAGACATTACTGAAAAGATCTGAGTGGGGGATTATTTGGCAGGTAACATTGCTGGGAGCAGAGTCAGTAAAGTAGTTGTCTACCAGGGAAGTTAACTCAGCCTTATTCCATTGGGGCGATATGAGTACCAGTGTAGACTGTGTCTCAATGTTCATTTGCTACAGATGTAAGGATACTGGGATACATGGAGTCATTTGTTCAAGGGGCACCATATCAGTAAATGTTACCTTGACACTTCCAGCCTATATACAGACAGACAAAATTGCTCTTCTAGAGGATTCACTTTGAGTCCCAGCATCCACATGTTGGCTCACAGCAATGTGCAACTTTAGTTCCAGGGGATTTGGCACCTTCTTCTGATCTTCATAACAATTAGCCATGCACATGATACACATCTTAACTAGGGCTTTATTGCTGTGAAGAAATATCATGACCAAGGCAACTCTTGTAAAGGAAAACATTTAATTCGGGCTGGCTTACAGTTTCAGAGTTTTCGTCCATTATCATCATGGTGGGAGCATGGTAGCATGCAGGCAGACATGGTTCTAGAGAAGACATCTTGATCCAAATACAGTAGCAGAAGACTGTGCCTGGATGTAGCTTAAGCATAGGAGACCTACACGGCCACCCCAATAGTGGCATACTCCAACAAGGCCACACCTTCTAATAGTACCACTCACCACAGACCAAGAATTGAAACACCTGAGTCTATGGGGGCAATACCTATTCAAACCACCACAGTATGCATGCATACTTACAGGCAAAAAAAAATCAATACACACACAATATGATAAAAATAAAAATATGTTATATAATTGTAGATTCTAGTGATTTGATATTGGCATGGCTTATGCTTTAAGAATTTGAGGATTGGTGATATAGCCAGGTTCTGACACTGGCATTGAGTTAGCATCACATGTCCTTGGGCATATACTTGGCATTTCTGAGCCTTGATTTCCCAGCATACTTTGTGATTGAGGACATCATGACAGCAACAGTGATGGCACTGTCACTGTTCAGTCGAAACTAAAGATGCTGCACATGTGCTGAATGATGGCAACCTGTTTCTTCCCCTGGAAGGGAAGTCTTTGTGCCCTTGGCTCTGCTGGTTGCCTCAGACATGATAATAGCTAGAAAAAAAATCTTGCCCGTTTTGGCTCAATGATGAAACAACTTGATTTCGAGGTCATATTCATTCCTTTCAAAGGCGGATGGCTTGCCTCTTTGTATGTGGGTCACTCCAAAGTTTTTTTTTTTTTTTTTTTTTTGAGACAAATGATCTTTAAAGCACACTGGATATCTCTTGGAACTATCAGAAATACATATAGCAAGTTCATCAACAGGAGATCTTGATACACATAGATTAGCTTGAACCTGAGCTAGCATTTGCACAATGGTGGTACTTTAGTCCTTGTATTGGGAAGTGAGAGCGGCATGGGAAAAGGATGGATGACCTTGGTGTAGATAGAGTTACATCCTCTCAAGCAGGTCCACAATGGCAAGTGATTCCCTTCTACCCTGCTCCTCTCCAGCAGTGAAACGTACCACCCAGAGTCACCTTGCTTGTGAAAACAAAGAAACAGACAAACACCAACTTGGTAAACGGCACAGATCTGGTCTACAAACACATGGTGAATCCCAGTAGAAAAGGTGTGAACTTTGAGTTCCCTTCACTCAATCTGGGTGAAGGGAACCACTTGCAACAGGAAAGTATTTTAACCTTGGGTGTCTTCCAGGCTTGTAAAGAAGATGGGCCTCCCAGTCACATTCCAGCTCTGCCTCTCACTAGTTGAACAAGATAGCTTATCTTTTTATCTTGAGTTTTTATATAAAAAGAGAACGAAAACATCAACTTTACACGATTATTGTGAGGCTTAGTGATATCTTATAAAATTCTTGGCACAGACACTGTGCTTAATAAATTGCAGGCATCTCTGTGCCTTTCAGACATTTCTTCTGAGTTAGCCAGCGTCCCCAGAACTTTCACATGTCTACAGTCAACTGTACTAACTGCTTCATAAATGAGGTATTTTTCCCCCTGATTTTTCCCTTCCTAATCCTTATGTTCACAGTTTCCATCTTGCTTTTAGAGGTACTTTTGAGTTTTCTTTCTTTTAGCTCTTTCAATTATTTCATTGTCTATAGCCAAAACCAACTGGTCTACCTTCACTATATCACTGACACATATAGACTGTTATGAATTTTCCAAAGCCTCAGTTCATCCAGCATCAGCTTTAAACAGTTTCAGGAAAAGCACAGCCTTAACTCTAAGAGTGCCAAGTTAGGAAGATTGTTGGGAAAATGGTAATATTAGCCTAGAAACTTGCAGCAAAAAAGATTGGAAGAAAATAAAATAATATTTGAGCCCATCAAAGAATGTAATAAAATCAACCCCCTGAAATCATGACTAATGAATTCACTTAGTTTTTTTTCTGAAGCATAAATTTCCTAAATATAATTTTAGCAATGGTTTCTATGGATCAGTATATTTTCAAAACAAGCTAAGCTTTAATCTTTGCCTGATTATCTACAAAAGTACAGTAAATATAGTGACCTAAGATACAAACTCTTTTTAAGTTTATTTTCCTGAAGTTTTTTTATATTAAATAACAATTTAAACTCTCAAAGGCTACTCAAAACAAGGAAGCTAAGCCCAGACTCACCACTAAACTGGGTTGGATACCTTTCCAAAGGTTGTGAGTATCTTAGCTCTTAACAGGAAGGGACATTTCTCAACACATCTAAGAAACACATGTCAATTGCAGAGTCAAGGTCCTAGTCAGTTTTCCCCCAAATTCTTTACTGGTTGCATAAATCACACATTATTTATGTAAAACTCTCTGATTATATCTGACGGCATGAAAATCTAGTCAACACAGTGTGTATTGGACTTTTCTGTTGCTGTGATAAAACACCATGACCAAGGCAGTTCCGAGAAGAAAGAATTTATTTTAGTTGATGAGAGTCCATTATGTCGAAACATCAGGGTCGACCAGTGGCTGGCATGGATGGCTTCAGGAGCAGGAGCAGGAGGCTGAGAGCAGCGAGAGAACTGAAAGTGGCTACAGGTTTTAAATCTCAAAGCCTGACACCAGGACACTAATGACATGCTTCCTCCAGCAAAGATGAACCACTTAAACCTCCCCAGATAGCACAACCAAATGGGAGACAAGTGTTGAAACACCCGAGACCATGAGGGACAGCCTCAGTCAACCACTATATATGCTGAACTAACAACTGTTTTCAAATTTCATCATGTTATATGCTCAGAAAGATTTTGAACTTATGCCAGTAACCCAGGGGCAAAAAAAAATACCATTCTCTCACTATTTCTGTAGTGTACAAGTTAGGAAAAACGCTTGCATGATTCAAGAATGTCTCCAAATGTGTGCCTCATCCATTAGCTGTGTGGAGTCAGACCCTCCACCAGGTCTGAAAAAAAAATACAGCATAAAAAGAACCAATAATATTTTAAACTAAAATAATGTAATGGTATAGGTACATGCAGCTCAGTGCTCAAACACTAAGCTTGTGTGAAGTCATGGCTCTGCGCCCCTCAAAGGGAAAAAAATCACAAAAGAAAATTAATTAACTTAATCAGCTCAGTTCCACATAGTCATTTCTTGCTCTGCTTTCAGTTTGACTAGCATTTCTGGAGGCTAAAATTTCCATTAGTGTTTTGGAAGGCATGTGCACTCCCCAATCTACTGGTACCATCTCAGTTAGGGTTCTGCACAGTTGTGTGTGTGTGTGTGTGTGTGTGTGTGCGCGCATGTGTGTGACCCTCCTAAAAGTCATAGCTTTTTAAGGCCAGAGGTGACTACAGAGGATTTCTGGATGTATAAGAATAAAGCAGTTAATTGGTCAATGAAACAGGAAGTGGCCATGCTCTAGATCATATGGGTGTTTGAGTTCATGACATAGTTAGCAAGGAAATGTGATGACATCTGTGCCTCTGTATTCCCATAAATCCTGCCTAATAAACATACTGTGAAAAGTCCCAAATATTCTTGTCATTTGAGAATGAGGTTACCCAACATTTTAAGTCACATGACATAGAGTTACAAAACATAGTTACTATAAAGCCACAGCTACTGCTACTATGTCTTTAGGTTCACTGGATTCTTTTCCCCTTACAGAAATGGGTGTAATCAATAGCCAGAGATTGCCAAGTCACTTACCAAGTCATAAATTAACTCCATTCAACTTTGATGTTGTTTAACTCTATACCCCAGTTCTGTATATAACAATACCTTTCAAAATTATACCAACATGAATTGAAACATTCATTATAAATCATTGTGCTTAGTTTCCTCATTAGCTTGGGGTGCAAATTCTCAGGAAGCAACCCATGGCACACATGCAGCAAAGCCATATTTCTGTAGCAGCGTCCTTCACATTGTTACAATGGGATTGATTCTAAATGGTTCCTCCATACTGTCAGCAAGAGGACTATGGCTTTTGAGAGCTCTTGAGACTAGGTGAGTTGGAGAGCTCCTGTCTGGGACTGAATACGCTTGATATTTACAGAGGAGGCTGCGATGCACTTATGCCATCATCTAGAGACTACAGAGTTTTGATATGAAATGTGAAGAATTAAGAAGCAATTACTTCTTGTGACTGTGTAACTAGAAGCCATAGCGATTTGGAAAGGTTCATTATGCAGCGTCTATATCCTGATTTTTCCATTCCTAAGCAAACTAATTTTTTTGTGGGAATTAAAAGCTCTAAGTGTGCTGTTGTGAGGTTGAGAATGCTCAAGGGCTTCTGTCTACAGCATCACATTGTGAACAAGCACTGCTTCCCAGCAGTGGGACAATGTGAGTACTGCACAATCCATCTGAGCATCTTAGAACACTCTGAGTTCAGACGTGCATCTGTTAGTGAACTTTTCCTTGGGATTTCTAAGAGTAGGGGTGTGTCTATGACTTTCTTGTTGCTTTGATAAAACACCAGGACCAGAAGTCACTCATGGATGGAACAGTCATTTTGGCATTTGGTTCTAGAGAGCTAGTCCATAATGGCAGGGAGGCCTGGTTACAGGTGGCTGGAACACGAAGAAAAGAGATTACATCTTCATGTATATATAAGAAGTGAAATAAGGCTAACAACACTCAAAGCCCACCTGCCCCCACCCCTATGATAAACTTCCTCCAGAATGGCTCCACCTTCTGAAGATTCCATGACTTTCCCAAACAGCATCACCAACTGGGGACCAAGTATCCAGACACCAGATCCCATAGGGGGGCATTTCTCATTCAAACCACCACAGAGGATAACTTAATTCTTCCATTTTATCAGACACTGTTTGAGTTCTATATTGCAAGTATACCCTTTACCTTTTCTGGTGGACAGACGTGTTCATGAGGATGCATACATGTATGATAGAGTTGAGTATGGTGAGGTTTTTGACATAAGGTATTGTGGAGGCTATGTTCCTGACTGTGGTATTCAGTTGAATAAAACAGACAAATGTGCATGCTAGAGCAGAGGATTTGAACCTGTAGGCAACAACCCTGGGGGGGGAGGATTTACATATCAGATATCCTGCATATCAGATACTTATACTATCATTTGTGACAGTATCAAAATTTCCATTATGAAATAGTAACAAAACAATTTTATGGGTGAGCGGACACCACATCAAGAGGAACTGTATTAAGGGTCACAGCATTAGGGGTGTTGAGAACCACTGTGCTAGATGAATCCATTGTTCTATGTGACATGAGCACACAGGAATCCTATTAGCTGTCCCCAACAGGGCTGGCATGGAGTAACTCCCTTCAAGTGTTGATCAACCCTGGTCATACTTCATCTTGCACCTTGGCATGTCTCTTTATGATAACAAACAAAATCGGGAAATCTTGGATCTATGTCTTGAGTAGAGCAGTCTCCCACCCCCAACTCCCCCACCACACCTTTAGCAATGGGAACATACCATACAAGAAAATATGCAGGCATGCTTTTGCAATAACAATGAAAACCTCTTGTTTTAAAAGCACAAGTGAATCACCCAGGAGTTCACTAGACATTTCTCTCCTTTACATCAGAGAATAGGAACTAGAAAGAAGATATGGCATTGCTCATTCATTCATTCTACAAATCTTTGAAACACCACTAAAGCTACAGTACTGAGGGTAATATCCACAGACAAGTAAGAAAACAGTATTACCCATTTAGAAGCTTTGGTCCAATGGTCCTTCTAGCTTGGCTTGACCTGCTATAGTCAGATGGAGACTCAGAGTGCAATGGCTTGTTTGAACTTGTTTGGAAAGAAGATGTCTTGATAGTGTATCAGAATGGTTAGGCAGTGATGAAATGGATGCTTTGAATACTTATCCCAACCAAATGGTTCCCCCTCCCCCCTTTGTAATGGCATGCTTCTGCTTTTGGGTGTCTTTTAGCACGCAGGAGAGCCTTTGTTTGCTTTAGTGGGTGGTTTAGACATGGACATTCCTCATTGTATGCTTAAATGAATTCCAGCAGAATGTTAGGCTTAAGTTCTTTTTTCTTTCCCGTCTGCGGTTGATCTTTACTAGTCCCTAAGCTTATGTCATTCATTTTAAAGTCATTAGTTAAAATAAAAACAGAAACACTTGGGCTTGAAAGCACACAGAATTATTTCATGTACAATTTCCAGGAGAAACCCCTTTGTTGCCTGAAAGAGCAGAACCTGGACCTCAGTGAAGCTTCTGGACTGACTGAGTGAATGGCGTAACTCTTCCTGCACAGATGGCTGGAAAAGCCAGCAGGGTGCTGCTGAGGGCCTGGCTTTCCCCACGGCTGGCTTTCTCACTGCCCCCATCCACTCACTGTATCAGAACAAGTGCTTACAAAACCAAGCCTTGTGCTTTCCTTAGTTACCCTTCATGTTGCTCTGGTAAAAATTCTTCTGATAAAAGTAACATGAAGGAGAAAAGGTTTAATTCAGCTTCATTCAGAGGTATAGGTTATAATGGTGGGGAGGTCAAGACAGCAGGATCTGGGAACAATGAGTCATGGCACACCCACAAGCAGGAAGCAGAGAGTAATTAATTCAGGCTGGTGTTCAACTCAGTTTCTCTAGTTTATGAAATCCAAGATTTTCTGAGAGGGGAATGGTCCTATTTATAGTTACAGTGGGTTTTCCAATATAATCAAGTTGATTACCAATGGCCATGTCCAAAAACCCACCTTATGGATGATCCTAGATTCTTTCAAAGTGATAATCAACATCAACCATCATTTTTGTATGTGCATATATCTATCTATATCTATATCTATATCTATATCTATATCTATATCTATATCTATATCTATATCTATATCTATCTACTCCTACCCTTATATACACATACAAACACACACATACATATATATAAATTTATATCCAATAAATTTGTATAATAATTTGTATATAAATTATTTTTATATATAAATTTACATATCTAGTTGACTCCATGATTCAGATAATAATGGTAATATTAGCAATGCCCTGCTGTTCCTTGGTGTCTTTCTCCTATGAAGAAGTAAAGGCCACTGTATATTCAAGACCATGTAGAGACCAGTGTTCATAGCCCTTTCCCAAAACTGAGGCCATCATTGGGGTCATAACAAACCATCCTTAATAAAACTTAACAGATACCAGAGTGTGTGTTTAATTGAGTGAATGAAGGAGTCGGGAAGTTTTAAACAATCTTTCCTTAAGCCCAGAAGCTACTGTGAAGAATGAGAGGGAGTGACTGCTCTCCTCCTCCTTTGCTTTGCACTGTCCACAGCTTCAAGTGTGTTCTAGCTTCAGTCCCAAGCATAGGTGAGAACTGCTCACACATGCTGTGCTGATGTGTCTTCCATGTCATCTCTAGGCAGCTGCCATTCACTCTGACCAACATCACATTTCCTGGCTTTGTGAAATGTCCCTTACTTCTTTCTGGGCAAGCGTACTTGAGTCCCTGTTCAGGACTGCCCTAATACGTCTCCCAAAATGCCTGCCACAAGTTCTGTGACATGGCTACTCAATACTCATATTTGATCTTCAGCCTAAAACTTAGAGTGTGGTTTCTTTTTCTTCAGCATCTTCTTCCTGTCACTCTTCCTTAGAGCAGTGGTTCTCTACTTTCCTAAAGTTGTGAACCACTTATACAGTTCCTTCTTCATGTTGTGGTGACCTCCTACCATAAAATTGTTTTGTTTTCTACTTTATAATTCTAATTTTGCTGCTGTTGTGAATCATAATGTAAACGTTTGTGTTTTCTGATGGTCTTAGGTGATATCTATGAAAGGGTTGTTCTACTCTCAAAAGGTTGAGAACCACTGTTTTAGATGACAGTGGTCTATGTCAGAAGCCCTCATTCTGTCTCTCCATTTACTGTGTGAGCATTTTTGCTCCTCCTATATTCCTTGATGTCTCAGTTAAATTATGAAGGATGTCATGGAGACAAGGGGAAGCAGGATGGATAGTAGACACAGTAAGGAACTACAGAGGACCAGGAAGATAGCTAATCACATATCCTAATGTAGAACTGGGGAGGCAGACAGATCAGCCATTAAGATCATCCCATGCTCTTGCAGAGGACCTGAGTTCAGTTCCCAGCATGCATGTCCGGTAGCTCACTCCCACCTACAACTAACTCTGGGGGATCCAATATTCTCCTCTGGCCTCCATAGATACCTGCACACATATGGTGCGCGCGCGCACACACACACACACACACACACATACACACACATGCACACACACAAACAAACAAATACACAGACACAGACACACACAGACAAGCATGTACATACACAAAGTAATAAATACATCCATCCATCTATTTTTTTAAAAAAAATTCTCTTGGATTAGTGCTTCTGCATAGTATTAATTAATGGTATAATTCTTTTCTTCCCTTACAGGGGACTTTATAATAAAACTCATCTTGGATATTTTCTAGGTGTCACTCTGACAGCAATAACTTGTGGAAGCACTCCAGCAATTATTTTTTTCCTGCTCAAGAGAACCTTTGGAACTCAGTTTGCAAATCCACTGACATGAGTTAAGCCCCGTGTTTTATGTTAAGGGGACTGAAGTGCAGAAATGTGATTGAACCATTCCACAGTCATACAACTACTTATGAGCAGAGCAAGCATCGCACTCCATTCTGCCTGAACCCTCCTCCTGAGCCACTGCCACCCCTGGATGCTGTGATTCAGTGTTCTGGTGATGAACTTCCATGTCGTGTCTTCTTTACTAAGGGAAGTGGAAATCTACCCCTCTTCTTGCTTCTGTCCTAAAATGGTGTCCCTACATCTGACACTAAAAGAAAAAGCCCCACCCACATCTAAGATAAACCCTCCCCACCCCTGCTTCCTGCCACGCAGTAATGTGCAGCAAGTGCTTTCCAGGACTGGAGCACATGTCCTGATGCTCTTTATGGAAACTTCTGGGTGGCCCTCAGGAATAGTTCTAACTGGAACACCATGCCTTGTTCCAGTTAGTCTGAAGGTTTCCCACAGACACAGCCACTAAGTGCCACCTGCAGGGTGCTGGATATGACCTGCACCTGGCGTAGACTACTGATTTGGTGAAATCTGAACTTACAATTTCTCCTCTTCTACCAGCCTTCAGACTGTACCGACTGGCGTGTTCAGTTTCTTCTGCCCGGGCGCCAAGCCTCATGTGCATCTGTGTGCACTGGGGACCATTTCCTTGTGTCAATGTGGTGGCTGCAAAGCTGTTTCTGATTGTAAGCTCACAGAAGTTGAAATGTTGAGTCCTGCTGACTTTGTAGGGCTTCTACTGCAGAGCCACGTGGGTGTGGGTGTCCTGGGACCATGATGATTTTCGCCTGGCATGGGAAAAGCAAAGTTTGCTACTTGCCATCAGCAGCATGGAATTTAGACCAAATCTGGGGCTAGACAGGCACATTTATCCTTCAAAAGAAGTTGGGGGAAAGTAGAATATTAAGCTGGATGCAAAAGGCAGTTCGATGTCAGCCTCGTCTTCCCACCCCATCTCTGACTTCTTCAAAAATCCGACACAGCCTCTCAGTTCGAGGTATTTACTTAAATCGCCTGTTTCCTTTGACCCAACACTCAGGACCTGGTTTTAGACTCTGCATGTCCATCAACCTTCTCCAATATGCTCTCTCACTTGGCTTGAGCTGTTATGTTCTGTGTTGCAGGCTCGTCAGGTGTGTCTAGAGGAAAGCCACAGCCTGTTCCCTGCTCTCTCTCCCGCAGAACCTCTCACTTCTCCTCCTGACCCCTGACACTCTCATTTTGGCACTCATGTGGCCCTTCCTGACTCCACTACACTCCCTTTGCCTAGCTGAAGCCCTTCGCTGACTCCTGCTTTCTGAGGCCCAGGAAAATGGAGTGAAGCTCAAAGCTTCCATACCCATGAGTTCAGGTTATAAAACTTCTAGAAACCACATGCTAAGATTAGAACTCCCAGAACGGGTCTCTAATAAGAGAATGTGTTCCTTGTCTTGGTTTTTCATTACAATGGAGCCCAGCACAGGCAATTCTCTGTAGGAAAAGCCCCGTCATCATCTTACAGGGCCACTTGCTCTGCTTCCAGTCCCAGGTTTAGCCACCATTGCCGAGTAAATTGTCACTTCCAAGGAACCTGTGCTTTCTCAGACAGACTTTGTCCCAATATATGTGTCTTACTGGGAAGCTGTAGTGCACAAAATATTTGTTCTTGTGTCTCCGCTCAGTCACAGCATAAGTAGCACGACCCCACCCAGTTGACTGATAGGAAAACAGAAGGACCCATACCTATTGCTTTTAAAAATCATTTCAATTTTTAGAAATCACGAGATACTTTTCTGCAGGCAAAATTTTCTAGGTTTGTCTGGATGGCAACCCATCGTCCTGTATTGCTATTCCCACTGACTATAGATCAAAAAGCTTAAAATGGACAGAGAATAGATTGGATGTCTAGTCTATGAACACGACCAAGATAATGATGGATGAGTCCATCATGAAAGTCCACAGGTAGATGGGCTACCCACGATGCTATCTCTGAGGTAGCAGCAAGTCCACACTCCTTATGGGCTATGTTAGTAGAAAAACCTCTTATCACCCATCAATAGCACACATAGCAAAATAAAGTAGAGTTTCTACGTGGAATAACTCCAGTGTCCTAGGTGACTTTCTGCCTGTGGCTTCTGTATATCACCTACTCCTCAACCCTCCCACAGTCCGTTTCTCACGTTTCTCACGTAGGAAATCTTTCCCAACATGGGAGGTACAGGCCTGTTGCGGCCATGTTTTCTGAGAGAATAATGACTCCCACCCCACAGTGAAATTTACCCTTTCTCACAGATCCAGGCAGAGCAGGATATGTATTCACTATGGGGAACATCATATAACTGGCCACTGGTTTATCCCCTGCTGCCCAAAAGAAATTATACCTATGACCCATATAAGCTCAAATGGGGCCAACTGTACCTAGCCAGTGATCTAGGCACTGGATTTGAATTTTCTTCCAATAATGCCCAGGAAAGAGGTAAATTGCTGCAGACCTCTGTTGAAAATTACAGCTCGCAGACTTTTCTTTGAAAGCCCTGGGTTGTGCCAGCAATCAGAAGTCCTTCTCAAGTTGTCCTCTCTCTCTGAGCCTGTGTGCCCTGGACCCTCCTGCTCCCTCTTCCTAGGAATTGTGTGTCCCTAACCTTTATTAGAAGTTAGTTCTCAGAACTGCTCTGTGCACATTGCTTCCAGCACCATCCACGTTTTCTGTGTGGACATGGGCAAGTGTCTACCAGGGAGGGGATAGACTTGACTCTCAGCCCCATCAGTCACTGACTGTGAACAGTTGGATGCTGATCCCTTGAAGTTGTTGTTTTCCATCTATTGCCCAGCTCTATAATCTGGTTCATAGTATGCTCTTGTAAGTTCGGAAGTACAAAACCATCTAACAGTTGTATGTCACACTTAGAACATGACTATGATCTACAGATACTGATCTGCACTGGCATTCCTCCATTGGTGAGGTGTGTAGGTGGTCAATGGAACATGATAAAAGCAATGACAAGGGACCCCTCCCCCCAAGATCTGGAAGCCATTTGTGTGTATTTTCTCCATCAATATTCACAGGAAATACTTATCAAGCGGTTTTTAGAGCTGGGGTAGAAGTGGGACCCACCCACAATTCCATCACTAAGGGAACAGAAACAGAAAGTTCATGAGTGGGAGGCCATCCTGGGCTGTATACCAAGCTTCTGTGTCAAAGAAAAAAACCATAAAGTGAAGGGCAACCTGGGCTACTTAATAAGACTTTGTCTCAAAGAAATAAGCTAAGAAAGCAATAATTGACTCAATTGTTTTTAAGCAGCAGACCTCTCACTGCCTTCCAGCAACACGGCTCCCAGCTATCCTTCAAATATTGATGGACAGGGATGTTTTCTTCAGAAAGTAGCAGGAATACCCAGGCTTCCTATTCTCTAACTGGACACAACTGTATGCTCCATTTCTGCTCCATTTCCCAGGGACAAAGCATTATTATTTTTTCTTCGGACACTCGCTGTGAGTCAAACATAAAATCCCTAGTTTGGTCCCTGGAGTCCTGGTACAGTTGTCCCCAGAGGCCAGCCCCACCCTCATGGATAAGAGAACAAATCCTGACAGCTGCCAGGAGGCTGCCAGATGGGCTGTGGGAGACTCTGGGTGAACACAGTCAATTACGTTGGCGAAATACTAAAACTTGGCATGGAACCTCCCTTTCATCATGCTCCCGATCTATTGTCATCTGAGGGACTGGACCTGATTGATCTCTGTGGTGGGTCACTCAAGATGGATGGTTGAGGTTAGATATTCAGCCTCTAGCAGCAGAATCTAAGGTCTTTTTTTTTAAATATCCATTTAAAATGTCTGCCAGCCTATGATTGTGTTCTCTGAGGGAGAAATTCACTCCTTCATGTGTGCAACCAGAAGCCTTTGAACATTCACCACATACCAGGCAAAGTCCTGGGGACCTTGGAACACACACTGGGTAGGAGGCAGTACTTGGTCTTAATGAGTGAGCTGGACTTCAGTTATGATGCTGATTTAAACTGCACGGACTCAGGTAAGCACTAAGGTTCAAGGGTCCCCAACCCTTTAGCCCTCCAGACTTCTTTGTAAAATAAGGATGAAGAGAGAACAATTAAATATGGCTTTTGAATGTTCCAGACTAGCCCCAGAGGGTAGAAGCTAGAGAGAGAGAGAGACAGAGAGAGAGAGAGAGAGAGAGAGAGAGAGAGAGAGAGAGAGAGAGAGAGAGAGAGAGACTTGTCTTTGCCTAGGATCCTCTCCAGGCTCCTCCCTAGCTCCTGCCATGGCTCTTCTCTAGAATTCTCCTGCATCTAGACTTGGTGCTATCTTAGCCACAGGGCTACAGTGTGTGTTCAATGTAGTTAAGTTTCTAGACAGTGTTGTGTAGTGACTTAGGTCTAGATAACCTCCTATTGATGAGCAGCATGCATCAGACAAAGTGTCAAACACATAGATCCTGTAGCATCTATGTCTACACCTATGTCTAGTTCTGGCCCCTGTACTGATCTATACAAGTAGTTCCTTAACATTTCACCTCAGGGTTTCTCTCTGCATGACCAATAACTCAGAAAGGGATAATCTAGCTGGAGAGATAGGTCAGTGGTTAAGAGTACAGGCTGCTCTTCTACAGGTCCTGAGTTCAATTCCCAGCAATGACATGGTGGCTCACAACCATCTGTAATGGGATCTGATGCCCTCTTCTGGCATTCAGGCATACATGCAGATAGAGCACTCATATACATTAAATAAAGAAAGGGGTAATCTATACTTGGCACTGGCTTTTTATTCAATAGCCCATGGTATCTGTGACATTTGTCTCTTGATATAGGGTAACTCCATTTAAATCACACACACACACACACACACACACACACACACACACACACACAGAGTCACACACGTTAATAGCCTTCTGAATTTGGGGTCACTTCTCATTTCCACTCAAGCATTTCTCTTATTAACATTTTTGTACAGCATCATCCTCTCTCCCAGCTTCTCTAACTAAGGAAATGGGACAAACTGTCATTGAGAATAAGAGACCTCCTTGGCTCTTGGTAAGCTTGGGCTTGGGATGCTAAAGTCCCTGAAAACTTTATGGCCACCCAAGCTGCCCTGCACCAGTAGCTTGTGGGATCTTGTCTGGAATTTGAAGAATGAAATTCACAAGCTCTATGGGGTGAGTTTTAGCAAATTTATGTATGTTTATAGGTGAGATTTTAAGAGAGAGAGAGAGAGAGAGAGAGAGAGAGAGAGAGAGAGAGAGAGAGAGAACAGAGTTTTGTACAGTAGGTCATGGGTACCATTCAACTTTTTAGTCTGCAGGCTTTTAAAAGACTTACAGTTGAAACTGGGATAAGGAATGGGAAGGGGTGAACTGAACATTACATTTGTCCCAACCAGGTGTCCAGATTGCTCCTTCAGTTTCCGTTATGTACTATTGTGTAGCTCCTGTTAAGGGTGAAAGATGAGAAGGAGTTGGGAACTACAACTCTCTCCTGGCATCCTGGCCTTCAGCATGGATGTTCTTAAAACTGTTTCTTCTAGTCCTTGCCATATCTGACTGGTTGCTAGCTCCTGTAATCATTATTAATATTTCCTTCTTTTCTGTGAATAGATAGTATATATCAGATGATCTATGTGTCTATTTATTAATTGATGAGCATATGCACCCTGCACTTTAGAGTGTTGTAGATAATCCTGCTGTGAACATTTATGACCATGTCTTTATGCCATGAATATGGTTTCATGTGTTTTGTGTAAGTAACAGCTGTCAGGTATATTAATTACTAACATGCTGTGTACCGTTATACCATTTTATACCCGCCACCAATAAGGAAGATATTGAATGCTTCCATCCTTTGTTATGGTCTATGTTATGGTCTGTCATTGGAGCTACCCCAATGATGGATGACAATCCACTGTGATTTGATTGACACTTGTCTAAGCAATGCTGTGGAGTACCATTCCCCATGCTTATGGGTGAGTTTTATACCTTCTATGGGAACTAATCATTTAAATCTTCTACACCAAAACCACATATGGTCTAGGTACAGTTTATCCGTATATAATTTGCAATTATTTTCTCCCATTCTTTTTCTTCTCTTTTTATTTCCTCAATGCTGTCTTGGTTTGGTTCTTAAATTTTTTAAGTCCTGCTCATCTGTTATCTTTTTTTTTATTCACTGTTTGCATTTTTGTTTTAATATACAAGACACTACTACCTGATTTAAGCTCAGAAAAACTTATCTGTTTCTCTAAAACTTTTATAGTTAGAGCCTTTACCTTTATTTAGGATGTTGACTTGGAAGTAACTTTTATTTATGAGGTAAGCTGTATGGAGCGGTCACTAAAACATACTACTTCAGCTTCTGGACCTAGGTTTCCTAGTACCATTTTCTGAAAAAAGAAAGAACTTTACTTTAAAATTTTTTTAATACTTCCTCTTTCTCTTTATTAGCCAGGGACAGTTGGATAGGAATTCAAGCCAGCCAAGGCACCACATTCTTCCCATTCTAAAACTTGACCCCGACTCCAGGTTTATGTGCCTCAGGCACCCTTTCAGTGGAAAAGTATCCATGGTGTTACTCCAATCTTAAAGGTGCTCAGAATATTCCCCACAGGCAGAAGCCCTGAAGTGTGGAGGCACAGAATTTATATGGAAGGCATATACTTCCTGCAGGAAGTAATTCCTGTCTGAACTGAGACCAGAAATTCCTGTCTTTTTTTTTTAATTTTTTTTATTTTCTATATTCTTTGTTTACATTCCAAAGGCTTTCCCCTTTCCCAGTTACCCCCCACCATATGTCCCATAATTCCTCTCCCCCCCATGCTATTCCCCACTCTTCCCCCCCCCCCACGATTTCTCTGTTCTGGGTCTACAATACTGGATCCAATCTTTACAGGCCCAGGGTCCTCCCCTTTTTTTCTTCTTGAGAGTCATTTGACTTGCTAATTGTGCCTTGAGTATTTAGGGCTTCTGGGCTCATTAATATCCACTTATCAGTGATTGCATTTCGTGTGTATTCTTTTGTGATTGGGTTAGCTCACTTAGGATGATAGTTTCCAGATCTAACCATTTACCTACAAATTGCATGAATTCATTATTTTTAATTGCTGAGTAGTACTCCATTGTATAAATATACCACATTTTCTGTATCCATTCCTCCTTTGAGGGATATCTGGGCTCCTTCCAATTTCTGGCTATTATAAACAAGGCTGCTATAAACATAGAGGAGCATGTGTCTTTGTTGTATGCAGAGGAATCCTCTGGGTATATGCCCAGGAGTGGTATGCCAGGGTCCTCTGGGAGTGGCATGCCCAATTTTCTGAGGAACCGCCACACTGATTTCCAGAGTGGTTTTAACATTTTGCAATTCCACCAACAGTGGAGGAGTGTTCCTCTTTCTCCACATCCTCGCCAGCACTTGTTGTCTCTCGAGTTTTTAATCTTAGCCATTCTGACTGGAGTGAGGTGGAATCTCAGGGTTGTTTTGATTTGCATTTCCCTGATGACTAATGATGTTGAACATCTCTTAAGGTGTTTCTCGGCCATCCGAATTTCTTCTGGTGAAAATTCTTTGTTTAGCTCTGTACCCCATTTTTTGATAGGGTTATTTGGTTCTTTGGGGTCTAACTTCTTGAGTTCTTTGTATATATTGGATATTAGCCCTCTGTCGGATGTGGGGTTGGTAAAGATCATTTCCCACGTTGTTGGTTGCCGTTTTGTCCTTCTGACAGTGTCCTTTGCCTTACAGAAACTTTGTAATTTTATGAGATCCCATTTGTCAATTCTTGATCTTAGAGCATAAGCTATTGGTGTTCTGTTCAGGAAATTTACCCCTGTGCCCATGTCCTCCAGGGTCTTCCCAAGTTTCTTTTCTAATAGTTTCAGTGTGTCTGGTTTTATGTGGAGGTCCTTGATCCACTTGGAGTTGATCTTAGTACAAGGAGATAAGAGTGGGTCAATTCTCATTCTTCTGCATGTTGACCTCCAGTTGAACCAGCACCATTTGTTGAAAAGGCTATCTTTTTTCCACTGGATGGTTGTGGCTCCTTTATCAAAGATCAAGTGACCATAAGTCTGTGGGTTCATTTCTGGGTCTTCAATCCTATTCCATTGATCTACCTGCCTGTTGCTGTACCAATACCATGCAGTTTTTAACACAATTGCTCTGTAGTACTGCTTGAGGTCAGGGATATTGATTCCCCCAGAAGTCCTTTTATTGTTGAGAATAGTTTTAGCTATCCTGGGTTTTTTGTTGCTCCAGATGAATTTGAGAATTGCTCTTTCTAGATCTATGAAGAATTGATTTGGGATTTTGATGGGGATTGCATTGAATCTGTAGATTGCTTTTGGCAAGATGGCCATTTTTACTATATTGATCCTGCCAATCCAGGAGCAAGAAATATTTTTCCATCTCCTGAGGTCTTCTTCGATTTCTTTCTTCAGGGACTTAAAGTTCCTGTCATACAGATCTTTCACTTGTTTGGTTAGAGTTACGCCAAGGTACTTTATGTTGTTTGTGGCTATTGTGAAGGGTGTTATTTCCCTAACTTCTTTCTCAGCCTGCTTGTCCTTTGAGTACAAGAAGGCTACTGATTTGCTTGAGTTAATTTTATAACCTGCCACATTGCTGAAGTTGTTTATCAGCTGTAGAAGTTCTCTGGTGGAGTTTTTTGGATCGCTTAAGTAGACTATCATATCATCTGCAAATAATGATACTTTGACTTCTTCCTTTCCAATTTGTATCCCTTTGACTTCCTTATGTTGTCTGATTGCTCTCGCTAGAACTTCAAGTACTATATTGAAAAGATATGGAGAGAGAGGGCAGCCTTGTCTAGTCCCTGATTTTAGTGGAATTGCTTCAAGTTTCTCTCCATTTATTTTGATGTTGGCTACTGGTTTGCTGTAGATTGCTTTTACTATGTTAAGGTATGGGCCTTGAATTCCTGCTCTTTCCAAGACTTTTAGCATGAAAGGATGCTGAATTTTGTCAAATGCTTTTTCAGCATCTAATGAGATGACCATGTGGTTTTTTTCTTTTAGTTTGTTTATGTAGTGGATTACATTGATGGATTTCCGTATATTGAACCATCCCTGCATTCCTGGAATGAAGCCTACTTGATCATGGTGAATGATCGTTTTGATATGCTCTTGGATTCGGTTGGCAAGAATTTTATTTAGTATTTTTGCATCTATATTCATAAGAGAAATTGGCCTGTAGTTCTCTTTCTTTGTTGGATCTTTTTGTGGTTTAGGTATCAGCGTAATTGTGGTTTCGAAGAACGAGTTGGGCAGTGTCCCTTCTGTCTCTATTTTGTGGAATAGTTTGAAGAGTATTGGTGTTAAGTCTTCTTTGAAGGTCTGGTAGAATTCTGCACTAAAACCATCTGGTCATGTATTTTTTTTGGTTGGGAGGCTTTTTATAACCCCTTCTTTTTCTTTAAGGGTTATGGGACTGTTTAGCTGGTCTACTTGATGCTGATTTAATTTTGGTATTTGGTATCTGTCTAGGAAATTGTCCATTTCCTCCAGATTCTCCAGTTGTTTTGAGTATAGGCCTTTGTAGTAGGATCTGATGATCTTTTGAATTTCCTCTGTTTCTGTTGTTATATCCCCCTTTTCATTTTTCATTTTGTTAATTTGGATACTATCTCTGTGCCCTTTGGTTAGTCTAGCTAAGGGTTTATCTATCTTGTTGATTTTCTCGAAGAACCAGCTCTTGGTTTTGTTGATTCTTTGTATGGTTCTCTTTGTTTCTGCTTGATTGATTTCAGCCCTTAGTTTGATGATTTCCTCTCTTCTACTCCTCCTGGGTGAGTTAGCTTCTTTTTGTTCCAGCGCCTTCAGGTGTGCTGTTAAGTTGCTAGTGTATGCTCTTTCCAGTTTCTTTTTGGAGGCACTCAGGGCTATGAGTTTTCCTCTTAGCACTGCTTTCATTGTATCCCAGAGATTTGGGTAGGTCGTACCTTCATTTTCATTGAAGTCTAAAAAGTCTTTGATTTCTTTCTTTATTTCTTCCTTGACCAGGGTGTCATTGAGTAGAGTATTGTTCAGTTTCCATGTGTATGTGGGCTTTCTGTTGTTGTTCTTGCTATTGAAGACCACTTTTACTCCATAGTGATCCGATAGGAGACATGGGATTAGTTCGGTCTTCTTGTATTTGTTGAGGTCTGTCTTGTGACCAATTATATGATCAATTTTTGAGAAGGTACTGTGCGGTGCTGAGAAAAAGGTATACTCTTTTGTTTTAGGATGGAATGTTCTATATATATCTGTTAAATCCAATTGGTCCAAAGCTTCAATTAGTTTCACTGTGTCCCTGTTTAGTTTCTGCTTTCCTGATCGGTCCATTGAGGAGAGTGGAGTGTTGAAGTCACCTACAATCATTGTGTTAGGTGTGATGTGTGCTTTAAGCTTTAGTAAAGTTTCTTTTATGAATGAGGGTGCCCTTGCATTTGGCGCATAGATGTTCAGTATTGAGAATTCTTCTTGGTGGATTTTCCCTTTGACAAGCAGGAAGTGACCTTCTGTGTCTCTTTTGATGACTTTAGGTTGAAAGTCGATTTTATCTGATATTAGAATGGCTACTCCAGCTTGTTTCCTGGGACCATTTGCTTGTAGAACTGTCTTCCAGCCTTTTACTCTAAGGTGGTGTTTGTCTTTGACACTGAGATGTGTTTCCTGTATGCAGCAAAATGTAGGGTCCTGTTTCCGTATCCAGTCTGTTAGTCTGTGTCTTTTGATTGGGGAATTGAGTCCATTGATATTAAGAGATATTAAGGAATAGTAATTATTACTTCCTGACATTTTGGGAATTGTATTCTATTATTTGTATTTGTATTAATTGTATTATTTGTATTTGAGTGGTTCTCTTCTTTTGGGTTGGATGAGATGGGGTTTCTATCTTGTTTCTTCTGGGGTGTTGTTTCCCCCCCTTGTGTTGCTATTTTTCCCCTATTATCCTTTGTAGGGCTGGGTTTGTAGATAAGTATCTTGCAAATTTGGTTTTGTCGTGGAATATCTTGGTTTCCCCATCTATGGCAATTGAGAGTTTTGCTGGGTATAGTAGTCTTGGCTGAAGTTTGTGTTCTCTTAGGGTCTGCATGAGGTCTGCCCAGGATCTTCTAGCTTTCATGGTCTCAGGTGAGAAGTCTGGTGTAATTCTGATAGGTCTTCCTTTATATGTTACTTGTCCTTTTTCTCTTACTGCCTTTAATATTCTTTCTTTGTTTAGTACATTTGGGGTTTTGATTATTATGTGACAGGAAGTATTTCTGTTCTGGTCCAGTCTATTTGGTGTTCTATAGGCTTCTTGTATATTCATGGGCATCTCTCTCTTTAGGTTGGGGAAATTTTCTTCCATAATTTTGTAGAAGATATTTGCTGGCCCTTTAAGTTGTAGATCTTCATTCTCATCTATCCCTATAATCCTTAGGTTTGGTCTTCTCATTGTGTCCTGGATTTCCTGAATGTTTTGGGTTACCAGCTTTTTGCATTTTGCATTTTCTTTAATTGTTGAATCCATGGTTCCTATGGTATCTTCAGCATCTGAGATTCTGTCTTCTATCTCTTGTATTCTCTTGTTGATATTTGCATCTATGACTCCTGATTTCTTCCCAAGGTTTTCTATCTCCAACATTGTCTCCCTTTGCGATTGCTTAGTTGTTTCTACTTCTGTTTTTAGATTTTGTATGGTTTTGCTCAGATCTTTCAGTTGCTTGTTTGTGTTTTCCTGTAATTCTTTAAGGGATTTTTGTGTTTCCTCCTTTATGACTTCTACTCGTTGACCCATGTTCTCTTGTATTTCTTTAGGTGATTTTTGTTTCTCCCCCTTATTGGGATTCATTTTTTGCTCTATATTCTCCTGGATTTCTTTAAGTGATTTTTGTGTCTGCCTTGTATGGGCTTCTAGTTTTTGATCTATTTTCTCCTCTATTACTTTAAGAAATTTATCTAAGTGATCCTCAATCTGCATCTTTACCAGTGATTTTAGATCTGAGTCTTGTTTTTCTGGTGTGTTGAGATATCTGGGATTTAATTGTGTTTGTCTTGCAATGGCTTCTAGCTTTTGATCTATTTTCTCATGTATTACTTTAAGAGATTTATCTAAGTGTTCCTCTATCAGCATCCTGACCAGTGATTTTAGATCTGAGTCTTGTTCTTCTGGTGTTTCGGGGTATCCAAGATTTATTGCTGTCGGGGAACTGGGTTCGGATGCCGCCATATTGCCTTGATTTTTGTTAGTAGCGATCTTACGTTTGCCTTTTGCCATCTGGTTAACTCTGGTGTTAGTTGGTCCTGTAGATACTAGCTGGTGCTTGACCCTCCTGTGGGGTTGTAAGGCTATTTCCCAGCGATTGGGATACCTGAATCACTGTCCTGCGGGGTTCTTGCTCACAGATTGCTGACAGGTGGCCTGAGTCCCCCGAGGTCTTAAACTCAGGATATCCCAGGTATTTGGTTCCGCCTGTTGGGCGGCTGCTCTGCACTGCTCCTGCTCAGGGTTTGCTGTCTGATATCCTGTTTCTCCAGGGGTCTTAAAGTTGGGATATCTCAGTTATCTGGTTCCGCCTGCTGGTCCCAAGCTGCTGGGAAGCTGGCTGGGTCCGGTTTCCAGCTTCCCTGCCACTGGCTGGATGGGAGGCTGGTTCGGCCTCTGGCTGGGTCTGGGCACCTGGCACACTGGCTGACTCCGGCTTCCTCACCACCAGCTGGACAGGAAGCTGCAGGCAATATGGCAGCTGCCTGCAGGGAGCTCGGGGTCCACCCCGCGAGTGCAGAGTGCACCCGCTATTCTGTGCCCAACTCCCACTCCAGGCCTGAGTCCCCGAAGGTCTTAAGCTCGGGCTGTGTCGGGTACCTGGTTCCGCTGCCGCCGGATGGTTCTGAGCACCTGGCACGCTGGGTGACACTCCGGCTTCCCCACCACCAGCTGTGCGGGAAGCTGCAGGCAATATGGCAGCTGCCTGCAGGGAGCTTGGGGTCTGCCCCGCGAGTGCAGAGTGCACCCGCTATTCTGTGCCCAACTCCCACTCCAGGCCTGAGTCCCCGAAGGTCTTAAGCTCGGGCTGTGTCGGGTACCTGGTTCCGCTGCTGCCGCCGGATGGTTCTGAGCACCTGGCACGCTGGGTGACACTCAGGCTTCCCCACCACCAGCTGGGCGGGAAGCTGCAGGCAATATGGCAGCTGCCTGCAGGGAGCTCGGGGTCCGCCCCGCGAGTGCAGAGTGCACCCGCTATTCTGTGCCCAACTCCCACTCCAGGCCTGAGTCCCCGAAGGTCTTAAGCTCGGGCTGTGTCGGGTACCTGGTTCCGCTGCTGCCGCCGGATGGTTCTGAGCACCTGGCACGCTGGGTGACACTCCAGAAATTCCTTTCTTAACAAACATAGAGAAATTACTATGGAATATAGAAAGCCACTTGTCTTGTTCTCAAAATTAATAGTTACAATAAAAGGGCAAAATTTTAAAAATAAGAAAATTTGCTATCAGAATGTCTGGCACTTGCTAGAGAATTTTTGCTACCTTCTTTATAGTCATCTTAAAACTCGTGTATGCTTCAGCATCTATTAAGATCTACTAATTACTGTTTGGATTCAACAGAATGTGTCTCTACTGAGTTAGTGAAATAACAAAATGTTACAAACAAACAAACAAAACCCCCAACTCTTTGTGGATGGTGATTCATTCGTATGTGGCCCAACATTTGTAAAACTACACATTTATCCAGACCCACCCACTTGCCTACAAATTGCATGAATTCATTATTTTTAATTGCTGAGTAGTATTCCATTGTATAAATATACCACATTTTCTGTATCCATTCCTTCTTTGAGGGACATCTGGGCTCCTTCCAGCTTCTGGCTATTATAAATAAGGCTGCTATGAACATAGTGGCGCATGTGTCTTTATTGCATGCAGGGAAATCCTCTGGGTATATGCCCAGGAGTAGTATGACAGGGTCCTTTGGAAGCGTCATGCCCAAATTTCTGAGGAACCGCCAGACTGATTTCCAGGGCGGTTGTACCATCTTGCAATCCCACCAACAGTGGAGGAGTATTCCTCTTTTTCCACATCTTCTCCAGCACCTGTTGTCTCTTGAGTTTTTAATCTTAGCCATTCTGACTGGTGTGAGGTGGAATCTCAGGGTTGTTTTGATTTACATTTCTCCGATGACTAATGATGTTGAACATCTCTTAAGGTGCTTCTCAACCATCTGAATTTCTTCTGGTGAAAATTCCTTGTTTAGCTCTGTACCCCATTTTTAATAGGGTTATTTGGTTCTTTGGTGTCTAATTTCTTGAGTTCTTTGTATATGTTGGATATTAGCCCTCTGTCGGATGTGGGGTTGGTGAAGATCTTTTTCCAATTTCTTGGTTGCCGTTTTGTCTGATTGACAGTGTCTTTGCCTCACAGAAACTTCGTAATTTTATGAGGTCCCATTTGTCAATTCTTGATCTTAGAGTATAAGCTATTGGTGTTCCTTTCAGGAACTTTCCCCTTGTGCCCATGTCCTCCAGAGTCTTCCCCAGTTTGTTTTCTATTAGTTTCAGTGTGTCTGACTTTATGTGGAGGTCCTTTATCCACTTGGAGTTGATCTTAGTACAAGGTGATAAGTGTGGGTCAATTTGCATTCTTCTGCATGTTGACCTCTAGTTGAACCAGCACCATTTGTTGAAAAGGCTATCTTTTTTCCACTGGATGGTTGTAGCTCCTTTATCAAAGATCAAGTGACCATAACTCTGTGGGTTCATTTCTGGGTCTTCAATCCTATTCCATTGATCTACTTGCCTGTTGCTGTACCAATACCATGCAGTTTTTAACACAATTGCTCTGTAGTACTGCTCAAGGTCAGGGATATTTATTCCCCCAAAAGTCCTTTTATTGTTGAGAATAGTTTTAGCTATCCTGGGTTTTTGTTGCTCCAGATGAATTTGAGAATTGCTCTTTCTAGATCTATGAAGAATTGATTTGGGATTTTGATGGGGATCGCATTGAATCTGTAGATTGCTTTTGGCAAGATGGCCATTTTTACTATATTTATCCTGTGTTAACCCAATCATAAAAGAATACACATGAAATGCAATCACTGATAAGTGGATATTAATGAGCCCAGAAGCTCTGAATACTCAAGGCACAATTAGCAAATCAAAAGATTCCCAAGAAACAGGATGGAGAGGACCCTGGTCTGGAAAAGACTAGATCCAGTTTTGTAGGACAGTACCAGAATAGAGAAATGATGGGGGTGTGATTGGGGAATGGGTGGAGGGAAGAAGACTTATGGGACATATGGTGAGGGGAAAACTGAGAAAGGAGAAAGCCTTTGGAATGTCAACAAAGAATATAGAAAATTAAAAAAAAGGGGGAAAACCTACACATTTATTTAAAGGAATATGATTATGTATATCCAAATGAATTTGAAAACAAATATTTTAGAAATGAGTCTACCAATAGAAAATTGTTCAAAAATTTATTAAGAGTTATTAGGACATTTACACAATGGGATATAACTCAGCAGTGAAAAGCATATTGTTATATAGGTATCTATGGGGATGAATTTCAGAAACTCCTGGTGATGTGAACAAATTCAGGTACAAATAATTCCTTAGGTGCTGTTTATGAGCTGATTAGCAGGCTAAAGTCCTGGATTTGATAATAGAGATGTGGAGATGGGCTGCTGAAAGGGTGGAGAATATACACCCACAGCCTTTGTTAACATTACCATATTGGGTCTGGAGATGGAGCTAGGGGTAGAGTGTTTATCTGCATACAAAGCCACTGGTTTGATCTTTAGTGCCTCATAACACTGTGAAAGGGACACATGTCTATAATCTCAGCACTTTGGGAGGTAGAGGCAGGAGGATCATAAGTTCAAGAAGGTTACCCTAAGCTACATAGCATTGGAGTCCAGCCTAGGGTATATGTGACTGGATCTCAAAAACAAACATGCAAACAAACAAACCGGCTGGAGAGCTAGCTCAGTGACTGTTTTTCCAGAACCAGAGTTCAGTTCCCAGAACTCACAAAGTGGTTAATAACCATCTGTAACTCCAGTTCTACAGAATCTAGTTCCCTTTTCTGTCATCTGCAGGTACTGCATGAATATTATAATATGCACACATCCTGGCAAAACACTCATAAACATAAAATTTAAAAAAAAATAGAAGAATTCAGAGAGTTGCCGGCCAGCCTAGGCTACAGAGCAGATGGCTATCTTATAAACAAAACCCACAAAACCAAAGCAACCAAAACTGTTATCAAATGTGAGCTCTCCAAGTGTTGAAACAATCCTCCTTGAGTCTCACCCTTGGACCTTTGTCACATGCATTCAGCACAGCTCTGCCTTTCCTAGTCCCCAGGGCAAAAAGGGCAGTGTTATTGTGTGGTCCTAGTGGTTCTGCTGTTCCATGTGGGATGTGTACATGCATGCACACACTCACATGTAATACATTTTTACAAGAGAGTAGAGAATAACTCAGAATAACTGACCTCACTCTCAAACAATGAAGAGTAAAGCATGACCTTGGGACCTGTTAACAGCATTAACTAAAGAGAGAGCCACATTGTGTCTAAGGTCCATGCCATGTGTGTGCAGAGCAGATGCAAGCTCGCTCTCCCATTTATGCCTAGGTTGACACCAGAGCCAGAGAACGAAATGTTCTTCATGGAGGGCTAGTGAGCTGCAAGCTCTTAACAAATTTTCTATTTAGCCCTCAGAAAGGTGCTTTTTACTTCTATTTAATTCCTTATTCACCTTTTCCAGACAAGAAGGCTGCCTTCCCGCCCTGCGTTACACGCTGAGCATCTCCCGCCATGCTTCAGTCTTCAGTGAATCTCAATAAAACACACTTGCCCTTCTCTTCATTTGTCACAGCGTCTACACAGTCCCTCAATTTTCGAATCTAATTGCTTCAGTGACTGTGATGGCTGATCTTGTCAACCTGAATGGATGAGGAAAGACCCAGTACATTGGCGAGTCACCACACCTTTGACTCTGAAAGTGTTTCCGGAGAGCTGTCTCAGAAGGGAACACCTACTCTGAATATGACTCCCATAATCTCCAGGGCTCCTGGACTGAGTAGAAAGGGAGAAAGGAAAAAGTCACATAAACACAGCCAGATAAACACTCTCCTTTCTCTGCTTCCTGATGCACCAAAATGTGAGCCGGACAGCCTCCAGTCCACACTGCTACAGACAGGACCTGGCTCCCTGTCCTTCCTTTCCTTGCACAATGAACCGAACTGTGTACCCTAAACTGTGAGCCACACTAAACCCTGCTGACCTTAGCTTGCTTCTCCTCAGGGATTTGGTCACAGCTAGGAGGAAAGTTTTATATCATGAAGAAAGCATGAGAATATTTGTTAGGTAGTTCTAAGGATTTTCCCACTAGGTGATCCTGGATTACACGGACCAGAATGTCATGTTCACGCTTCTGATATCAAGAGCATAGTTAAAACTCCTGCAGGCTTGGCTGTAGATGCTGAAACTTTTTGTTTCTCTGTCAATTATTTGCTTATTTGGGGAAAGATTCTAACTATGAAACCCAGGCCAGACTAGATCTCATTGCCAAGTTTAGTCTTCACTCTAGGATCCTTCTCTATGAGCCCCCAAATGCTAGGATTCCAGATGCCTAACACCAACCTGGTTTGGAGAAATGACTTCTGTTATTTATCAACAGGACAGACCAAATCCTCTAAGTTCTGCACCTTGAGAACTCATATCTTTGAGGCTCCAATTACTCCACAGTGTTTCTAAAAACTGTTAGAGACTCTGGAAGCAATGTGTAAGCATTGTTCGAATCCCAGGGGAATATTGGAGGCCAGCTCCTTGTTGAATAATAAGAGGAAGAAGATGACAAAGAATACACAGGACAGGGTATGGCCTCCATGCAAAGAGCAGCTCTGACTAAATCTCTCCACCTTGGCCCAGGGCTGACGTTTCTAGAGGACTTACACATTTTCAAAATGCATTCCCAATGTCCACTGGCAGCGACAGAGAATTTGGCATTTTGTAGACATGTAAAAGATCTCCTTGTGGCAAGAGATATGAACAAGAAGGCCAGTGGACAAACGTGACACCTTCAAGGCAAGGGACGGTACAGGTAGAGGCATGCAACATTTTCATCAAAATATCCAGGGGACAGTTAACATAGTCATGGGGTCCAGTATGATTATCGAAGGGCTTGGGATAGTTCAGAGAAGACATCTGCCAGAAAAATAAAAGCAACGTAGACTAAACCAAAAAATAATAGTTGTGAAAGTATGGTGATCGATCATGAAGATGTGACAGAGGTAGAGTTAAGTTTTGTAACAGCCATGTAAGATAGAAACACGTATGACATGCCTAGGATCAGGCATGTCCTCATGGCATGGAGAAATGTCTCCTGCATTCGAGGTCAGCTTTCACTCTGCATTAATTTAGGATTTCTCTCCTCACATGCATGTGCCCTTGGCCTTTGGTGTACCTGAGGGTAATCAGCAGAATGAGGGCAGTGCATGCTGGCTTTCATGACATCCATTTGTTACAGATCCTTGTTTTGTATGCATTAGTCTCTACTCTCTTGTAAAGATATGTTACATGTGAACGTGTGCACACGTGTGAGAGAGGGGGTTGCTATGCACAACGTGCTTAGCGCATGTATGACGGTCAGAGCAAACTTTCAAGAGCCAGTTCTCTCTTTCCACTGCTCCTTATGGGACTCAAACACAGATAGTCAAGACTGCAGGATAAAACATTACTGGATGTGCCAGCTTGCTGGCTCTGTTCTCTATCTCTTTTAGATTCAGCTATTTCCTTACATTTCAATCATATTCATGGTGCTCTCTGTTTTATTTATGTGTATATGCATGTGCCTGCAGGCTTATATTTGTTTCTATGCAGTTGCAGCAGAGGCCGGAAGACAGCATTGGATCCTCTGGAGCTAGAATTACATAGGGTTGTGAGCTGTCCAAAGTGGGTCGAGAAAACTGTGCCTGTTCCTGTTGTAACCACAGCCCTCTGTCTTTAGCCCTCTCCCTGCTCAGTTGTTTGTAGCTTATAGACCAATCATCCCTAGCAGACTTTAACTTGCTTCTAGAATCCAACATAAAAAGCAAGAGGCAGTGGAGGGATGGTGTGGACACCCTATCTTGTCTAATATTAGGATGGAGCCCTACTGAAGCATTGATTGAATATGTCTGAGTCTAGGAACATAGTGCTCACTGATTGTAGGCTCCAGCCCAATGTACAGCTTGGTCTTCTAGTGACTGATGTGTAGCTAGCTCTTAAAGTGGGAAAACTGTAGCACAACAAATGACTTTTATACAAGACACGTGGAGATAATCTGATATAGGTTAGATCACATAGCCTCTCACCAGCTATCTGTCTAAAAGAAGCTTCAAAGTCCTTATTACAGCTACACAAAAGTGGCTCAGGTCACCTGCTAGTCTGCATGGTGAGGTAAATAAGCAATCTATCCCTGGCTCTGCACAGTGAGGCACATAAGCAGTCTGTCTGTGGCCACTGCCAGCCATGGTCTATCGGGGCAGAGCAGATGTTTTTCAGGCTTTATTATTCTGCTTTTCTAAAAGGGCATTTTCTCAGTACAGATCTTAAAATCATTTTCTGCTCTTATTAGATTCTTATTTCAAGCTTGGGCTGAGACGTCTCTATCGTACTGACTGTTCCCTGTCATCAAAGCACACCGTGTCTCTCATTTGCTTCTGTCCCCACTGTGAAACATATTGAGTTTTTGCTACAGAGGAGACAGGCTAGCCCCGCTGATTACCGGGGCCATTTCACAGTTCTCTTTGCTTGAGGCCAGCTTGTTACTGTCCCCATGTGCACCAGTAAATCTTGGCAGAGCAGAGTGATCTTTCCAGAGAGAAACCAAGAGAAACTGCCTGGCGTGGATGTAGGACACCACTCCAGCTGAGGTGTAGTGGGGCTCAGCAATATGAGTAGTGTGGCTAAACGTCATAGATCAGTCACATCTTATTTCCAGATGACACATGAAAAAGACATTAAATTGGTCTCCAGCCTCAGATAGCTCTGAAAGACTGGGGTTCCAGGAGGGAGTGGACAGAGCAGTTTAGATGTAAAGGAAACAAGGGACTCTTCAGAGGATGATGAGATCACATTTATCTGTGAATAGAGACAGCATATGGCAAGTCCTGCTACTATGCAGTGGGCCTGGTGGGAAATGCCTGATGCTTGAAAGCACTTGTATTTCCCTCACCCTATCTATGGGAGCAGAAAGGGGAGGTGTTGACAGGAAACTGGAGCGACCGTTGGTTCCTAAAACTGTTTTCTGGAGAGTCTCCCCAACTTTCCACACATGAGAATTCGAGGGAAGGAACAGGCTTTCATATCAGATTGAGAGGAAGGAGCCCAGCGGTGTTCTGTGTGGAGAGCACCACTGATCAGTGACTTCAGTGCAGGGACTGTGTACCATGGGTTATCTACAGTATGATGCAGGGATGGAGGCAGAATGAGTCATCAAAGTCAAAAGATGGGAGGGCATGAGAAGGAATGCTAAGCCAAGATATCTTTCTAAGAATTCTCAGTTTGTTGGTACAGTGGCTAATTCTGATTTCTAACTTGATGGGACTAAGACATACCTGGGGTATGAGTGAGATCTTCCCTGGTATGTCTGGGAGGGAGTTTCTGGAAAGGCATTACTGAGGAGAAACACCTATACTAAACCCCTGAATGTGGGCAACACCCGCAGACTGTGGGCAGATCCCATGGACTGGGGTACAGGATTGAATAAAAGGCAAAACTGAGGAAGCTTCCAAGCCCCAGCATTCTGTCTGCTGCCTAGTCTGAGAAGATGTACAAAACTGTATCATAGGTTCTGCTTGCGTCCCCTGCCCTGATAGATTGTACCCTCTTAAGCTGTGAGCTGAAATAAATCAGTTCCCCTGGAAGTTGCTCCTTCTGGTGTCCATCACAGTGAGAATAGGAAGCACACAGGTGGGACTGAGTCCTTTGCGACATGGGATTTATAATAAAAGTTGTGTGCATCATTTTTCTTTTGTTCCCAGTCCGACTAAAAAAAAGCTATACAGCCTTAGAGAATGAGTACAAGAATTCAGACTATGTTTTAAAAACCTTGTGAATAGCATTGTGTAAGATCAGCCTTTTAACTGAGCCCCCTTGCTCACCGTAATTGTATCAAGGGCATTTTGAATGTCCCTATAGAAAATCTGTATTTTAATGACAGTAATATGAAATGTCAATCAGAGAATAACCTGCAGCATATTTTTTTGTTACTACTTCCTCCCACAAGCTGTGACCCAGTTGAACGAGGATCTGCCTAGCACTAGGAATGAGGGTCTTGGGTGGGGGCAGTGCAGAACATCAGAGTCTGCTCAGCCTGCCAATCAGTGTGCCAATCAGTGTGTGTGCCAACCTGGAAATATTTGAAACCATGTATCATCATGACTGTGCATATTTGCAGGGCAACAGGGTGATAATTCAAGGCAAGTCAGGCTAATTAGCATACTGTGTGGACATCATTTTTTTGCACTAGGAACCATCTATCACATGATTCTTTCAAAATATTTTATATATTTTGAAATTGAAATATAATGAAGTCATTTCCCCCTTATCTTTTATTATTTATTATTACTTGCTCCTCCTGTGTGTCTCCTTTCTTTCTCACAGATCCATGGACTGTGTTTCTTTGACTATTGTTACATACAGGCCCATACAGAGGCATACATGTTCATAAGTATCTAAAGTCAACCTACTCAGTTCATATAATTAATGATACTTGTACGTATATTATTTCAGAGCTGAGCATTTGGTATTGGATAGCCAACTGGAGATCTATTTTCTGTTCTTACAAAATTGGATGGTAGCTCCCCTCCCATGCTGTGGGAGACTAGGATTCATTCCTCCTGTGTGATGCAGTGTTTTGAATTTACAGGCTCTTGTATTTTATGTGCTATTTTGACAGTACTGTTTTATAAGAACAGCCCCCCAGGGAACACTTCAATTCCCTTTTCACAAAGTAAGTTAATCATTGGATTAAAAAATTATTTTTTTTTAATTTTACACATATGACCACCAAGGCAAGTCTCCATTCTACTCTACACTCAGTAAAGTCTCAATTATTTGAAGAGTTTGGGTAACAAATTAATTATTTTAAGTTCTTGAAGCATGTAATCAATTCAGATCTTTAAGTAAAAACTCTCTGACCACATTTCCAAGATATATTAGCAAATATCTATGACATATAAATACTCATTAGCAAACATCCATGTCTAGTTCATGTTATAGCAGAAAAACCAGCATAAACCAGGTCTGCAATGCTGGAAGCCCATCATGTAATAGGCCCAGGGAATGCCGTAGATATTGTTGATGGCTCATGGAGAAAGTTCATTGATAAAATTGCTGATGTTTGTGCATATTGCTCTCTTTTTCATTCGTGAAGAAATGGAAATTATCATTGTTTCTTTGCCTCTGAGGTCCTGGAGACTCCATGCTAACTGGAATCAGCATGGCTTCTGCAGGTTCACTCTGCTCCTGTGGCGTTGGATACTTTACTCTCTGCTGTAACTAAGCACCTGGCAGGAATCAGGTTAAGGAAAGAGAGTTTATTTTGACCTCTTGTTCAGGGAATGGAGTCCATCATGGAAAGGAAGTTTCCAAGTGTTTGCTCACATCTGGTCAGGCCAAGAAGTAGTAAGAGACAAGCTCTTCCTAATTGGATTTTCCTTTTTCTTTTTTTTTTTTTTAAGTTTTGAAGCTCCTGGGAAGTTTTGGCTCATGCTTGGGGTGCATCTTGTCTCTTCGGTTACTTCATTCTAAGATAAAAAAAAAAAAAAAAAAAAAACAGAATTGTGCTTCACTTATTCATTATCCATATAAAATAGCAGTATCTATTTTTTTTTACTTACTTGCTTATCTATTTAGTGTGGTGTGATGTGTGCTATGTGTGTAGAGGTCAGAGGAGAATTTGTGGGAGTTAATTTCTCCCTCCACTAAGTGGGGGCATCCCAGGGGCTCCAGTGTAAGCAACTTTCTCTGAAACGGTCCTTATCTGCTAAGTGACTAGTCAGCCCTCCTTGGACACTCCTTAATCCAATCCAGTTGACAATCAAAATTAACCATCACAACTAGGTAACTTTCTCTTCATTAAGCATTCTGAGACCAGAACACTTTAGTGAAGCAAAGCTTGTACCACCCAAGTGCATGTTCATTTAAAAGGCTTAAATAAAATTAAAGATTGTTTTCAGTAGTTAATTAATCATTATAATGTTGTTCTTAGTAAGACTTATTAAACACCAACCATTACTGGCCACTGCTCAAATGCTAGGTTATGGATGTAAAAGACCTGGAAGAAGTCAATCACATGATGTTGAAAGTTTGAGTGGGACCTCAGCCTGGCCCCAAAGTATTCATAGCCAGTGATAGACCTACTACTCAATGGTGTCAGCAGAGAAGGTGACTGCTAAAGAGATTCTGTCAGGGAAAGAGGAGGCCAGGGATGCTTCAGGGAGCTTAGTGTAGTATTCACAGGATCACAGAGGGTTGTGTAGCCTGGTTTTGAAGTTTCTACTCCTCAGCTCAGGGAGTAGAAACAAATTATGCAAATAGCATCAACTTCATTCATAATTTAAGGGGCATCCATTTGATAGGCTCCATTTAGGTATTTACACCTTAATTTTAAACTGACCAGAAACTTGCATTTCATAGATATTACTGCCACCCTCCTCACCATCACAATATCAGGACAGAGGTCTTTAGATATAGGAATTGGCTTTCCTGGGGACAGAGAAGAGATGCCCTAGAATTTGGGCTACAGAATCATATGGAGACCACTACTTGCCAGGGTAAAAGGTCTCATCTCTTCTCTGCACCTCTGTACCTATTTCTTGAGTTCTCAGTCATCCTTCCCACCTGAGTCTTTGACTTCTTTACTATTAGGAGGCCTCTTACCCTGTCACAGCACCAACATTCTTGAGGCTAGAGAGGAAGCTGATGTGTTTCTCCTTCTCCTTCATTTCCATTTCCCCACTGAAGGCTCCTCCTTCTGCCCCTCCTCCCCATATTGTCCCCTTATCTATCTTGGTTCTGTGCAAGATCAGTTACCCACTTCACCCTTCACACACAGACTCTCTCTCTCTCACACATACTTACACACACTTTATATATGTCTTTCCATCATGTACCTCACTATAACATTACAGTGCACACACTACATTCCATACACACATACACATACCACCTTGACATGTACAAGATACACCTCAGACATTGTATATCACACCATACACCTATGCCATAGCTTTCCTCATGCATTGACTCCTATGTGCAAACATATGAGCATAACACATCCTCGTCACTACAATGCATAACACAGAGAAATGCTATAAACATGTTCACTATCAGAGCCCTATATCCACACAGTTTAACATATATTCATAGACACTGAACACATTCATCTTTGCAGTCATACACAAATATAACTCACCCAAATTGCCTCATTGGAAAATTCCTGGGTCTACAAGCATGCGTGCCTCCTGGATCAGGACTGTCAGAGAGACCCACGGGAATCTTCAGGAGATGGCATGCCTGCCATCACTGATCTCTGGCCCCAGCTTTGAAGCCAGCCCCCTTTCTCTTTCTTTTTTAATTTCTTGTTTCTGGTTTTTCCTCTTCTCTCTCTTCTTCTCCTTCTGCTTCTCCTCCTTCTACAGTTTTGTTTTCTAGATTAACAAAGTCACAGATGACAAGACCACTTCATAACGATTCCAACTACACACTATTCTCAGCTCCTCTCAACATCCCACTTAGGCTTGAACCTGGCCCAGCTCATGAGTCCATTTCCGGGACGCTCAGCCTTTACTTAGTCTAGTCAAAGATGGTTGCCCTAGTGTAGGGGGCTGAGTAGGGCTGAGCAGGGAACAGAACGTGCTGCTTTTACAGGTAGGTTCCTGTGGTAGCTTCCTGGAGCAGCTTGTACCCTGAAGGATCAGACATGAGATACTGGCTTTCCATGGAGAAATCCTGAGTAGGTATGTGGTAACTCCAGCCTTAGTCTCTTCTCCTCCCTCAGCTCTCATCACTGAAAACAAACTGAGAAGAAAAACCAGCCCCTTCTTTCATAACCTCAAACATAACATTAGCTGGAGTATGAAGTACTTTTCATCCTTTCTCTTGGCAAGTAGACAGCAGAAAGTCCCACCGTGAGGTGGGAAGCATCATTTCCTAGGGCTCCCTGGTCCTTGACATGGAATGGATTTCATTCACATATAAAATATTTATTTTTCATTATTAGTCTGTGTGAGTATATGTGCATGCATCTGTGTATCTCTTCTCTTCTCTTCTCTTCTCTTCTCTTCTCTTCTCTTCTCTTCTCTTCTCTTCTCTTCTCTTCTCTCCTCTCCTCTCCTCTCCTCTCCTCTCCTCTCCTCTCCTCTCCTCCTCCTCCTCTTCTTTCTCTCTCTCTCTCTCTCTCTCTCTCTCTCTCTCTCTCTCTCTCTCTTCTTTCTGTGTGTGTGTCTGGTAATACTGCTGTGAATGCACTGTGATGGTGTGCATGTGTTGGTCAGAGAAATTTTTTCCAGAATTCTTGCCTTCTACCTTGTTGAGGTTCTTTCTGGCATTCTGTAAATCTCAGGCAAGCTAGCTCTCCATTCTCTTGACTCCTGTCTTGTAGGAATGCTGAGATTATAGATGTGCCCCCACAGCATCTGGCTTTTTAAAAATATAGGTTCTGAGGTTCTAACTCAGGTTGGCAAGCATTTTTACTTCATAAGCTCCCTTGCTGGCCCCTAGAGGCCAGCTCAGCTTCTGCTGGGAGGACTTCCTTTAGCATTTCTCACAGTTTAGGCCTATGGGGATCAATTTTTTGAATGTATGAAAGTCTTTTTGAATCATATTAGCATTTCTTTTAAATTTCCTTTAAGTTACTTGTGGGTTTCATCATGGCATCTTCATCCCCTGTGTCCCAGTTCTCCGTTCTAATTTTTCTCTTTACTCACTGCTCTCATATGTCTCTTGCCCCATGGGTTCCCTTTCTTCTTGCAAATAGTCCCCCCTCCCCTTCTGATTTCATCTTGTGTACTCCACATTGCCTTCTTGTTTTCTTTCTCTCTAAAGATTATTTCCCCTCACCTCTCAGGATCTCTCTTGTAGTTTCATTTACACACATGCATGCTCGCTTGCGCGCGCGCACGTGCACGCGCGTGCACACACACACACACACACACACACACACAGAGAGAGAGAGAGAGAGAGAGAGAGAGAGAGACAGAGACAGAGACAGAGAGACAGAGACAGAGACAGAGAGACAGAGAGACAGAGAGAAAAAGAGACAGAGACAGGAGACAGAGACAGAGGCAGAGATAGAGAGATATAGAAAGAGAAAAACAGAGACAGAGAGACATAGAGAGATAGAAAAATAGACAGAGACAGACAGGGAGACATACAGAGAAAGAGATACACAGAAGGATAGAGAAAGAGTGAGAGATAGACAGGGAGACATACAAAGACAGTTAGACAAAGTCTGGGAGACAGACAGACAGACAGACAGACAGAGAATCTGAGTCTGGGTAGGGCTGTCTGCTAACTCCTATCTGTGCCCCATGTCATATAGGACGCCTGTGCCTAGATTGCCTGCTCCTGTTTCACAGAGAAGAGAAATTACACCCTCCCTTCTATAGATCAGGCAGGAAAAAATTCTCTCACCAGCATCCATGCACTTGAGGGCAGTTTCTAGCTGACTCTAGGGAGACATGGGCTATATAAACAGGCTTCCTCGAATCCAGGGCAGACTCTGTGAGTAGCTTTCAAGCCCTCTCTTGTGTGATACCCTCTGGACATCTGCAGAGCACACTTTACTCAGTGGACTCAGTGGGTGTCATTGCTGTCTGAGATGAGATGCTGACTTAGACTTGAGCTCTCAGGGTGTCAACAGCCACTGAGTGCCTATAATCACAAGAAGATGGTGTTGACTGCTACAAGGAAAATTTGCCCTAGATCTATTCTTAAATTTATGGAGCTAAATGTAGAGTGGGAAGCCTGTGCCCAGTGGAAAATTCTCATGACAAATGACATGGAAGGGTCTACTGTTTCTGAAGTCCCATCTTTCTTGACAAGACATTCACAACATGTTCACAAGTATGCTGAGAGGTGTCAATCATTAAAATACAACTTCATTTGTCCTGAGGCCATAAAAACATTGTACTTGGTAATGAAGTCTCCATATGGCATTATCTTAATCCCTTCAAGTTACAGGATGAAAAAAAAATGTTGTACAGTCCACACAGCCAGGGTATCCATCTGTATTAAAGGCTTAGTCCCCAGAATGGTAATATGGGGAGGTCACTGGTCTTTTAAAAGGTGGAGCCCAGTAGGAGGGCATTAGGTCCTTAGAGTTGTGTTTCTGAGAAAGGTTGTGGGCCCTGGGGGTCATTACCTCTTCCTGTTTCCCCTACTTCCCTGCCATGGGGTGAGTATTTTAACTCTGCCACAGGCCCCTGACTTGATGAGCCAAAATCCTGACTGATGGATCTCAGGTCTGGGACTCTTGAACTGCAACCTCCAACATTCTCTCTTTTTTAATCACCACAAGTGTTTTTGCTTTTATCAATGGAGTGTTGACTTAATCTGTGTTTTGTGGGCTGCTGACGTAGCTCAGTTTGGCATACTCAAAGCTCTTGGCTTGTTCCCAATTGTTATATAAAACTGGGTGTGGTAGTGCACATCCATCATGGGGGCATGGAGACAGGATGATCAGAAGTTTGAGGGCATAGGTGACCCCAGGGTGAATTTGCGGCCAGCCTAGGTTACATGGAACCCTCTCTTAACAAAAAAATCAAAGAGTGAATCAGAAGAACTGGTGAATGGCCTGCCTGCCAGCTGAACTGCCCCACTCCCTAGATGAGGCTTCAGAAGACCCATTCCACCCCAGCTCCATCCCACCTCACTGTCCACCCACCCCTGATTCTGGGCAGACCTTGGCACCAATTCTGACTGGAGTAATCCAGTCAGAAGAACAGGTGAATGACTCTTCTGCCTGTGGAACTGCCCCACTTCCTCTTCGTAGATTCGCTTCCCAAAAACATATTTCCCTGCCCATCCCAATCCCTACTCCACTGTCTGCCCCTTTCTGCAACTCATATGGACTTCAGCTGCCCAGGTGCAGGCCATCCCAGTCAGAACTGGTGCAGGCCACTGCAATTTGAAGAACAGGTGGAGGTCAAACAAGCCAGAAAAACAGATAGGTGAACTCACACAGAGACTCTTTGCTGGATCAGAGAGCACACACGCCTCCAAAGCCACAGATGGGCATCCCATTAGCAGACATCCCCTCCACTCACTCAGTACTCTCAGTTCCTATTCTCCTCATCATATCACATCCTTACAACTTTGGCAGAGAAGCTCTGCTGCACCAAAGGCCATGTTAGTTTCTATAAGTCCAGCCTCCCTACTGGATCAGAAGTCATACTGGCTGCCAGAAATCCAGGCCACAAAGACCAGAAAACCAAAGAGGAAACAGAAATCAAGGAACAAAGCACCCATCCAACAGATATAAACTCCGAAATCAGCTCCTAGACCTGTGGTCGTCTTAAACCCAGATGCCTAAACACTAGTATGAGAACACAATCAAGAACAGCCAGGGCAATATGGTACATCAGAGCCTAGCTATCCTATGACAAAAGACCTGAATATTCCAACACAGTTGAAGTACAAAATTACCTTAAAACCAACTTTATGAAGATGACAGAAATCCTAAAAAGGTAAATGAAAAAAATCCCTTAAATATAAAGATATTGAGGAAACAAAGGAGACAAAGAAAATAAAATGGAGGTAATCAATAGATCCCTTAAGAAAATCAAGAAACAAATAATTGAAGGAAATCATTTAAGATCTGAAGATGGAAAAAGACATAATAAAGAAAACACAAACTGAGGTAATTCTGGAAATGGAAAATATGCATAAGTGAGCAGAAACTACAGAGGCAAGCATCATCAATAGAATACAAGAGATAAAAGAGAGAATCTCAGGAATTAATGATATGATTGATGAAATAGATTAATGAGTCAAAGAAAATGTTGAATCTAATAAATACCTAATACAAAACATTGAGGAAATCTGGGACATTATGAAAAGACCAAAACTAAAAATAATAGGAATAGAAGAAGAATAGTCCCAGCTCAAAACCCCCAAAATATATTTAATAAAATCAAAGAAGAAAATGTTCCTATCCTAAAGAAAGAGAAGCCTATAAAGGTACAAGAAGGATATAGAACACCAAATAGATTGGACCAGAAAAGAAAGTCCTCCAATCCCTACCACATAATAATCAAAGCACTAAACCTACAGAACAAAGAAAGAATATTAAAAACTTCAAGGGAAAAAGGCAAGTAACATATAAAGGCAGACCAATTAGAATTAAAACCAACTTCTCAATGGAGACTTTAAAAGCCAGAAGAACCTAGACAGATGTCTTACAGACTCTAAGAGATCATGATGCCAGCACAGACCACCAGTAAAACTTCCAATTACCAAAAATGAGAAACCAAGATATTTCCTGACAAAGTCAATTTTAAGCAATATATATCTAAAAAATCCAGCCCTTCAGAAGGTACTAGAAGAAAAACTCCAAGGAGGTTAATTATATCCAAGAAAACATGAGCAATGAATAATCTCATACAAGTAAAACCTAAAGAAGGGGAACACACACACACACACACACACACACACACGACCACTACTACCATCACCACCAACAAAATAACAGGAATTAACAATCATTGGCCATTAATATCTCTCAATATCAATGTACTCAATTCCCCAATAAAAAAGACATAGGCTAAAAGATCTGAAAACAGGATCTTTCATTCTGCTGCATACAAGAAACATACTTCAACCACAAAGATAGACATTAACTAGGAGAAAAGTGTCAGAATACATTTTTTTCCAAGCAAATGGTCCCAACAAGAAATCCTGTACTTCACAAAATTGAAAAATCTAAAAGAAATGGACAATTTTCTCAATAGATATCACTTGCCAAATTTAAACCAAGATCATATAAACAATTTAAATAGATCTCTGAGCCCCAAGGAAATAGGAACAGTCATTAAAAGTCTCCCAACCAAAAAAATAAAAAAATAAAAAAAAATCACAGAGCCAGATGGTTTTAGCACAGAGTTCTACTAGAACATCAAAGAACTAGTACCAATACTCCTCAAATTATTCCACAAAATAGAAACAGAACAAGCGCTTCCAAATTCATTTTATGAAGCCTCAAATGGCATGAACAGGACACCAATTCACTCACAAAACCTTGGACCTACAGTTTGTCCTGTCTGCAGAGTTTTCTGGGATCAGAGTCTATCAAAATCATCATCAGAGAGACCAGAGAGACTTCATCCAGTAACTGGTGGGAGCTGATGCAGTCCTATAGCCAACGTTAGGGGGAACTTGAGGAGTCCTATGGAGGGGGAGGAAAGTTCGGAAGAACCAGTGGGGTCAAGGATACCACAAGAACATGGTCCAGAGAATCAAATGAACAGGACTCATGCAGGTTCACAAACATAATGGAGCCTGTAGGGGTCTGACCTAGGTCCTCTGCATATGTTATAGCTGAGTAGCTTGGTGTTCTTGTGGGATTCCCAACAGTGTAAGCTGGAGCTGTCTCTGACTCTTTGACTGCTTGGGACCCTTTTCCTTCTACTGGGTTGTCCTGTCCAGCCTTGAAGTGATGATTATATGCCTGGTCTTGTTGTAGCTTGTTATGCCATGTTTAGTTGATGTCCCTGGGAGGTCTGCTCTTGTCTGAGTGGAGGGTGTGCAGTGTATCTTGTGAATAATGAAAGTAGGAATGTGACTTCAGGGAGGGGAAGAAGAGGAAATTGTAGTTAGTATGTAATATGAAATAATAAAACAACAACAAAACAAAACATAGCAGAAGAACACAAACAGTATCTGGTTACTGGCCACACAGTGCTATATACACATTAGTGCAGAAATATAGAACATGGTCCTGTGCTTGTAATGAGCATAGGTCTCTTTCTCCCTCTCTCTCTCTCTCTTTCTCTCTTCCTCTCTCTTACACACACACACACACACACACACACACACACACACACACACACACTGAAAACTGAGTGTGATCTGTCCAGGAAATGGAAATGTCAAGGTAAAGTTAAGCTGGCCCTCATGCTGTGCCCCAACACCCCTGCCCCCGTGTTCCCTTCCTACCATCCAGGGCAGCCTTCTTCTCCATGCCCAACATTCATCAGTTGTACTCATTCTCTCTTCCCCTTGCTTATTTACACAGTGTTTGTTTATTTGTTCTGCAGGAAGGTTGTAGAGTGGATTTGCAGGGCAGATCTGGTGGCTCTGCCCTCACTGGTCTGTGTTGTGCACACCTCACTCTCAGTACCTTTTGTTAAGTCACCACCGGGACACCACCCACCTTCAGCAAACATTCTAAGCAAGAAGAGCTATCCAGGGAATGCAGCCCTCTGCCTAGCAAAGGTGTGGCTACTTCAACACTGTCAAAGGGAATGCAGTTGCCCTATCATCTGGAGTTAATGTGGGTGGATGTGTCTGTCTGTCTATCTTTGGATGCGCTTCTGCTTCATGACTGCATGAAGAACAAGTGGCTGGGAGATACATCAGTGAGTAAAGCTCTTGGCATGCAAGCTCGAGGACCTGAGTTTGAACTCCAGAATCTGCACTAAGGACAAACAACGGAACAGGTATGGTAGAAAATACTGATAATCTCTGTGATGGGGATGTGGAGACAGGGAGGATTCCTAGAGCTTGCTGACTACCCAAACTAAGAGAACAAGCAAATTCTAGGTCAGTGAGACCCTATCACAAAAGCAAACCAAACCAAATAGCCAAACAGAAACAAAACCCAAGGTAGAAGACATGTGAGAAATATCAGTATGGGTTGTCCTCTGAACTCAACATGCACATGAATATATGTGCACTCCATGGATGCACTTGCACACACACACACACACACACACACACACACACACACACACGGGGGAGGGAGGGAAGGAGGGAGGCATGGAGGGAGGGAAGGAGAGGGAGAGAGAGAGAGAGAGAGAGAGAGAGAGAGAGAGAGAGAGAGAGAGAGAGAGAGAGAGTTAGTTGGATAGTGGGTGGCTGCTGACAAGGACTCTGGGAACCATTAGGAAGTTTTAGTTGTGAGTTTGAAGGGGTCCAGATGATTCTACACTTTTCTGCGGCCAATGCTGCAGAAAGTGAGCAGTTGAGATTTAGTTCCAGTTGGTCACTCTTTTCCTGGAGATGTTAACTGTCATAAAGAGAAAAGACCCTGCCTCAGATAGTGAGCTGTGTATGAGCCTTGGATGTCACAGCAAATAGTTTAGCTGTGATTTCCACCTGCTAGGGATGGTTTAATATTGTAATGTAATGTTTACTGTTCTCACCAAAGACTTTCAGCTGGTAAATATTAATACAAATATCTAAAAAATCAATTCACAAAAATAAAGCCATAAATATGGAACCTTTGCCGCGGGCAAGCACAAGATACTATTTGCTGTTCATTGGTTGAACAAACCAACCCATTACTTTGAGGGGACCTGACCATCCCTTGGATTCTGTGTCAGACTTCAGGCTGAGACACAGTCACTAATATTTGAAGGAGGGAGTCGTTTATGAGGTGTTGGCAAACCCCTGTCGTACTTCTGAGTGACAGAGGTTAAAACACTTCACTCTTGTCATTTTCTTGGACTTTTGTTGTTATCATGATTGAAGCAGCAAATTTTATATTGGGGAATGTAGGAATGCAGACATCTACCACAGCTTTTAGCCGTGCCTCTGCCCTGAAGGAGCTGCATCAGAAAAAAAAAAAAAAAAGCCAAAAAGCCCAGGTGGGGCACCTGCAGAAACCAACAGGTCTCCACAAACCAGTTCCACGGGGTCTCTAAGAGCCTCTTGGGTTAGCACAGGGGCAAAGTTTATTTCTCTTGTCCTCTACCTGAGTCCTTAGTCTCCTCATGTCATGCTTGATTGATGTTTGTAAATAACCTGTTAGGTTTCGTAAATTTAGCCTTCTGCAAACCGCCATGGTAACTGTGGCTTTCCTTGAGGTTCCAGGCAGGATCCAGTGTTCAGGTGTTTTGTTTGATTGCTTGTTTTTTCTTTAAAATGTGAGGCTTGGAAACGGATATGAAGTTTGCAGGGAGTTGTTTTATCTTTTTTGAATACCTTTTTTTCTACTTTGGAGAGCACAGTGGTGCTGTTAGCTAAATACCATAACAACAATATTGTTGACAACCCAAATCCTTTATACTTAATTCATTTTCTTTCCCCTTGCCAAAAATACATGCCTGCATCCACAACCAGCTCACTGCACACTAGAGAAGCTAATTTTTAAATATACCTTAAATGCCCAGAAACATCGCATGTGTGTGTGTGTGTGCACATAAACGCTGTGTTTTAAGTTAGATGAGTTCAAATTCTTTTACTTTCCTTTAGCTTGTTATACTATCAGCCTCAACTTAAAACCTCACAGTAAAATCTTTCTTTTTAGTTCATTTCCACTGCTGTATATATGGTCAAGATTTGGACTTTTGTGACCACAATGTCCCAGCAGCCTTTATCAGACTGTCCCAATAGTCTATTTCCTTCTTGCTGTTTAGACCAAATATTTTGACAAAAGTAATTTAGAAAGGAAGGATATATTTGGCTTACATGTTGAGAGTAAAATCCATTCTGATGGGGAAGGCACAGTGGCAAAAGCACACATCTATATGCTTAAAATTCTGTGGCCTAGAAATCAAAACTCTAAATCCCAGGGATCCTCAATGCCCCTCTTCCTCCTGTTGGTCCTCATTTTTTCAAAAGTCAGTGGATCTGAGGTTTGAGCCCCTCCTCTCTACCATTTGGATGTAAGTCTGCCCTTATTGCACCTGGCGTCCATGGCTTGAGGAGGTCCTAGCGTGTAGGTTGTGGGGAGTTAGGAGAAGAAGACTTTACCAGTATGGCTGGAGGGAAGTCATGAGAAGGAGTGCAGACTTTCCAATGTGGCTGCTTTGGCATCATGTATCCCATTATAAGCAGCCCTGCATCCATGTCCTGTTAAGGGAGTCCCATAAATGTCTTGGCTTCCCAGAGTGAATTGTTTATATCTCCCCTGGAAAGCAATTCTTGCAACAGGATGGCAAAAGTGCCTCACATGGACTGTTGTCTGGTTTTGCCACATGTAGCTGCATTTTCCCATAACCTCACACCTGTGTTTCAGGACAGCTCACAGTCAGAAGCACCTCATTATTCATACTCATTATTTGGGGGACAGGCAAGGGAAGCTCCTTAACATCAGATGACATAGTTCTTCTCAGAAGTTGTCTGAGTGTTGACATCATGACAGTGACAGTGACATCTGATTACAGAGTGACTCGAATTTGATGAATTTCTTGTTTTGCAGCAGAGCTGGGGGTGAACTCTGACTGGAGCTGGGCTGGCAAGTTGGTATCTGGTTGGACAAGAATGTTCTCAGGATCCTTTTTAATTTCAATTTTCTTTAAGAATCACCTCTAATATATTGTTTGTATGTGCGTGTGTGTGTGCTTTTGTATTTGTGTGTGTACTCGTACATATATGTGTGCACATGTGTGCAAGTGTATCTTTGCATGTATATGCATTTATATACATATGTGTGCACACATGCATATGAGCCAGAGATAAAACTCTCTTCTGTCTCTGTCTCATGGCCTTGAGAGAATTTTTCACTGAACTAATCACTGTTGCAGCTAGGTTGGCAGACCAGTGAGGTTTCAAGATTTTCCCATCATCATCCCCACATGCTAGGGTTGCAAGGTACCCACAGCTGTGTGGCATTTTACAAGTGTGTTAGGGATTTGAACTCAGGTCTTCATGCTTGAAGAACAAATACCGTCATCCAAAGGGCCATGTGCCCGGTTCCTAGAAGAACTTGAGATTGTAGACAAGGGTAAGGAAGTCACATGAAAATCAGGACATAAATTACCTGACTGTGAAAGAAAATAACAACTCACGGGAAGCCAGACCTCCAGTGAATCACTCTGAGAGAGCATCAGGAAGAGGGCTGGTTGAGCATCCAAGGAGCCTCAGCTGGCATTCACCTCTGTGGTCAGATACTTCTGAGACATGTTAGGTACCCACGGCAATGCTAGGGAGCCTGCGGTGCTCATTGCTCATGAGGAGATGAGCAGCGGCCTTCTGAGAGAAGGTGCCCTGACCTCTTGGAGATGATTCGGTCATGCTTTTATTTGACAGTCTTTCAATGTGATTCTCTACTGTTCTTACTCATCACCCTATGTTGCTGGCAGAAATTCAAGTTTTGACCTCAACCATTTTCTGGAAAACAATAGAGTAATTCTAGTTAAGAAGGTTATTGGGTTTAAAGGTACACCTCAGTAGAGTTTTAAGATATAAATTAAAGCCTTGAGAACAGAGGTACAAACCTCAACTGCAAATGGGCTCCAGCTCTGGCAGTGAGAGCATATCACAGAGGAAGAACCATTTTCCTTTTCACTGCCCTGTGCTTCCAGGTTGCCACCTCTGCCCTCACTCCATTTTTGATTTAAATGCTACCGAAGACACATCTTCTGGCCTGAAAAAAATGTCACTGTCATGCCTCTTCCCTTAAGCTACAGGCCTTTTTCTAGATTAGAGAATGGAGATGGTGGAGACAGTAGAGAAAGTTGGATGGGGATGATGGAGACAGAGTAGGTGAGATGATGAAGATGGTGAGGACACAGAGGACGTTGGAGGATAAATACGATGGAGACAATGGGGGTGAGATGGTACCGGGGCATGCGAGGCTAGAGACAGTAAGAGAGCTTGAAAGCCATCATCAGTCTTGAGCAGGCTTTGATGGATATACAGCTTCCATCCAGCTTCTATTTTATTTAACAGAAACACACACACACACACACACACACACACACACACACACACAGCCACATGCATGCACACACATGAACAAATATGGACAAAATTTATTTAGTCAAACTTTGGCAAAGATTTTCATTATTCTTACTAGCCCAATATGTGCAGACAATGTTGATTTCTAAATTCAGCTCAGACATGCAGAGATGTTCCTAGTCTCACACTTTGTCTAGCAAATGCCATAGCTAAGGACAAAAGATCCTTTGGCTCTCAGCAGGCATCGGCCTTGCCTGTAGATGATCTGGCTGTTTTTCTCTGTGTCCATGAGATGCCCACTCTGAAAGTCAACCTGATGTCCTCTTGATTGGTTTTTCTGAGCAGCACATACATTTGTAGGTCTAAATCAGAGGAGTCCAGTGACACAGTGACTCTCACCCACGACACCTTGACAAACCCACCAGCCCCATACCCTGTGTGTCATAAACAATTCAGTGAGAAGACATGAGTCATAGCTTCGCAAGCTAGTGTGGCTTTGGAGGTGCATGGAGCCGAGGAGTCTGCCATTTGCACAAGTCAGGCAGGACCACTCAGCCCATCATGTCCCAGAGCTGTAATTCGGGTTTCCTCCTACTCTGCCTAATTTTTTTTTGGGGGGTGGTGTAATGGTTTTGACTTTTTCGTGGTTTCCAGCATCAGGGACCTAATGCCATAAAGCCTGCCTCTTCTGACTCTGTGAGGCAGGACTGGCCTCTCAGTGGGACTCCTGTCTCTAGTTAGTATCATGAAAGAGTTAAATGGCTCCTTAGGAAACAAAATACAGCTCAATCCCTTCCTTCCTTCCTTCCTTCCTTCCTTCCTTCCTTCCTTCCTTCCTTCCCTCCTTCCTTCCTTCCTCTCGCTTTTTTCCTTCTTCCTTCTTTCTTTATTTGTTCATTCTTTCCTTCCTTCCTTCTCTTCTTCCTCCTCTTCCTCCTCCTCCTCTTCCACTTCTTCTTTCTCTTTTTACAAAGGTTGCCAGGAGACTCTGAATCTAACCTCTGTTTCCTATGACCCATACTCACACACCCATAATTTTTTTTTGTTCAATCTAATTTATCTCATTTTAGTACATGTTTTGTGTTTATTTAAATTCATCCACTTTGTTTTACACATGCCTCAAGCCCAATTCATGTCTTTGTACCACGAATTTAAATGGCAATAAATAAAATGATTGCATGCCTGCCTTTAGATAAACATGGATTATGCTGTCACTGCACTATGGTATGGGGTCTGTCACACTCACAAAAGGAAGTGCTTACGCTAACCAGTTCCCAGCAAGCTAAGTAGGGAGCTACCATATGACTGCAGCAGCATGCTTAACATTAAAGGAAGGAATAGAAAGTGGACACTCAAACACACACACACACACACACACACACACACACACACACACAGGCAACAGCGCTGTTCACAGAAGCAAAAAATGAAGTCAAGTGTCTTTCTGGATGACAAATTAACAAAATGTGGCACATCCATAGTATGGAATATTGTTTAGGTTATGTAAAGGACCGAAGTTTCAACATATCCTATATCATAGACTGATCTTGGAAGCACTGTGCTAAGTAAAATAATCAACCCAGAAAGAATAATTGATAAAGAATCTGTCTTTGTGGAATACCTCAGACTATTAGGCTTATAAAGACAGAAGGTAGACTGGGGGCCACAAGAAGGTTGGCAGAGGGGAATGGGTGGTATGGCTTCATAGTCACAGAGTAGCCAATTGTTAGTGATAAATAAGCTTAAAATAGACAATGCTAACAGTTACAGGCAACTCAGCACTGAGACTTTGCGGGATAAAGTGATACAATTAATAACCACCCATGTGTGCACTTGATATGGCAACTTTACTAGTCATGGGTAATCTTATCCTGACAAGAGCTCATTTTTTAAAGTTAAACACTTGATTCCATCTTCTGCTTCTATGAACAGTACGTGTGTGTGTGTGTGTGTGTGTGTGTGTGTGTGTGTGTGTGTACTTGCAATTTCCTTTTGTATTATTTATTAATAAGAACAGAAGAATATTTATAATGAAAAAACAAGTGTAACTGGAAAGCAGTACGCATCAGGCTCTGGTGTGGCCCCAAAGCTGTCAGGGTCAGAACTGAAGCCCTCGGACCTTCCTTAGTGCACAGACGTCGGTCCCCACATCCCCATGATGGGTCAAGAACTCAGTTCTTGGCAACACCCTCTCAGAAGATCCTGGCAGTCTTTGATTCTGCTGCCTCTGAAGAAAGCTTTCTGGACGAGGAGTGAAGAGAAAGAACTCTGGGTTCTGCCTTTACTTCTCTGATCGATTTGATCAACCCTGCAAGCTTCTGAGAGCTGGTGTATTTACAGTGGCCTGGATCAACCTTTACTTGTTTAGCTCTGAACATGCATTTGGGATAGGAGGTGCCATGTGAGCCTTCCAGTTTTCAGTTCATATAATAGGCATGAAAAGATGTCACATATTTATTACTTACATGATAGTTGAAGGTGTTTTGTATTGATTCAAACAATTGACGGACATGAGGCAGACAAAGAAAAATTCTGTATTTCTTCATTGGGAAAGGCTGCCTGTCAATCCCAGAAGGTCAAAGGCCTTAGAGCAGTGACAGGTTGGAAGGGAAAGTGGGGCTATCCATGAGTGGGTGGAGAGTGAGGGCTTTGATGGGCATGGCCCTGCCTCGGCACATGCCAACTAAGCACAGACCATTGGCTTCTTTCCCCAGCAGTATTAAATTCATGGAAGAAAAGAAATTCCAAGGTCAACTTAAGCCCTTCCCCCAAAATGGCTTGCCTGTAGCCCTGGGCTTGATGTGAACAGTTTCACTTTTCACAGGGCTCTTAGAAGCCAAGAATCCCACACCTTTCCCCCAAACAGCTGTAGAGGGCATATGTGAAAGTAAACTAATTAAGAAAGGGTTTTCAAAAGGTCCTTGCTTAAGAAGGTGAGAATCAGGAGATAGGAAGTGCCTTTTGGTAAAGTAAACCAACTTGAAATCTGGTAGAATGTTTATAGTCAGCTCTCCGTGTGGTCCCCAGGCCAGCCCTGCACAGTCCTGTCTGTGCTAGGAGCAGGGTCTGGGGGTTGTAATTGGATCCTTTCAGTTATCCAGTGAGCAGAAACTATGAACTGCATAAGGGTTCTTAGAGTCCCCAGAGCCTGACACCAGGGCTCCTTGGCTACAGAAAGCGCCTTCTGCCATTGGAGCTGTTAAAAAAAGGGCACAGACTTTGCAGTGCACACTTAAATCTTTACAAAGTGCTCTCTAGCTGCCCTAACGAAAAACATATGTGCATTGTCCAAGCCCCACATAAGCTCTTCTGTAAATGTCATTGGTGAGCCTGCAGCTTGCTTTTCTGGCAACACACACAGACATACATAGACACACAGACACACACACACACAGACACACACACACACACACACACACACACACACACACACATACACACACACACACACACACACACACACACACACCTTTTCTGCAGAATATTTTCAATTCATAATCCATCCCCTTTTGCCAGTCTTTGGGTGAATTGCTGGCAGGTGAGCATCAGACGGCTCCGGCGATCTCTGATCTGGGATTGTGAGCCATAAAGATGCTTTTTCTGAGAAAAGCCGAACTGAAAATTCATCAGACATGAAGGACTATATGTACACTGACCTCAATTTTTATGTCTTATTCTTTTTTTTAAAGGGTTCAGCATCCAAGAGATAGCTCAGCCAATTAAAGGTGCTTGCTGTCAAGGCTGATACCCAAGTTTGGTTCCCCGAACCCCTGTATTCAGTGTCCAGAAACAGAAGAACATTCCCCTGCCTCTTGTTCTTTGTGTCATGTCCACCCTCAGTGGAGATTCTGTGACCATAGCCATGGTGACTCTACCTCAAATACCCTATAAAGGAAAACAGTGACATCAACAGGTAAGGGCCAGCCATGTGGAAGAGTATCACATGTGGCTGGGTATCTACTACTCCCTTCCATGGTAAATTCTACTTCCTAGGGCAGATTATGGTCTTAGAATCAGTGATTAATTAATTAAATCCCTTACCAGGACAGTGAGCTTATAACTCCACTCTGCTGTCAATGTAGAAAGGCTTTGAGAAGCAAGGTTTTGAATACCTAGGCTCACCAATACCCCTCTAGAAATTTATCAGATATGCAGACTCCAGGCCTCTTTAGACAGGCTAAGGTAAAACTCTTTGGTCAACATTTTAGAATGCTCCCAAATGGTTAAGAAACCATGCTATAGACTAGAAAGCTCTGGATGGAGACAGGAAAATAGTATACTGTTTGCAGCCATATGTGAGGTATCAGGCAGCCATCAGTGGCCCACAGAGCACATCCATGAGTTTTGGTGCAGCAGTTGGGCAACCATGGTCCAGCACTGTGATCCTGACACACATCAATATTACTAAGAATACATAAAAGCCCCATTGTAACACTTGAAGACTGGGCAACGGAGAGCTGACAGTCTCACCTGTGGCACACACATGGTTCATTGGAACAAGTGAAGGAATAGCAAGCTCTCAAGAGGGTACATGCTCTCTGATATATTTCTGGATTATTCCTTTTCAAGATCATGTGGGTTACAGAGTTGTCTACCCTTGTTTTGGTCCAGTTTTCCCTTGTTTTGTGAAACTAGTACTCATGGCAAAATATACCTAACACTGGGTTGGATTTATGGGCATGACTTGAATTGGGTGCTTCGGTGATTTCAAATCCATGGACCTTCAAGATAATCTACTCCAGTATTTTTCTAGTTGGGTCCTTGCAATTATCACGATATTTGTATAAATACAAGTCCTACCATCACTGCTATGAGAAGGAGCCCTTACGTGAGTCTCTGATAGCTCAACATGCCTTTGGTGTCAGCGCCTAGTGAATGACAATGGATGACCATTTTAGCTATTTGTCTCCTTGCTACAACACAATGCCTGACAAAGAAGCAACTTAGGAAATACTAATACGTGTTGCTTACAAGTCAAGCATACAGTCTGTCATGGTGGGAAAGACATGCTGGCCAGAGCCATAGAGTGCCAGTCGCATTACACCCACAATTAGAAAACAGCAAGAGATGAATGTTGGTGTTTAGAACATTTTATCCTTTGTACTCAGTCTAGGACTCTAATACATAGGTGGTACCACTCTCAGTTAAGTGTGTCTTCAGACCTCATTTAACCCAATCTAGAAACTGCCTCACAGATGTGCCCGGAGGCCTGTCTCCTATGCTGGCAATCAGTATTAACCTATCACAAGGGTGCAACAACCCACAGGTCACTGATCTCTGTACCCTTTTCTCTCTACCCAACACCTCCATGTTTTCAGAAATAAACCATGAAAATGCAAATCGAGTCTATTCCCCACGCCCAAGAAGTCACTCCAAGGAGACTTACTATTACTGAGAACTGGAACACAGCATTTCTTTCCTGCACCGCACTGCTCATTATTGGCAAAGCTAGTCCCCGACCAGCTCTGAATAAATCATCGGGGTGACATCAGAGAATGGATTCCAGGATGCACAGCTGTCCTTCGCACAGTCAGACTTGTGGGAAATGGGGCAAAGGGAGCTAGATGACTCTCCTGTAGGTTTAGTCAGAGGCCTCTGAGTCATGCTTCTGAGCTCGTCCGTGGGCTACATTGGCCCAGTTTTCATGATTTACTTAGTTTTCTATTTTATAAAAAAGTATCAACATGTACAGCTTTCCTTGGTATATGAGAACTGTGTGTAGTTATTTGCAGAATACAAGAATGTTTCCCTTGGTATATAAAGCGGGATGATTTTTATGTAGCAGACACCCTTTGCTACAAATTAAGGAAGTAAAAAAAATGTAATAAAAAATAATTAGAGCTCATTTTGGTGAGCCGTTCTATAGTTCCTGAAGGTTTCTACAAAGTTCTCTAAAATATTACTTTAGTAATGGCTGCTCCTGCTCCCTGCTCTCTGTTTCCACAACCCTCCAGTCCATCTCCCTCTCCTTGTTGAAAACAAGTTTCTAGAACTGACTCACACAGAATATTTTCCTTTAGTCCTTTTGGATTCATGCTGCCTGGGAAAATATCCCCAACCTTTGAGTCTGCAGTTTGGTTATGTAGTCAGTACCCTGGACAACTTAGCAGGCCAGGGTTTGTGTTACAGCAAGTGTGCGCCACCATCTTTCTTGCCAAGTTCTCTTTGTGGAGTCAACTGTGTCTCATTAGGTCACACGATGTTTTAGAGCATGTCTCTTAACTGTCCTTGTTGCTCCAGCTGAAGTAGGAAAATCCTAGACCAGGCTGTAGCTTTCTCAGCAGATACTTGTTCCTTACAGTTCACCAACTGCAGGCCAAGGTCACAGTGCTGATCTACGTGCTTCTGGGGACACTTCACTTAAGGCTTCCTGGGAGAGAGCTGTCACCTTCAGCATCCAGTCACTTCCCGAGAAGCCACACTCACTAAGGACATCTCATTCTGTGTTAGGATTTCAACATGGGAGTTATAGGGACACACAACCATGGCAGTGTATGTGTCAAACAACATCCAGGAAATTGGATCCTGACGGTGGCATTCATTTACATAGCTATACTTGAAGTCGTTCAGAGGGGTTTCCAAGGCATACCATGCTAAGACCATGGCGATCACAAGCAATAGCATGCGGATTTGGACTTGGGGGTGCGTCTAATTTCATAGTCATTAAATTGTCAGTGTAAACTGAATGTGTATAGTATCTCCCCTGTGAGTTCGGACACTACTATAGAGTCACAGGCCCCTCCCCTTACTCTGCAGTTCACAAGACAAAGTCTGGGCGCTTGTCCTTTCCTTAGCATGTATTGTCCTTCCTCATTTCCTATCCCGTGGTTTCAGTTGTTGTGTGTGTTCCTTTATGTGCACATGTGTGCAGAATGCTCACGGAGGCCAGAGGCCAAAAGTGAATGTCTTCCTCCTTTACTCTCAACCTTAATTTTTGAGACAAGGTCTCTCAATAAACCTGGAACTTGCTGATTTGTCTATACTGGTGGCTAGTAAAGCCCTCGTACCCTGCTACATCATCCCCAGTGCTAGGATTATAAGTGTGTGACCGTATGCCTGTGTGTGTCTATGTGTGGGCACATGTGCATGTGTGCACGCATGTGTGAGCATGTATGTGTGTGTGCATGTATGTACGTGAATGGGCATATGCACATGTGTGTGTGCATGTGCATGTGCCTGTATGTGCATGTTGTCCTGCTCATGTGTGTGAGCGAATGTGCATGTGCAAGAGCCTGAATTTTTGTGTGTGCGTGTGTGTGTGTGTGTGTGTGTGTGTGTGTGTGCGCATGTGTATGTGCACATGTACCTTAGCACTACCATTCTCATGTGTGCCTGGGATCCAACCCAAATACCCCGGCTTAAGCAGATGGTACTTTATTGACCAGGCTACTTCCCCACACCCTACTCCACATTTTTAATACCATTTTTTAAAATTTTGAGTGCGGGGGTTTTGTGCTTTGACTCTTGGGTGGTTTTGTTGCTTGTTTGTTTAAGCCGCGGAAGAGACACACATATACTGAAATGGCAGATTGCATTAAGATGTAAACAGTGCACGTTCACTAAGTACAAAGAGCAGTCCCAGACCAGAGTTTTCCATCCCCACTCTCCTGATTATCATGAATAGTAAACACAATGACGGTTGTGTGCTGAACTCACGTTCTCAAACTCCACTCAAAGAGAAGGCTGCCTCAAACTCTCAACTGTCTTTTTAAATTTTACAATGTCTTCATTTACACTGGAATAAAGCTGGAAGGGGTTTCCTGATGACCCTTAAAATGGGGGAAAATTAAAATAATTGAGGCTAGGATTTGTGTGTCTGGTGTTTGGCCTGTGGGTCTGGTTCTCATTAGCTAGGACCACAGTCTGGGTTAATTTTGTAGCTCTCTGTTGGGTTGGCTGGCCTCTTTATGGCCATGTGTAACCCACAGGCTGAGCCAAGTGACCCAGTATGAAAACCTAGGCCCACGGAGACAGCAATGGCTCTGGAACCCTAGTCCTTTGCTCAGGTCGAAGGTATCTGAGTTCTGTAATAATTCTAGCTGGGTGGATTATTCCTCACAGGGATGCTCTGATCCCGCCCCCATTGTCTTACTGTTACACATAAATTCCAAAGATTAAGTTTGTAAAAGTTATTCTGAGACTTTTCTAAGGATCCCAGAATTTATCGCATGACCCTCTTTATAGATATTGACAAAAATGAATTTTTATTTATTTGAAAAAAATAGAGGGTCTATAAATGTTTACATTAATATATTACTCTCCCCTATTCTTATAGTATTTGACATTTCCGTGTGTCAGTAATAGTGAAGGAAATGAGATTAAATCTTTGTGTGTATGTGTGTATGTTTATGTATGTTTCTCTGTGTGTGATAAGCATATATAATGTGTGTGATGTGTATATGATGTATATGTCTGTATATATGTGTGTGTTTGTATGTATGTGTAAGTCTCTCAGTGTGTCAATGTGTCGTAAAGCAGTGTGTCATGTAGCCAGGCTGGCCTTGACCTTGCTATGTAGTAGAACATAGCCTTGAACTTAATAATCCTCCTGCATCTGCTTTCCAGAATGCTGGGATTCCATGGGTAGGCCGTCATACCCAGCCGTTTATACCGCTTTTGAGATCCCAGGTTAACAATCTAAAGGAGATAAATTTGTGTTCTCTGTATTTTTATCTGCAATTCTGGCTGTGGCTGTGATAAGAGTTCTCCCAAGCTATTACCGAGTTCTCAAGAACTCACTAGGTATTGAGATCACTGCCAGCAGGCAGGATTTTCCAGGACACCATTGCCTTAGCTGTGAGAACACACATACCTGTAGTCTTTGTGCTTGCTTGCACTGTATACTCTTCGGCTGGCCTGGCCTCATCCCAACCCCCATGCCCCATCCAACCCACCCCAGCCATCATGGTGTTAACTCTGTAAGCAAAAAGCTCTGTCCCATGGAGGGAGTCTTTACAAATTCAAGTGGAAGGGGAAACAAACATGCCAGCCACCAGATGAGCGGTCCTCCTGTCTGTCTGGCGATCACCATCCAGACCCCGGGAAGACATAAACACCCCCAGGAAAACTCCCTTGCAGCCCAGGGCTTGAGTAAACAATCCAGCCCTAGTGCTGGCTGGCTATCCCAGGCCTGCTCTAGGAAAGTCTATGAATTCATTGTCTCTTTTCACTCTGGGATCTACATGCAAATCTTCCTTTCCACAGCTCTTGATCCCTGTGAGAGCCCCTGAAGGACCCACAGGGATTCTTCAAGCAGAAAGGACCCAGATAAGACCAGAGCCTCCTGTCTCATCACCATAAACTTGTCCAGAGGGATCTGTGAAAATGTTTTTTTTTTTTAACATCCTTAAAACAGCTCTGTGCTCATAGGCAGAGTGAATGTCCTGCTGTGTGTTTAGTTGCTCTGTTGAAATGCACAGAGGACCAGACCTTGGCACACCAAAGATCATCCCTTCCCTCATCTTCTTTTGGTACAATCTCGGTAACTCTAAATTTTATATTGAATTTTCACTGTTAGGTGGAACATGGGAGAAAAAGAGTGCCTGGGGTGTATTCAGATATAGCCAGAGACCCCAGGCAAGGGCAGGAAGGTCACTCATTCCCCAGAGGAGTTGCAAGTGAAATGGCACATGGTTCTCTGTAGGTTTCTGTGCCTGAAGCTTATAAAGGTGGTCCCTCTGCTGCTCTAGGCTCAGAGGACTGTGTCTTGCCCACGTCCCTGGGAATCCTCTTCATTCTGATGAAAGGGGCAACATTGCACAAAGCCTGTTAAATGTGGCTGGTCAGCTGGCCAGCTTCAGGCCTGGATTCTGGCTCATAAACCAGTTTTCACACAGCCTGTTTCTGGGGCTAACTCTCAAATCCTAGCTCACATTTGATTCCACGGCCTTCTGAAGCTGCTATCTCTGCAGACGGACCGGTGGATCAATGTGCAGAATGTTTGCAGACACCGGCCTGAGCCTGATTGTGAGGCCCCAGGCTTCAGCTCAGGGAGGTCTGTCCACCTTCCTTACCCTGGGCCTGATGAAAAATGGATGGCTCTGTATTTTCTTCTGGCAAATTATATATCAGAGGACAGGAGACTGAGGAATTAATTCGAGATTAATTTACGGATGACTGACTGCACGCGGAATTATTTGGCCAACAGATGAAAAATGAAATTTTCACTACAAAGAGAGGAAATTGGAGAAGGGTTAAATTTTAATCCCATTTCCCAGAAAGAATTATTGTGTCCCAAGACCTTTGTTGGATCTTCAATTAATCATTCAAGTACCGGACTTTCACACACGTCAGTGAGCAAGCACACAAAACCCAGGGCCGGGCTCAGGTAGAGCAGTATTCCTGTCTGTGCGTGGAAGGGATAAATCAGCCCTGTGCTAAGCACTGACGATCTCTGAAATCCAAACAGTCAAGTGGAGACTTAGTCCAGATCAACGCAAGTTTTTACTTTTTTAGGCAAATGAGAAATAAATTTTTAAAAGATGATTCGAGGGTCTGTTGAATCTTAATGCCTTGTATAAGCAGAGCAGGTGGCCTTGTTCACCACGTCCAAAGGAGGGTAGAGGCTCAAGGGAATACCTCATAAACACACAGGCGTTTGAGGGACTGCTGGGATGGGTTGTTGGTAACTAAAATGAAAAACCATGTAAGCTGACGCAGGCTATGTGAGTTAGTGTCTCACCTCAGACTGTTTTGTTTTAAAGGAAAAAAATGCATTTGTAAAAGTGGCCGTATTGCTCCTTAGCATACACAAGCCAAACAGGAGGGCGTGGGTGGGAGTGTAGAGTGTGTGGTGGGAGTGTAGAGGGCATAGTGGGAGTGTAGAGGGCGTGGGTGGAGTGAGGGGAGAATGGAGAAGTGGGAGGGAAGTGGGAGAGCTACTCTATCTTGAAGTATTAAAAGCTGAGCTTTTCCTGAACATCTCAAAGCCTCAGCAATGAGTATGTGGACACACACACGTGTGTGTGTGTGTGTGTGTGTGTGTGTGTGTGTGTGTACCCTAGATTTGTATGTGAATGGCCAATTGAGGCAGAAGTAGATCAACTTTCAATCATTCATTTTTGTTTTTCCAGTGCCCTATGTGGTCCCATCATTTCCTGCAAACCACCATCATGACACCTGATTTCCGAAGCACTGAGTAGGAGGAGCGAGTGAATTGCATCAGCAACTGGAGGAAAAAGGAAGTGTGGTAGGATCTGACCTGTAGGCGGTGCCCGGCAGGGTAAAGCCCCCAGTGATCAGAAAGAATAGCCAGCATGCAAATAAGGTGGGCCGCCCTCCACAGGCTTCTGCTGACCAGGCTTCTCATCCTGTGAGGCTTAGCCTTGCTCTCTGTGCATCCTCTATAGCCAGGTACCCTAGTGATAAGATATTGCAAAGGGACTCCTACTAACTGGGAAGGAAAACGCATATCCCCCAAATTTTCCTATTTGTTGAGCCAGCAAGCTTGGTGTTCAATCACGCTCTCCTGCTTTTACCTTCGGCAAGCAAGAAGATATGATTATCTGAAGCATGTCACCTATTTTAGCCTATGTGAAACCAGGAGTGAAGCCCTGGTGAAGAGAAGCCCAAGGTGAAGAGGGAACTTTCATTCCTAGAAGTCCTCTTGTGCCCAGCTTGTGTTTCTTCCTTGGTGATCCCATCATTCATTTTCATATATTGATAAATGTTTAAACTTATTTAAATATTTAAATGAGGTAGGAGATTAAAGATCACACAGGAGGTTGGGTAGAAGGCTCAGTGGATAAAAGTGCTTGCCACACAAGTGTGAGAATCAGAGTTCAGATCTCCCGGAGTACACCTGAATCCAGGTGAGAGTGGTAGCCTTCTTTAACATCAACACCCAGAACAATCCCCTGAGCAATCTGACTAGGGAGAGTAGCCTGAATCAGTGAGTTCTGGGTTTAAAAAAGACTCTGCCAATGAATAAAATAGAGAACAAGTGGGGGAGATACCTCATGTTATCGTCAGGTACCCTCACATAGGTGTACATATGTAAAAAGTATACCAACCCCCCCCCACACACACACACACTACACAAGCAAATCAAAATCTCAGACTTGGGCTAAAAAACAATTAAGACAAACATTGATCCCAAGACAGGAAACTCAAGAGTAGCTGTCTGGTGCAGGGCCTTACAAACATACAGGGCTTGGTGGAAAGATGGAGTTGCAGCCTGCTCACTCGGTGAAGGATGCCCCGAGGAAGGCTATGGCTTCTCCACACACACCTCTGCTAAGAACCAGAGGAAATCAGGGCAGAGACTTCATCCCACCCTCTAGCTAAAACAACAAATGTATGCACCTCAGAGACAGAATCTGTGATTCTTACCTAAAGACAAACCATCTCCAGGTTCTATGACAGGACTTGCCAGTTATCTAAGGATGTCAATGTGATGGTTCCTCAGAAAACTAGGCATGATACTACCGGAGGACCCCGCTATACCACTCCTGGGCATATACCCAGAGGATTCCCCAGCATTGTAATAAGGACACATACTCCACTATGTTCATAGCAGCCCTATTTATAATAGCCAGGAGCTGGAAAGAACCCAGTTATTCCTCATCGGAGGAATGGATACAGAAAATGTGGTATATTTACACTATGGAATACCACTCAGCAATTAAAAACAATGAATTCATGGAATTCTTAGGCAAGTGGGTGGAACTGGAGAATGTCATCCTGAGTGAGGCAATCACAGAAGAACACACATGGGATGCACTCACTGATAAGTGGATATTAGCCCAGAAGCTTGGAATACCCAAGAAACAATCCACATATCAAATGATGCCCAAGAAGAAGGAAAGAGAGGCCCCTGGTCCTGGAAAGGCTCAGTGCAGCAGTGTAGGGGAATACCAGGACAGGGAAGTGGGAAGGGGTGATTGGGGAACAGGGGGAGGGTAGAGAGCTTATGGGACTTTTGGGGAGGGGGGATGCAGGAAAGGGGATATCATTTGAAATGTAAGTAAAGAATATATCGAATTTTTTAAAAAAGACCCAATGTCGATACAAAGGTAATTAATTCATTTATAAAATTATAGTACACTAATAGAATTTTAATAAATAAATTAAAAATAAAAGAAGGTGGAAGCCAGCTAGCTAGATTAATGGCTATTGCTGAGACAGCTTTACGCTGAGGTTTCTGTCTCCCCAGCCCCTGCAAGCCCAGGAATGCAAAGTTTCCTGAGAAAAATGAAAGACTTGTACCTTAGGGTTATTCAAGTCCGATGTTTATCCAACACTTGCTAGCAGAGTTTATGCAAAGGACTCACTGTTCAGAATAAGGAGACCCGTGTGTAGATTCCATTTCTCCCAGAGGAGTGAAACTGAGAAAGTCCATCCACAAATCTGAACGGTAATTTGTTTTTCTATTAAATAATTATACATACACCTATATATTATTAAGTTTTGGCTGGATTCAAATTCACTGTGTAGACAAGATTGGCCTTAAACTCAAAAGAGATCTGCCTGGTTTTGCTTCCTAAGGGCTGGGACTAAAGACATGGACTTCCATGCCTGCTTATGCCTATTTCTTGATATCTTTGCAAAGATCAGCTATGATCAAGCTTCACGGTAACCTCATATAGATACATGTAGACGGGGAATTCAGGTGTTCACTCCCATTCTTCCTTCTAAAAGGGGGTTCTTCTCGTTCATTTCAGTACAGAGAGAATGTGTCTTATCAGGGCTGATGATTGTAATAGGTATTTTGAACTTAACGATGATGCTTCAATTATGTCTTGCACAAGACAGATACGCGGTGACAAGCTCCTCTTTTTTCCTCTTCTTGCTACTCTAAAAAAAAGAAAGAAAGAAACCTAAAGGGCAGCTAGGACAGGGCTTGGAGATAAAAGGTAGGTCATGGTACAGAGGATGGCTGGATAGTCCTTGTGCTTGTGACACTTTCATTAGTGGATGCCCAGCTAGGGATGTCTTCACCCAGATTCTGTTGCCTGCAGGGCACCGTGTGACTAGTTATTAGCTGAAGAATATTGAGGAAATGCAGCAGCCCATGCACTGCCTGTGGTTGGATTCCTTCATTGTGACCCAGTACAGGGGCAGCCACATCCTTAAAGGTTTATGGCACCAGATATGGAAGAAGCTATAACATTCCCAAGGAAATGACCATACTCAACCGGCTACATCCATATTCTATGTGGCTGAGGCACAGACTTTCATCTTAGCCCTTATGTGTATTTGAGCCCAAGGGCCCATGTGGAGTCCAAGCAAATCTGAGAGTAAAGCACTATCAGTTTAGAGCATGGATCAACGTCTCCACAAAACACAGAGTATCTTCTCTTGATGATTTGTATATCTAGGTCAGAAATTGAATGGGCCATGGAGAGTCAAGCTGGGCAACTGGTACTTTCTGCACAGGGTCTGTACCACCTGCCACTACAACTGTACTAGGGAGGACACACTGACTCAAAGTTCACAGTCACCAAAGTTATATTAAGCGATGGGGTATCACTCGCTCTGGCTCTACTGACTCCCCCAAGTCCAGTCAATTGTGACAAGCATGGCATGGGAATATTGTGTCTTTTAAATGCCCTTTCATGGCAGCAGGAGCAATGGGTGTGGCAGATTTTATTCAAGGGGAATATAAGGCTAAGTTACAGAGGGCATCTCTGATATTAAAGCGGTGAGAAGTTGGCAAATGTCAATCAACCTTGCATAGCATTAATACTATGCCTTATACTATGTTTCAGTTGTGTTAGGTATTGGAAGAAGAATCTAGAACAACCCTTGTTCTTCAGTAATAGGTAGTTAACTTGGGAAGGGATTAAAAAAATGACATGAATAATTAATCACGAACAGCAGTAAACTGGTAAACAACAACAACAACAACAACAACAACAACAAAAAGTAAAACTAGTTCACAGATAGCATTCATCATGCCTGAATGGTTTTCAGTGTCCCAGACATCTCCCAGCCAGTGCTCCTCATACTTTTTTCATTAACTCTTCACACCAATGCCCCGCCTGGCATCATCAACCTTGGAAGACGCAGGAGTTCAGTGGCCAGTTTTGGCTCCTGCAGCCCTCAGGTCCTACTTGATTCTCACTACCAGCTGTGTTCTGCACTCTGAACACTGGCCAGCTGCAAGAGACCACCTGCTCAGATCTTTGTGAGGAAATGTAAACTTTTCCTTGAGTTTGTAGAAGGCCGGCCCCAGGACACTGGCCAGGATCTAGGTCTTAATCCTCTTTAAGAGTAGAGAGAGACTGTGAACCAGAGAGAAGCCTTACCATGGAAATGGCTTTGTTGAGGCAACTGTGCTGCACCAACAGGCTGTGGAACCAGGCCCTTCTTATTGTAATATCTTCAGATGTAACCTCATGTGGCCAACGGACCTTAGATAGAGTTGGACTGAGAGAAAGCCAGTTGGAAATAAATCACTCGCATGTTAGGATAATAGAGACGAGGCTGGAAGAAATGGCAGCGGTGCCTGTAGCGACTGGCTTTGTCAGATTTAATAAGGTCTTGCCTATGAGTTGACCATGTCCCTCATCATGCGTGTGTCAGGCATGTTGGGGTGTGTGTCTGACTCTAATTTACAATTCAGAACTTCTAAAATTCCCTTTTATTCCTGCACTCATCAAAGGGTACTTCTAAGCCCTGACAACACCCAAGGCATTGAGGACTCTGAGATGAACAGACAAGGTTTGTGTATGAAGGAGCGCACAGAGCCTCGGATATGGGGCAGAATAATTTTATAGCAGCGAATTTCAATTTCCTCATCTGTGAAATGGGATATCCACACCTGCACCCCTCCTTTTGTGTGTGTGTGTGTGTGTGTGTGTGTGTGTGTGTGTGTCTCTGTGTGTGTGTGTGTATGTATACATGCACAGATATATCCAAGTCCTTATGTGAGCTCTTACATAGGTCATATCAGATGCCCTCCTGATTGATCACTCTTTGTCATACACCTTCAAGACAGATTCTCTCGCTGAGTCTGAAGTTTGCCACTGTACAATGAGGCTGGCGAGTCAGCAAGACCCCAGCAATCCTCCCACCTCTCCCCTCCCCCACTTCTGGAGTCAAATGTGCCTTTGGCTTTTTTTTTATGTGGGTGCCAAGGACTGGCACCCATATATACAGTGCACAGCAGTCACATACCCACCAGGTCATATCTCTAGTTCCAGAATTGTTTTCAGGTAGAACTGGGTTACTAGAGATAATGCTAAAACAAACAAACAAACAAACAAAAGACGTAGCTATGCTGTCTTTCAGACTGGAGCTCAGCACAGCAGTGGAGATCAGCAGTGCTATGGACGTTCACTGGGCATGCAGCGACTGCCAGGTCTCATGGCTTGCCCCACCTCACAGCCTCTTTCCATCTCTCTCAGGGACATCTGGCTTGGCTCTGGAATCCAATTATGGTGGATGACATCCTTCCTCACCTGACTCTTTGAAAAAAAAAAAAACAAGTCTTTTTGGCACACATTGACTTCATTGTCAGTTCTTGCTGGACCTCTACTTAATAGTGTTCCCTCTCTAATTAGGCACAGTGCACAATGTGAAGTTAGTCTCTTCTCAATGAGTCTTCTCTGCGTTGTTCTGGATTGATCGAAGTGTTTTATCCCAGGACATTTCTACCAAACCACTTACCATGTGGCTACTGACCCATTACATGCTAGTTGTGGTACTGAGGATCTGAATTGTGAATTAAATTTGGTTTAACCTTAAGTTGAAGTAGATGCACTTGGCTACTGTAATTACTAGTATAACTTTAAAGCATTGAGACCCTTATTCAGAATATCAGCAGCTCTCATATGTATACACTCTCTCCAAAGAGATTAGACAGATACCAGCACCAACTTTAGAGAAAACTGATCAATAGTAGGTACTCTTGCCTGCCTCCTCCTTCAGTACCATTTACACCACCCCATCCACCCTTACAGGCTGTGAATCAGACCCAAAGCATGGCACTGGAACCCAGGAAGGCACTGTGGTTTGAGCACCCCCTCCCCCCCGTGTGGGAAAACCTAGACAATGATGACTGTCTTCCAACCTCATGTTCTTAGATTGGGATGGAATCAGTCTCCTAAGCAGGGCCACCTGTGTCTCTGTCTCAATGTAGGCGAAGGGAACAGGAATGAGACACTCACGTAGGTGTCCAGTGGAGGCAGCTGAGCACAGTGGGGCAGGGTGGCAGGGGGTGCTGACAGCCAGCACCATGTGGCACTCAGATGCCAGGGTGGAGGACTATGATCCCAGACGGCCACAGCCTTGCTTACCATCTGCTAGCAGTTGGGCACAGTTCAGTCTGACAATGCTGAGCCAGACAGCTGGTACCAGATATTAGAAAATCTAAGCTGAAATGTGAAATGCAGGACAGTTTTTTTTTTTTTAAACAAAGCTGTTTCTGAGCCTGGAATTCTAGCAAAGGAACAGAAGTTTGCTCTAAAGCTAGCTAAAGGGGCTTCTGAGCTCACCATTGGCTGCTGCTTTCCTTCTTTCCTCCTTCCTCTTTCTTCTTTCTTTCTTTCTTTCTTTCTTTCTTTCTTTCTTTCTTTCTTTCTTTCCATACATCTCTCCTTTCTCTTTTTTCCTACTTTCCACTCCTCTCTGTATTTCATTTCTTTCTTTCCCACAATTTTTTTTACCTCCTTCTTCTATTCCCTGTCCCCACTCCCTTTCTCTCATCAGGTCAGGATTCCACCATATAACCCAGGGGAACCTGGAAGTCACAACTGTCCTGCAGCTTTCCCTGTGCTGGGATCATAGGCCCAATGTGACCAAACCCAGCCAGAGAAGTATATTTTTGAAATTTCTTTATGTGCTCACAAGAGAATACACCGCACTTTAATTTTTAAAGGAGTCAGTGTGTGGAGCACTGTCTGGCAAATCATTGCTCTCTTTCCCATGTGACTTGGATCAGGTCTTCTCTAATGTTATTGTAAAACACATTGCTTTTACCTTCATGGGAGGAGGTTTAAATCTAGGAAGGGTGACTCTCAGGAACAATCTTCAGAGACTGACTGTCTCCTAGAGAAGCTAAGAGGAAGTGCTGTGTTCCTGGGGGTCAGTACCTCCTGGGCAGCAGGGCTTCTCTATTTCCATTAGAATCCCCAGGACCTTAACATCAAAAGTCATCCACCAGAAGGTCTTGGTCTTCTGTTTTGTAACTTGTGATGCTCTGGGACTGGCCTTTGCCGTGTGTCAGGACTAACTTTGGAAGACAGGCACTGGTGACTACTAACCCACAAACGCAATTCTATTGAAAATTATAGTTCTCAATTCAGACGTGAAGGAAGGTACTGCTGTTGTCCCCCACTGGCTGTGTCTTGGAAGGAAGCCAAGGAAATGCATTGCTGTGGTGAACTGCAGGGTATAAGATTTCCAGGCTGATATCACAGCCACATGAGAAGAAGGGAATAAAAAAGTATCAGCAAAAACAATCTATAAAAGTACCATAACGGAAACAGATTTATTATATTCTATGTTAGTTAAAAACAAAACAAAACAACCAACCAACCAACAACAACAACAACAACAACAAAACTAATAAAAAAGAAAAAGTTACCAAGATATGCATGGGCTAACAAAGGACCTCAGGTCAGCGGTTGGCAGAAAGGAGGGTAGTATAAATTCTCCTGCCTATAAGAGGTGGAGGGATAAAGAGGGAATGGACAACCAATGACTGGCCCAACTTGAATTCCATGCCATGAGAGAGAGCCCTCCCTTGGCACTACTAATATTCTGCTGTATGTGCAGAGAGAAGGCTAGCATAATAGTTACCTGAGTAGTTTCACCTAGGAGCTGATTAAAACAGGCACAGAAACCCATGGCCAAACATAAGCCAAAGTTCAGGGAGTATTATGGGAGAGAGGGAAGCAAAGGTTGAAAGAACCACAGAGGTCAAGAACACGATAAGAAAAAACTACAGAATCAACTAATCTGGGCACACAGGGGTTCACAAAGAGTGAACCACTAACCAGAAAGCATGCATGAGATGAACCTAGTCTCCTTACATATATGTAACAGTTGTACAGCTTGGTCTTCATGTAGAACCTCTAACAGCAAGAGCAGGGACTGTCTCTTACTCTGTTGCCTGCCACTGGATGCCTTTCCCCTAACTGGACAGCCTTGTCTAGGCTCAATAGAAGAAGATGCACCCAGCCCTACTACAGCTTGATATGTTAAGGCAGGTTGAAATCCATGGGAGGTCTCCCCTTCTCTGAGAAGAAGAGGGAGCAGGAACAGAAGGGGGGAAAGAGGGAGGGTTTGGGAGGAGAGAAGGGAGGGGAAGTTCTGACTAGATTGTAAAGTAAATTAAAGAGTTAGAAAAAAGCTAACATATGACAATTATAACAGTATTCTATAGTTTTATTGAGAGAAAAGAAGAAAGGAAGAAAGAAAGAAAGTAAGAAAGAAAGAAAGAAAGAAAGAAAGAAGGGAGGGAAGGAGGGAGGGAGGGAGGAACAAAGAGGTAGGCACAGACATTATAGGGAACAGCATAGAGTTCCTAAAGAAGGTACTAGAACTACACAGGACCCATATCCCCACTGTAGACAATACCCACAGGAGCTCAAACTGCCATCTCATGGTGAATCTATCTGTTCTTCGGAGTTAACTGTAGCCCTCTTCACAATGGTGAACTAGCTCCATGTCCACTGTCAGCAATATGGGTAAAGAACAGACTGTAACATTCACTTTGGAATAGCATTCAGCTTGAAAAAGAGGAGAACCTTCTGCCTCATGAATGGGAAATTGTGTGAAGTGAAGTAAGCCAGACTCAGAAAGACCAACACATAATTTCACTTACATGTGAGATAAAAATCATCATCATCATCATCATCATCATCATCATCATCATCATCATCATCTCAAGTACAGAGAGAGAGGGAAGATAACTGGGGTTTTCTGGAGGTGGGAGACATGGGGAAGATTAGGCCAAGGATTACAAAGTAGGTATGACAGGCTGAAGAAGCCTGAGAGCTCATACATAGCAGGAGAACTGTTACTAGACTGTACTGGGAGATTTTACTAAATAAGTAGATGTTATTCTTGCAAAGAAAATGTAACTATGTCAACAATAGATACACTGAGTATTACCGTAGAAACTACTTTACTATCTATATATTTCAGAAGAGTCTGCTACCAATCCACAGTATACACCATATAATTTATTCCAAAATAAACTAGTCAGGAATGGAAGTTTCTAAAGGAATGCTTACATAGAAAGCAGTTCTCTATTTGAACCCCACAAGACAAAGGGGTGTCGTTTAGGCATCTAACTATCCAGATTGGGAGTGCTCCTGGGAGGGTTTGTCAAGCTTCCTGTGTCCTTTCACCCTAGACCCAGCAGGAGCTCCCAGAGACACACAGTGGAAATGACTGTGCTGCCACGCCTGAGGCTGGAACAGGAGGACCGAGGTCTGACTCTGGTCTGAAAAGCTGTGAGGGTGGGTGTTTGGGTGGAGCTCACAGGGAGGATCTGGGGAGCAGGGTAGGAGAGCTCTGGCAACTGGAGGGGAAGCAGGTGTGGTACTTGGCACGTGTGTGTTTCAAAAAAATCCACCCTCTATAAATTCTGAGTGCTGGATAGACTGTTAAGAAACCAGAATTCTAGATCACTAAATTCTGAGTACACATTTCTTGCCAAAAATGACTTCAGTGAGGACCAACGTGAGACTGGAAAGAAGGATCAGTAACTCAAGACTAGGGATGTTTCTGGTGTCATCATGCCCAGGGAGAGGGAGAGGGGTGTCCATCACAAGCAGTGCTGTGGCGATGCCAGATGACGCAGAAAGTCTCTGCAGACTGTGATGGCCAGGAGAGTGGCACACATGGGATGAAGGAGGGCATTCTGAAATGCTCTCGGTAGACCTGTGTGGGGCTTCAAGTTTCCCCTCCAGCTCCTTTCTCCACCTGGGCCAGCAGCATCTTCGCCAGGCTCAGTAGCAAAGCTGGAGGGACAAGGGGAGTACCAGATAGCATTCTCTTTGAGCATTGTAGAGAATGGGTGGGATAGCCTAGAAACAAGAGTCTATGGGGGTGGGCCATGAGGGAGCATCTCCCATCGCTTCTTTAGAAAACAAACAGATCAAACAAACAAACAAACAAACAAAAGCCCCAAACTGCAAAAACAAAACAAAACAAAACAAAATAAAGCTAAATATCCAAAAGGTCTAACTAAACTCCAAATAGATAAAATGATAGATGTTCATACCACTCCCACATAGGGCTCACGAAATGGAGGACTTGAAACAACCCAGAATCATTAGAATCACTGTGAGAAAGTCTCTGTGTTTGGTGTTTCTATGAGCATGTCTGTAAGGGATTTTCTTAGTTGGATTACTGGAGGTAAGAAATCCTGCCCTGTTCTGAATGGAAGGGGAAAAGGCCAAGTGAAACACCCACGTGCATACATTAACTCATGGCTCTTTGCTATTGATTTATTGTATTTATTATATATTACATATGTATTGTATACATGTGTATTATTTTTTTCTATCATATGGCCAGTTGCTTCAAGTTCCTGCTGCCTAACTCGTCTTTTGGTTATAGACTGTAACCTGGATTTGGGAGCCCAATAGACCCTTTCTCCCTTACGTTGCTTTGGTCGAGGTGTTTTATCATGCCGCCCAAGTAACTGAGCAGCGGAGCGTCACGTGCTTACTCTTGTAAAACACACTTGATTTTTGTGACAAAAAAAAATCTTTCTGAGCCTCAACCCAGTTCCATTCTCGTCTCTCTTCTTTGTCCCATCTGTTCTAGAAAAGCGGGTCTTGTCCAGATGGGAAACCTGTGGTAGTTTAGATGAGACTCTCACAGACTGAGCACAACTGTGGACATGAGATAATCCCAGTGTATTGTTTTGGGTGGGAGCTTGTCTCTGCTCACAGAAACTCTTGCTGTTAGCTGAGGTTCTTAGTAGGCTCATTATGGAGTTTTGAATGAGAATGTCCCTTAGACACTCATGCATTTGAACACTTGACACTCAGGAGGAGGTTGTGGAACCTTTAGAAGGTATAGCCTAGCTGGGAAAACTATGTCACTGGAGGTGGGCTTTCAGAGTATATAGCCTCATCTTATTTCCAGCACTCTTTGCTTCCTGTTTAGGGTTAAAGACATATAGTCTTAGCTTCCTGCTCCTGCCACCATTTCTTGTTCTCTGCCACGACAGATGCTTAGCCCTCTGGAACCATGAGTCAGAATAAATTCCTTTGGTCATGGTGTTTTGTCATGGCAACAGAAAAGTAAGTGATGAGCTCATGTTATACGGATGCATTTTGTGTGTTTTATGATATACCCAAGTAGAGAGTGCTCTATGTCTCATTCTTCTCCATGACCAGAGAAAAGAAACATTTTCAGCTAATCGGAACGGGAGTAAATAAAATTTGCAGCATCAGCTTTGCTTGAATCAGTGGTACAATTCAGTGAGCATTTCTTTTCTCGGCTCACTGGTGAACTTGGTGGACTTGGTGGTTTCTTTTATTTAACATCAAAGTGTAATAAACTGTGGGGTCCAAACATAAATACTATTTAGCTTAAAATACTTGAAAAAGATGTATACACATATATATTGCATATGTATATGTCAGTGTGAGTGTTCCATGAGCCATTGGAAGCCAAAAGAAGTTAGGATCCCTCAAAGCTGGTTATACAAACATAAACAAGCATGTACACACACACACACACACACACACACACACACACACACACGCATGCTCGCACGCACGCAGGCAGTTGTATGCTGTCATGTAGATTATGAGAAATGAACTCCAGGCCTCTAGAAAAGAACCAAGTACTCTTAATTGCTCAGCCATTACTCTAGTCCCATTGTTTTATATTTGAATGAACCACAAAACATTCATATGCAATTCGAGACTGGCTCACCCCAAGTCAAAAGACAAGCTAGTCATTTCCATATCTTAACATTCATTACTGCCTTTGTTGGCATAATATGTGCATTTTGTCTGTTTCTTTCTCTCTCTCTCTCTCTCTCTCTCTCTCTCTCTCTCTCTCTCTCTTTCTCTGTGTGTGTGTGTGTGTGTGTGTGTGCGTGTACGTGTGCGTGTGCGTGTGCGTGTGCGTGTGCGTGTGCGTGTGTGTGTGTGTGTGTGTCTGTGCGTCCATGCACGCACACGTGATACACTGGGTATAATATTTGTAGCATTCTTGGCCAGAACTATGTTGAGTACACTGTTAAAGTAGGTAGTATCAGTTTAGCTGTCCCTGTTGATTCAGAGGTACCAGTGCAGACAAATGACCTGTTACAGTGAATGACCTTTCCTGATAAGCAGAGGACATACAAACAAAGGTGATAAATATTAACCCACTTTGCAGGCCTTTCTGCTGGGTGTTGCTGACATTTCGGTCTTATTTCTTAGGAGATTTTAAGTGTAAATAACCACAGCATGCTTCTCGTCATATATTTCTTTATATTATTGGGAGAAATCCACACATTTATCAAATTGCAAGAAGCTAAGGCCCTAGGTAACTCACCCAGCTGGTAATATACAGATGTAGGTACCCATCTTTCTGATTAGTTAGAAGCACCAGGAGAAAAAACATCCAGTGGAAAAAGATAGCCTTTTCAACAAATGGTGATAGTTCAATTGGAGGTCAGCATGCAGAAGAAAGCGAATTGATCCAATCTTATCTCCTTGAACTAAGCTCAACTCCAAGTGGATCAAGGACCTCCACATAAAATCAGATACACTGAAACTAATAGAAAAGAAACTGGGGAAGACCCTTGAGGACATGGACACAAGGGGAAAGTTCCTGAACAGAGCACCAATAGCTTATGCTCTAAAATCAAGAATTGACAAATGGGACCTCATAAAATTATAAAGTTTCTGTAAGGCAAAGGACACTGTCAAAAGGACAAAATGGCAACCAATAAAATTGGGAAAAGATCTTCACCAGCCCTACATCTGACAGAGGGCTAATATTCAATGTATACAAAGAACTCAAGAAGTTAGATCCCAGAGAACCAAATAACCCTATTAAAAATGGGGTACAGAGCTAAACAAAGATTTTTTTTTCACCTGAGGAATTTCAGATGGCTGAGAAGCACCTTAAGAAATGTTCAACATCATTAGTCATTAGGGAAATGCAAATCAAAACAATCCTGAGATTTCACCTCACACCAGTCAGAATGGCTAAGATTAAAAATTCAGGAGACAGCAGGTGTTGGCGAGGATGTGGAGAAAGAGAAACACTCCTCCACTGCTGGTGGGATTGCAAGATGGTACAACCACTCTGGAAATCAGTCTGGGGTTTCCTCAGAAAACTGGGCACTACACTTCCGGAGGACCCTGCTATACTACTCCTGGGCATATACCCAGAGGATTCCCTGGCATGCAATAAGGACACATGCTCCACTATGTTCATAGCAGCCTTATTTATAATAGCCAGAAGCTGGAAAGAACCCAGATGTCCCTCAGTGGAGGAACAGAATCAGAAAATGTGGTATATTTAACAATGGTATACTACTCAGCAATTAAAAACAATGAATTCATGAAATTCTTAGGCAAATGGTTGGAACTGGAAAATATCATCCTAAGTGAGATAACTCATTCACTAAAGAACACACATGGAATGCAGTCACTGATAAATTGATATTAGCCCAGAAGCTCTGAATACCCAAGACACAACTCACATATCAAGTCATTCCCAAGAAGAAGGAAGGAGAGGGCCCTGATCCTGGAAAGGCTTGATGCAGCATTGTAGGGGAGTACCAGGACAGAGAAGTGGGAGGGGGTTGACTGGGGAACTGCAGAGGGAAGAGGACTTATGGGACTTAGGGGGAGGGGGGAACCGGGAAAGGGAAAATCACTTGGAATGTAAACAAAGAATATAGAAAAAAAAAAAAAAAAAAAAGAAGTACCAGGAGACAAGCCTGCAAATCACCTCCACTACTCGGGAAGATGGGCAACAACCCCTTGGTGTCCAGGCAGGACACTGGTGGTTATAAACTGTCTCTGATGTGAATCAGCCTTCTGTAACCCTTTCTGAGGATGTCTCACAGAGTGTTTGTGAGAAAAATCTCATGCCCTTTCATTTCAAATCTCCCAGTCTTGACTTACTGCAAGGGTGGCACAGCAATACACACATTAAAACAAGAACAGCAAGCATCTTTATAGACACACACAAATTCATGAAATTTAAAGGGAAAAAGAAGACACTTCAATGGCATGCACTATGTGAAGAGTGGAAAATCCTGGTTGCATTAAACAGGAAACGTCAAGCTAACTAAAAATATCACAACAGAAAAATGTTTACCTATGGTGTGAGGTAACTCGATCACTTAAAATATATATATTCTAGAACTTTCAGGATCCAGAAGGTTTGCATTTGTCATCCCTTAGAAAAACAACTAACTAAATCCACATATGACTGGCTCATTGCAAGACACTAAGTTTTACAATTTGGCCTCAAACAAACGTGAAGAAACAGTTAAGCCAACTGCTTTGAAAGCTTTACTGACTTAGAGTCAGAATGGCTTGCTATCATTCACGGCTTGGAACGAGTCATCTTTGCAAAAGTGGGGCATGAATTTAACCAAGCACCTTTCAGTTTAGTATGTAAGCAACAGTCTTTCCCAGCTGCAGGTGTTCTGCGGTAGGTTGTGCAAACAACCACTAGGGAAGCCTAAATTCAAGGCTGTTTGCTTTTTGACGTTTGGAGTGCTACCTTTGCAGAAACCAGGCACATGCATAGTCTACATACAGATGTGCAGGAGGAGCACACACACACATAGAATAAGAATACATTCATCTTCAACAAAGGGAGAGAGGAGGAGGTGATCACCTTTGTGGGGCTCAGGGGTGGCATGGTCTGGCTTCTGTACAGCTTTGGGTTTGAACACAACACAAGTCCTATGCACTGCACGTGTCTTCCTGCCACTTGACACTCACGGGAAGATGGTGCTTGAAATGCCACAGCTTGAGTCTGTCCCCGTGTGTGTCATTAACTGTAGTATCTTACTGCACATGCAAAGTTGTCTGCCCTCACACGAATGCACAGCTTTAATTATAGAAGCGACATTTAGAGTTTCTCTTTCACCACTCCTCAGGAGACAAGTATTAAATTAGTGTATCTGTGGATCGCGCTGTGGTAGAATGCTGGGCTTAAGGTTTTATTTAAATTGTTGCTGCGAGTTACATTTTTTAAAAAGTCCACTAAATGAATTTTAGCTTGGGATTAGGACAGAATTTCCAGCAGTTTCTGAAACGATCTTTAACTCACTTCTGCTGCTTTGATCTACCTGCTTATGTAAAGCAATGTTCTAGGCACTGAAGACTGGAGAAGCAAAATATAGATCACTTCTGAAAAGTGTTGAATGCTTAGTGTTCTGCAGTTTTAAATATTCAGTCAATATTACTCTTAATGCAAACCCAAAGAGCACATTTACATCATTGTATGCATTTTACCCTTGTCTTTAATAAATGATTAAAATTCTATATATACTCCCCAAAAATTTTAACATGTTTAAAAAATTTTTTTTACAAGTGACTGTTTGAGTTATAGTTCAGAATCATATGCTTATATGTCTGAGACTGTATGAAAACTTTTCATATGGAAAAGGGTGAGATCAGAGATTAAAATCCTGGACAATGAGTTGTGGGAATAACTCAGTGAAGAAGAGTATTTCCTGGGCAAGCTTGGAGACTTGACTTTGAATCCAAGCACCTGAGTTAAAGTTGGGTGTGGCTGTATATTCCTATAATCCAAGCTTTGGGGAATGGGGACAGAAAGACCCTGAAAACTTGGTAGCCAGATAGCCTAACCAAATGGCCAACCTCTAGATCAGCAAGAGACAGTGACTTAAGACAATAAGGGGAAACATGATAGATGGAGAGATTATATTCTCCTTTGACCTCCTTGTGTGCACACACAGGCAAAGTCCCACAAATATAACACACAAATATACACATACATACACATAAATATGTATACATATGCACATATAAACATACATACATATACACACATGTACACACACATATATATATACAAACATATGTAAACATACATACACATAAATAAATACACATACACGCACATACCATTTCTGTTTACCTTCAAGTTTTGGATAGATCCTTAGATTAGAAGCAAAATTTAGAAACTGGGCCCTGATTTTTTTTTTAAAAAAAAATAGTTTCATTCAGTAAAAGTCAGAGAGCCAGAGCCTGGATTAGAAGTTGGACATTTGGATTTGGGGGTGACAATGTGTTGGACCAGGCCCCAGCTCTGCACATCCATGACTATCTAGACCATGCAGTAGAGACAAGATGCTTCTTTTCATGTCAGGGCTCTATCATCCATGGGGGATGTGGCTTACTTGGGAGCAGACTGAATAGTTGGATGAAGGCGATGCAGAAAAGTATCTCTTATCAACTTTTACTTCTAACAGAGGGAAATGGAGTAAGCGGCAGAGGCAGCTTCACTTGGGGTTCTGGCACTCTCGCTGTGGTGACTGAACACCTGCAGAAGCGCCGTAGTGGAGGAGGGGTCTAGTCTGACTCCCTGCATATCCTATGCGGAAAGCATGGCGATGGCGGCAGCTTGGGGTGGCTTGTAGCATTGCTTCAGTGATTAGAGTAGCAAAAGAAAGGAATACCGGTCCTTGGCACACTGACCGCTCTCTTCTGTTTTCACAGCCCTAGACCCAGCACACAAGACAGCACTGTCCTCACCCCAGGTGTGTCTCCTAGGTGATTCCAAACGTGCTCCAGAGGAGGAGGATGAAGGTGAACCATCCAGGGAGCTGATGCGGAGTGCTCAGACCAAGTTCTTCGTCACTGTGGGGCTGGAAATGAGCCATGTGATTTTTGACAAAAACTTTTAAGTGTTTTAATTTTTTTTTTTACATGTCTGATGCTGAAGGCTCCATCTCCCACTTTGGGACCTGTGGGGAAGTGTGTAGCAAAGACAGATTATCTGCTCTCTGCATGCCAATCTTTCTCTTGTCCCTGGTACTAACAGGGCTATAAACTAGTATGCCATTATCAAGGACAGTAGACCACGTCTGCCAGAACCCTTGAGGTGCCTTGCTTTTAGTTCATCCTTGAAAATTAACCGGAGGCAGGGAAATAGGTTATTTGACTCCTAAGCATTTTTATCTTTTGGTAAAGATTTAGTGTTCAAAATAAACTGATGAAATCATGGACCCTGCATATGGCAAACACAGGCCTAGAACCCAAGGCAGGGAACTGAGAACTGCAGAGATGTGCATCTATGGTTATGATCTAGTTTGGAAGCAGAAATAAGAGAGTTAAAACTTAACGACATAGAACTTGGCTATGAAAATCCTTTTCATACATTTTTTTGCATACAAGAATTGCATACAGCTTTTGCAGGGAAGAGAATGTAATTTCTTTTCCTCACTCATCACAGGGTTCACACCTAAGACCCTATAACCAAGGACAGATTAACCAAAGAACAGGATAATAACTTCATCTAGCTTTAACTCTTCTGTGATTTGGGAGTCATTTGAAATGGAGATGGGCGTGAAGAGATGCTCATAGGGTGGGAACAGGCAGGGAGGAGGGGACTGGGCAGCAGAACTTGCTCAGGTTCAACAGGCATCTAGTATGGGTAGGACACTTGCCACATGGAGTCTTTGTGGTGGATGGACTAAGTCTCCACGTCTTGGTGATGGAAGAGATAGGAGTGGACATATTGCATCTACTGTTTGCTCGAAGGTCAGGAGGGTGGACTTAGGTATCCTGTCCTGAACCAGTCAGTGATATGATTGCCTAAAATGATAATTTAGTCAGGGGTGGATGGAGGAGCTGGTTCAGAAAGAGCTGCAGAAGCACTCTGTTAAAGAGCTGCCCTCTGGTGGGTAGGCAGATTCTCTTCAGATATCAGCTGATGGAAAGGTCAGGGGTTCTGTGAGAGACACAAACTGCAGAGATTTTCTGGTAAGTGAGTCACTGCTGAGGAAGAGGAGACTGTGGGGGCTGCTGAAGGAAAATCTGTTCTAGGTATCCCTTTATTCCTGGCCAGGGAGTGAGAAGTCAGGGGCAGTCAGATTAGTACCGTGCTGTGGCTTGTCTCTAGACCACTCAGGAATGTTCCATCCAAGCTGACCTTTGACAGAAACAACGACTCTCCCTTTTTCATAGCACAGCTTAGGTATCAAAGGATGTCTGTACACCTTACTGATTTGTTTCTGAGAGAATGGCTTTCTAGTGTTTAATATATGTCACTTCCACTGCAAAGTGCTTTTCAAAGTACACCCAGATACAAGCTGCACTGCCTTTATTCACAAGCGTTTGAATGACTTCAGTGAAATGGATAGCATAATCTTCAAGCCAGAGATGTACCTTCCTGTCCCAAGCATGTAGTAGCTCTAGCCTGGGGTCTGCCTGCTCTGCTACAATAGGAGACTTAGTGAGCAGTACATATAGTGCATATATGTCTGTGGCACTAACTAGGAATCCCAAGGGATACATCATACAGGCATAAAGAGGATCTCAGCACCAGCCATAGAAGATGCTGAGCAAGGCCTCTAGCTACCTCTTTGTTACTGTTACCCAGAGTCTGAGTAGAGTAGGCAGAGGGAGGAGCTGGCCCAGAATGATACCTAAACTGTTCAGCCAGAGATGTGTGGACCACCTCCTCCTGCAGGCACCCATGTTTCCAAGTGAACCTGCATTGTGCATCCTCTGCCTTCACTGGGGCTTCTCCAGTAAGAAACTGAATCTGCAGCCATTTGGTGGCTTCTTCTTTTATCAGGTTGGACAGCTAAGAATGAGAGGGGGCTGGAATGACCCTGTGACCTCGATATGGGGCAGCTGGTAAGCCTAAGGGTGAGGGGGTGGTGCAGCACAGGCCTCTTGCTCTGGAGGCCTAAGTTAAATAGGCAGGGAGAACTGTAGCCCACACATAATAAAATGTCAATAAATTACTACATAAGTCATGAGTGGGAGCCGGGGAGAGAATAAATCAGAGCTCAGACAGGGAAAGAGTTGAAACTTTGCAGGGCCTATGATGCAGTTCACACATTTAACCATTTTTTATTACATTTTTTTATTTGTTTGTTTGTTTGATGAAGCCATGGGTGTTGTAGACATGTCAGGTTCAAGGACAATTTACAGAAGTCAGTTCTCTCCTTCTATCATGTGGGTCTCAGAGATTGAATTCAAGTTGGTGGGCTTAGCAGCAGGTTCCTTTCCCCCACCGAGCCATGGAAGTGGTTTCCTTTAAATTGCCAGTTGTTTTATTTTTTTAACTTTTTATTGATTCTTTGTAAACTGCACATTATACAGCTCAATCCCACTCACGTCTCCATCTCTCCTTATCTGTCCTCCACCCTTGCACACCCCAAGAAAATGAAGAAAAACAAATTTTGCTTTGGAAGCTCTGGTGGTATCATGGTGTTTCACACATATATCCTTTCGAATGAATAGCTTTCCTTGCAAATGTTCATTGCAGTGAATCACTGGTCTGGTCCAGGCCTCTGGCTTCTGCTACATTATCAATACTGGCTCTTCATTGGGACTCCTCTGAGATATCTTGTTGCCCTGTGTCATGGAGATCCTGCAGCTTTGGTTCTGGGGGATCAGCCCCTTCAGTTGCTCCAGAAGCTCATAGATGGGAAAGATGTTGGGGTGAGCTGATGCAGAGCCCTGAACCTAGGCCTGGATGGTAGTTGAGTTGGTCAGCCTGACGAGTTCCCATACCTATGCCATTGGGCCAACTCCCTGGGATCTATACTACCTGGGCCATCTCCCCACCATGGCCCAGGCAAGTTATAGGACCATCTCTCCTGTTCTCATGCCCTTAGAGGTGGTTCACCCATGTTCCTTCCTTCTACCGGGCCCAACTCTACTTTGTTACCCAGCTGAAGATCAGGTCCTGGTCCACCACCTCCCCCCAGTGCTGCAGATGTTGAGGCATGGGTCTGGCTAACTTATTCTCTTGCTTTCTGGGCCAGTTCACCCTTTACTCCTCCACCAGGGTCAGCTCGACCTTGCTGCCCAGGTGAAGTACAGGGCCAGTTCTCCTGCTCTCAGATTCTTGGGGCCAGTTCTCCCAACCTGTCCAGGCAAGGGGCAGGACAGAGCCATCTCTCCCAATCCCACACCACCACTGCACAGCCAGTGAAGAGCAGAGACAGCTCTACTAGGCTTTGAGTCTTTTCAGACGAGTCTTTCTTGGGCGTGCTCTGCCTGCTGGTGCCTGCTGAGGGGGTCCAGGTTCTCCCACTTAAACCTCATCCTTCTACTTGGAGGCTATTACAAGCTATTGCTCCTTCTGTATGGGTAGACAAGCACCCACAGGGCTCTCCCCTTTCTCCCTCCTTCCTTTCATATCTGCCTTCAGACCTATCATGCTGGAAGCAGGCCTGAGCCTCAGTGGTGGTCTTTCCATCTCAACATGGAATATATCCAATCAGACAGCCCAGGCTTGTTCAGAGTGAGAAGGGCAGAACAGAGCGCCCCAGCCTTGGAGGGGTTAACTTTCTTCACAGTCTGCTACCTCCAACCATCCCCCCACGAATCCCTGAGAGCAGACATCCAACAGCCTTTGCTTAATGACTCATCAGGGAGAAATTAAGGTGTCTGCATTCCCTTTTCAAAGTGGCCTTGAAAGCCACACAGAGGATTCTGGCAGTTGAGTTTTAGGGCCCCATCCCACCAGTCAAGGTCACTGTGGGTGCTGGAGGAGCTAGAAAGGTGACCCAAGGGGTAAAGTACTTACTGTTCATGAGGACCCATGTTCAGATCCCCAGTGTAGAGGTTAATGCCAGGCAGAGAGGCATGTGTCTGTAATCTAAATGCTGGCAGGGGCAGATAGATTCTCCTCTCCCTCTCCCTCTCCCTCTCCCTCTCCCTCTCCCTCTCCCTCTCCCTCTCCCTCTCACTCTCACTCTCACTCTCACTCTCACTCTCACTCTCACTCTCACTCTCCCTTGGTCTGGCCAGTCAATCTGGCAGAAATCTGGGTTGAATAAGAGAACCTGTCTCAAAAAGTAAAGTAGAAAGGCATAGAAGAAGATATCTGAAGTTAATGTCTGGCTTTCACATACATGCACACACAGGCAAGTTATAACCACTGACCTATACACATATGATATACACATGCATGTAACACAGACATACAGAGAGAGACAGAGACAGACAGAACGACAGTACTGCTGAGGTGGAGACATGTAAGGGGTCCTTGGTTCCATGGAAAATGCCTTCTGCAGTCCTACCGTGTAGCTAGACGCTGTCTGATGATTTCACTACTGTAAATTTAAATTGTGGAACCATTCAGGGGTTCAGGAAATGCTCATGTTCTCCTTGGCTATGTAAGCTGAGCCTGCAGAAGATGAAAATGGCTTCTGGTGTTTTTATCGTCAGGCCAGGGAACCCAAACTAACCCTAGGGAACAGGAGCATGTCGATTCTGGTAGAACTGCTTCAGGAGGTTGCCATTAAACTTTACAAGTGTGTGTGTGTGTGTGTGTGTGTGTGTGTGTGTGTGTGTGTGGTGGTGGTGGTGGTTGTGGTGGTATCTCTTGCTGTCCTTAGGGTCTCAGAGACACAACGAAGAGCACACATGGGGAAGTGTGAAGGAGATCGTCAGCATTATTGTTGGAGGCTATCGTTTGTCTGTGAGCTGGAGACCTAGCAAAGCCAGCCAATGGTATAGACCAGTCTGTGACTCAAAGCTTGAGAATTCCTTTACTCATTCTGTGGCTTTACAGATGCCTTCTAGAACCACTGCTGTAGAAGGGTATGGGGGCAATGCTGTAGCCCTGGACACCTGGGATTTCCTTAGCTTACTCAAACTCATCACGGTTATGGTCCCCCACAATGCCCTGCGATGGAGTCGCCAGCATCCCACTGGAAGGGAACTGGTTGGTATCGCAAGAGAGCACTAGGAGCAAGAGCAATGTCCTCAGGAAGTTGAGATCATGGTGGTGCTGGGAAGAAGGAACAGGTGCTCACAGGAGGCCATGTCAGGGAGAAACACTTAGCACGCAGTGTGACACACTGGACTGGAGAGGGTTCCCTGCTACAGGGTGATTGGTGGTTTTGAAAAGCACAGGGGAAGTGCAGAGCGGATCTTGGAGATTCCGAGTTCTGTGCTGGGCAGCCAGAGTCTTCGAAGACCTCAGAGCTGTAGAGCTAGTGTGTCGTCCTGCCCCTCAAACACAGGCTGGAAGCACCATGCAGGTGTAAGCTACAACTGTAAGACTGGATGAGCAATAGGAATGGACAGGCACCGGGGTGGGGGCAGGAGAGCTTTCTTCAGTATGTGCAGCTGAGGACTGCTTTCTTGGCTTAGGCACTGGCTGAGTTGTCAGTCAGATAGCGCATATCTCAAACTGAAATCCCCAAACTCTGTGGAGAGAAAAGACTCAAAGCCTCACACGTTAGCGGCAATAAATGTTCCTATAGTTTCTACAGCAACTTTAAAACCATCTCTTTGTTCTCTATGACCACCACACATGTCCAATTATACATCCTTTATGTATTAAATATGAAAAAACCAATTCAACCAACAAGCACCCAAATTAGCAAGTCGAAGGGCTGTTTTGCTGAAATAAAAGCGCCAACCTGGGAATTAGTGCAAGTCCCGTGTGATGGCGCAGGCTTGCTTGTTACTTAGATTTTCCTTTTGACTTTTGGTGAGAAGGCTTCTGATGTCAGGTTTGCAGAAAAATTATAAATTTATAACGAGGTGAGATCCAACCTTCATAATACCTGAAAGAGCTTGGTCAGAAGAGAGGTTCTACTTAAAGAAATGGAAAAAAAAATAGAGTGTTTCCTGCAAGGTTCCTGGAGAGAACTATTTCCAGGAAGACAGCAAGGCTTGGGTTATTTTAACACTGTGATAAATCCTACTGTGGAAATTCCCTATGTCACCTCTAGCACATTGCAGGTACTTAATTAATATGAGTTTCCGTTGACTCGCTCTGGAAGCCAGGCTGAATCTTTGCTACAGTCATGTCCAAGGGAACAGAGCTGGCCCAATGACCTCTTCTCCTCAAAAATCCCATTTGTAAACAGCCACCTAGGCAGTCAGAACCCTTAAGGTCTCCTGAACAAAAGGCAGAGCCATTTACAATGAAATTACCTAATCCATCACGGTGATCAATATAACCCAAGAATCGGCCAGTGTTCCCCAGAAATAACAAGTCCATTTAGTTCCAATAATCGAGCTGGCTTTGCACAGAGACAACATCCGTCTTGGAAAATGAATCCCAATGTCCTCATTTGTTTTCCCATGCTGACTGCGACCTTGATTCTTATCTGCAGGTGTCTTTTTTCAGCGCTCTGAAGGAGAAGGTGCTAGGACTCTGTGACCCTTTGACACCTACCTGTGATGGTCTGCAGCACACAGCCCTTGGGCCACATCCTGATTTTAATGTGGGCACTAGAGTAGTAAATGAAATGTGGGCTTGCATATTTTCTCAATTATTTAGTGTCGTCTTTAAGCAGCCAACCCATTCCTGATTAAAAGTAGGACCAAATATTGAAATAAACAAATTGACGTACCTCTTCAGTAGCATCCAAAGACTCACAGGCTCCCTAGTAATAAGTTATGTAAACATGTGCTTCGCAGTCGATGTTCTGATGAGAGGACTCAGCTCTTATCTCCTCCTGCCCAGTCCCAGTGTAGAACAAACAAGGCAAAGGGCCGCTGCCTGGGATGCCATTAGGGACTTAGGAGAGAATTTAGATTCTGCTGAACAGTCACTTGCCCTTCAGTATTCACCTCAGAAACCGAGGAGCAGGGATGTGCCTTTCCTCAAGGCATCCTTTATATTCAACCCCCAAAGGCCACCCGTGTAAGAGACCAGGCATAGAGCCAAAGATGCTGGCCTGCGAGGGACCCATCCCACGGCGAGGGTGACATGGAACTCAGAGGCTCTGCACTCGGAAAGGAGAAGCTTGGTTGTCCAGAGAGGCACAGAGGCAGAGAGCCAGAGGCACAGCCAGGAGCTTGAGTGCTCATCAGGGCAGAGGAAAGGAAAGCAGGTTTAGAGAAGCGGAGCCAGGGCGGCCATGATGGGCAGAAGGAAATGTTAGTGGCCGAGTGCTGTGCTTTTCCTTCTCCGTCAGCAGCCTCCTTGGACCTCGGGGCAAAATGGAAGAATTCAGAATGGAAGAAGTGGTAAAAACCCACGCCTTGTTTAAACTGCACGGATAGCATCCACCACAAGGATGCCTTTCCTGGCCAAAGTTTTCCTCGATGCACGCGCTTCCACCTTCTCCACCATCATCCAAGGATGCTGTCCCTTGGATGATTGTTTGTTTGTCACTAACATTAGACAAGAGGAGGGTGCTAAGAGAGCTTAATCCATACATTTGAGCAGACAATCCTATCTTATTATTTTTTTCTTTTCATTTTTTTTTTGCAAAGCATTAAAGGAAAAACAAAAATCAAAGGGATCCTGTAACGTCTCACCCCCCCCTCCGCCAGTATCTACTCTAAAAGATTAAATAATGTTTCTCAAAAACAAATGCATTCTGTTTCACCCCAGGATGAAAAAAAGGAAAAAAAAAATCTGCTTTTTTGCAGAAATGACAGCAAAACGAGTTTATAAAGTACAGAAATGTTTCGTATCAAATAAATATTTAAAACAATCATCTTTCTATACTGCATCTGTAAGCATCTATAAAACATTTATACTCCGATCTGCTTATGTCCAATATAATCTACGCAATAAATGTGATTTATGGGGCGGGAGTTATCTACCTGTGCGTGACCTCCATTATGCTGGAAGAGGTGCCTGGCCTGGCACAGCCTTCTGATAATGAACTGCATAAAATGAGGATTAACTCATTGTTCTCTACTTATCTCCCACCAGTCAGGCAGCAGAATCATTTACATTTCAAAACAGGGATTTACTCAAAATATTCAGATAAACTTAAGAACACCTGCTTTTTTCAGCCTTTGCAAATAATATCCGTGCGGTTTCTCCAGCAGGCCCAGTCACCCTATCTTATCACCAAGTAAATAAATGTGTATGTCTAAAGAGGTGGAACAGTAAAATGACATGACCGGGTGGGGGAGGGACGGGGGAGGCTAGCGTGGTTAGGATAGAGGGGCTGGTGACAGATAGAGGAAGAGGCAGGGAATTAAAGGGGTGTGTGACGCTTACCACGGGACTCTTCAGTGTTTTTCTTTCCCCTATGGGTCTAACTGTATCAATTGGTTTAATTCTGCGGACACAGGAACAAAGTCTTTATGGTGTGTTGGAAGAAATGATAGGAAGATGAGGCGTACAGAGATTGCACGCCCCTGGCCTCAGCTGCACACACTTCCTTGTAGGTCTACCCTTCCGGCTCATTGATAGCTGGAGCCATTAAGAAGCTCAGCCAGGAGGTCTTGGTGAGGGTGGATGCCCAGCTAACTCTCCCTTAACTGCACTCCCATCCACCATCTGGGCCTTGTTCCCAATGGACTGGACTAGGACTCTCAGTTCCAATGTGTTTCCATCCGGTCTAAGCATAGCCTGGTCTTGGTTTTACCATGGGCGTGCTGCGGATGTTATAAGGGTGGGGTGGAGGAATTGGGGCTCCCCCTTGGGGTTCTTAGTCTCCTTCACAAAACAATTTTAGGATGGACTCAACCAAAAGCTTAAGGACAATTTTACGAGCGTTTAAGAGATAAACTCCAGGGCAGGCAAGCTGTAACTTCATCAGCTGCCTGGGGGAGATGAAAGAGTGCAGGAAAAAAAGTCACACTGCTTAAGCTGGCTTGGAGGTCAGACACACTGCAGACAAGCAACTGCAGCAGCAAAGGAAGGAAGGAGGCTTTAAAGAGTCGGGAAGTCCAAAATGATGGGGGTTGCATGACATCTCCTCAGCATTTAGACACCACATCTTTGGTTTTCCTTCCTCACATAAAATGCATTCGAAAAATATGCCTATGTTAATGTTATTTCACGTAAACCTACAGAACACTTCCCCAGCGGTAGGTGACCTCTCTTGTAAGCTCTTTGGGTCTGGGTTTGCTGAGCCCACTCCATGCCTGGAGGAAAGCACCAACATTCAGGTAGCCCAGGGTCCCTTGCTGAGGTTGGTATAGGCCGTCAGACTTCTACAGTCTTAGGTTGGAGAGACAGTGTAGTTAACAAAGTGCTTGCTTGCAAGCATGAGGTCCCAAGTTTGATCCTCAGGACATACATTAAAAACCCAGGCCCGGTGGGATACATTTGTAATCCTGGTCCTAGGTCTGTCGAGACAGAGACAGGAAGATCTCTAGTGGTCACTGACCAGCCAGACTAGCTGAATTGACAAAACCCAGGTCTCAGTAAGGGACACTTTCTCAACAGACAAGTGGCTAGCACCTGAGGATAGCATCTGAGGTTTACCTCTGGCCTTCACAAGCAAGCACGCACACAGAGACACATACATGAATGCATGCATTTACATGAGCATACACATGCACACACAACACACATGTGCACATAACTCATGTACATTCACAGGCACATACACATGCACACACACATATGTATAGGCACAAGTGCAAACACATGTATGTATACGTGCTCACACATGCATGTATGCCACCTGATACATGCGTGAGCATAGGTGTGTGGCAAACACACACACACACACACACACACACACACACACACAGAGAGAGAGAGAGAGAGAGAGAGAGAGAGAGAGAGAGAGAGATGCTCACACAGTGTGCTTACTGCTGGGCAGGAAAGAGGAGTGATTTCCTGAGATATAGCTCATATTCAACTCTACATAACATTGTATCTTATACAAAGGATCCCAGACTCCAGATCTGACTTTGGAGCTGTCAAGATACTCCATTCTTTCCAGCTTCTGGTCTGTATTCTGTGATCTAGGGATTGTGGAGTCCAGTGACTACAAACCAGAATTCCCTCCACTAAACCCTTTGTCTTCAGGAAGCAGAAACAAGGGCTTCCTTGTCTGCCTTCCCTTTCTTTGATTCCCTATCAGGATGTGTGGAGCCCATGTTGACTGAAAGCCACTCTGGATGCTCGTCTGGCTGGTTGACAGGAGCTGGCACTGTGCCACAACAAGGTGACTTAGAAATTATTTTCTAACAAGGAAAAGAAGTGTAGTGAAGATGTCCTCAGAAGCTGCTGCTAAAATCTGTCAGTACAACTGTTTGTCTGTCTGTCTGTCTGTCTATTATCAACATCTGTCTGTCTATCTACCTCTCTTTCCCAGGGAAAAGTTATACCGTGAAGATTATTAAGACCTCCTTTTTCCCTTCACACAGACGTTGCTGTCCTTCCCATGGGAATCACAGTCTGCTCACGCTAGTGGTCACGAGCAATATCTGTCGAGCCTGAGCAATGTGAAGAGCAGGTCATGGTGGACTCCACTGAAGGCGTGAGGGGAGAGGAAGCCCCTGACGGGCATCTAACCAATCCTGGCATTGGGGGCATCCAATAAAAGGAGATTAGACCGCTGTCCTATAAGAACAAACATTTCTCCATAATATGTTATTTTCTTGTTTTTGTGACCAAAATACCTTAAGAAACAGCTTAAGGAAGGGACAGTTTATTTTGTGTTTGAGGGTACATAGTACATAGGGGTGAGGGTACAGCCCACCCTGGTAGGGAAGACAGGAAGGGACAGCTTATTGTGGTGGGTGAGGCATGAAAAAACTGATGTGATGATGGAGAGAGGATGTGGCTTCTCATGGATCAGTGGAAGGAGGGCGGGGCTGGGGGTGGGGGGGGAGAGGCGTGCTTAGCTTCTTTTCTCCTTTCCCCATATTTTACAGTCCCAGATCCCAGCACATGAATGAAGGAATTGGTGCTCCCCACATTCTGATGGGGGCATTCTCACAGTCAAGCATCTCTGGAAACACCCTCACCTCAAAGGTGTCCTCTAGGAATTTTTAATACAATAAGATTGACAATAAAAACTCAGTATTATATAATGAAACAAAAATTAGCGATGTCTCAAGGGGCTGGAGACGGAGCCGAGTTGGTAGTGTGGCGGTCTGGCAATGGGCAGCTCGGCTTGGAGAGCGTTTGCTGAGTATGCATCAAGACCCCGGCACAATCGCCAGCACCAGACACACCAGATATGGTGCAGCGCTTTAGTCATCTCAGCCCCTGGGAAGTGCAGGCAGTAGGAGCAGCAGAGATTTCAGGTTGTCCTCAAGTGTTTAGTGAAATTAAAGTGAGTCAGAGCCACATAAGACCCTGTTTCAAATAGATTAACTATAAGATGATATTTAAAAATCTCTTGAAACGTGAAGTCAGAACACACAGGGATTTAAACTGGTTTAGTTGGACTCCTGGGAAACTCCATCTTGTCCTCTCCATTGGCTGAGAGTCTCTGGGTGTGATCTGCAAGATGGTGAACAATTTGGGAAGCCCTGTTGGACTCCACACAGCCAGCATAACTGAGCTTTAAGTTTCTACTTTGTCTTCACACTCTTGTCTGTCTCTGGAATGTAATCTGAACCCTGCCTGGGAAGGTCTGAGCTGCTACTAGGATGACGTCATGGGTGGGGTGGGTTGCTTTTCCACTCATCTTGAATTATTGCTGCAGCAGAGGGAGGCTGGTTAGAAAAGGTGGGGGCGGGGGCGGGGGGCTCTTCAGCCCAGGGCTGACTACTTCCCAATCCAGATGCCCCACAACAGTGGGCTTAGATATGAGAACTCCAAGGACCACCTCAGTGGCGGGCAGAATCTGTTTGGCTAGCAGCAAGCCCCGAGACTCAGCTCCGGAGGCCAGAAAGACAAGCTTCCTCTAGGCTTTCCTGCTGCCCCTGCAGACCTAAGTGAATGCTCCCTCAAACTATCATCAGGTTCGAAAGTGCACCGCAGCCCAACTGTAGTTGGCTTTTCCTGGGTGTTTGCCTGAGCTGTGTACGGTGGGTTGGCTGATAGAAGCTGCAACCATCTGGCTCCTGGAACCTCTGGAAATCCCCAATGCCCCTGGGGACAGTGGGACTCTGTTTTTTCCCATATTTGTTTTTCTTTTCACCTAAGAGCACTCGAGTTAATTAGACCCCAATTAAGCCACAGCGAATATCTAGATCTCGTTCACGCCTGACTCAGGAACAAAGTCACAGGTGGCCCTGGATCCTGCTCTCAGATTGCAGGAAGGGAGGAAACAGCCTTCCTATGGGTTTCAGCCTGGTGGCCCATTCAACACCCGGTTTTTAGAGCATTGGCCACTTATGTTTTTTTCTGTAACAGACAATTATTTTTACCTATACTTAGCTTATTCTTATTGCAATTAAAATGGGAAATTCTACCTGTGGACTACTGTTCTAAGTAGACAGAGAACAGGTCTGTTAGTGAGCCTGGGACTCCTGGATCAGTAGCACTAGGAACCTGGCCACATATTATTGACACACACCTTGAGTCGCCTTCATTCTCTGGATGGTGATAGCAGTGGTTGTAATGTTTTGTTTTGTTTTTTAGATTTTCTACATAAAATGTCCTTGAGGGCTAGGGAGTTGGCTCAGTCTTTAAAGTACCTGATGAGCAAACATGATGACCTTAATTCTGTATCAAGTACCCATAGACAGTGGTACCATCTGTAATCCCAGTACTAGGGAGGCAGGGCCCTGGAGCTCAATGGCCAGCCAGCCTCATTCAATCAGTGAGCTAGCTCGGGGTCTCTGAGAGAACCTGTAAATTACAGAGCAGTTGTGGAACACATTCTGGGCTCAGTATATATGTGTACTTATGCATGTTGGCACTGCATGTGCCCCTGAACTCACTCACACACACATACATACACACACAGACACACAGACACACAGACACACACACACAGACACACACAGACACACACAGACACACAAGGTGTGTGGGAGAGAATCACCTGAGCCCCTGAGCATGCACATGTTTTACATAGACACATATACTATGGTGGACAAGTACATTTAAGGCATTTACTTAAAAACACATTTTCTATTTTATGTATACAATGCAAATGTATTTAAGTTATACTGTGATAAGATTAGAACTCTTAGGTTCAGAATATAAATGGGTTGCCCAACACTAAGTGATTTTACTCTATCATATAAACAAGTGTGTGTGTGTGTGTGTGTGTGTGTGTGTGTGTGTGTCTTATGATCACCTAATCTTTCCTTCTCAATGGAATGCAGATGCAGAGATTCTGAGAAAAAGCCCATTATGGCACATATTGAGATGCATTCTGAGAAAGTATTCAGGTATTTTAGACTTCAGAATCCACTACCTGTCAGGTAATCCACTACCTGTCAGTTTCTAATACCAGTGTGATTGACATCTTTACATTTACGCAGCACTAGAAAAAAAACGGCAGTCCTTACAGCAAACACAAGTGATGCACCTTCAATTTTCACAGAGAAAAATGACATTCTAAAAGCATAAAATATACTGATTTTCCAAATCCTAATCCATGATTAGATGGGAGTCTGTCTCCTAGGAAATATGCAAATGGAGAGGAAACAGGGGTAAAAATCAAGCTGCAGAATCAGGCCTGAAACAGAATCATAAAAGAACAAGCTTCGCTTAAAAAATGGCACAGGGACAGCTCTCCCTCCTTCGACTTCACCTGTTTATGAACCTGCTTGAGCAGAAGGCTGCTCCCTCCCTCTGTGCCCCAGGCTCACGTAATCTGGACCCAAGAATCATCTCCAGACAATTGTGGCTGCAACTTTACACCTCCCCCAATGCCAGGGTAGAAAATTTGGCCCACCCCAATGACACACCACTAATTAAGCTGGAGCACAGAGCCTGCTTGCAGAGAGCAATGGTGTCGACAACCGGCCTCCAGGGGATAGAGTTTCAAACTGCTGTCAGCAGACGTCCACATCTGGGCCCTTAAAGGGGAAGGAGGCACAAACATCTGCCAAGGTGCCAGGCCAGGGAAGGCCTCTCTGAGGTGTAAAGGCTGTACCTGCTGGCTTCCTGCATTCTTGCCTGCAGAATTTTAAAGTCCCCGATAGCAAGCTACCTGCCCAGGCAAAGGCTGAAGCTGAAGACAGGCAGTCCCTCCTTCAACTGCTGAGCAGAGGGAGGGGCTGAGGACTGCTTGGCTTCCATGCTGTACTAGGCTCCCCCTGGTCTTCAGAGCTATTACTGCAGGAGGTTGGCTTTATTCTGGACTCCCAATGGCTCTTTCCCTCAGGCTGCTGTAAAAACCACAGGGTGGGGCCTAGCTCCAGCCCTTAAACTCCAGTCCTTAAGCTCTGTGAGTTTGCCTGGCTAAGGAGCCTGCAGGGTGGGGGCAGGGGTGGGAGGTGGAGGGTGGGAGTGTGGGGGCAGGGGCGGAGGGTGGGAGGGTGGGATATCCTCAGAGGCTGTGTAAGTGCTCAGGGACAGAGACTCTTCCCTCTCCTGCAGAATGAAGTTTGCTCCAAACAACTGACCGAAAAAGAGTCCCCTTACTAATTTTATAATGAGTTCAATCTTGGCCAGGCCCCATAGCACAGGCTTGTGATCTCGGTTTGGGAATCTCAAGCAGGAAGATCAGGAGTTCAAGCCTGCCTTTGCATCTTAGCAGAGACCTGCTTTAAAATAAAAAAAAGTAGAAGAAGACTGGCTGGGTACATAGATGGCTCAGCTGTTAGGAGAACTGGCTGCCCTTGCAGAATGACCCAGGATTGAGTTCCCTGTACTCACGACTATCTATAGCTCTAGTTCCAGGGGATCTGACGCTTCTTTCTGGCCTCTGGAGGCACCAGGCACACAGTGGTGCACAGACATCTATGCAGCCAAAACACCCATACACACAAGATAAAAATAAATGCTTTTTTTTTTTAATAGTAAACGGAGGGCTGAATGATGTAGTTCACAGAGGAGTTGCTGCTTAGCAGGAACAAAGACCTGGGCTCCACCCTCGGTGCTACACAAGAAAAGGAAAAATCAAATCTTGGAAAAAAAATAAGACTTCCATTTTCAGTAGGAAACTGTAATCTATACTTTTGCCAACTTCTTTTCTAAAAGAAAACAGAGAGAATCCTGTAAGGGATGCATGCTGATCTAGATCTGGGTTGTGTCACTCCCTTTGGGAGTGTTTTTTATGCAGATTGAGACCAGCATATGGCTGCAAGTCATTAAAAAATAGATTAGACATCAATGTAGAAAACATGAATAATAATGTATGTACTACGAGGGCCGAGGGCTGTAAAAATCTATCCATTATTCAGAAATTGTTATGCAGACAGTATCTAGAACAAGCCCCTCTGTGGGAAAGATGCGGGACTCGTCGGGCAGCAGCCAAGCACCCAGATAGGATAGGTGCCTGTATGTTTCAGTATTTCCTACTGTTAAAATAGATGCCAGAAATGCATTGACTTCTGTCAGTGCACATGTGTTTGTGGTGTCAGCTAGGCTGTTACCCTGATCCAGTCTGAGAGACTATTGACATTTATTCTTTTTCTTCCCTTTTTAGACTTTTCAGTTTCTTCCTCCCCTCTGTCTTTCATCCTCCTTTTCATTAATTATCTGTTAGGTGAGGCCAGGTATATTTAAAAAAAAATCCCCAAATAACTTCTTGTTCAGCTTAGAATGTAAACAGCTGACATAATAATAATAATAATAATAATAATAATAATAATAATAATAATAGCACAGAGCATGAAAAAAAAAACAACCCAGGTTCAAATCCCATTTCTTCTACAGGTTCTCTGTATGATCTCACTACATGAAATTCTCACCAGGGAGTAAAAGTAATCACATTTGTTCTACCTCTCAGTGACAATGACATAAAGATGGCTGAAGCTGTTAGAACAACACTGTCTGAACCAGGGGATTTTATGGAAGTATTTAGGTATCCTGGCACCTGGGTGGAGACTGATTTCTGGGTTGGCACTGAAGGGCGAGACAACATTTGGGAGTCAGCTAGCTTTCTCCAGGTCTCATAGCAGAGTGCTGAGTCCAAGGCTCAACAGGAAAGCATATTAGTTGTACAACAGGTAAGAGCTCAGGAGAGCTGAACCCCATATGTGCACACACGCTCTTACTTAGCAAGATGTCTTGTTAAAGGGCTTAACTTAGCTCTTGTGACAAAAGAAATGGCGCCATGGATATATTTCCAATTGTGAATGTTGGAGGAAGTGTGGGCTTATGGAGGTATGGAGAAGGGTCTCCAGAAACCCTTCTATCTCTTGTCCTTGTCTTCCTGCTTCCCCCCACCCTCCTCTCTCTGCCTCCTTCTTCCTCACAGCCCCCAGTAATCATTCCCACCACCAATGAGCTTGGGACCATCTCATCTCCTATGGTCACAGACTCTGAGTTTCTATAGACACTGTATCTCTTAGAAGGAGAAATCTGCTTGGCATAGCTTGGTCTAGAGTCCTACCAGGGACCGTGGGACAAGAATGTGGCAGATCAGCATGGCTGCCTGAACCCACCCAAAGGCAAGGGCTGGTATTTCTTATAGAAGTGGTTCTGCAGACCCCTTAGAAATCCCCGTCAGTTACAGTGGGCTCGCAGACTATGAACTTACAACACTGTTGAGTGCAGGCATTGGATAACCAAATGGAAACTGCAAATCTAATCTAGGGCTTGAGAAAAGATGGAGTGTTGGAGTTGAGTGGAGCCAGGATTAGAGATAAAAGCCAGACACAGAGTCAGCAGACAGCAGAGAAATTTAAGGAGCCAAGGGCCAAGTAAACAAGCTTGGAAATGGCCAGAAATAGGGGAATGCTTCACCGCTGGCATCAGACTGCAAAAGGCGAGTGTGCTGTCAGGTGCGTCCCAGGAGCTCCCCTTGCAGATGCCAGTTGGAAGAAAGATGGAAAGAAGAGAATTAAGCAAGCTCTGAAGTGGCCATTTCCATGTGACTATCTCCTAAGACATAAAAGGAAATGGGGGTGGGGTGAGGATCCATTTGCACATCCATCCTTCTGTAAAGCTAGAATAACATCTTAAATAGCTGTGAAGTGTTCTCCATCAATCCTGTGCATAGTGGTATTAGGAGAGCCGGGCCTGGCACTGCCACGACTGAAATTGCCATCCCAGGGCATTCTCTTGTAAGCAGGGTGTGGCTCAGAGCAGCTTCTGGTGTCTGTCCTCAGGAACATCTCAGTGTTTGTTGACATGTGTTGATGAGTTGAGATGCCCTGTTTGGAGAGAAGAAATAATAAAGAGAAAATGAAGAGCCTGGGTAAAGGCAGCAGAGAAGGCTGGGGAGGATTCACTTGTGTTCCGGATGCTCTCAGCTCCTCCTTCACATGGGATCAGGGGAGAGGAATTCTTTGCTTTTTCATAAATCCAAATAATCCCCATGGATTTGCAGTAAATTAGACACAAGGTCCCTCAGCCCTTGACACACATTGTGAGGAAATTATTTGATTTATTTTCTTGATGTAGTTAAAGCATTCCACTGGTCTGAGAGCAATTGGATGCATGAAAGAAATACAAATGCAACAGTTAAACAGTTCACCGCCATAACAGACCCACAGACCGCCCAGACACATCTCAGCCGTGATTGGACGCTACAAATGAGGAGACGGCTGACAGGAACCACATGGGGCTTTCTGGACTAGTAAACCAAAAGCCAATTATGATTGGCCATCCTTGACTGTAATTTCATTAGTCCACAACCCAACAATTCTACTGGATGAAACCTCAGAGACAGAATGTTTCCATTCTCCAAGAACTGGGGAAGGCATGTCAAGGTTCAAGTCAGATGAGGCTCTCTTCCTGAGCTCAGAGTGGATGCCTTCCAGATCACCTGATTTGAATGCACAGGTAAATGTAAATATCCCAGTGCATGATTTACCCACAATTCATCCACTAGGACTCAGAATGTCACTCAAGATGTTAAAGTTCACAATAGTAAGCATGGCATTGGATTTGCACATGAAGAATATTTTTATGGGAGCCAGAGGAAAAGATAGGATTCATTTTCTTTTCAAACAATGTCTACTTTTGTGAGGCTTCACAATTCAAACACAATTGTGTCATTTGTGAAGTTTTTACACATTGATCTTAAAATTTCAGCAGTATTCTTCTTGCTAGGTGATTAGCTTGTATCCTGATTAGGTTTTATCCACTTGGTATAAGCTAAAGTCATTCAGGAAAAAGGCACCTACCTCAGTTGAAGAATTGCCTCCAGCAAATTAACCTATAGCAAGTCACTGGAGCTTCTCTCTCTCTCTCTCTCTCTCTCTCTCTCTCTCTCTCTCTCTCTCTTGTTGTTTCTTTGTTTCTTTCTCTCTCTTTCTTTTCTTCTTTCTTTCCTTCTTTCCTTCCTTCTTTCTTTCTTTCTTTCTTTCTTTCTTTCTTTCTTTTTTTGATTTTTTAACGTTTATTTATTTTTAATTTATTTACATTTCAAGTGTTATCCCCTTACTCCGGTTTCCCCCCTCTCAGAAACCCCCTATTCCATCCCTATTTTCCCTGCTTCAATGAGGGTGTTCCTCCACCCACCCACCCACTCCTGCCTCCTGCCTTACACCGGGGCATCTATTGATCCTTCATAGGACCAAGGGCTTCTCCTCCCATTGATGCCTGACAAGACCATCCTCTGCTATGTATGCAGCCAGAGCCATGTGTACTCCTTGGTTGATGGTTTAGTCTCTGGGAGCTCTGGGGGGTGGGTCTGGTTGGTTGGTATTGTTGTTCTTCCTATGAGGTTGCAAACCCCTTCAGCTCCTTCAGTCCTTTCTTGATTACTGATTAATCCAAATGTGGCTGATGTCACCGCCCAAGCAGGTACTCCTGAGTCATACAAGAAAGCAGGCTGAGCAAAGAAAGCCATAGAGAGTGAGCCAGGAGATAGCCTCCATGACCCCTGCTTCAGTTTCTCCCTCCAAGTTCCTACCTTGAGCTCCTGTCCTGACTTTCCTCCTAGATAGACTGTGATCTGTAATATTAAATAAACTCTTTCCTACCCAACCACTTTTGGTCACCACAGCAACAGTAAACTAGGACATTGCATCTCACAGGTATAGCCAAGGACTTAAAGCTTCTGGGCAGCTTGGAGATGACCATGCAGTTAATGATTGGAGTGGAGCTGGAGCCATGGTCTCCCGACATCCAAACCAACAATTTGCTTCCAGCACAGCTGGCCTCATATAAGCCAAAAATTGATTCTTAATATAGCACTGGCATAAGTATATTGCAGATGGAATTTAAAGCCATTTTCCTTCAAGTAATAAAAAGTAGAAAGATAAGCATTCCAACTCAGCAGCTCTGGAGCGTCATTCACAATGGGAACCATGTGTTTGTGGGGATGTTCGCGTAGGAACAGCCAACCTGTGACTTATGTACATACAGCCTTACAGTCTTGGCTAATGTCCTGTGTTTCCTGGAGAGGTCAAGCGCCACAGCTGGGGGCAGTGGCTCAGTCAGTGTTGGTAACCAGCCCCTGCAGTACATTACACATGCATGCACAGACACAGACACATTATACATGCATACACAGACACACACACACACACACACACACACACACACACACACACATACTCTTGCATGCATAGATGAGGATCTGCATGCCATAGAGGAATGAACAGTGTTTAGAGAACAAGCTCCAGTTCCAGTTCTTGCTTTTAGCCTTGAGGCAGGGTCTTTATTTTCTGCCATGTGCCAGGCTAGCTGACCCATAAACTTTTTCATTTTTTTTTCTTGATTCCCATCTCTCATCTGCTAGGGGAGTACTGGAGTTACGGGTGTGTGCTACCACACTTGTCTTTTTTACATGAGTTCTGGAGACTGAACTCAGATTATCTACTGACCCACCCCTTTAATGCCTGGCTTATTGCTTCTGATGGGCAATTACAGAACTTTGGGTCGTGTTCTACAATAAGCTGATGAGCCACTTAACAGTTTGGGCTGGAGTGTATCCAGCTCCAGGTCGCTGGGTAAGAAGTCTATTTTCCTAGAGTTGACTGTAAACAGGGGTACTGTTCCACTGGGGTACCTCTTTTTGCAGCATGTGACAGTGGATCAGCCATCACAGGGACACTGCACCCTGGAGCTAATTTCTTAGAGGCAGCCATCCATTGTACATTCTGTCAAGCTAATGCCCTTATGGGCAGACAGTCTTTAGCCTGTTCTACTATTGAGTGGGTGTGTGGGGGAAGGGAAGAGACCTGCAGAGGAGTTATAAACAAGAGATATCAGGTATTTATTTTCACAGTTCTCTAAAGCTGGAGCAAGTTCAGAAAGCTGACAGATATAGTGGCTGCTGTGGCCTTGCTTCGAGGCTTGACTTCTTCCTTCTCACGCTACCCTTGTATGGGAAGAAAAGTCAAAGGACTTCGGCATTTTTTTCTTCTTATTCTAAAGACACCAATCTTACGGAAAAAAGGCTGTGATCCCATAAGCTGACTTAAATCTTATCACCATGCCAAAGGCCTCATTCAAACACCGTCATGTTGAAAGTAAGGAAAGACTTCAGCATATGAACCTTGGAGGGACCCAGCACAGCTTCCACCCATCTGAGTCCTGAGCGTATCCAGATAACACAAAGCAAGTCACCTATACTCTGAGAGGAGAGCTGTACAATTTGTGTGTTCAACTCTCTCTTTGGGCAACTTTAACCCATGCTGAGGCATAAGGCAGCTCCATGAGAGAACGGGCTGAAGTCAAGAGCAGAGTGAGAGGGACATATAGAGCTATTTTAGATGGTAAGTTCCTTGATAGTCTAGGCTGGGCGTTTCTGCATCTCTTTGTACCTTCTAGGTATGTTGTACAGAAGACAATGGCCTCAAAGCTGGGACTTTCACTCCTTTCTCATGTTCCCTAGTCATCAGCCCTGGACAACCTGGAGCAGTGGCCCCTCTAGTTTTCTGACCCAGCAAATAAGGAGAAGATTATATAAGATTCCATGTAAAATCTTTCCCTCATTAAATTGTAATCTGTGACATTGGCAATAGGTAATGTTCATAAAGCTTTAGATCCTCAAGTCTATCTAATATTGCTTCTGCTCCCTTTGGTTCCTACTTTGAGACATTGTCTCATGTAGACCAGGTTAGCCTCAGACTCCTGGTACAGCTGAGGATGACCTTGCATTTCTGCAGTCACCAGAGGCATCAACCACCACCGAGGTTATAGTAATGAGAACTGAACCGAGGACATTGTTCAGTCCAGCCAAGTACTTTATCATGCGAGTTTCATCCCCAGCCTAAATTCCCTGCTTTTGACTTCAACCCTTACCCTATCTATATGGGTGAACAGGAGGGTAGAAGGAAGGGTATGTGAGGCACATATGTCCCCTTCAGAGAGATACGGGGAGGCAGAAAACCATCTATGAATTAAGAACTTTCCTTCTGAATTACAAGTCTTAGATCTTGAAAAGAAATGAACAGGTTGGTATTTTCTTTGTTTATTTGTTTGTTTGTTTTGTGGTGTATATTATGCATCACAGTTGACAAGTTATACAACTTATATCTTCCACCTGGAAAATAACTCAAGAGAAGATAATACAAAAATCCACTAGAAAGGACAGAGGGTTCCAAAAATTTCATAGAAGATTCTTTGGTCTCCCTATTTAGCCATTGGTGGTGGATAGGCTTAGCATTCTCCTCTGAGATCCTGTAGAATGTTCTCTTTTTTTTTGGGCATTCGTACTCTGGAAAGTTCTGAGACTCAAGCCTTTGTTTTTCAGCCTCCTGAATGGGGTGTGAATGTTCACTGATTCACACACTAACTGCAATAGGATCCTGGCAACTCAATCAATCCCGAGTGTTGGATTTCCTTCTTTGAAGTCACTTTGGGCCCTAGCAGTAGGCACTGAATGACTGAAGAGTTATGCTATGGGGCTGGGGAGATGACTCCGGTGGCTAAGAGCACTAGCTGCTTCTCAAGAGGACCCAGGTTCAGTTCCTGCAATTATATGGTGGCTCACAACTCCAGTTCTAGGGGAATCTGATGATCCTTTGTAGCCCCCATAGGACTGCACACTTATGATACAAATAGACAAATAAACAAAAAAAATCATGTAAGAGAAAAAGAACACTTATTCTATAAAATCTGTACATAATACAAACATCTGTATTCTGTCCAGAGCTGCAGACCTGGTCACAAGGGCGGATGAGGTCTCTGCCTCCTGTCACCATGGCCAAGCCACACTCACCATCCTCTGTACCTTCCATTATTTGTGATTTTCATTAACAAGTCACATTACTAAATAGGTGAATGCTTAAAAGCTAACTGGAGTGGGTCTTAGTGTCTGTCTTCAAGATGGAGAGTGGTTCAAAGCAGAGATAACTTCTAGCTGGAACCCAGGACAGACTGAAGAGCTGCGAGTGAACAGCTCGAGGGACAAGCAGAAAGAACCAGGGCTTTCATCTCTCCACCCGAATTCCTCATCAGTAACCTCAGGAATGGGACATGATGTCCCTATGCTCTCTGATGAAAATGTACTCTATCACCTTCAGCAGCAGTCAGGTCGGTCCCTGCCTTCCGATGCCCAGATACAGCCCCTTCTCCAGGCATCAGCAGGATCTGGGTCTGCTTCCTACCTGCTGCCAAGGGCCCAACAAAGCCTGTGTCACAGCAGTAAAGTGCTCCCTCCCCTACTCCAGCAGCTCCAAGGGTTAATGGAAGGCCTCCTAGCCAACAGAAGGTGCGAATCCATAACAAGGACTGGTGTGTACTGATGTTAACAGCCTGTCAGGCGCTGGAGCTGGAGATAATGAGTTTGAGTCTAGTGGTGGGGCATTTCACTGCATGGCTGGGTGACAGAGAAGCAGGAAGGAGCTGGGCTCAAGCCAGAAGCAGGACTTGGAGTAGAAGGATTTCTGGTTGCAGACAGATGGATTGCCAAGAAGAATGGAGCTGCTAAATGCCCTCCCTTCCGTCAGAAATCAGTCAGCTGAAGCTATTGGAGAACAACTACAGAGAAATCCTAGGAGACATCACCTGAGCAGTCCTGTAGGTCACAAGTGACTTTCAGGGCATGGCCAATGTGGCTAGTCCAAATGGAAGTGTCTCTAATTGTCCACCCACAGGGTGTTTTCTAGATTTTGAAGGTGTATCACACCCTCTGTAAGAACATACACCGTTGATACTTTTACATATATGCTATGGAAATGGTAATATTTTTAGATGTAATCCATCCATTAAGTAAAACATTATTTAAATGAACTTTACCTCTTTTGTTTCCCTGAGTAACTTAATGGGAAGCTTAGCCAAATAGACATCTTGTATCCAGTGGCCCATCCTGAATGACATGGCTTAGGCTGAACCTGGGCAAAGATCAGACTTTTAGGTACCCAGAGAGCAATTTGATTTTTAGGTATTGCACTTATGTAGAATTCCATTTTCTTGGAGGACTTATAAAATGTTTATTTATTGAATGTATATGTGTGTGTGTGTGTGTGTGTGTGTGTGTGTGCACATGTTTGTGCATGTGAAGGGGGTTTCATGTGACCATGCATGTGCATGTGGGGGCTGGAGATATACATAAGGTGTCCTCCTTTGTTGCTTTTGACCTCAGTTTTTTGAGACAGGGTCTCTCACTAAGCTGAAAGCTTCCTGTTTTGGTTAGAATGGATGGCCAGGGAGCCCTCAGGATCCTCTTGTCTCTGCTTCCCAAGAGCTAGAATTACAAATAGATATCTTCTCCTAGCTTTAAAATGATTGCTGAGGATTTGAACTTAGGTCCTCATGCTTTTGAGGCTGGTACTTTCCTGACTGAATTGCCTCCCTAGCCTACTTGGGGGTGGTTTTATGGTGGTCAATGATTTTAATTATTTCACAGATGTTTTATCTGCACACCAATATACCAGGTTTTATATTTAAATTCACATTGTAACACATGTTCATTGTTTTATTTTATTTACCCTGATGTCTGGATGTGCATCTCTGTGGCAGAAACCTGCCCATCATGAGCTAGACCCTGGGCTCAGTCCCTGTCATCAAAATAAACAACAAATGAAAAACATACCACAGTTCAGTTCTACAGTGGGAACTAAAGAGACCTACCTACAGATACACAATCTCACACATAGACAAACACATATGCACACAATTAAAAAGAAAATGGATCTGATTTTTTCAAAAGAAATCTCCTGAGCTGTAGACAAGCTGAGCAGAGATTAGGAAGGACTAGATGTGGAGACCTGGAACAGAGTTCAGACTAGAGCAGGCTCCCTGGAATCTCAAGACCTGTGGCTCCCAAGTGCAACCATACTGAAAATGGGAATTTCCTGGGATGGAGTTCCAACACTGCCAGGCCGCAGGGGAGGGTGATACCAAGAGAAAACTGGAGTGTAGACATTGGACAGGAGTGAAGTGTCAGCCAGGAGTTGTGAATCTGTACTAAAAAGCCTGCTGCTAAAAGTTCATCCTCGCCGGGCAGTGGTGGCACACGCCTGTAATTCCAGCATTTGGGAGGCAGAGGCAGGTGGATTTCTGGTTCGAGGCCAGCCTGGTCTACAGAATGAGTTTCAGGACAGCCTGGGCTACATAGAGAGACACTGTCTCAAAAAACCAAAAAAAGAAAAAAAAAAGTTCATCCTCTGTTTCCAGACCCAGATTTTGGATTGGGAACCTGGAACCCAGATGGTGGGTTATAGGTGTAAATGTCTCACTCTTTGGCCTGTTCTTTCCTGGAACATCACCCCATCTGGCTTCTCAAGCTTCTAGCGACCCACACCATGCCTCTTGCACTGGCTCAGTTTTTTTCAGAAAGCAAAACAACAAAAGAAGCAGTTCTTTCCTTAGACAGAAGATGCATTTGGCCTTGTGAGTCTAGGGGTCAATATGCACCTGCCCTTATAAGTCCAGCAGTCAAGATGCACCTACTCTTGTGAGTTAAGGGGTCAAGATTTACCTGCCCTCATATGCCCAGGGGTCAAAATGCACCTGCCCTTGTGAGTCCATAGGTCAAGATGCACCTGCCCCATGGGTACAGAGGTCAAGATTCACCTGCCCTTGTAAGCCTAGAGGTCAAGTTGCAAGCATGTTTTAAAGCAGTAATTCTTTTTGTCCTGGAGAAGGAAAGCAAAGCAACACATAGAACTCATGAATCACCTGACACTCAGGTGCAGAAGAGCCTGGTTCAAGAGAAGTAAAGAGAGGAACAAGGAAAGTAGTCACTCAGTTGTGAGAATGATGAATTTCATGTATATGATATCTGATCATGCTATTCATGAAACAGGCAAGGATCACATGGTTATTGCTCTGATTCAGGAAAGTTTTCATAGGTCAGGGATGGTTCATTCTGTAAGGTGCTCACTGTGATAGTTGGAGGGCCCAGTTAAATTCCAGCATCAACATAAAAAAATGCTGGGAGCTGGGCAAGTGTCTAAAACATCAGTACTAGGAATGCAGGGGACAGATCTCTGAAGCTTACTGGCCATCTTGTCTAGCACAGGAGGTGAGCTATATCCTCAGTAGCTGAGTCTGTGTCAGGAAATAAGGTGGGGAAAGACCACGAAAGATACTTGTGTGTGTGTGTGTGTATGTGTGTGTGTGTGTATGTGTGTGTGTGTGTGTGTCTCCATCCCCTCTTTCTCTACATAATTGCATACATGCAAACATACATGAACACATGCACACAGATGATTCACACATATAAATCAGCATGAAAATACACATATGAGAACACATGAACATGTATATATACATGTACACATTAACACACATGAAATACACATACATGGATACTAAAATATGACATATGAGTATATTCAGCACACACTAACACACATAAATATGCATACATGAACACACAGGGCATACATAAGAAGACACACGTACATAAACCATCTACACACATCAATATGTGCATACACATGTGCACATATATAAAGCCATGCATAAGCATACATGCACATGCATGCACACATATACATGGACACACATTTACACAAGTGGACACATGAACAGGCATAGATACACACGAATACACATGGACATACATGAACACAAAAGGTTTTTCACCAAAAGGCTGGCCAAAAGGAGCCTGTTTGCAGTTTCAGACACACAGTCCTTCCCTCAGTGCCCCTCACCCATTGTTCAACTCTTGTGGGTAAAATGCTAAATAGAATATTACTCAACAGAATTTACTTAACATAATTTAACAGAATATTACTCACCCAGAAAATTTTCTTGTATCAAGTTTCTGTCTGTTCCTAAGATGTAATTGATAGAAAAGTCTTTCTAAGGTAGACTAGTACTGAATCCTTTACAGTCAGATATAAGCTTGGGATGGAGAAGCCTCCATATTATCAGTTTTGGTGAGCCTAGTGCCCTGCATTTGCTATCCTCAGAGCAGCCTTCAAGGTTGTTTCCATTCCTCCTGTACCCTGCTCTACTGTAACTGAGGATGCATTCGCCTCACACAAGACTTGCAAATATTCAGATGATCCTATCAGGTTGCTGTCAAGAGAACTATTTCATAAGTATCAAAATAGAAATATGTAAAGACTGATACAGCCAGAGCCGACTTCTTGGTACCAACGAAAAGGAATGAGGCTGTGAGGGTGTTCAGAGAGGACCAGTTGGATTCTAGAATTGTTACTGGATTTGGCCTCACTGGGCACCCCTTGCACAGGCACTGGGTGAGTTTAACAAGGAGGATAAATGAAGGACTCTACTACCTCCTCTGAGCTACCTGTGAGAAATTGCAGAGACCCCTCCATGTGTAGCTTGGTCATTGCCCACGCCCCTGTCATGTTCTGCATGTGCTGATGGCCAGAAGAGCAGCATCCCAGATAGCCAAGCTTTAAGGCCTTTGATAGCATGTTACCAGCAGGAGACCTTGAAAAGAAATGGTTCAGGCCCCTAGAGGACAGGAGTGAAGCAGACAAGCACTTGGATGCCCCTCTTCTTTCTGCCTGAAAGTTCTTTTTAGTTTTCCCTGTATGTGTCAGGGTTTGAACCCCCTCTTCCCTGCCTACTATGCACAAGCCTTCATTTCCTTTAGCCAAGATTCCTTCTAAGTATCTCCACTCTCTCTTCTGCACTCACTCATTCCAGAAATATTTGACACATTGAAATCAGAAGTCTAGATACACAATACTTTTTTCCCTTCTCTATCTATCTATCTATCTATCTATCTATCTATCTATCTATCTATCTATCTATCTATCTGTCCATCCGTCTGTCCATCTGTCTATGTATCTATGTATGTATGCATATATGTATGTATGCATGTATCTATCTATCTATCTATCTATCTATCTATCTATCTATCTATCTATCTACCTATCTATCTACATCATGTTTATCTTATCTGTCTGTCAATCTGATTATCTATCTATATGTCTGCCTATCATCTATCTATCTATCTATCTATCTATCTATCTATCTATCTATCTACCTATCTATCTACATCATGTTTATCCTATCTGTCAATCTGATTATCTATCTATATGTCTGCCTATCATCTATCTATCTATCTATCTATCTATCTATCTATCTATCTATCATCTTTCTACTTATCATCTATTATATAATCTATCATCTATCATTTATATATCTCTCCCTCTCCCTCTCTCCCTCCCTGTCTCCCTCCTCCCCCCGTCTGCTCGTGTGCGTGTGCGTGCGTGTGCGTGTGCGTGTGCGTGTGCGTGTGCGTGTGCGTGTGTGTGTGTGTGTGTGTGTCCAAGCCAAAGGACAACCTCAAGTGTCCTTCCTCAAGTACTGTCTACCTCATTCTTTTGAGACACTATTAGGATTACAAGCATGTGCCTTCACAACTATCCTTATAATGTGGGCTCTGGGGATATTTAGGTATACATGCTTGAAGTGGCTAACACTTTACCCATGTAGACATCTCAGTCCCACTCTTAAACTCCTCATGTTTATTAACCTCAAAGAATCTTCTCTTCAGGCAGCCTCTGTGGAGCCTTCTGCTATGTGTACCTGGTGCTGTCAGCCTCTTCTCAGCCACTGTCCCCCTTGTCTGCTCTCTCTTTCAGTCTGTAGCTCTGTCTGTACATTTCTGGGCTATGTTTTCCAGTCTTTGCTTTCCTCATACCCCTCTCCTGCCTCCTGGCCTGTGTCTACACCTTCTCTGCACCGCGGTTTTCTGTGCCGACTTCACTTGGTTCTGGCATCTATGATATGCTACTTAAAGTGTTGATTTATTTTCCCAAGCAGAGTTCCCATCTACTCCAGGAAATTAGCTTCTCTGTGGGAGCAGGAACCCAGGCTCCAGTTTGTTTGAATATCAAAATGCATTTTGCTGAGATTGAGGTGTTCAGCTGAGCTATAAGAAAAATAAAGATTTGTATAAAAACAAACACACGCTGCAGCAAAGCCTCCCATGCTCTCACAGCAATTAAATTTCCAGGGACTTTCCGCACAGCACAACCCACTTATCTATGAGCCACACAAAATAACTATTTTGAGACTCTAACATGTTCTTGATGCCTTAGTTCTATTCTAAAGAATGGATTTAAGATGCAGAGGTTAATATGAACAAAATGGAGAATTACCCAACAAACATAAATTTATAAACAAAAGAAAGATGTTTAACTATTCCTTAAAGGTTATGCCCAAAATTTATTTGGAGCAGATTAGATTTTTTTCTTCTTGTTTTTGATACAGTCATCCTGACTGAAGAAGTGCTGCAGAGTTTGCGCTCCAGAGAGAGCTCTGATTGCATGAGGCGTTTAGGGATTGGAACGAGGCCAGTTCCCTAAAGTCATCCCCCAACTACCACCAGTTCTCAGGCACCGTCCGTCCTAAGTCCTCCTAGTTTGGGGTAGTGATTAGTTAAGGTTGACACTGGAAGTAGGGCTAGGCTTCAGTTAGGTTTGAGACCAGTGTGGACGATGCTAGGATGAGAGCTTCATTTATTCTCAGATTTTTGAACATCTGAGCTCCTTAGTTCAGCAACTGAGTTTTCAGTTGCTTGTTGCCCACTGTCTGTCCTACTGGCCATGGGTCTTGCTTCCTACATGATTTGGGCTCTATGCTACCACTAGACAATAGCCACCAGAGGCCAGGAGCGCATCTTAGCTTCTAAGTTTATGGTGAGCAATTTCTGACTGCTCCGGGAGCGTTCGGTGTTGATGATGCCTCTGCCCTTTTATTTGTCCCTAGGGAAGTTGACACCCAGGCAGGCGCCATCTACAGATGTGTCTTCCATCTCCCACAAGAATAGGCTGTTCTGTGTTGTCTCCTGACACACTTTCAGGATTTCCCAACTTGGCAGCTACCATGATGTAAGCGCTGCCTAGATTTCTCTGAGCAGGGGCCTTTGGGTTAAGGGTGGGTGGGATACCCACCCACCCACCCACCCACCCGTGTGCCTTCTGGAATCCTTTCTTTCTGAGCTAGCTGCAGCCTCAGCACCCTTCCTGGCATCATGCCCCTGAATTGCTCTGGCAGAAGGCCTGCTCTCTGCTCTCCCAGGAGCCACACACCATGGTGGCTCTCTCCTGGGATCTGGGCCTGCTGCTCCCTCTCCAAACCTTCAAAACAGCCTTTGCTTGCTTTATTCTTGGTGAACCCCATACCCCCTCTCAGTTTGCAGTTCCTTTTTCTGCTCAGCCATCTCTCTATCTGGACAGAGTTTGGTGACAAATGTTCTATTTTATGGCAAGTGTTAAAAATGGATTTTTAATTGGGTCAAGGCCATTTCCTGTCCACGTTTTATTGCATAGGGACTGCTGCGGATAAGGCCTGACGCTTTCATAAAGGCTATGTCTAAGGGCAGCTGACCAGCCTGAAAATCAAGTGATAATTCCTGTGTTTATTTTACACAGTCCTGTTATCTTGAAACACACATTTGCTAGTAGGCTCTTCCCATTTGAAAAAAAAATATCCCCCAGTTTGAGGGCAGGGATGATTCTCCTGAACTCCGAGGCCCAGCAGCTCTGGGAGAGAGCTGTATGACTTCAAACCCAGACACTTGTTAACTACTCCCTCCTCGGATTCAGCTGCACCCACATGGTTCCTGTGAATTTCTGCAGTAAGGATGGCTGTGCCTTTTTATGCCTTCTTCATTAGAGGACCACCAGAATGTATATATCTATACATCTGGATTAAGCATTCGAATTTATCAGTGAGGTGTGGCTCTGGGCATGGCAGAGAAGAAAAAGAGAAGTGTGTGTATCCATCAGGACAAGGAGCTGAGTTCATCGGGATAGGTCTTGCGCAGTTTGATGATCATCAGTAGGGGCATCACTCAACCTGACTAGGCATGGACAGAGTGGGGTGAAATAAGGTAGGTCACCCCAGACATCCATTGGTGTCACACACTGGCACTGTGCCCCAGCACTAAGGTCGCTCTGGGATTGTGCTATGATAGCAGAAGAATAGAGTGCTGATACCTTAGAATTTTCTTCTCTTTCAGCTATGGGTTTAGAATGGGGATATGACTATGGTACCTGCAGCCTGCCTGCCTCATCCTCACACATGGAAAGCTGAAAGATGATTGTGCGTATTTGCTATCTATTCACATGGAAAGGAGAGGAAGCCCATGCCCACAAGCCCCTGTGAAAACATCGTCAGTGGGTTTCATGGGAACAGAGCTCTTATTGTTTCAAAATGTTACCAAAGGCAGTGACTTCCAAAAGCATGACCTGGGCTTAATTCCAACCCATTACTTGTAGGGAATACCTTCAGGTCACAGCAACACCCTTCCATCTCAGACTTCACAATTTTTTAAAAAAATTTTTCATTAGATATTTGCTTTATTTACATCTCAAATGTATCCCCTTTCCTCATTTCCTCTCCAAAACCCTCTATCCCATCCCCCATCCCCTTACTTACCAACCCCGCCCCCCACCACTTTCCTGACCTGGAATTCCCCAACACTGGAGCATAGAGCCTTCACAGGACCAATGGCCTCTCCTCTCATTGATAAATGGACCCATTCTTATCTCCTTGTTCAAAGCTCAAATCCAAGGGGATCAAGGACCTCCACATAAAACCAGATACACTGAAACTAATAGTGGAATTCTAATTCTTGATTTCTGGACTTCTTTTTCAAGACTTCACAATTTTTGGAAGGCATTTGGGAATTTCCTCTTTGCTAAAATGGAGCCAGGAGGGGGCTGTGGGGATCATGGAGAACAGTCTGTGCATGCCTAGGGCAAGGGAAGCTATGTCTCCCTTTTTTTTTTTTTTTGTTACAAGAACAAAACTAGGAACTCAGAGAGTGACTTGTAAACTTTGTATTGGATGCGACAGGTGCCGCGGTTGCGCCCGGCATCCAGGCAGCATGGGGTGTCCAGGGTGGAACACACCATTTTGCCTGCTTCCCTCACTGTTCAGCATCTCTGAAAGCTGCCTTGTCGGGCAGGCTGATTTTGATTGCTCTTGAACCTTACCTAATCCGAGACTGAGGCAGGACTATAACAAGCAGGAGCACAATTCAAGAAGTTTATTAACACCACACTCCTCAGTGGCACAATTAGTATGGCTCTTTTGGTCTCTGCCACAGGGGACTGTCTAGCCAGAGCATGGACTGTGACATGGCAATGAATGTCAGCAGCTTGCAATCTCCTTTAACCTCAGGCCACACCCCTTGCTTTGAATTCCCCCTCCCCCTTTTAAGAACATTTCTTAGCTTTCTAGCACGACTGACTGAAGCCTTGTGCATGGGAGAAAGAAGAAAGAAGCACGGAATTTCTCAGCATCCCTTCTGCCACAGATAGCCAGGGTTGAGACTGCTGTGGTTCCTAGTCTTTGAATACATTTAAGGTCGTATTTTCTCAGTGCTAAGATTCTGTAGATCGTAAGGTGTGGCATTGTCATCCTTGCGCTTTCTAGAATGCAACGAAGAAAACAACCAAAGCATATTTTTAATCTCACTTTCAGTCTCTCAGATACTCTGTAGTTTACAAAGAGACACTGTTAGAATCACAGACACCCAGGCCGGAAGCCCCCGGCTTTCAAACCTCTCTAACTCTCCCACAGGAATATGAACTGAGTTGCAACAGGATGTGTACTGTCTGGCCTTTTCCATTTCCAGGTCTCTCTGGGAATCTTCAGGTGACACCGTGAAGGATGTGTCCTCCCGCTCAGCTCTCCGGCTCTGAGGACCAATCACATTTGATCACAGAAGTCATACAGAAACCGTCCACTGGACCAGCAAGATGGCTCAGCAGGTGAAAGGCTGCCCTCACCCGATGGCTGGAACTTGTGGCAGGAGACAGACTCCTAAAAGCTGACCTCTGCCTTCCACAGGCTGTGCATGCACCATGACACAGACACACCTGCATTTACACACATGTATAACAATGAAGTTGAAAGGAGAGAAGCTAACTACAGAACAACATTTATGGTGTGGTTAGCATCAACCTGGTGATTTTATTTGAAGGATATGGTATAACATTTTATTTTATTTTATTTTATTTTTTTAATTTATTTTATTTTATTATATTATTATTATTATTATTATTATTATTATTATTATTTAAATAGGGGTTTGTCCCTTCCCTTGTGCTCAGTCAGCTAGTGGAGTATGCCATGTTTTTGGGTAGAATGGCTTTTTATTCCCCTCTAGAAAGCTGTTCCAGACTCTTCCTCCAAGCTGAAGTGAGATAACCTCTTAGATTCCTACCACAAATACCACTTTCAAGTGGCAAATTTCACTACATTTGAGAAATGGGTCTGTTTCTTTCTATGTGAGTTATCTCCATAGGCACTTGGACCTGGCTGCCCTCTCCCGGACTAGCATGGCACCCAGTCTCAGGCTTTGTCTACAGCTCCCCTGAGCTCCAAAGGAAATCCTAAGCTTATGCAACACAATATCTCTGACATCGAGCTTCCGGAAGCCTGAAAACCCAAAGAAACAGTTGAGTCCCTTGAGGCAAAGCAGCCCAGAACACAGAAGTAGGCAATATTGGCAGGAGATGGGGGAAGGGAAGCTCTCTGCTTCCCTCAGAGCAGGAAGGAACTGACACCCCTAGAGTCTGCTCATGCATCGCCAAGCCTGGACTCTGCCATGCTGAGCTCCCAGTATTTCCGTTGGTATAGTTACACATTGGAGCCACAGAATTCCAGTGGCCTAGCTGAAAAGACCCACATATACACCTTCATATTCTCTCTCTCTCTCTCTCTCTTTTTTTTTTGTTGCCACTGGCTGTGTACAAGGGCTGTAGAGCACTCCAGTATGAGGAGACAATTAGGAGGGGGCTGGATCACTGGTCCACAGAACCACCTGCTCCTGGGTGATCAGAAACAGAAAGACGCCTCATGTTCCTCCTGCCCCACAGATCCACTAATGCCCTAGACTATCACAATCAGAAAAACATACTTACCTGGCAGGGGAGTTACCATGATCACAAAGGTGGTTTTCTCAGAGCAAGGTTTATCCATTGCACTCTGGAAGTACTGACTGACCCCTGTAATTTCCCCAAATGAGGGAAACTTGACTGCATAATGTGTGGTAGTGGGGACTGTGTTCATTCGTGCTCTCCCCTGAAGAAGAAAAAAAAAGAAAGGAAAACATTGCTATGTTGACCCATTGCAACATAGGACTCACCACTATGGATTTGCCTCTGTTATCTCTGGATATAGGATCTACCATGATCTCTTTAACCATTAGTAACTACAACAAAATAAATATGCTTGCACACTTCCGGTGACCATTAGAGAATATTTTTATATATTGAGACTTGGAACTTCAACTGGGATGTCTTAAGAGTTTCACACTCTAGTTCTTTTCTATAGGAAACATTCTTTTGCTTTTAGGAAACTGGTGTCCCACCAGACAATCCAGGTCTAATTCAGTTGTGTTTATATGAACAGTCATTTTATTATATATCACTAAGGCAGAAAAAAATCTGTAATTGCTTGCAAGAGCTGGCAAGATAGCTCAGTGGGTAAAGGTGTTTGCTGCAAAGCCTGGCAACTCATTTCTTTTCTTTCTTTCTTTCTTTCTTTCTTTCTTTCTTTCTTTCTTTCTTTCTTTCTTTCTCTTTCTTTCTTTTTTTTTTTTCGAGACAGGGTTTCTCTGTGTAGCCCTGGCTGTCCTGGAACTCACTCTGTAGACCAGGCTGGCCTCAAACTCAGAAATCCACCTGCCTCTGCCTCCCAAGTGCTGGGATTACAGGCCTGCGCCACCACTGCCCAGCTGGCAACTCGATTTCTGTCTCAAGAGTGAACACAGTAGGGGAAGAGAATGGACTCTCACCTGTCCTCTGACCTCTACAAGCAAACACACCCACATAAACAAACAAACGAACAAATAAATATGCAGAAAAGTCATTTGCAGCAATTTAATTTGAACCCCCTTTTCTGGTCTCATGCTCATAAAAAGTTTATATTTATTTTATAACCTTGTGGATAGCTTTTTGTAACTCTTTACAACTCTTCTGTTCCCTAAAACAGAAAGTGTCATGCTTATATTTTCTTACTGATACACAGAAAAATTTTATATATTAGGAATACTGTGCTGTTCTTTTTTGTTCATCTTAACAATATTGTTACAGGGTAAAAGCATTTTGCCCTCCCAGCACCCCCCCCCAGGTTAAGCTCTCTTTAGTTTTATTTGAATGTTTTGATATATAAAAGGATGCAACTGAAGATCAAGATATACATTTACTTTTATATGGGGCAGATGTTTATTGATTACCTCATGACTAGTGTGTACTATTGTTTGTATAGTTCTTGCTACTACTCCCACTAGATATTTCATAATTATCTTCCCTTAATGATTGAGCAGCTCTCTTCATATGTTTAATGTACATCTAGTTTGGTATTGTCTATGCTTTTAAAGTATGTATATGACATATATGTATATGTGTCTATGTATATGTATGTATATGTGTGTGGTGTGTGTGTGTCTATATGCATGTATGTGTATGTGTGTCTAAATGTATATATATATATATATATATGTGTGTGTGTGTGTGTGTGTGTGTGTGTGTCTATATATTTGTGTGTTTCTGTATGTGCATGTGTGTATAATCTCACACATGTATGAGAAAAGTATGATATAAAATGTTTTATTTTTCTGGATATTTTATACAGTTTGTTAACATTGTGATATCTTTTCTATTTCATTTAGTACATACTTAGTTTCCATAGTATGCATTCATCACACACTAACTTTTCATTTCTATCTCATTCTCTCTTTCCTTCCTCCGTGTGCATTGGTCAGTCTGTAGGCTGTTTCCTTTTTTTCTTTTTTAACTGATTATCTTCTTGGTGAAAGAACAACGTTGAATCCAGTCTTTCAGGATTGCACCCTATTTCATCAGGCACGCGTTTGCCGTAGTCCCCTCTGTTGAAAAATCAAATTTGATTTCTTTTCCTTGCTCCATGCACATCTTTCTGATCCATGTCCCCTGCAGGATCTCTCCATGAGGGACTCCGGGTTCTTTATAAAGTGCACAAAAGGTTTTCAATATGACCTCAGTAGGAAAGCTGATAATTCATTCTCCCTCTAGGAGCCCAGGAGAGGGAGATTTTATTTTCTCTCTAATGGTGTTCTGTAAGTTCTGTAAGATTGGGGGTTACCTGAGAGGCTATAGTAACACTGTGATTGAACAGTGTTGTAGTTTGAAAGGAAACATCCCTCTCAGCCTCCTGTGTTGATCCCAGATGGTGGATCTCTTTTGGGTCTTCCTGGGTAGAAGATGTCAGTCTCTAGGTAGGTGAGAATCTCTACAAGTATCTTGTCCCAGACACTCTGCTCCCACCACACACACACACACACACACACACACACACACACACACTGTGTCCTGTCCACTATGAAATGAGAAGGTCTTGTCTCTTATTCACCGTTACTGTTACAATGTCCTGCTCATGCCCACAGGGTGGAGACAGCTGGTATAGAACCTTCTAAAATCAGGAGTCCAAGTATGTCCTTCCTTCCTGTGGGTCTGATTGTCCACCCCTGGCTTCTGACTTTGCTCAACAGTTGCTCAACAGTTGTTTTAGGAGGTTGTGGAACCTTTCAGAGGTGGGTCTAGCTGTAGGAAGCAGGTCACTGGAGGGCTAGTTTGAGGGTCATAGCTTGCTTCTCGGTGTCTTTCCTTGTTGCTGTGATGTGAGAAGGAAGCAGCTTCTACATGCTATTGCCTTTATAAAGACATACACATGTACCTTCCTGGCCAGGGTGGGATGGATCCCCTCAGACCCTCCTTTGCTGAAGGTGTTGCTGTCAGACACACGGTCACAATGACAAGAAAACTGATGACTATCACTATACTCTTGTCAGCCAATTAAGGGATTTTGGTCATGGTGACAAAAATGGCTATTGATTGGTGAGTTTGAATTGCCAATTCTAAAGTACAATAAAGTGCCACTGCAATAAGAGAAAAACTCTGTATGGCAAGAAATTTAGGAACATGACCGGCCCAATCAGGGACTCATCTCATGGGGGGGGTGGGGGGGTGGGGGACCAAGGCCTGACACTATTATTGATGCTATTATGTGCTTACAGACAGGAACCTAGATAACTGTCTTCTGAAAGCCCCTGTCAGCAGCTGACAGAGACAGATTCAGATACTTACATCCAACCATTGGACTGAAGTCAGGACCCCTATGGTTGAATTAGGGAAGGATTGAAAAAGCTGAGGGGTGAGGGAAACCCCATAGGAAAACCAGCAGTGTCAACTAACCCAGACTCAAGGGAGCTACCAGAGACTGAGCCACCAAGCAGGCAGCATATATGGGCTGGTCCAAGGCCCCTGGTACATATATAGCAGAGGACTACCCGGTCTGGCCTCAGTGGGAGAAGATGCGCCTAATGCTGGAGAGACTTCCCAGGGAAGCCTTCCCTGGGAAGGGGGAAGACTGGTGGGGGTGGGGGTGGGGGTGGGGGTGGGGGTGGGACATCACCCTCTTGGAAGCAAGTGGGAGGAGGAATGGGAATGAGGAACTGTGGGAAAAGGGGTGAGGGGACAACAGCTGGAATGTAAAATAAATAAAATCATTTTCCAAAAAAGAAAGGTAGGACCTTGGAAAGGTTAACAGAAGAAATATAAATGTTCAAAATAAAGTTCATAGTTCTTCAAGCTTTGAAGTTCTATGGCTCAGAGAAAGGCTGCTTTCAGTAGGTAGCTCAAGTGGCCAGATCATTCAACAGTAAAACTTTGCCCACCTCTGGTGTTGCGTGGGACAGAGACTGAGCACTGACTTTTCCCAGGCGTGAATACTCCTCTGAAACACACATCCACAGGAGCAGTGGTCTGAGCCAACTTACGCTCAGTTAGGTGCAATCTGCTACCCTGGAAATGTGATAGTACTCTGTTTCAAGATACTACCCGCACCAATTAAATCCATCACCTGCACAGGTGTTAAGAGCCACCTCACCCCCGCCCCTCCCCACTTTCATCCTACTTGAGAAGTGGCTGTGGCTTCACTTGCCAGTGCCAGCATTCTTTGTTTGAGCTGGCTGGAGTCATTGTCTGAGCAAACTAACTTGAGTGATCCAGATATGTGCAGATGGAAAACAGAGCCTCGGGAGCAGCTTCATGTGACCGCCCCAGTATACGTCTGATTGTTTGGTCCCCCAAAATAAGGGATACTGAAATGAGGTTACAACCAGTCTAGACATGCAGTACATGATGGGAGTTGATGTTTGATGGGAGTTTTATGAAGAAAATTACCAGGGCTCAGGGGCGGATTTTAACCCAGTATACTATTCCTAATGCCTTTCCTTTCCTTCAGAGGCCACTTACAGACTAAATTGTATAATCCAGTGATTCCCCCAGAGGTAGACACAGGCTTTTATGACTCTGTCCAAGTCAGAGACCAGATCCTTACAGACAGTAGGTAGATGTTAGACACTGGCTTCCTGGAAGGACGTGGAAGAAAGTTGCTTTGAATGTAAAATGTGACCATGAGAAATAGGTATTGCCCAGGAAGAAAAGAAGCCACTAAGCAGTTGAGATTACTTTAGCAGTGTGAGCCATATAGCTTAGAAAGTGGTCTGTATCTGGGGGGGTGGGAACTCGTCAGGTGGGAGGAGGTGTCAGCTCCCTCTGGGGGCCCTTCAGGCATTAGCAAGACCCAGTCTCTGTCTTTTTGTCAGCCTGACTTTGGGAGCTCTTTAACTCCCTGCCAAGGCTTGGGGGCAGCAGGGTAGGTCCACAGCCCCTGGGCTTTATGTGTACTCCTGTTCTAAACATTATAATACCCCACCACAAATCAGCCCCCAAAAAGTGTAAATAAGAGTTGAAGACGCCAAGTCTAAAAGGATCCCTTACTTGTGTGAACATAAAAAAGGTTTGGTGTGATCTACAAGAAAGGTGAGGGGTGAAGACTCTGGAGGTTAGTGTAAATATTTGCCTGCCTTAAAAATGTATACAGCTAAAAGCCAGAGGATGGAGACTGTCCAGGGCTAAGTAGCAACATGCACACTGCTCCACTTAAATGGGATTTTCTGAAAACAAACTTGACAGTGGTTGGTGGATATACACCCCAGAGCTTGAGAGGAGTGGGCCGAGCAGAAGGCTGTGAAAGACACTGCTGCTGGCCTTCTCCATTGTGGAGTACAGTGTGTCTGGAATTATACCGTCTCTGTGGTTTATAACGGAAAGATTTAGAATAGAAATATAATTGAAATGCAATTGAATTGTACTCTAGCTACTTCAATCCAAATGAACACCTTAAACTAATTGTTTTTAAATGGTAAGTGCTCTACACACTCAGTACAGGGAATCCTGGAAGAGTTGGAAAATGAGCTCCTGAACCAGTAATGCCTGAGGACTGGCATAGCCATGAATAGTGATAGTTCAAAAGGGACAGAAGCAGCCTCTGGCCACTTCTGACCTCTAAAGGACTGTGGTATCCCCCTTACCTCATGTTCTGTATTGTATGTGAAGGGGGAGGGAGAAGACAAGGTAGTAAAAAATGCTTACTTCTTGGCAGAGCTTAGATAAAGATAAGCCAGAGGAAAAGCTGGTGAGGTGGATGCTTGTGCAGTGATTTCTCCATTCCAAAGACTGCAAGGCACCTTGGGTCTTGGCATCAGAGGACACACTAAAGTGACTAGGCCACTTGCTATCCACTGCAGAATGTGTTCCTGTGAATGTGACCCTCAGGGGTTGGGTCAGGCCTTCTGCTTACTTTGAGACAGGATTTCTCTCATTATCTGTCCTTAGGTGTGACACAGTAGCTGCTGCCCAGAGAGCTTCTTGCCTCCCCGCTCTGTAAGGGCACACTAGGAATGGAGATGTGTGCCCTGCTGCTGCTGTCTTTAATCTGGGTTCTGCAGATCTAATTTCAGATTAACAGGTTTCAATGGTGAATATGTTCCCCACTGATCAGGCTCCAAGGCCCCACTATTTTAATAAATTGGTGTATATCCATAGCAGGGATTTTTTTTCCCCAATACATCAGCCAGTCATACTTGAGTTTGTGAAACTTTGGTATGTATTTTGTTCTTTCAAACTCTGAACAATACCAGTGGTGGGGCAGCAGCTGTATGCTGACGTTTTACTATAGAGACTGGGTGTGAAAATGGAAAGTCATTGCTATGACTTGACTCTTCTCATGTTCAAATTAAAACTTTGTTTGTGTATCTGACTGATTTTCAATTTTGCTTTTGTTTTAATTAGATTCCCCTCCTAAAGCTGCATTGAAGTGCCGAAGCATTAATGGGGCCGTGGTATGGTTTAAACATGAAATGTATAACACAGCTTGGTAGCACTGTTGGAGAATATGGTGAAAGCGGTCAATAGGGCTCGATAGAGGTAGTACCTCACTGGAGTCCAGCCTTCAAAGATTATGTCTGCCCTCTTGTCGTTTTGTGTTCTGTTCACCATAAGCCTCTTTTTCTATAGGGTTCACTATGGTGAGGTTCTGTCTTCCCCAGCTCAGAATCAGTGGAGCTGAGCAATAGGAATTTAACTCTCAGAAATATGAGTAAATAGATCTTCCTGGGGTGGTTTTTATGAGAATGTTCTCAATAGCTACATATATTTGAATGCTTAGGAACTGTTTGGGAAGGATTAGGAGATGTGGCTTTCTTCAAATACCTGTATCACTGGAGGTGGGTTTTGAGGTTTCAAACGTATTCCCACTCCCTCCCCACCTTTTTGTCTCTGACTTTTCCTCATAGATTAGGATGTAAACCCTCATCTCCTACTCCAGTGCCATATCTGTCTGCTGCTGCCAAGTCCCCAGTGCCCCATGATAGTCATGGACCCAACCTCTGAAACTGTAAGCCACTAGTAAACAGTTTCTTCTATAGTTTTACTTGGCCATAATGTCTTACCACAGTGATAGAAAAAAATAATCCAGACATTGCTTTCCAACTGTTCTTCAGATGTTTTTGTCTCAGAGTCACAAAGGTAACAAATACAGCAAGCTGATTGTTACTTGACTTCACAATGGTTTCACTTTGGTAACTATTGGAACACAGTTTACATAGGGCTACTACTTGTTTTAATGATCTAATAAGTAATCTAATAATTTTATAATCTATACATTTCACCTTACTGCAATTTTATGTCATATGCTGTGAAATTGAGTCGCTTCAAAGTTACAAGGAAAGAGAACGAGTTTACAGAGCTTCACAGTTGTAATTATACAACCTCACAGAATTCCAATAATTTCATGATTAGAGTTTTTAAAATCATATACCTTTCTGATTTTTGTTTGGGGTAGGGGTCAGGAATGTTAAATGTCAAGGCATTAATTTTAAAAGTAATAGATATGCTATGATCTGAAAACTTTATTCACAACCTTGTATGTAGTCATGGAATCATGGGGACCCATTACCCCAGAGAATTTTAATTTCAAAATTTTGTCTATTTTTGAATACTATTTTAATGTTTCTGTTTTTGCTGTCTTGTAACTTGCTTTCCTGTTACTCTAGGAGTGTATGTGTTCCTGAGTGGACCTCTTAAAAAATAGTGAAACACTTTTTGCATGAGTTCTCAGAGATTTTCATATTCATGTTCTGTAATTTTGGTAGCTTGGGATCAATCTGAGGAAGGAGAAGATACTGGTGCAGGCTTAGAGATGTTCAGCCTGGTTCTTGGAACAGCTCCCATTGAAGGTAACCTGGACTTCTACCTGGCCTTGTCCTCAACCTCAAGGAGTCACAGGAAACCAAGACCAAATACTGAAGTCTCCTGCCTCAAGTCAGTATCCTGGTAATTCTGAAGGTGGGAGAAGACCTAGACATTTCAGAATCATGTTTATCTTTCTCTGTTGATATCGCCATAAATCAAATGTCTATCTCCCATCTAGGAGCTTCTTAGTCAATGTTCTATTGCTAGGAAGAGACACTATGACCACAGCAACCCTTATTAAAAAATGGCTGGCTTACAGTTCAGAAGTTTAGTCCATTAGCATCAAGGCCTGACGCACGATGATACATACACAGGCAGACATTGTACTGAGTGATCTGAAAGTTATATATGTGGATCCACAGGCAAAAGAAAGAGAGAGGTACACTAGGGCTGGCTTGAGCTTCTGAAACCCCAAACCTCACCCTCAATGGCACATTTACTCCACAAATCCCCACATCTATTCTAACAAGGCCATACCTCCTAATCCTGAGTACTACCACTCCTTGATGACTAAGCATCTAAATTTAGGAGCCTACAGAGACAATTCCTATTCAAACTACCACAGGCTCTATTTTAAGAACAGGGGTTGTATTCCATTCATCTCCTCACTCTCTTTTCCTACAACTGTCAAGTCCCTAAAGCCTAACTCTTTGAAGGAGGAAAGGACCCTCTTGTCTGCTTTTCTTATTTTATTCCTGTGTTTATTGTCTTTGTTTAAAAGGTGAAACAATGAGACACCCCATCATCTCACTTGAACCTGCACACTGTAATACTTGTATTAATTGTGTTTTGTCACTCTGACAAAATGATTGTGAAGAGTATGTTCAAAATGTTAAGGTTTATTCTGGCTTATGGTTTCTGTCTCTGGTACTCTGAGTCATATGTGAGCTGGTTTCTGGCTCTGGTAGTCATAGGTGAGCCAGAAACATAGGGTGAGAAAGTATGAAGCCTTAAGCTGCTCACTTCATGGCTGCCACGAAGTAGAAAGCCATGCCTCCAGTGACACACTTCCTCCAGCATAGCCACACTTCCTAAACACCCCAAGCAACACCAACAATCAGGGAAGGAGTGTTGAAATGCTTGAGACTATGGGGGACATTCTCATTCATATCATTACACCCTATAATGGGGAAGGAACAATGCCTCTCTTAGGCATCATGGTTTGTCAAATAAAAAGTTCAATACTAGGTGTAGGCTACCTCTGTGAGTAGAGTATTATAGTTATGCTCATGATGTCATAGGTGAGTGCCACTGCTTTTTGTTACCCCCCAAGAACTAGGCTGTAAGACTCTTTTGTGAAGACATAACACAGTTGAATCATTGAACATAAAGAAATAAAGCGGGTATTAACTTTGAAGCTTCATCCTCACTGGCTAGATTTTAGAGTTCTGCACAGTGGGGGAGAAAAGTAATTAACTGTCTTACCTCGTTGTGAACCACATGAGCTACAATAAGAACTGTCCAAACAAGCTACAGCCATTAGTGCAATATTGTCACAAATGCCATGGGACTAACCAACCACTTTCTAATTAGAGGTAAGGCTGCTCCATGGGATGAAATCCATACCTGATACTGTTACTAAGGACAAGAACCTGTGGCTAGACAGATCACAGACCTTAAAGGGCAATCTACCATCACTCTTATAAACAGATATAGTAATAAACTGACTCTTTTTTTATTAGATATATTCTTTCTTTACATTTCAAATGACTTCCCCTTTCTTGGTTCTCCCCTTCTTGAAAGTCCCATAAGCCCTCTTCCCTCTCCCTGTTCCGCAATCAACTCTCTCCTGCTTCCCTGTCCTGGTATTCCCCTACACTGCTGCATCGAGCCTTTCTGGGACCAGATGCCTCTCTTTCATTCTTCTTGGACATCATTTGATCTGTGAATTATGTCTTGGGTATTCTGAGCTTCTGGGCTAATATCCACTTACCAGTGAGTGCATACCATGTGTGTTCTTTTGTGACTGGATTATCTCACTTAGGATGATATTTTCCAGTTCAACCAATTTGCCTAAGAATTTCATTAACTCATTGTTTTTAATAGCTGAGTAGTATTCCATAGTGTAAATATGCCACATTTTCTGTATTCATTCCTCCATTGAGGGAAACTGACTCTTAATGACATCATTATACACATAGATTAATATATTTCCCAATCCTGAACATAGAAGCTTTTTTATGCAGACAAGGGTGATTAATAAAGAGACCCATGAGCAGTCAAGAAGCATAGAATAAGAAATTATGAAGAGCTCATCTCAAAATGGAACATTTATGTTGTATTCTTCCTCCAAGGTACAGGGATCATCATGGAAGAAGGAACAGGAAGATTTTAAGAGCCAGCGATGGTGGATGTCTGAGGCAAGACCATGTTTATATGGACAAAATACTGCACAATGGAACTCACTGCAGTTATGACTGCATACCAAGATCAAATAATCCAAAATCCCAGTTTAGGGCAGGGCTGAAATCTCTTGAGAGCTCCTTCCTCCCTCCCCCTGCCCTCTGGAAGCACTGAGGGAATTCAGTAGGTTTGAAAAAGGAACACATGAATTTGGGAGGAAAAAGTGGTCAGGCTCGAGGTGGAATGGGGTTGGGTTTGATCAAAACACATATTTGTGTATGAAATTATCAAACAACAAAAGATTAATGAGTTAATAACATTATACTTATAGCCATTCATCTAGTACCATTTCCAGGCCAGGACTGGACATGCTCCTGTGGCATTTTGTGACTGTAACATGCTTCAAATGAACTGTGCTTTTCAATTCTGGGACTTTTTAAGAAGGACGTACATTTAGTGTATATCACAGACCAAATTATAATCTTTGATTTTAATGATTCTTTGATTTAATGATAAAGTATTAATATAAATTACTGCAATATAAATTCTGGTGATGGCATAAGGTGATTTATAAGAGACAGATTTCACCCTCACAAAGCAAATGTTTCCACCAGTTGGGTTCCTGGTGCATGCAGGTCAGAGTGCACTTGGAAATTTGAGCAAGTGTCATTCATCTGGAGGAAAAGGAAATGTGATGGTCAAATTTCATTGTCAACTTTATGAGATTTAACATCACCATGGAAACAAATCTCTGGGCATGTCTGGTAGAGAGAGATTAGCTTACCTACAGTGGAATTCCTATCCTAAGTGTGAGCAGTATGGTCACATGGGCTAAGGAATCAAGATTGAATATAAAAGAAAAACTTACCAGGCATGTTGCTAACATCTTTGATCCCAGCAAGGGGGAAGGCAGAGGCATGTAAGTCTGTGAGTTCAAAGCTAGCTTGGTCTACATAGTGAGTTCCAGGTCAGCCAGGACTACAAAGTAAGGCCCCATCAAAGAGGAAGAAGAAAGAAGAGGAGAAGGAAAAAGAGGAAGAGGAAGAAGGGGAGGGGGAAGAAGAAGAAAACTAAGAGGAGTAGAGGAAGGAGGAGGGACAGGAAGAAGGAAAAGAGGAAGAAGAGAGGGAAGGAGGAGGCAGAGGAATAGAAAGAAGAAATTAGTTGGTTCAATGGGTACTTATGAGACCTGATGTCCTAAGTCCAATCCTTAGGACCTACATTGTAAAAGGAGAAAATAGACTCATTTGATTGTCCTCATAACTCCATGAACATGCTGTGGCCTCACATGCACCCATATCACGCACGCGCACACACACATGCGCGCACACACACACACACACACACACACACACACACACCAATTAAATATAATTTTAAAAAGGAACTGGGCTAAGCACCAGCACTCAGAACATCTACTCTATGGCTTGTGACTGGCTGCCTCATACTCCTGTCTCCATGACTTCCCCAATATCATGGAATGGGAGCCGGCAAAGGCCCTCACTAAAGTGGGTTATTATTGGGAAATTGATCAGAGTGGTGAGACCACATTATATTCTGTGATTTGAATGCTTTTAACTTTGCCCAATCTCCTGCTGCATTTCGTAGGAAAAGGAAGTGTACTTACTTCCCTCTCTACATCAGTGAGGTCTCCATATCACTTCACTGGAATCCTGGTTCTGTGGTCTCTGCTTGCACTCATTACTTCCAGGTACCCAGAAATCTGCTGATCTCCAGGGTGGAGCTGGCCAGTGCTCACTGAATGGACTTTTCACACAAATTGTACAGCCCTGACTACAGTGCTTATGACGTGAACACCTTTTATTCATTAGCTCATCACTATTTACATATTTTGTTCATCCTTTAGACCTAAGCCATGCCTCATTCCTACACAGTCGTTTTGAGATGTGAATGGTCTCTATGCTCTGGTATGTCTTTCTAGGCTATATCCAGTGATTTCATCAGCTAGGCCAGAGTGGGGTTCTCTAAATGGGTCTGTATAGTACCAATAAATATGTGCCCGTTTGGCACGGAGGAGGGATGCACATGGACCTCCCTGGCTCTATTAGCCTCTCTTTCTAGGCAAGTATCTTTCCTCTGACTCACTGCATCTTTGCTTGTTTTAAGCAGATAGTTATGAAAGTGAACTTGGTACATTAAGAATTTAATATTTACTCAGGGGTTTTGAGATAGGGTTTCTCTGTGTAGCCCTGGCTATGGTAGGATGCACTCTAGACCAGGCTGGTCTCTAACTCAGAGATCTACCATGTGTCTGTCTAAAGTGTTTTGGTCATATTTACCTCCCTACGTTCTCTTGTCCCCCATGCACTCTTGTTGGTCTCCTTTCTCTTTTCCATTAAGCCCTCTTTTATTCTCATGCCTTTCTTTGGAGGGGAGTGGAGTGGTCCATTGAGTCTTGTTGGAGTTGCGTGGATGAACACTGATGAATGTTAGTTTATAGGAGGAAGGACACCTCACGTCACCAGTGGCTATACCAGTAAAACTTCTCTTCCTCATCCTGTAGTCATTAACATTCTATAAATCCTCTGTGAGGGTAGGGAACCTCATCTATCCTTCACTCCTCCAGTTGTGATGGAACAGGCCTTAAAAGTTTTTAGAGTACAGGAAAACCCATGTCTTGATGCTCTAGAAAGGGATATGAGGACATTATTTTGAACAGGTAGAAAATATTACTTGTAGAGAACCTAAAAATAATTATTTGAAAAACACTTTATCTTGTGGAGAACACTTTATAATTTAATTTTATATCTTAACTGCCCCCAAAGCATTTAAGAATGTCTGTAAACAGGGTTTTTAAAGCACCCCTCTGTACTGAAGCCCTGACCAGCTCTGACAAATTTGTGGTTACATCATTCTTGTATCACAAACAAAAGTAGCTTGCTGAGTCTCCCATGGGGCTGGAGATGTATGAATTTGAAATTCAAGAACCTTTATTTAAAATGAAACTGGAAACTATGGTAAACTGCCACTAATAAACGTCATTGTATACATAGAAACCAGATTTTTCAAAATGATGATTTATCTAAGATTTCATTGCTCCCAGCCTGCTGTTGATGCTTTCTTCTAGAAGCAAAAGGAAGTGACTGGGATCTGGGTAGGCAAGCTACAGTTTCAGTCATTTATATACATTTTAATAGGTTTATAATTGGATTCGTGATTCCAGCTGGACAGCAAGAGAAGGAAGTCAGGAAAATGTGTCCCTGGGTATTTCCTCTGCAGAGATCTCTGACAAACAATAGGAACAAGAAGGGAATGGGAGCTGGTGTCCCTAAAAATAGAAGGAAAGGAAGAATGAATGGGGGTCCTTCATAGGTTGGTCCTCACAGACACAGTCTGTAGACCAAGCAGGGGAGGTCGATAGTTCTGACAATGTGTCCCGTCACTCCCATGATGACTCATCGAAGGAGAGCTAAGATGTTTTCTCTGCATTAACTACGTGTCTCACGAACAGACTTCAAGCTGCCTCTGGCAATAAATGGAATATGGAGATTCCATTTACTCCTCTGGCAGAAACCCAATACCTTTTCATTTTCCCCTTCCTCCCACCATGAACACAGCTGGGAGCTGCACACATGAGCAAGAGGGGCTGCTGGGGCTGTTTCAGTTTCCTCTCATATTTCATGACTCTCACATTTATAACTTTGCTAATTTTGACGATTATAACACAGTCACTTACATAGCTAAAACAAAAACTGCCCTCCCCCACAGTCTAGCATACAAACACATTTTATTCCCACCCACTTAAAATATCTATTCAAATTTGATAATAAAACAGAACTTGAAGTATTCGATAATCACCGTGGTCTGGTACCTTCTATTTAGTCATTAAACAAAAATTGAATTATGAAAACTCTTACGAAGTCAGTGGCAATTAGCAGAAGCAATTACCAGCAGGTCCCTAAGCGATGTGCTCTGCGAGCTCTTTCCAGGAGAAGATAGCCTTGGGAAAGAACCCTCTTCAGCTGCCAGGGGTGTTTGTCCACACTGTACCTGGTCCTTGACATTGCCTCACCGCCTCACTGGGTGAGGTCAGGATTTTTCTCTGATGTCTTTCCTGGCCTCTTACATGGGGATATTCTTTTAGAATCAGCTTCTCTTGTTTTATTGCTCTATGGTGATTGACTAGCAGTTCATACAGATCTTTTGATGGCACTTTCTTACTGCAGGGCAGAACGTTTGGTGATTGGAATTGTAAGGTGGTCACATGCCTTCTTCCCTTTCTCTTTCAGTTCACAGACGTTCTCTGTGTCTCTCTGTGCCTGTGTGCCTCTGTGCCTCTGTCTCTCTCCATGTCTCTCTTACACACACACACACACACACACACACACACACACACACACACACACACTCCTAACAGCCAGAGAGAAATTGCATCACAGTCTAATCTCTGTGATGTAATTACTCTGTCTCTCTTGATATGTCTCAGTTTCTTTCTGTCTCTATCTCTCTCACTCTATCTTTCTCTTTGTCTGTTTCTCTCTCTGTCTCTATCTGTCTATCTATCTTTCTTTGTGTCTGTCTGTCTGCCTGTCTGTCCCTGCCCCTTCCTTCCTCCCTTCCCCTCTTCCTTCCTCCCTCCCTCCCTCCCTCCCTCTCTCTCTCTCTCTCTCTCTCTCTCTCTCTCTCTCTCTCTCTCTCTTTCTGTCTCTTTCTCTGTCTCTCTGTCTGTCTCCCTGTCTCTTTCTCTTACACACACACACACACACACACACACACACACACACACAGAGCCAGAGCATAATTGCATCACAGGCAAATCTTTACATGCCTTCGATAATTAATGCTCCACTTTATTTGGCATATATTATTGTGTCCTTGTTACTGTTTGTGATTCCATAAATTACACTGCTCAGTGAAACATTCCTTTGAAAGAAATACAACCTTCTTCGAATTCCTCTGCTCACTTTATACTGTGTAGCAATTTGGTCTGCACAATAGATACCAATAAAAGCTTTTAATTCTCTCTTCTCTTCCGGAGTCCTATTCTACTGGCTGCCTGGTGACCTAACTACAATGGTCTTTACAGCCCTGAGGTCATTCACAATCCCCCTCCTGTTCTTGGTCATCCTGTAATAGTCACAGCCATAAGCTCCTCTCTCCAATGAATTCCACTGGTCTCTGAAAGCCAGATAAGCAAGCTCTGTCCCCTGCATGAGTAGGTGAACAGAAAAGACACTCGGGGCCCTGAAATCAGGTCTCACCTGCATATGTACTCTCAGGAAGAATAATGTTCCTGGGAGCTCTCAGCTTTGTGTCAAACAAAATTTTGAGGATTAAAAGAATGAGTATAAACATGGATGACAAATGTTTGCATAGTAAACATTGCATATGTAAGGCCAAGGCTATGACTGTCTAGGGTCTTACACTGCTATCCCACTACTATGGACCGAAGGGTGTCTTCAGATTTTCGACGAATTGCCATCCAAGCATGCTTCCTGTTACTCTGTATTTAGCTCATTTATATATTTTTATTTTCTTGTAATAAATTAAAAACTGAAGACTAATTGACTTCTAGGTATTGACTTCAGTATCATCATTGTCTAGGCAGATGCTTCAGTAAATTTTCTTTTATGATCTGAAGTCAATATTTAAACATTTATACTTCTAGTATTCTATATGTAGCCAGAAGTATATATCATCCTGTATCTCCACCCAATTCACACACACACACACATTAATTTATACATCTATACATCAATGTATCTATATATCTATATTTTATCGATATCATCTATGTTTATATACCTATATACCCATACCTGTGTCCAAATACAACACTGTCTCTTAATTAGTGTCTTGATTTTTGAGAGATTAAAATAAAGGTTTTGAGGTATTCAAAAATATTAGCATAAATAATGGAATAAATGAACAACCATGGCATTAAAGTTAAGGAGAAAATGATCAAGATAAAATTAATTTGGTTATAGTAATATTTGAGGATACTAATGGGATATGAGAGAAAACATTTTTTAAAAAAATTATTAATTGGTGGTTATGCAACCCACAATGATTATGTTTAGAACTTGCTGTCCATTGTGGAGTTCTGCTGAAGGTCTACAAAGAAGGGTTTAGATGAAAACCTTTACAAGAGGAGTTCAAGTGAAAATTTTAGTGAGCCAAGGAGAAAGACTGGTAGAAAGAAAAAAGTGGGGGCCAGTATTGAATATGAACTCAACCACTTAGGGAGGTCAAGAGTTCTTGTGAGAATTCACTACCTCTGATAATCTAATACAGCCTACATTGAACATAAAACTGCAAAGGCCACCAAACTTCCTACCTCCTGACAAAGTTTATCTCAGTCTCTCAGATTCCCCTTTCCCCTTGTTTTTCTCAATAATTCATTGACTCCAATTGCTGGCCATATATCTCTGGGTATAGGGTCATCTAATGGAGTGTGGTACTACAATCTTAAAGAAAACTGACCCTACCCCAGAGCCATCATATGTCAGTAGCTCCCTGGCTAAAGCTGGGGACTCATGAGCTCTCCCTTCCATGCTTGAAGTTCTTGAACTGACTTGATCTTGTGCCGGCAGTTACTGCTGCTGTGAACTTGTGAGTGGAGTGGTCTTGTAGTGTCTAGAAGACTCTGCTTTGCTCTGACTCTCCCCAGTCTCCAGTTTTTATAATCTCTTCACCTTTTCTTTTGCAGTGATCCTCTGAGTGGAACCCTCATGTTTGGGGAGGATAGTACAAAAATTGTCTCTCTGTACGTTTGTCATAAAAATCAGACAGAAAGCAAAGATTGTATTAGCCATTGCAATTTTATTCTTAATTGCTGGGGTTACGTTTCCTCTAGGAAGAGCAGCTGAGTGTGAAATACCTTTTAGCATTACTGATACAAAATCATGTGAAAGATGGAAGGGAACTAGCTGCTGTCTCTAGGCAGGATGCAGAGGGATGGCTTAATGTCTCAAGGTACATCATTACCATGTAAAGAACAAAAGCTAAGTCCACTTGGACCCTCCACCCAATTTTTCTTGAAGACCATTGGCTTGAATTCAGCCATTTCCTTGTCCAAAGGAAGAAGTTGGTGATACTATGGCAACCTTTGTGTCTCACATCCAAGACCAGGCAATGGGACTGTAAATCAGATGAGCAAACTTGGAGGCTGTGAACCTGAACCTTAAAGTCGTAGACATAGTGCATTTTTGTGAATCTGCTACTGCCACCTCATTTCAGGGCTATGTCTCTGAAGGTCAATGTTCGCTTGCAGAATTCACAGAATGGTATTTGTGATCTGGAGTGTCTCTTTCTTAGAATTCAAATAGGTACTTCAACTGCCTATATGCAAAATGTCCCCCCGTAGGTTCCTGTAGTCTCTAGCTGATGGCACTGTTTTGAGAGATGACAGAACCTTTAGAAGGCAGCATTGCTGGAGGGAAAAAGTGGAACCTTAGATTCTGTCAGGCCTTGCCATTTATAGCCTGGCCCTGCTTCCTGTCTGAACTCTGCTTCCTGTCCTGCTAAGATGTGAGCAAGTAGCCTCATATTGCTTCCTCCATGGGCTTCAGTCACTCCCTCTCATTTCTTCTTGTAATGATGTGCCCAAACTGTATCTCCTAAAAGGTGAGCTAGCAATGTTCCCCTCCTCTCTTTTTTTTAATTTTTATTTTCTATGTTCTATGTTTACATTCCAAAGGCTTTCCCCTTTCCCAGTTCCCACCCACCATAGTTCCCATAGTTCCCCTCCCCCCAACTGTTCCCCAATCATTCCCCCTCCCCCCTCGGTTTCTTTACTAAACTGGATGCAATCTTTACAGGCCCAGGGTCCTCTCCTTTCTTCTTCTTGGGAATCATTTGACTTGCTATTTGTGTCTTGAGTATTTAGGGCTTCTGGGCTCATTAATATCCACTTATCAGTGATTGCATTTCATGTGCATTCTTTTGTGATTGGGTTAATTCACTCATCATCCCCTCCTCTCTTAAATCGCTTCTCAGATATTGGGTCACAGCAACAGTAGAACTTAGCAAAACTGAAGAGTTCTACTTCCCATGTTGTGGGAGTCAGAATTGGCTTGAAACAAAACAAAGGGAGACCAATACAATCTGTAAATACAAATCTTCTCATAGTGTAGTCTGTTCAGCAGAGTGGCAGGGCTTGAAATAATATACATTTACCTCACCACACATAGAGAAAACCAAATTCCTGTAGTATTGGGTACATAACAGAGGTTCCTTTCAGTTGGAGAAATATATGAGAGCTTGCTATACGAGACCTTCCTGGTCATTTGCTTAGCTCTTGGCTCCTTGATGGCTTTCCCTTACATTTTTAAGTGCTACTTAATCCACTTAGGTGCCCTAAAAGCCAGGAGAAGTAATTGTTTTAGGACTCTGAATGTACACATCCATCTATATTGCAGGTTTCTCAATGAACATCTATGGTGGGATAGCTTAGAAAATGAAGAAGTAAAATGTTTATGTCTATAATGTTTGCATCTTTGTTGAGTGAAAGGGAAAGTAAAATGAGCCTAGATTCGCATTTCTAGGAATATGTTTAGTTTGAAATTTCTCATTACCTCAGGAGCTCAGAACAGTTTTAAAAAACATCATCAAGCATAGAATCTAAACCTACTTTTGCCTTATTTGTTCGTTTGCTTTGTTACCTTTGAGACAGCATGTCATTGTGTTGCCCAGGTTGGCCTAGACACCTTATCTCTTCTTTTTGAGTCCAGGTACTATCAGCATTCAGCACCGTTCCCTGGTTATGCATCCTTGTCAAAGGCCTTGAAGAATGTTCTGAGAGACTTCCCCTGGATAAGACATTAAGCTTCTGAGATGAACGGGGGTGGGGTGTGGGGTATGGGGTGTGGGGTGGGGTGTGTGTGTGTGTGTGTGTGTGTGTGTGTGTCATCTTTGTTTGCTCACTGCTTGTGGAAACAGAAACAGTGCCTTGTTATCCCCGGAATTCTCAGTATTTTGCACTTTTGTCTCAGTTTTGAGCTGAATTACTGATCAAGTAGAGTGTTGCTGCACTAGGGGATCCTCAGGTTGATCCACAAACTGGCTCACTCAAGCACCCACTGACAATGAGAAAGCTGCTACCAGCCTTGCTCGACCACTGAAATCCTATAGGATCACAGAAAGCATTGACATGGTGTTTACACATGGGCATACTTTCCTGCATTTTTATACCCAACTGAGGTTAACTGCTCAGCACTCCTAATTCTAAAAGACTCCATCTATTGAATTCTCTTATAATCAGCAAAAATTTTCTTAGCTCATTCTCACTTGTAAATTGCAATTCAGAAGCCAGCTCCCACTCAGTCTTCTGGGTCTCCCTTGCTCCATCCTGGTCCAGTCTTCCCTCTCTAACTGGACAATCCTTCTCTGAAGAGAAAGCTGAACACAAAGGCCTCATTCAAACCCTACAGAGGCTTCAAGTCCCAATGATGAAGTCAGTTTCATTAATGTGACTGACTGAGGCACACGAAACAGAGGCTGTCTGCTGCCCATTGCCCCCAAAGCTATCTTTTCACAGTGCTCTGGGCTCAGAGCAGCATTTAGTCTGAGTGACCAGCTGCAAAATAGATTTCATGAGATTTCCAGGCATACAAATAGCATTTCTCTGATATGCGAGCTTTAATGTTCTGCAAGATAGAGGCTAGAACAAATAAGGCATGCTTGGGAGAGAGGGAACAGAGATCAAGCATCACTGATGGGACTTTAGAGAATCATTTGTTTTTAATGTGTCCCAGGTCCTTGTGTACAACAGAAGGAGTCATGGATGAAGTCATTGCTCAGATATTGGAAGAGGCCATACCTCAAAGCTCAGTGGTTGTTGTGGTTCAACCATGAAATATACCCCATAGGCCCCTGTGTTTGAACATTTGGTCCCCAGCTCACTGCAGTGTTCTGGAAGGTTATGGAACCTTTTGGAAGTGAAGTCTTGCTGTAGGAAGTGGGTCATTGAGAGTGGGTTTACCTTGCTCCTCTTCTGGTTTTCTCTCTGCTTTTGGGGTGCTGATGGAGCATGGTGGTTAACCTGTGCCGGTGTCCCTGTGTCATCCAAACTCTACCTACCCTGGAACCAAGAATTCCAGCCAAAACAAGACAACGCCCTTTTTGTCTTAAGGCACTTGTCAGTACATCCTGTCACAACAGCAGAAACATCCATACAGTGCTCACATATTGAATGCACACATTAGTGCCATACATGCCTTGTGTGCTCATTTCTGTACATGCAAACACAAATGCAGCCAAGGTGAGCAGTACACTGGTGGAGGCCAAGTCTGCTGTCAGAATTCATTCCTTTGGGGACTGAAATCTGTCTTAATCAAGGTTTCTATTCCTGCACAAAACATCATAACCAAGAAGCAAGTTGGGGAGGAAAGGATTTATTCAGCTTACACTTCCACATTGCTGTTCATCACCAAAGGAAGTCAGGACTGGAACTCAAGCAGGTCATGAAGCAGGAGCTGATGCAGAAGCGATGGAGGGATATTACTCAATAGTTTGCTTCCCCTAGCTTGTTAAGCTTGCTTTCTTATAGAACCCAGGACTACCAGGCCAGGGATGGCACCACCCACAATGGGCCCTCCCACCCTTGATCACTAGTTGAGAAAATACCTTACAGATTAATATCATGGAGGCATTTCTTCAAGGGGGCTGTGTATGGTGGAGACACCTCAGCCCTGTCTCTGGGTGGCAGTTTGACATGCTTTAACCCCTTTATGACCATAGGTATTTCCTCTGGCGTCATCAAGAATAAATCCAGCCATGGGTACATACTGGTAATAGGGTGTGGCTAATATGTATCATGGTATCCAGAATTGTCCTATTTCAACTTGCTTGCACAGCTGTGATGAAGGTTGCACCCTCTTTTGATGAGCTCATTGTTTTTCCACTAAAGTAAGTGGCTTAAAGGGGAAAATCTTATGACCCTAGAGTAAAATGGAGAAAGAAGTATGGCCAGTTATGAATGAGTGGTAAAGTATATGCTTGACTTACTTGTGTGTATAATCAAAAAGATGCATCTGAGGAGATGGCTTAGTGGGTAAATGCTTGGCTCCTGAAGCTCAGAGTTCAGGACCCACATGTAAAACCAGGTGTCATGGTAGAGAACTTTTAATCTCTGCTCTGGGGAGGTATAAACAAGGGGATCCCTGGCATTCACTAGCTAGCTAGCCTAGACTAATCAGTGAGTTCCAAGATAGCGAGAGACCTTGTCTCAAAGAAGGGACAGAGACCAAAGTAGATAGTACCCAAGAAGCAACAGTTGAGTGATCTGCTCATCTCTGTTTTTTTAATTTGTTTGGTTCTTTTTTTTTTTTTTTTTTTTTGAGGCAGGATTTCTCTGTATTACCCAGGCTGTCCTGCAACTTACACTGTAGACCAGGCTGGCCTCAAACTCAGAAATCCACCTGCCTCTGCTTTCCAAGTGCTAGAATTAAAGGCATGCACCACCACTGCCTCACTGATCTGCTGATCTCTACATGTAGACTTACACCAGTGAATTATCTGCCTACCAACACAAAGATATGGGAGTAGAAGGGGAAGAGACAGAAACAGGGAATGTTCATGCATCTTTGCCGTCAGCTCAAAGTCTTCAGTTCACCCATATTCATAGATTCTGAAACTGACTTGGCCCTGATCCTCTGTGTTTCCTAGCTGGGAGGACTTCATCTTCCTCTGGATAGTCCACACAAGGACAATGAGGACACATTGCCCTTTTACTTCTTCATCCTTGGTTCATGTTTGCATCTGAGCTCAGTTACTCCTCACCTAAGTAAGCTGAACATTGTTGACAATTTACTATATGCCCCAGTGTCACCACATGACTTACATTCTATCTTATGCCTCATGTAAATGTATGACTACTTAAGGGTATGTGCTACCTTCTTCAGGCAAAGTTAAGAATCTTGGATTTGAAAAACAAGGAAGAAAGAAAAAATGAAAGAGAGAAGAGAAGAGAAGAGAAGAGAAGAGAAGAGAAGAGAAGAGAAGAGAAGAGAGGAGAGGAGAGGGGAGAGAACCCCTTTAGCTTGTTCTCCTCTATTCATTTGTAGGTTTCTGCACTTAGAGGAGAAGGACTTTAGAAAAGCATCATCCTGGGGAGCTTTGGCCCATGTTTGCTTTCCCTAGTTGTGAAATGACAATGACATGCTCTATTGTGATATTTGAGTGAGAAAGTGCACCTGGCTTCTTCAGATCTTTTAAGGGTGGGGCAATTGGGGAGGCATTTACTACAATTACTGTTTAAAGAACAGGTAACAAGAAAAGACAAAAACAGGGAGAGAGAGAGAGAGAGAGAGAGAGAGAGAGAGAGAGAGAGAAAGAAGAAGAAGAAGAAGAAGAAGAAGAAGAAGAAGAAGAAGAAGAAGAAGAAGAAGAAGAGGAAGAGGAGGAGGAGGAGGAGGAGGAGGAGGAGGAAGAGGAAGAGGAAGAAGAAGAAGAGAAGAGAAGAGAAGAGAAGAGAAGAGAAGAGAAGAGAAGAGAAGAGAAGAGAAGAGAAGAGAAGAGAAGAGAGAAGAGAGAAGAGAGGAAGATGAGAACTTACTGCCCATCTCACCTGTTTCTGGTGACTCGGTCCTTAAATGTTTTCATATCCTGAAGAAGAGGGAGGGATCAGAGATGCACAGGTCTACTGTCCACTCTTGGAGTTCCTACCTTACCTCCCCCCTGCCAGATTCCCTCACAGCATCTGTGTCCTTAACACCACTGCCAAACTCAATCTTCCCATCATTTTGTGTTAGAAGAAATATAACCCATCTCTTTAGCAAGGTTGCCTTAATTTAATTTAGGAAATTATAGTCACAACAAGGACTCAGAACCTTAATGAGGACTTGATGTGTTAGGAAGGCGGGGCCTGTGAGCAGAGCCAGGATCCTAGAGGTACCCTGGCCTGGGAAGGTGGCACAGCAGAATCAAAAGGGACTTCTGAGAGTCAGTCACCAGGCCCAACAAAACTCCTTTAAGCCTCAAATAAAAGGGAGATGCATTTCTCACAGGCTGTCAGTGTGCCTGCAGAAAGAGTCAGCATGTTTCTTTGATCCCTGGTGACACCATACTGTGTTGTGACAGGTGGTGACACAATCAGTAAACAAATGACATGCAGGTCCCCTGGGGATGGTGATGTCATAAAGACCCATGAAGGGGCCTGGGAGTTAGTCAGGGGACAGGTGAGATGGTGTCATTGGGGTGGAGGCAATTTTCACATCTCAGCCCAAGGGAATTTAAAATATAATGTCAGCTGACATTCTTACAGATGAAGGAGCATCTCACATCAAGAGTCCTAACTCCTGGTTTGGCATTGTACACCATTGTTTCAGTTGTTAGGGCTTTTCTTTTCCCTTTCTCTGGGTCACTATCACCTCTTTAAATTGCAAAGGGATTATTGTTTTATTTGGAGATTACCTCAATATAGTGCCACCCACATTTCTAATTTTTTAGGTTTTGTTACAGACATCACTGCTGGCACCAATAGTTTCTTTTAATCACAGCCAGAACCGCTGCATCCCAGACAGGGCACGTCATGCCTCTAAGTTATTACTCAGAGCCAGCCCTGCCTGTGAGCCCCTCTGTTTCTTTATAGGCATGGGGATGAAGTAGCAGACATGTATCTTGCTTAAACCTACCTTACTACAGAGTACTGGAGCTAGAGTCCTATAGGGAAAGGCAGCCATGACAGAGAGGCAGTCCAGGCTGAGGCTCCTGTCCTGAGAAAGAGAGGAGCAGTGGAGGGAGCTCGGAAATGGTCAAGAACTGGGAAGAGTCCTTCCGAGTGTTCTGGCACCTTGGCTTGCCTCCTTATCTCTAGCTTGGCCCACTGCATCAGGCTGAGAGATTCCTGCCCACTCTACAAGGAAGAATCTCACCTCAGGTCCTTCTACCAAAGATGTAAGCTGGGGAGAGTTGTTTCTCTGTGCACAGTACAATTAGCAACACACAAATGAAGTGCTGTTGAGAGGCAGCCCTGAACCCAGAAGAGGTCATTTCAGATCATCCTTTCTGAGATTTTCTCTCATTCCATAACAATCTCAGACTCTCTGCCCAAGGCCCATGCTCTACAGGGTCACAGCTACAGTGGGAGTGACCTTGAAATTCCCCCATCTCGACTTTTTTCTTTTGTTTTGCTTTTTTGTTTTCCAAGACAGGGTTTCTCTGTGTAAGAGAGTCCTGGTTGTTTTGGACTCACTTTGTAGACCAGGCTGGCCTCACTCACAGAGATCCTGCCTGCTTCTGTCTCCTGGGTCCTGGGGTTAAAGGCATGGGCCACCACAGCTCTGCCCCAAATTAACCTTTAAAATTTATTTATTTATTTATTTATTTATTTATTTATTTATTTATCTTCCATCCCAATCACTGCCATTCCTTCTCCCACCCCCCCAACATAGTCCATATTTCATCCTCCCTCGCCTTTTATTCTGAGAGGGTGGAGGCACCTCCTGGGCATCCCCCCACCTTAGCACATCAAGCCCAAGCAGGTCTAGGTGCATCTTCTGCTACTAAGGCCAGACAAGGCAACCCTGGACAGCCCAGTTAGGAGAACAGAATCCATAGATACATAAAACCTTTAGGGACAGCCCTTGCTACAGTTATTGGGGTCCCTGTATGAAGACCAACCTGTATATCTGCTACTTGTTTGCAGGGGGGCTAGGTCCACTTCATGTATGGACTTTGGTTGTGGAAGGAAATTCCATAGGAAGACCAAGAGAATCCTAGATGTGTGGGGGCTCTCCAAGATGGAATCATATTGACTTTGTAATTGTTTTTGTGTATGTGCTCCTGTTTTATGTGCACCTGTATGTATGTGCACATGTATGTGAAGGACAGAGACCCATGTTGGGTGACTTCCTCATTCTTCCCCTTATTGAATTCAGAGTGACCTAATTTATCTAGACTATTCGCCCAGTGAGCCCCAGGGGTCCTTCTGTCTCCACCATCCCAGCACTGGGATTACAGACATGCCTATTGCTCCTGGTTCTTCTAGTTGGGTGCTGAGGATCCAACTGGCAAACCAAATCCAGCTTGCACCAGAACACTTACCACCACGGTAAGAATAAACTCTGCTAGGGCAGAAGCAAGGCCCTCCTGCAATGAGAACACCGAGATGGGCACAGCCATCCTGGAAGCTGTTCATGGGGAACTTTATGAAGAAAGGAAGTGTATTTAGCTCCAAGTTATGGAAATTCAAGCTCATGAGACAGACATTTTTTTTCTTCCACCCTGGCAAGGTCTTATGGTGAATGATGTCACGATGATGAGAAATCCTGCCAGAGAACAGACCAGGTGAGAAATTAGAGGGACTGAGAACAACCAGAGTTTCTGAAGACCTATATTGATTTCTTCTGAGAGGACATTGCCAATGACCAGGGTCTTGTCACTGGCCCTTCCTTTCATATCAACACACTGGGCACCAAACTGTTAATGCTTGGAGCCTTCCAGAAAGTCTCAAGTAATATTCCAACTGTAGTCCTGGTTCCCCATCATTATTATACTCAGCCTCAGTATTACTCCTGCTTGCTATACATCATTGGAAGAGGTGAATCAACATCTACCTATCAGTTTCTTAACATTAAGTGGAACAATATCAGGTGTCTGGGGTGGTCAGGCTCTGAGGCTATCTAAAGCCCACATTCCATTCATTGTGCTTTGAATTCAAAATGCTCCAATTGAAAATGCTCATGTGTCTCCAACAGGTGCTGATGTGGTAGAAAGTTCAGGAACCTTCAGGAGTGTGGGCTGCTTGAAGGAAGTGGGTCTTTGTGGGTGGGGCTTGAAGTTCCTGGCAGGGCCCCTTCTGGTCTCTACTTCCTGTCCCACCAGGGTGTGAGCAAGTGAAGAGTGCAAGCTGTCTGCTGTCAACCCTGCCATGACAGGCTGAGCCATGAAGCCACCTCAAGCAACTCCTTCCTTCTTGAAGTTGTTCTGTGATGCTTTGGTCACTAAGACCTAATGAAAGCAGAAAAGATGAGTCTGAAGGTTGACACATAAGACTGTCTTGGAGGGCAGTCATCCCAGCAGTGAATCCCTCAGACGGAAGGAGAGAATGCAGAGAAGAGAAAGAGAAAGAAGAAAGAGAGGAACATCAGGAAAAGGGTCTCTACTACAGGGACAATCTTTCTAAGACTTGCTGAGATATATTTCTACAATTAAACATATCATCATCTGGACAGCAATACTCAGGTTGTTTCAAAAAACCCAAGTTACTTTTGGTATAACCACACAGCAAAGCATAAATAAATAAATGAAAATACACTATATATCCAATTATTTTTGAAGATTAAGTACTTTTCAGTTACCTACTAATCGATGCAGAAATTATAATGGAAATAAAAGATGAGTAGAATTTTAATGAGAATACCATATATCACAATTTTGTCATGCCACTGAAACATGGAAAATTTTATATTTAAAATAAAAAAGTAAAATAAAGTAAAAGTCTGAAAATAGGGAGCCAGGCATTTATCTCAAAAACTGAGACCCACAGAAACTCATAAGTGTAACAGCAGAAAAAAGAACAATAATTACAAAGGACAGACAGGACAAAGGTGGGACCTAAGCCCAGAGACTGTGTCAGCTCCTCAGAACCAGACAGTCATGATGGGAAAGGCGCCGAGCCATGGATAAGAAGGGTTAGTTGTTACGGAGTAGGCAGGTGTCATAAGTTAGGGAGCACCGATCTGAGCTCTAAGCCAACAGACCAGAAAATCATTTAGATAGACAAAACATCCTGGGCAATACACTCAGCAAAACTACATCCCCCACAGAGAATGTAATTGTTAGAAAGGCAGTCAAATTTCTAAGCAAATAGAAACATCCACTAAGAAAATCTTTAGCTCAATCATTTCATTTCCAATACAGCCCCCATAGTTTGTAAATTCCCTTCACACATGGCAGTCCTTGTATTGGATAAGCCTTCACCAAAGGAGCAGTCAGCACTCTTAGAAATTGTGGCCAGGTATGGTGGCTTATGCCATTAGTCCCAGCACTTAGGAAGCAGAGGCAGGAGGATCTTTGTGAGTTCAAGGCCCGAGCTACAGAATGAGTTCCAGGTCAGCCCGGGCTATACAGAGAGACCCTGTCTCAAGTAAGTAAGTAAGTAAGTAAGTAAGTAAGTAAGTAAGCAAGCAAACAAACAAACAAATAAAATGGTGGCAGCACAAATGAGATCACAGAGGCAGTGTACATTCTCAGACAAAATGGGAAACAAACCCCAAAGTACAGCAGGTGTGCAGAACAGTGGGAACACGCCCTATGATGCTGGCATTTGGGGATCCTAATTAGTGTGATACTCAAGAGTGAACAATCTGAAGAAATGCAAACAGGAACATGAAGTTAAGCCTGAGGAACCGTGGATGGAGTCGAATCCTCCTACTCAGACTGGACAGGCGGTCGGAATGCATTCCGGACATTCAGGGTGACTCAGAGACCATGATCATATGGAAGCCAGCTGGAGACATGGGAGATTGAAGGCGCAGAAGGACAGCAGAGAGAAGGACCCCGGACAAGGAAGGCAGCAGCCAGCCCGAGAGCAGTGACATGAACATCTCTCGTCCTGAGTCTGCCTGTGGTCTAGAGGCTGGAAGAGAACAGCTGTACCTCCTGGAGCCCTGATTGAGGGTTTATGGAGGCTTCTTTGACCCTTATTCCAGCAAAGTCCTCCACCCACACCACAGGCTCCTCTCTTTCCCTACCTCCCCACGGTGCCCAAGGCACACCTCGAAGACCCTGGCACTGTGAGATGTTATTTGTTCAGCTTGGTGTGACTTGAGCCAGACCCCACTTCTACGTGAGCACCCACCTCCTGGACAGGGACTATATGTGATCACGGCTCATCTTCTCCATCCAGACATCTGTAGGGATGATCTTCTTAGCCCTTTTTAAAACTTTTTTTTATTATTATTTATTAGATATTTTCTTTATTTACATATCAAATATTACCCCCTTTCCTGGTTTGCCAACCATTGGACGGAGCACAAGGTCCCCAATGGAGTAACTAGAGAAAGGATGGAAGGAGCTGAAGGGTTTTGCAGCCCCATAGGAGGAACAAAAATATGAACCAACCAGTACCCCCAGAGCTCCCAGGGACTAAACCACCAACCAAAGAGTACACATGGAGGGACCCATGGTTCCTATCCCCCTTTAAAAGCCTCTTTTAGATTCTTGTAAAAACATGACCCTTTTTAGCAGAGATGAGGGAGCTGACAATCTTTTTTTTCTGTTTTGGTTTTTCGTTTGTTTTGAAAGCCGCTTTAAGCTCAATTCTGATGATCTATGTAACTCTTAAGTTTGCTCATGGAGCCTCAAAGATCCAGTTTTGGGAAAAGATTTGGACTCAAAACTAACTGACCAATTCTTTGCCCTTTGTAGCAAGAGACTGATACTTAGGCTCAGGAAATAAATGCTGGTGATTTGTGTGACTGGAAAACAAACAAACAAACAACATAATCAACAACAAAACTCTCCACCAACTTTGAACAAGTAGAAGTCAAAATATGATGGTGGAGTATGGGAGTGGGTACTATCATATTTCATTGGCTACCCATATGAAACCCTCAAAGGATCAAAAGGAGAAATCCAGTGTAAGTACAACCTGGAAAATGCACAAGGGCACAATTTGTGGGAATGTTCATAAATAGCCCCAAATTGGAAAAAGTCCAAACAACTGCCATAACTTCAATGGGTAAAAACTTCGTAAAGTCTAGAGACAATGGGGCATTGTTTACAATGCTTCCCATGGACAGGCTGAGACTAAAAATATGTCCAGAAAAAAAAGAAAGAAAGAATTCACGGTGTGCACAGCAGCTTAAATAAAGTCCACATAGGAGTGAAACTTAACAGCGGGGTCCATTCCTGGATGGTGACTGCAGTCTAAGGGACAGGTAGTTGCTATCCAAGTCAGGAAGGTGGCCTTTTCCGTGGAAAGAGCTGGAGTATGAGAGTTGTTCTGGGGTCCCTGAGGATAGCAGAAGTCATTATAATGGTTAGATGGTGTTTGCAACCATATGTTAAACATTATGCCTTACGTAGTTGCTGGGACGATATTTCACAATATCAAGGCTAAATAATACATCATAGTCTTTTTAAAAATCATTTGTTTTCTACGTAAGTGAGCAATTCTTTTACTCTACCATTTTATAAGTTTATTATTTGACAGTGTTATACTTGTATACAACTCCTTGGTCATATTCACAGAACCACTCCTGCCTATTTACAAGGTACTTCAGACATCTCTCCCATTTCCCTGCCCTTTATATCCTCTCTTTAAAAACATCATTTTTGGTAGCATACAAAGTCCAGTTAGTGTTTGCAATAGGAATATTGACTGATCTTAGTGTGGTCTTGTTTAAGGCTTCTGTAGATAATTACAGTTGCAATGAATTCATGGATGAACAGGCCAGGAAGAAACACCTAAATCCTTCCCATCTCCACTACATGGGAAATTTTGGTCCCAGTATCTGATAAACTGGTAGAATCTAAAAGTTAAGTGTTGTGACTCTTAATGTGCCAATTTCATTACCACTTCCAAGCACAGTGGCATACACAGTTGTTCTATCATCTTACTGTCGGATAGAGATTCGGGAGCTCCCTGGAGGGCCAGGACAGCCTTCTCTCTGCCAGGGCGCCCAACTTCAACAAATGGACATGCTGTTCCTGGCCAGCCACCCAGGCTGGAACCCAGAGCTGCAAGAATTCAGGTTGTGTGGGCATCTGAAGATGGCGTTGTTTCAAGGTTTTCTGCATCTAATACAAAGGAATGACAATATGACTTTATACACAATTCACTTTATACAAAAATCACAGGAATAGCAAAAAATCAGTTGGTTTGTGTGTGAAATACAACATCTTCTGAATGTGGGAGTATTTTCTTTTTTTTTTTTTTTTTTTTTTTTTTAGTTAGAGTATTTTCTTTTTGTAAGTTCTGCTCAGGACTTTTGAATGTGACTATATACTGGTATTGATAAAGGTTGGATAGGAAGTTTCTGTGTCTGGAATATACAGATTGAGGAGTTTATCCCCATCCAAACAGTTCTTAGGCATCGCTACGATCGCCTAAACTCATGCATTTCTTTGAATACCTAACTGACTTTATTCTGTAATAGAATGAGTATTTCACATTGATTCAGTAACTGTAGGAAGGATTCTAAGGGCTCAAGACTGTGAAGAGTGTGGCGTTTTCAGGCTTTGGCTGCAGGCTTTGATACCCTCTATTTTATGGTAGTGCCACCATGTTTTCTTGACATGGAGGGCTGCCTCCTCACCCTGAAGTACTTAAACTGGGTAGTTTGGCTCGGTTATGTTCTCCTTCACGGAAGCAAAAAACTATAACAAATGTAGGTTTGGGGCTTGTAACTTTAATACAGTAATTCTCAAATCATATGGTTCCTTTGAGAAAAAATCAAATGCTTCATTTTGAAGAAATCATTTCAAAACGGAGAGGAAGATAAAAATTTGACTATTCATGCAGACTGACTACATGGACCACTGTCAACTCTAGAGAAATGAACAGAAAAGGTGTTTAAAATCATAACACTCTAAAACAACATTTTTCCCTCTTAAATATATTACAATTAAAAAGCAAGTGAATGTAGTCATCCAGCTTAATGATTTATCTGGTTTGAAGAGTTACTTGTAAGTAGAGACACACTAACTGCTTACAAAGGAAGGAAGGATTCACCTGCTCTCAGTATATTCCCGGGCTGTGCCTGTTATTTGGGATCAGATCACTCCCTGAGCTTAGAAACAACTGTTGCTCAAAGCAGGTGTGCCTTGTAAGTTCTGCCTACTTCAAGGTGGAAAACGCCATCAATGCTAGAATATAATTTCTTTTCAAGTTTTGTCTGCTTGGCAGTTTTGTCGATGAGGAAAGGTATTTGATCAACTCCTTCATAAACCAACTCATTGTTCTGAGCTAGCCTATCTCCTCTAAGTCTCCCCAATAACACCAAAGGGAAATGAAAAGCCCTGATAAGTATTAAGGTCCAATTTCATGTAAAAAGAATCTGAACGAATATGACTCTAAAGTCATTTGGTGCCCCAGCTGAGACATTGAGTCTGGTGAGACTTTGCAAATGATGGCATACATTTTGCTCACTAAGACTTTGTTTGCTGTCAGATAACCCAGCTTTGATTTGAAGTCCATTGTGGGACTGGGGTTCCCTGGCTGCTTGACTCAGAGGGAAACATTTACTGTCTATCAATTTAGGAGAGTAAGGGTAGAAATACCATGAGACTTAGGTGAATATCTGCATCTGATCGTGTATAGGAAGTCACGGAGTCTGGCTTTAACAGTTGCATAGGTGATGCTTGCTAAGCCGCCCATGCTGCAAAACCATGGCTCTGACATTCCCATACCAGTGGGGCTGAAGAGAAAGCTCAGCTGGTAAAACGCTTGCCTCACAATCAGGGAGAACTTCATTTGAATCCCAGAAATCACAGGAAGATGCCAGTGTGCTGTGGCATACTTACAATCCCAGCACTGGTGAGAACACACACACACACACACACACACACACACACACACTTTTCTCTTTCCATTGTATCAAACAGCATGTAAAAAGTATTCTATGTACTATTCTGAAATGTGTTCTTTCCATGAGGCTATACTTGATTAAAAAATAACTTTTTTTGTATGTATTTATCAACCTGAGCCTGTGTCACAATATTTAATGTTTTTAAAGATTTTTCTCAATGATCACGGTTCTTAACAACTGTTTTTCCTTTAGTGTTGTATTAGACACATCAGGAAGTATGCCTATGTGACTTTCTATGTGTCTACAGATTTTTCTGAAGGATGGTACTGAAAAGAACAATTACGGGTAATTGCGATGAGAATTACATTCCTTCTCCACGGTTCCCAGCTCTTCAGCTATAAGGCAGAATAAAATTACCCCCCTCCAGAAGTTTCTATGACCCTACCCACTATCTAACTTGAATTATTATCAAAGTGTTATAGTTTGAATCTGAACCACACGGCCTGAAGCCCATGTTTTGGACTCCTGGTCCTCAGTTTGTTGCATTAACAACTCTGGAACCTTTACAAGCAGGTTATCACACTGCCATTGAAGGTTATACAATATGCCATCCCAGGTTCCTCTGCTGCCTGTATGTTGCTATGGGGACAGGCATGCTCCCATGCTACCATCTAAGATGGTCTGACATCTTCTAGAAACAATGAACCTGTTATATAAAGAGTATTATTTTGATTATTTGCAAGTCTGATGGGAAGATAAATGTACTATGTAGTTTCTATTTGCTTTTGGCCACAAATAAGACTAAATGAGCTGTGGTTGGGTTACACCTTCTGTGCATCTTGCATTTGTGTTTGACATTCAGCTTACTTGTTGCTCATCCACTGTCCCGTCTGGAAGACTTCATGTGCCCGGATTCCAAATGCCTCACTTCAATGACTTTAAGTTATTTCCAAGCCCATTGCTTATATTTTAGGATGTCAGTCAGCTAGGCCAACTTCTTTCTTTTTAAGCCTCAGATTTGCTGGCTAGAACGTTTTATGCCTCAAAAATGGAAGCTTCTTGCTTTCCAGGACAGCACTGACCCCTGTATCTGACCCACTTCTTAGATTCTGAAGAAGTAAAAGAAGGCCTGGCATGTGTGTTCCTGTCTTCCCAAAGGGTACACTTAGCACACCCACTCCATAGAAAAGACCATCTCAGGAAGACAGTGACATTTGAGGTAAGCTACATGCTGAGCTGGAGGAGACTCACACCTGACCCTGTAGAACTCTTAGATCTGCCCACAGTTATGAAATGATACAGAGCTAATTTAAAAAAAAAAAACTAAACTAAACTAAACTAAAAACTCTGCACTTTAAGATCTATTCTTGTAGCTACTTATAAAGAGATGACTGAAGATTTTGAACAATGGGTATATTCTTCAAGGAATCTGATTCAAGAGAAACCAGGTTACCATACAGAGAATCAGGTTACTACCCAGAATTAATTAAGGGAGAATGAAGACTTAAACACAGAGAGGTTAAAGATGCTTAGCTTAGATGCTATTCTCAGAAGTGAGAAGGTGCTTTATCTCTTCACACTGGTGCCAGCATCCCACTTCTGCCTACACTTCATTATAGTTTATAAGTTCACTTTTTCATAGTTCGGTATATTATATAGTTTTATTTTCCAATTTACTATTTTATAAAATAAAAAACCTAGTAGAAAAAAATAGAAGCACTTTAATATATTTTTGGAGGTGGAAACATTGTGGCTGGCCATATGGTCCGGTTCCTATATTTGTAGCATGCTGACAGAAGTACCCCCTCCCCATGCTCTCACATAGCTTCTGCATATATCTTCATGATCCCCTCCCCATCACTGGCCTCATTGCTTTTCAGTTCCAGTCCATTGAGTAGTTGGTCACTAATTATGATTTACAAACCCTGGGCATCCCAGAGATGGCATTTATTCAAAAGCAGCAGCCAGGTAGGTTAATGGTAGCCCAGCCCAGGTTCACATGAGGCTCACTTGAGAACAGTGAGGATGTGTTCTTCAGATGTGTCACCTTGTGGAAGCCAGGGGAGTCTCTGTGTTCCGTTTAGTAAAATAAGTAAAGATTGCCCCTTTCTTGGGTTCCTGACTATGGTGGTTTGAATAAGAATGACTTTTATATTTGAATGCTGAGTCATCAGGGAATGGCGCTATTAGAGAAGGATTAGGAGGTGTGGCCTTGTCTGAGTAGGTATAGCCTTGTTGGAGGAAGTTGTCACTGGGAACGGGCTTTAAAAGCCCAGCAAAAGCTCAATCTTTCTCTGCGTATTGCTCAGAATTAAGTTTTCAGCTACTTCTCTCACACAACCCTGTGAAAGTATCTTTTTTTTTTTTGCCTGATGTAATTGTTGTCTCCAAGGTTTAATACCCTCGTCTGCTAACTTAAGCCTACACCTGGAAGCTTCTAAGCTCCATATGATTTTATCTAGGCCTAGAATGTACTCAGTCTCTGACATTTACTGCTAAATAAGCTAACTCTCTCTAGCTCTTTCTGAACCTTGGCTGGATGGGCAACTCAGCTGTTCTGGCTCAAAATTGTTCTCTGCACTGAATGAATTGAACTGGCTTCTCTCAGCTTCTGACTGAATTGTTCTGCTTGGCTTCATACTAACTTTGGCAGCATTTTCTAATCTTCTGCCTCCTCCTCATTCTATGACTCATTCTGTCTTCACCTGTGTCTAGCTTGTTCTCTCTGTGAAACTCTCCTGATAAAGCTCTCTCTCTCTCTCTGCGTCTCTGTCTCTGTCTCGTCTCTGTCTCTCTCCTCTCCTGATCTCCTTAAGTCATCTCTGTTTTTCCTCTGTTCTCAGGAGAGTTGGGTATATCCTATTCTGTCAATTCTTTCTCTGATTCATTACCTTGTCTGTGCCTCAATTAGACATAACTTTCAAACATGAGTGCTTTCTTCTAAAAACGAACTTTGCCTTCATTGTTTGGTATTAAAGGTGTATACTAAAGGCAGATCTGTATTCCAGCCAGAGGGATTGAAGATGTGTGATAAGGCTGAGCCTCACCACAACTAGGAACAGTTTATTTTCAGTAAACAACTTAACCTTGAGGTTCATAGTGTGATCAAGCATCCTACAGCACTACCCTGTCTGTCTCCACATTCCCTGCCACAATGATAATGCGAAAATATAGGCCAGCCCAAACTAAATTCTTTCATTCATATGAGTTGCCTACAAGGGCCTGCAGGAGCCACCTGCCCAGCTCTGCTTCCTACTCAGTCTGTTGAAGGGTCTGACCATGGCTCTGTCAACCAAAGAGTTTCCCTCTTCTGCTGTCCTGTATCCTGAAACCAAGTAAAATGTCTTACATGTATGAAAAAAAATAATTAACATTACTAATTCTATTTTACCCAATGTGTGCTCATGGGAGGCAGAAGAGAATGGGAGTTATAGAGAGTTGTGAGACACCGTGTGCATGCTGGGAACAGGAAGTTTTTGAGTTCATTTAACTCATCTGTCCAGCCTTGGTTTTACTTTTTAACTATTTTTAAACTCACCATATATTTAGTACAGGACACTTGGCTGTGTCCTACTTTCTGTGACACTTCTGTGAGAAGTCGGAGCCCTTGCTCTCTCAGACCTGTCTCACTGCTCTCTGGGAAGCTTTTTCTCTTAACCCTTGTGCTTAAAGCCTATATTAAAATCTTTACTACCCACAATTTTGCTTTGACAAGCCTGAATTTAATTCTATACCAGATCACTGTACCCTGAACCTAGAATGCACAATGTCAAAATGAGAGTAGTTCCCATAACTCATTCACAGTGAGCTCCTTTACAGTATATCATGCCTCCAGTACCTTACCTTCTGCAGCAAAGCCAACACCTTCTAACCTTTCCCAAGCAGTTCTGTCCAATGGCTTTCTAATATCTGAACCTATGGGTGCTACTCTCATCCAAACCACCACAACCATTAAGAACATCATTCCAGAGCATGAGTGAGTTTATATTTAAAGGCCCTGATGGTCTTCTGTGTCCTGGGTGGCACATATCATTGCAAAGAGACAAAGTGAAGCATGCTGGGAATGACTGAAACCAAGTATATGTCGGCTTTTGATGCTTGCTCTTCTTACAAAGCCATCAAGTTGATCCTGGAGACTTTGTGGTGTTAGTGGACTCTGATCATTTGCTATAGGTAAGCACTGCCAATGAATTACGTTTACACCCCACCACTGCCCCCTGTCCCAGTAGGAACTGGGTTTAAGAAGATTGATGGCTCTACATACCCAGAACATATCCAAACTATAGCAGCTGGGCTCTTCCACAAGACTTGCCTTAGATAAGCGTCATCCATACTCTCTACTAATGAGCGACATTCCAAACATTCTAAAATACATTCACAGGCAAGCCTCTCCTCTTATAATCCCCTTTTTCCTTTCTTATTTTAGAAATCTTAGATCTTATTATTGAACAAATCTTAGATCTTATTATTGAACAAATCTTAGATCTTACTAGAAAACAAGATCTTATTATTGCCTTGTTCCTTTGCAGAATCCTGCATCTTTCTGAAGCCAGAGTGCAGGTAGGTTGACAGGCTGCCTGCACCGAAGCTATGGAATCCTACACAGCATCACCTCTACCATGGCACTCACTTCATAGATAGTGAAGCTTGGTAGTTGGGATCATGCTGACGGGAATCGCTGGTCTTATGATGTCATCCATCTTGTAGTAGCTGGCTGTATAGGAATATGGAATGGACTTTTGGGGACTCAAATGATCTTCTTCAAGGCATCTAATGCTCTTCACACTGAAAATTAAGGTATGCCCACCATGGGCTTAGCCATCAACTGGATTGCATTAGTACTACTTTAAAGTATGGAATTCATATTCTCTCCATTGGGTCTGCATTACTTTTTTAGTCACAGATTCCCTATATTATCACAGATCTAATTGGCTTTTGTTGCACACACGCTTGTTGGTGAGCTCAGATATCCTAAAGCATGACAGTGAGAAGCACTCTCTGTTTGCAGTTGTTAAATAGGTGATTTCTTGATGTTTCCAGAAAATGATCCCATAGTATGCAAATGTTTTGTCATATGGTCTGTCACTGAGCTACACTTTTATCCCTTTAATGCTTGAAAGGTGTAGCAAGGCCTGCGAACCAAACGTTCTCTGAGGTGCCGAATGCTTATATGTTTTGTGGATTGTTCTGAGGGTTAAAGGTCAAAGGGTGATGTGCCCACAGTAAAACGAAGAAGGAACATAGCAAGGGCTCTTTGTCTGGATCCTCTCTGTGGCCTCAGATGATAGTTCTTCCTCCAAAAGAGGGAGGGGCACTAACAACAGCACCCAGGAGAGAGGCAGGAGGAGGTGTGAGGGTGACTGTGTGCCTCTTAGCCTTCCCCAACTTCCTGTGGGAAACAGTCACTCAGCCAGTCCACCAGTGTGTGATGTTCTGAGGTGTGGTGTTCTGAACCACCACACAATGCACAAAGATATACATACATACATACATACATACATACATATATATATGTATATATAAAACAATATAGATATAGATATATAGATATAGATGTAGATGTATATATATACATATATGCATATATATATATAAATATAAAAATTATATATATTGCTCACCAGGTGGGCACAGGCCTGTAATCCCCACTTCTTGTGAGCAGAAGGCAGAAGGATGGTGAGTTCTCAAAGGTTTGTCTGCCTTGGAGATAAGAATGAGTTCAAGGTCAGCCTGGCAGCTGGCTCAGATCTCATCTCCAAATGAAAAAACTGGGCATATGGCTAAGTGGTGGAGGGTAGCCACAGAATGTGTGCCGTGCTGCTCCACTATGGTGTGTGTGTGTGTGTGTGTGTGTGTGTGTGTGTGTGTGTGTGTATTTCTGTAAATATGGAAATCCTGGTATACAGGGAAGCAGCAGGATGGTTTAAAGCCTCAGTTAAGCATAGCCACGGAAGCTGGGGGCTGTGCTCATCTATCTGCACCTCCTTCCTGCTAATGTATACCTTCTGCGTAAATAACACTGAAATCAGTAGAATCCCATCCTAATTTCAACCCACCACATATTTTTATGTCATGCTTTTTCACCCTCCCCCCCCCACAGGCTTTATGTCACTCTTCACAGATATTTGTCAGCTGTGACTTTTATTATCATTTCAGTCTCAGAATGATTGATTAAGACAGATATTAACTGATTAAAGATGAACATTAACTATGGCTTACTTCTAAACTGCAAAAAGAAGATTTTTTTCTGAAAAATTTGACGGACAATCTACATGAAAAATTTGAGAGACAATATGCATTGGACTAACCCATCTTACAATATCTCCATTGACTCTGACACTATGAATGACACCACAGGTTATTAGTGACTAAAAACAATACTATGAAAAGTTGTACCATCCTATGAAGGTGGCACTGTAGATGGTTATGTTTTTTGGTTTAATTAAAAATGGGTTTTGTTCTACTGTATGGCCATAGAAGAAAAAGTAATGACAACTAAGAATATAGTTTGAATCTGCATATCAGTGCCAATCACTAAAATTAATAATAATAATAATAATAAATTTAATCAAGTAGAACAAAACTCCTCAAATCATGAATTCTTAAATTACTTAAAAGTCTCCTCCAACTCAATCATAGCCCCCTCCCTACACAGCTGGCTATGATTTCCCTCTGGTCCAGGTAATAAGCATTTGTTCCTGATTAGCTGACTGTGGTAAACACCAAATCAGACCTGTTCTTCTGCCTGCACAGCCCACATCTCCACAGAGGGAATTCATCTGACCACATGCTGCTTTTTCCACAGTCACTTGTATTTAAATCAGAGTCACAGCCCCTTTCTTCAGTTCTTTCCTTCCCTGCCCCCCTCGGCAGGCCTGGTATATTTTTCTAAGCATTCACAATGTTAATTGGAGTTACATGTGTGTTCTCAGAGCTGATGGAGGTTCCAGATGTGACTTTTGTAGGCGAGGCTTTGTGGACAGACCCCCACCCCCACCACACCCCATCGGATTTCAAGTGCTATTTTTCTGCAAAAGGTATCTTCAATTAGGGGGATTCTAAAGAACTCAGGCATTTTTAGGATCAAACATGACACGAAATGTAAAATTACATCCGTGTTCACTATTAGATCATCTGAGTTTGGTTCTTAATTTTCCCTTACTTTTGCTTTATAAATTCAGAGGAGTCTAAGTAAGCAATTTCAGACAACAAATCTCTGCTCCTCACTTTAAAACCATCCTGTCCTGTCTGGCTTCATTGTAAATTGATGACAGTGCCTGGAATCATGGAAGGTTGAAAATATGTTCAAAATTGTGCAGTCTGCCTGATGTTAATTTTATTTGTGTCTGTATCTAATTTTGTATGTGGTGTGTGTGTGTGTGTGTGTGTGTGTGTGTGTGTGTGTGTATGTATATGTTGTTTGGGTGTATATATGATATGTGTACGTATATATACATATGTGTGTTTGTGTGTGTGTGTGTGTGTGTGTGTGTGTGTGTGTGTGTGCATGTGCTTGTTCCAGAAACAAGCTGGGGAAGGAAACACAAATTAGACAGGAGAAAGCTCTGTGGAAGGAATGCTGGTTCAATTAAACCTTATTTGCTGCAGGTCCTTGCTAAAAGCACAGTTGTATTTCTGTGGTCACAGGGCCAAGGCTGCTTTTATTTGTCAAGAATTCTCACATTTCTTAAACCAATGGATCTTGAGTTTCTTTACTGGAATCTCACAAAGCCCTGTCCTCGGTAACAAAGGGCAACCTTGGATTTTCAGGGCATGCATCTCTATGTCACATGGCTCAAAAACAGATTCCAAATTCATCAGGTTTGGTAGAAAACAGAATAAATAATATCACAGAACAAATCATGTCACACTTACAATCCAGTGAGGTGCCAACAGGGGAGACGTTCGTTTCGTTCGGTCAGAGAGGATGGGGGAGAATTCACCATCAGTCATCCTACGCCCTCACTGCAAGCTCAGTTCTTAGCCATGTGTGCACTCATCGTAGCTGTGAGCCTGGTTCGACTTCACTGGCAAAGGCAGATGCCAAAACAAGTCATTACCATGATTATTTTGGTTCAAGATTAAATCCTTTTGCAGGGGATGCATTTATTTAATTTCTGGCCTCAGTCTTTATTCACCATGTACATCAGAACAAAATATAGTTATAGTGCACATTTATGAATAACAGGATATTTACAAATACCACTCACATGCTAATTTGATGTATTCTTACCCTGTTTGGCTATTTCTTCTTCTTCTTCTTTTTTATGACCTCCCTTTTTATTTTTATTCGGGAATGCACAGCAAGTAACACGCATATGGCAAATAACATGCCAGTAACATAACATATTTTAAAGAAAGGACGTACATTTTGTACCCTCCAACATTTTGATAAGAAAATATCCAGCTAGAAAAAAATATTCAGTCTAAAATCCAAAACTGGAATGAACTGCATGATGGTATATTGTATTTCATGGGTTTGTTTTCATCCATTAATCAGCCTCAGACCAGAAATTCTTCATGTCCGTATTTCAATGCCAATATTGGTGTGGGTTGTGAAATTCCAGGCTGCAATGCTGAGTGAGGTGCCTATTTCATTCTTATTAACTGAAATACTTTAAAAACCAAAGTGGTTAGACGTAATAATTTTATTACTCGGTAATAGTTATTTTATTAACATTTTTCTCCAAGGATTTCTCACCCCTGCCTGATGCTGAGGGTTCTGCGATTTCAGACAGTATGATGGATGCTACTTTTCTATGACAAGAATTTTAACAGCCCTTCTTCAGCACTCAATGCACACCCAATTATGCATCTGAGCTGGTAACCTTGAATTTATGTTGCCATGGTGACAAACTGGTCATGCATTATGGATTATCATTGAAATTCTACACCCCTACCTAGCATAATGGGAGTTGGGGACTTAATCAAATCAGCCATTCTATGCGGCACACACTGAAGAACTACTCTTATTGTTCGGGGGCCAGGCAAGGAAGCAGGCCTGATGGGACGGCAGCTGTAGCTCGGCAGCCTGATAGATGGCCCTTCTATACATCTGTGAACGTATAGACACATGGTGCTCAGTGCCTGCCATTTCCAGCTTAGGCAGCAGCTGGTCGGATAACCTCTGCTGTCTCACCTTGTTGTCACGGAGTGCTGAACAGAGACTGAGACTGTGTGCAGGGATGTTGACACTGAATTTATATTGCATGGTAGAGAGGGGAGGGTGAATGCAGACTTGGGGTAGGAGAAAGGGCGAGGGTTTGGGAGGGGCAGGTGTTTGGATGGGCCAGGCTAAGGGTGTCCAGAGCCTGGGACTGAACTCATGTCGATTTCATTATACAAGAAAACAGACACATCAGTGGGGTGGGCTTTGCTTTGGACAAGCCAGTTTGCTGCTATTGCAAAGCTCGGAAATTCCAGACCGAACGGTACTTCCTACATGGGCTAAGCATCTTCTTGTCCTGTAGGTAAGCATTATCATATTCAGCTCTCTGCTTGTTACAAACAAATGAACAAACAACCTAACAACTAAAGGTCAAAGAAGCAAGTTGCTAACGGAGCAGTATGCAGCCAGAGAGGGGAGCCCACTGGCCACATGGTTCCTTTCTTCCAGGGACAAAGTGAGTGTGGGCTAGTGACACACAGGAGCTTCCAGGTTCTTTTGTCTTTCTCTTTTTTGGGGGGGAGGGGAAGGAAGGGGTCATGAATGGACTTACTACATGATATTTCTACTATCAATTGTTGAATGAATGCAGTGATTCAAACCGGCAGAGGATTGGAGCAGGACTTCAAGCTCTAGAAATCTCAGGGTCTGTGTGAATGCTTGTCAATCACAGATTGAACAATTCTAATTATGCTGTTCTTTTACCTGCCCCTTCCTCTCAACAGTCCATCTCATGTTTATTATCAAGGTCATTTAACACCCCTGGAAACCCTGTCCCTGCACGAGCAAGCGTTCTAGTCATTTCTTTCCTGGGACCTTTTCTGTGCTCTTAATTATATCATTCTTTTTTTTTCCTATTTATTTCCCACAACTTTTCAACCTTAACACTAAAAATCAGACATTTGGTTCAGAAGGGCTCCTCATGTGTGCAGAGAGGTCTTTCGACAATGTTTTGTGAGACTTTGGGTGCCTTTCCTAGTGGAGTAGGGCTCACTCCCCACAGAATAAGCAAATTGTCTTACCAGGAAACATGTCTTGACCCAACAGATGAAAAGAGCTCTGGAGAAACCAGTGCACCTTTCAAGGTCATGCTTACCAGACTAGGGAACATCCCAGTGAAGGAAAAAAATGTTAAGAGCCAACGCAGGTCTGTGGCCAGGAAGTAACTGGTTCTTTAAGTGTCTTAAAATCAGGTCAATATTATACAGCTCCCAGGGACCCGTGACGGACAGGGTTAGATGCATAGAAAATGTGCAAATTGAAGGAGACTTAAATTTTTTCTTTTTTTCTTTTTTACTGTTCTCATAAGCTACCTCCACATCCATACTCAATAGAGATATTATTTTAGGATACAAAATGTTATTAAATGAGCCATTAAAAATAAAATACATGCCATGAAATTAAGTATCTGAATGGGAAAGACAGGTGGGAAGTATGTGGCTGTTAGGCGCCTTTGAGAGATCCCACTTGTGTCTTGGGGAGGGGATGCGGGGACACTTTATTTCAAATTCGTGGAGAGCAGTGTTCTCTGGAATTTTCTCTCTGCACACATGCACAGGCAGCAGCATTAATAGATTATCACGGAATCTGCTTTATTTCATTTCCTGTTTTTTTTTCCTCTGAGGTTGCACTTAGTGATTCATTCGTGTTTTTTTTTTTTCTTCTTCCAGAATTGTAGCAGCAGAGTGGCATGCAAGCATCTGTCTAGCGCTTCAAGTTCTAAACATGTATTTTAAATTTCCTACAAAGTGAAGCAATGGGCTCAGCCATTTCCGTATCTGTATGGCATCTTTAAGATGTGCACAATCAAAGGCAGCACTGCCTGTTTCATAAAAAAAAAATAGCCATCAAATTGTTATCTCACCTCACAAAGGGTCTCTAAATAAGAATGTTGCTTATATATTTTGTGACATCTACCTCTAGATTTTTTTGTGAAATTTCAAGGACATGTTTTGTTTAATTTATATAACGAGTAATCTTTTTACTCCGTATACAAAAAAGCAATGCAATCCATAAAATTATGGAGGTTGAGAGGTACGCATTCCAATAAAGCCGAGGCTCATTGATTAGAGTGTGAATGTCACCACATGGTTTAAACCAAGCATCTTGTCAATTGCAAAGCCTGAAGCCTGGACCTGACAGTCATTTAGAACCTAGGGAGCCGCTTTACTGGCGTATTATGGCCTGGGCTATGCCCATCCATCAACTCTGTTAGGTGGTCCTATGGGAATTAACTATGTCATCTTTAGTTTATTAAATCATCTTCAAATCTTGAAGTCCATTTTAACTGATACATTAAAATTAAAACAATCGTATAAATTTGTAGGGCTCCACATGATGTTTAGATAATATACACCTCCTGTAAAATTCAAACCTATCCCCATAAATATTCTTTCTCTGTGGTGAAAAAAAATTTAAAAGCCTTCATTCTAGTTTCAACATTTCTAGATTTATTTTTATGTGTATGAACATTTGGCCTACATGTATGTACGTGCATACATATGTATGCCTGGTGCCAGCAGAAACTAGAAGAGGATGCTGGGTCTCCTGGAACTGGAGCGACAGATGGGTATGAGCACCCGTGTGGATGCTGGGTACTGGATCTGGCTCTTCTGCAAGAGCAACAACTGCACCTAACCACTGACTTGTCTCTCCAGCAGCTCTCCTAGTTTATTCGTCTATCTTTTAATGTACAGGACCTAAGTTTCCATCTACAGACACCTGCTCTGCCACAGCACAGCACAGTTTCTTGCTCCTGTAGTATTCATTAATAAGCATCCATTAACCAGCATTTCTTCACCATATCCATCACAGCCTCCGGTCACCACCATTCTACTCTCAACTTTCATGGACGCAAATGCTCAGATCCCCCACCCATGAGCCTGCATGGTACTTACGTTTCTATGCTTGAGTTAACTGAAAAGTTAACAGTACAGTTTCCAGTTTCTATCATGATGTCATAAATGAAAGAATGTCATTTTTTTAAGGGCTGAGTATTGATCTATGGTGTCTGCCCCACCTTTTCTTTGTCTGTCATCAGGTGATGAGCATTTAGGACATCTCTGTTTTGTAGGTCTTTTCTGTGATGTTACAATGAATACGGATGAGTAGTTTTCTCTTTGATACCCTGGTTTTGCTTCTATTGACCATATAGCACAGTGTGGGAGTGATGGATCGAGTCTTTGACTTTGTAAGGAAACTTTGAGCTTTTTCCAAAATGGCTGCAGGCATTTCCATTCTCTGGGCTGCTCAACGTTTCCTATCTGTGTGCTTGCCAGCGTTTATCTTCTATCTTATTGATAAAGTTGTTCATACTGCAGTGGACTGATATCTGCTGCCCTGAAACGATATGTTTATGGAATAATTTTGAGTAGGTTATCATTGGAAAATGTTAGTGATAAGCAGACCTGCAGATAAAAATGTTTCTTGCAGTCGTCTGGACTCTATTTTTTGTGACTTCATTACTTCTCATACAGAATCACTCTGACCAGTGCTTCAGTTAAAGCAAGATTGCTGGAACACAAATATCTATAATATTAAACTTTCACAGTACTTATTTGAATTCAATAAACATGTAGGAAAGAGATGAAGAGAATCTTTAAATATAATATATATATATATATTTTCTTTTTTTGGTCTTTTATTATTTTACACTACAGATTTTATTCCTACTCCCTCTCCACCCTCTGACTGACTGTTCCACATCCCATACCTCCTCCCCACCCTACTGTCTCCAATAGGATGTCTCCACCCACCACCCACCACTCAACCAGATCTCTAAACTCCCTGGGACCTCCAGTCTCTTGAGGGTTAGGAGCATCTTCTATGACTGAATCCAGACCCAGCAGTCCTCTGCTGTATATGTGTTGGGGGCCTCATATCAGCTGGCATATGCTGCCTGGTGGGTGGTCTAGTATTTGAGAGATCTTGGGGGGGTCTAGGTTAATTGAGACTGCTGGTCCTCCAACAGGGTCATCCTCCTCCTCAGCTTTTTCCAGCCTTTCCCTAATTAAACCACAGGAGTCAGCAGCTTCTGTCCTTTTGTTTTCTTAAGTGACTTAAAATTTGGAGTTATTGGGGAGTTAAGGTGTAGCTTTCTCAAACTATATTTTGTATCTTTGTTTGTGATAGGATACTGGGGAAAATATACTCAGATCATCCAGCACATACACCCCCCATTTCCGGAGCCCAGTCTTTTCCCTAAATTTATTCAAAAGGCTCCTCCACGAAGGCACAAAACCTGAGGTCACTGATTTCTAGCAATTCTTGGATCAAAGAATTTGCCATCGTGTCAGTTATACTTTGACTGACTATTGGACAGTGATTAAGAATTCTCAGAATTCGGTTTCATCAAGTTTCCTTTACACAGGGTTCTGCATGGCCATTATGATCTAATCACCCAGGCTTAGAGGAGGCTCCTGCTCACATGTCAAGAGCTTAATACTTTCTCCATGTTATAAAGGAGCCACCTTCATGGTTCCTTGGGACAGTTTTGTACTCATATCTCCTGAAAGATGAGAGTGGGAACCACTAACTTCATCTTGGTCACCACTGGGAACTCAAGACTAAAATCCTTGTTAATACATGTGGGGCTTAACCATCTAGTTCAGTCTTGGCTTCTGACATCTATCTATCTATCTATCTATCTATCTATCTATCTATCCATCCATCTCTATCTATCTATCTATCTATCTATCTATCTATCTAAATCTATTCTTGGTCTTTTGAGACAGACTTTCTCTATATAGCTCTGGTTGTCCTATAACTCACGGTGTAGACCAGGTTGTCTTTAAACTTACAGAGATCCGCATGCCTCTGTCCCTCAAATGCTGGGATTAAAGGCAGGTACCACTATGTCTGGTGTATTCTGCCTTCTTTAGATCCCACTAAACTGTCTCACCTTGAGTGTGATGGATCTGCCTACTATGCAAGATGTCTTTTAGAAGTAGGATAGAAAACCACATTGCAACTGAGTAAGTTAGATGATGAAGTAGGAGTATAAGACGCTCCCCATCATCCTGCGAACCACATTAGAACACCCTGGCCCGTAGGTGGCTCCTTCTCTTTCTTTGCTCATCACAGTTGTTTCTGACCTCAGGCTCTTTTTTTTTAAACATTCTGCTATTGGCTCTGCAGTCACATAGGGGACACTAAAGATAGAGCCCCTTCCACCTGACTCACCTGAGTTCATGGCCTTCACTTCTGGTGAGGTGGAACTATGGCTTGAATCCTAAAATTCACCACACAGCTTAACAGCTGTTAGTCCAGCTTCCCTGTTGTAGTTGCTGTGGCCCTGGGTGTGAGTACACCCTAGAAGCACTGATTCTGGAGACCTGGAGACAGAGGCATCAATACAGTGTCACATGGATGACAAGGTTTCCTAGGAAGATGCAAGACATGGAAAAATGCTGCAGGTATTGCTGCCATCTCCCTGTACATGGTGCGTTTGTGACCCCAAGTGCATGTTTTAAACGGAACCTTTCTGCAGCTGACTATTTTGTGTGAGGCCCAGAGAGAGGCATGCATTGCTGGGTTAAGGTCATTATTTGCTCCTTCAGCCCTGCTATTCACTTCTCCCTATCTTAGTCCTTTGTCTTGACATTCTCCCTAGGTCCTAAGTGTACAACCATGTTGTAAAGCATTTCTCAGATAACAGAGAGTAGGTTGGAGAGTGCACAAAGCCACTCTACTATCACTAGGAGGTCTGCGGTGGGTCTTTTTTTTTTTTTATAGTCTAGGAGGTTGGAGCTATCTGCCCTAAGCAACAGAAACCCAATGATCAGGTGATCAGGGTGAAGTCTTAATACACAGGCACCAGATTTTTGAAAACCTGCTTAGAAAAAGTGGGTGTTAAGTTATGCTTACAGGTAACTTCTAGAAAATTCTGGAAACCTAAGAGTCTAACAATTACAGTTGTAGACAATGATCTTCACTACAGCTATAGACTGTTATCTTAGCACAGGATTCCCAAACACATGAAAATATTCTCTAACTAAACAGGTCATAGACCATAAAAACACATACCTTTTATTCTTCTAAATGGATATAGTATTATACTGCTCCTTATGTACTTATCATTATAGTTTTGTTTTATTTTGTAATAAATGGTAACTAACACACGAGATACAACTAGAGGACAGTGTGCAAAGAATAAGAGACCATGGAGGACACCATTCAAAATGGAACAGCTGACATATTCCACCCCATACAGGTCATGTATCAGTCTAGTATAAAGGTAGGGGGGGATTGTCTGCAAAACCGTGTTTATTAGATAGAGCAGGGCCAGTACACACAGGAACTCACAGCAGTTGTGGCTGTGTGAATGCAATCTGTACAAGATCAATAAGCTCCACATCAAAGTCCAAAGAATGGAATGACTCACAACATCCTATCCATATCTGAGGAGGTACTAGCAATTGATGGATGCTGGGAGAGGGACAATCAGTTTTATTTAAGGATGTGACAACATTTTAGGCTACCTGTGCTATAGCACAGGTTTCTATAACCATTCACGTGCCTGCATCACTGAGTGGATTCAGTGGGTTAAAAATGAGCTCACAGACTTAGGGGGAAAATTAATGGTTCAGATTTGAGAGGAGTTAGAGGGAGAATGGAGGGGTAGATGAGATCAAAGCTCATTTTCTGATAAAATGTTGAAAAAATTAAAAAGATATTCTCAAGCCATCACGTTACACCATGCAGAGATCAACTGTGTTTTCATTCACTTTGTCATAGGAGTACCACTTGGTTTGCATAATCAGCTTAATTGAAAAATGGTTACCAAATACATAAAGTCTAACTATGGATCAGGTTGAAGTAGAGAATTGATTTCTCATGGCTCTGCACATTTTCATGAGTCTAGCTGTTCTTTCCAGCTATGCTATCTGGCAGGATTTGCAAGTGTGCTTCAATACCTTAAGAGTTGACTGTTAAGTCCAGGAGCTTCCAGTTGGAGACCACAGCAGTGCTCAGAAGCTGACAGGCTTCCATCCTTAGTTTGCAGTTCTTATAAATGTGATACTATTATGGAGTGAGTGGAAAATGTCTCATAAGTACTGAACACTTGGGGCCCAGATAGGGATACTGTTTGGGAAGAATGTGGAAGAGTCATACATGGCAGATGCATGACCTTATGTGTGTGGTCTTAGGGTTATAACCTGGCTGCAATTCTCAACCAAACCCTTTGATTGTCTGCTGAGCTGTGAGCAAGCCCATGATGAGCACAGTCCTTCCCACGATGAGCTGGATATCTGTGCCATGAGCTAAATAAACCCTTAGATTATTTTGGATTTGGTTATAAAAATCAGAAAAGAACAGTGAATAATGGAGATGTTGCTTTATTTTTTGAGAAATGAATAGTAGAAAAACTGGCAACCAGATGTTCTGAACTATAATCTGAGTAAATTAAAAGAAGACTCATTTTGTTCATGGGTAAGAGGTCTGGGTACAAAATGTGAGGCATAACTGATATTTCTGATATCATTACTGATATGTCTTTATTATCCCCTTACCTCCTGTGGGAGGTATGCATCATATGCGTTCATAGGCAGGACGTGTAGGTTCGAAATACAAAGCACCAATGAAATTTATTTATATCACATGTGTGTTGTGTGTGTGTGTGTGTGTGTGTGTGTGTGTGTGTGTGTGTTTGACATCACATGTCTTTCTTAATCACTTTCCACCTTATTTTTTTGAGACAGGCTCTCCCCACATAACCTTGAGCTCACTGTTTCCCTTAGGACAGTGAGCCCCTAGGATCTGCCTGTCTCTGTCCCTTAACATTGGGATTATGGACATAGGTTGGCATGTCTAGCTTTTCCTTGAATGCTGGGGTCCTCATGATTGTGCACCAAGCACTTCTGAAAAATCACCCCTATCTATGTCCATTTTGCAAATAAACTTTGGTGATTACATTAATCCAGAACCTTCATCCAATATACTACTGTTGCTACTTTGTAGTTCCATTTCACACGTTTACATGCTATGTCATGTGTTTTTTCTCCCACACATCAAAGAACAGGCACATTTTTATTTATCCACTTTAATTCAAACATCAAGTCCCTGGAACTTGGTGGTTTATTTGGGTATAAAACTATTTTGTTGTCAAAATTGGAGTGTTTACTTGGTTTTCTATTTATTTGTCTGTTGGTGTGTGCATGCCTGTGCATGCCACATGTGTGCATCATAGAGGAGGCAAAAAGATGGGGTGTCAAATTTCCTGGAATTGGAATTACAGGCAGTTGCGAGCCTCCCAACATAGGTCTTCCACCTGAACTTGAGTCCTCTGGAAGAGCAGTACTGATTTTAACAGCTGACCCATCATTCTATCTTCTGTTTACTTAATTATTTATTTGTAGTTTTTACTTGCTTAGTAGAATTGAATGTGGCAAGAGCATCAATCAGCAGCTATACTAAGAAGAATCCTTGTCAAGCCACATCCTACTAACCTCGACAGCAGCAACCCAATGTCACCTCCATGGCCCCCTCCAGCTCTCCAGCTATGTTGCTCCAGCTGGCAGGATGGCCAAGCTGCTCTGCTTCTTGATCCTCTAGGAGGGGGAAGCACAACCATTGTCAAAGCCAGGGAAAGTTTACAAGCTTCCTCAGCCATGGCAAGTGCAGCTGGGGCAGTTAGAACACAATCCAGCCAATTGTGCTTTCTCCAACAATAACCTTCCTCATGAATAGGGCAGCCATATGGTGCCATTTCCCGGACGCAGTTCTGGTTTATTCCTAGTGACCCTGTGTAGCTGCTGAGAGCATTTCTTTTCACTCCCAGACTATGCTGAGCTGGATAATAAACATTACGATCAACCTGCTCATAAACATTATTGTGTGCTGTAATTAATTTATATCAGCATTGTAAGTCAAGATACAAGATAAGTGCCATTTAAGTAACTACCAGTAGGTTCAATGTGAGAGCTATGCTAACTCCGTTTATGTTATTAATTATCACTGACTAAATTAATTAAATATTCCTTATCTGAGCTACCCAGAAACAGAATTGCAATATGCCTTCAAAGCCCTTTCTTCCAAGTCCCTCTAGGGATGAATGGCTTCTGGGTCACACTGGTGCAGGTGATGGCTTCAAGGCGTGTCCCTGAAGCCTTGGGATAGAGGATGATATGTCTTCTTGCCCAGCTGCCCTCAGCCATAGCCAGAGAGCCACTCCCCTCAGGGTTCTTTGCAGTTAGGGCACTATCTGAATCCTGGTGTTTTGTTCTTTGGAGTCAAGGATTCAGGGAAGCAAAGGTTCAGGGGAAGTGAGAATGGAAGAAGCAGGCCTTGCTGCAGCTGTGTGGCTGAGGGAGTAAGAGTGTTTGCTGAACTGTGTACTCCAGCTCATGTAGCATGAATGTAACTCAAAGTATGGCCAGGTTCTGGTAGGACAGAGCACCCTACGATGACAGCTAAGAACATGTACTAGTTAGTCAATGCTAACTGCCAATGAAAATTTGTTAAAAGGCAGAAAGGAGGAGGGAGAGAAGGAAGGGAAGAGGGAAGAGATGCCACCCCCAATCCAGGTTTGATTTGCTAATATGAACCAAGTACCATTTAAATTTCATTATCATATTTTGAATTCACAATACATTTTTTATTACTTTTGTTCCCTACCAAAGTGCCTTTCTGTGATTAATTCTCTAAAGTCTGGACCCCCTTGATACTGTGCCCTGCATTTAAGATAGAGAACAAAGTCTGAAATGGCTTGCACAGGACTCCTTCTGTGAGTCAGAGAGCTGACCCTGAGGGTCCGGAGGTCACTGTGAGTTACTGAGGGGCACAATTAGGAGCATCCAATAGTGACAATACCCAATGCACAAATGACTGTAAACAGGAGTGAGAAGAATCTGCCCTGGTCACATGACCCTTTGACCTCAGAACAGTTATTGCAGTGTCAGCTTAAGAAATGAGATGGTACTGGTGGTGTGTAGGGGGTACCACAAAAGGAAAGATGAACATGAACAAAACTAGAAACAGAACAGTGGCTGCACTGTCCACCGCAGTGAAGCTGTCTGCCCAGTAGGTCTAGTAACAGACTTTCTACAGTTGGGAAATCTATTCTTCCTTCAGGAGACAGCCTCATAGGGAAAGGAAAAACAAAACAAAACAAAACATCAAAAAACCCTCAAAAAACCCTCAAAAAACACCAACTGACAAACCTAGTCAAGTTTATATATAGATACTTATTGAAAACAAGAGATGGAAGATTTCTTTCATAGATGTGAAATATTATGTTATTGTTTTGAAGGTTTATTACCCACAATGCTCTCTCTCTCTCTCTCTCTCTCTCTCTCTCTCTCTCTCTCTCTCTGTGTGTGTGTGTGTGTGTGTGTGTGTGTGTGTGTGTATCCTTCTCATGGGGTCAGATGGCATCACCCAGTATCTATGGGCAGGCCTGCTGTCCTCTGGTCTGATGTAGACCAAGGCTATCACTGTTGGGGTGTGGAGGAGCTTGTCACTTGTCAGGCACACTTAATCTATGCTGGATGTCTGGATCAGGAGTCAACTAACTATTCTGCTGATGAGAATTGTCCAGTGTTCCATTTTTGTAACTGAATCTCCTTATTGTAAGAAGCTGCTGTCCATTTGTTTGCATTTCAGTCTAGGTGCTTTCTTCAGAGCATGGGATTAACAGTTGCTACAGAGGTTAAGGTTAGGGCTAGAGGGGTTAGGGTCAGAGTGAGGGTTGGAATTGGGGTTATGGTTGGGATTAGGATTAGGTTAGGGTTAGGTTTGGGGTTGGGCTTAGTGTTGGGTTATGGTTGTGGCTGTGGTTTGGCTTGTGGTTAGTTTTTGTTGGGCTGTGGTTAGAGTTGGAAATGGGTTTGGCCTCAAATGTAAGGTTATGGTTAGCACTTGGGCTGGGATTGTAGTTGGGTTTGATGCTGGGATTGAAAGCCAGCATTATAATTGATGTTGGTTGAGGTTGTGGTTGATGTTAGAGTTGGGGTTGGGATGGGATGATTGTTCACTCATCTCTAAATGTTTACTTGCTTTGGGTCAGGGTTATGGTTATGACTAGGTTTAGGGTTGTGGTTGTTATTTGGGTTGGGATGGAGTTGTGATTGGGACTGAATTTGGGGTTAGGGTTGGGTTTAGGGTTAGGGTTAGGATTGATTTTAGTATTAGTGTTAGGGATATGATTAAGCTTTTGGTTATGTTTGAGGTTGGGTTTATTATGGTTGAGGATGAGATGGGGTTGGGTTTGAGGTTATGGTTAGGGTAATGGTTAGGATGACTGGCCACTCACCTCCAACTGTCTCTTGGATTAGGCCAAGTTTGCACAGCACTCTTGGTTTCATAGGGTGTGTGCTGGTTAGTATTTATCAACTTGACACAAACTGGAGTCACTTGGTAAAAGGGTAATCTCGTACACATGCTCCACTATGTTCACAGCAGTCTTGTTTATAATAGCCAGAAGCTGGAAAGAACCCAGATGTCCCTCAATGGAGGAATGGATACAGAAAATGTGGTATATTTATACAACGGAATACTACTCAGCAATTAAAAACAATGAATTAATGAAATTCTTAGGCAAATGGTTGGAACTAGAAAATATCATCCTAAGTGAGCTAACCCAATCACAAAAGAATACCCATGAGATGCAATCACTGATAAGTGGATATTAATTAGCCCAGAAGCTCTGAATACTCAAGAAACAATTAGCAAATCATATGATTCCCAAGGAGAAGGGAAGAAAGGGCCCTGGTCCTGAAAAGACTTGATCCAGTATTGTAGGGGAGTACCAGGACAGAGAAATGGGAGGAGGTGATTAGGGAATGGGTGGAAGGAAGAGAACTTACGGGACATATGGTGAGGGGGGAATTGGTAAAGGGGAAAGCATTCAGAATGTAAACAAAGAATATAGAAAAGTAAAAAAGAAAAGAAGAAAAAGAGGATAATCTTAATTGAGGAATTACCTCCATCTGACTGGCCTATGGGTGTGTCTGTGGTGTATTTTCTTGGTTGATGACTGATGTTGGAAGGGCCCACTGCAGTATGGGTGGTTCCATCCTTGGAAAAGTGGATTGTATAAGAAAACAGGCTGAGAAAGCCATGGGAAGCACTCCAGTAAGCAGCACCCCTCCATGGCTTCTGCATCAGGTGCTGTCTCTAGTCTAGTGCCTTGAGCTTTTGTCCTGGCTTCCCTGATGACAGACTATATAGCCAGTAAATCAAATACATCCTTTCTTCCACAAGTTAGTTTTGGTTGCTTTTATAACAGCATCAAAAGGCAAACTAAAATAGAGTGGTAATTAGAGACTGCACAATCTAGTAGGTGACATGGCAGTGTTGGTAGTATTTACCTAAAACTCCGACACAAAATGGGTTCTTTATATGTAACATAGGTAAGGCACCCTAGGGTGAACTTCCAGTTAGCTCTTAGGCACTGAATTTATGAGCACAATGTCAAGAAAACAATGTGCAAAGTAAGACAGGTTAGAGCATGAGTGGACTCAGAAGCACTATTACATAGATATGAAAGGAACCATAGAGAAAGGGAAATGCTGAGATAACTGCGTAACTTCTTTGAGCACTTTCAGGACCTTGATGTGCCAGAGGGCTTCAATTCATCTTCTGTGGCCTCACAGAGAAGATAGAGGCTCAGTGGATGGAAGAGCTAGGAAATTAGATCAGACACAGTATTAGAATTTCTAACAATACAAAATTTCCATGAGATTAGTGGCTTTCCCTCATTGAATATTCATGTGATACGGTCCTATTTTTTTAAGCATGTGAGACTTGTTGTATTGCTCTCTCCCTCCATTACTTAGGGATAGTAGTCTCTAGGGATCACTAATTGATTCAAGAAATGAGTCCCAGAGTGACTTTTATTGATCTATTACTGACCATCAGATTTGATGCAACCTTGTTCTATGACTCAACATGCTGACCTGTATTGGTCTTATCATTTCCATGGTTTCTGTCTTTTCCAATGAGAAGCTCCTCCAAGAGGTAGCAGGAAAGTAATCTAAGAGGGTGAGGTCACAGTAGACAGCCTCTATTCTTGAATAGCTATCACCATTACTACAAAAGGGTCTGTCCTACCTGGGTTCCTCTTTGTCTTCACCATTCTTCCCTGACTGTCCATCAGACCAGTTGGTGGTACAGCATTCTTACATTCTCCCCTGTACTTCCCTTTTTTTTTTTTTTTACAGAATATTTTTTTATTTTCTATATTCTTTGTTTACATTCCAAAGGCTTTCCCATGTCCCAGTTTCCCCCTCACCATATGTTCCATAAGTCCTCTTCCCTCTACCCATTCCCCAATCACCCCTCCCCACACACCATTTCTCTGTTCTGATACTCTTCTACAGAACTGGATCCAGTCTTTTCAGGACCAGGGTTCTCTCCTTCCGTCTTCTTGGGAATCTTTTGATTTGCTAATTGTGCTTTGAGTATTCAGAGCTTTTGGGCTCATTAATATCCACTTATCATTGATTGCATTTCATGTGTATTCTTTTGTGATTGGGTTAACTCAGGATGATATTTTCCAGATGCAACCATTTGCCTACAAATTGCATGAATTCATTATTTTTAATTGCTGAGTAGTATTCCATTGTATAAATATACCACATTTTCTGTATCCATTCCTCCTTTGAGGGACATCTGGGCTCCTTCCAACTTCTGGCTATTATAAGTGAGGCTGCTATGAACATTGTGGAGCATGTGTCTTTATTGTGTGCAGGGGAATCCTTTGGGTATATGCCCAGGAGTGGTATCACAGGGTCCTCGGAAGCATCATGCCCAATTTTCTGAGGAACCGCCAGACTGATTTCCAGAGTGGTTGTACCATCTTGCAATCCCACCAACAGTATAGGAGTGTTCCTTTTTCTCCACATCCTCGCCAGCACCTGTTGTCCCTTGAGGTTTTTTTTTTTTTATTTTTTTATTTTTTTGGTTTTTCGAGACAGGGTTTCTCTGTGTAGCCCTGGCTGTCCTGGAACTCACTCTGTAGACCAGGCTGGCCTCGAACTCAGAAATCCGCCTGCCTCTGCCTCCCAAGTGCTGGGATTACAGGCGTGCGCCACCACCGCCCGGCTTGTCCCTTGAGTTTTTAATCTTAGCCATTCTGACTGGTGTGAGGTGGAATCTCAGGGTTGTTCTGATTTGCCTTTCCTTGTTGACTAAATGATGTTGAACATCTCTTCTTAGCCATCTGAATTTCTTCTGGTGAAAATTCTTTGTTTAGCTCTGTACCCCATTTTTTGGTAGGGTTATTTGGTTCTTTGGGGTCTAACTTCTTGAGTTCTTTGCATATATTGGATATTACTGAACATCTATGCTCCAAATGTAAGGGCACCCTTATTCGTAAAAGAAACTTTACTAAAGCTCAAAGCACACATTGCACCTAACACAATAATTGTAGGTGACTTCAACACTCCACTTTCCCTGTACTTTCCTTGTATCATACCTCTTTAAAATGGTTCCTTTCAAACAAGCCCTCCTCATATGATTTCAACTTGAGTATGCTTGACCACTTGGGTTTCTGACTGCTGCTTAGAAACTGGTTAAAGCACAACAGAGGCTTTTATGCCATAGAGACTCAAGGCAGGTGTCCCTCCTGTTTCAGAATCATTACACAGGTATTCTCTGGAGTGATTTTGTGTTATCTGGATGTGAGGTCAGAAATGAGTCTGCTAAGATGTCTGTGTTAGTTGGGGCAGCTCAAGCCTCCTGTCCTCTGCATTCAGGGGTCATTGTGTAACTGGGCACTTTTAACAAAACTAGAATCAGGTTGGCTATCAGGTTTTTGTGAAGGGATGCTGCCACTTCTGAACACTGCTCCCTTATCACTGGGTTTCTGGCTTTCCTTCTTCTCCATCAGTAGAACCAGTTTCTGGCTCATTATTCAGGAGAAGACATGGGTACCATCAGGAAACTAATGCTAGTTAAAAGAAACGATCAGGCTTGGTGTCTTGTAGCAGATTATGTCTCCTTGAAGATATATAAGTTAGACTTCTGAGAACAAAGATAGGAATGGCCCTCATGGCAAAGCCATTATAATGGAAGAATTAAACAGTGTTGCCACATAGGGAGTGAGAGTTGTGAAGAAACTGATCCAGGTAACCCAATCCAGGTGTGACAAACCTAAGGATCTCAGAGAGAGCAAGGAGAGTTTCGGTCCCACTGCTGTGCAAGGAAAAGTTGTATTTCTAGGAAGGATAGGAGAACAAAGAGCTGAACTGATTGATTTTAAGAACACAGGCTGGAGTACATGAGGAATAAGGAGAGGGCAACTAGGGGATTGCGTGGGAACCCTAATTTTACTTGTTGAGGTTTTTGAAACTAAGCTCTCTGTGGAGCTGTCTTCCCAGAGATAGGACAGAAGAAGATGCCCTGACCTCCGGGACTACTGAGTTTCTGTGTCCCCCATTCTGAGATGAGCTGAATCCTGACTCACTTGCCATCCTTCCGATGTCTGGATTGGTTTACATGGGCCAGTTTCTGCACAACTTTCACTCCCTGTGTAGAAACACTGTTAAATTCCTCCATCATGATGGGTTTACAATGAGGACTGTTCTCGTCTTCGTTCTCTTATCTTAGTTCTCACTCACTGTGAGTAGGCATTCCTCTAGGGCTGGAGTTCCAACAGAGGAGGGGGTTCAGAGTTAAAAGGCTAGGAGTTAATGAGCTTGAGGTGACAGAAAACTAAGGGATACAAGACCATAGTGATTGAGCACATTTACAGTACAGGCTCACCACATGCCTCTATCATCCTTTATTTTTTTTTAATCTTAAAATATCAAGGAGTTCCCTCCCTTTACCTTGTGCTAGAGAGAGGTCTTGAAGGGAACCAGGCAGTCATCTGAGAGTACATCATATATTTCTGTGGCCAAGAGAAAATAAACAAACAACGACAAAAAAAGAAAATGGATTTGTGTTTTCCCCCTTTGGTAGGAACTTCCCAAGGTAAGTTGTGTTAACAAGATGTGGTGAAGGTAGCGAAGGACTGATGGTTGGGCAGGCGAAGGCCATTATTACCTCATACTTTGTATTCACTCGGCTCAGCCAGCCTATTCTGTCTCAGGGGCTTCAAAAATTCTGCATGTAAAATGATCTAAATCTAAAGATTGCAGTGTGTAATTTTGGGTTTAATTTGCCATGACAGTGATATATCCAACTTGGCATCTTTCAAGGCAACTTCAGATATTTGAACGCACACCATGCACAGCGTGGCTGAGGGATCCACACACATTATTGCTCTGCTCACCTTTCCTTTCCTAGCTGGTTGGGTTTCACATAGGAAGGGTGTGCCTGGAGAAGGACGTTCACCTGATCAAACTTTCCCAAATTATCTTTCTGGGCCTTGCAGCCTAAGGGACTTTCACATTCTGAATGAGCTTGTCGCCCTTACTTGTCTACAAACTCCTTGCGGGGGGGGCGGGGGGGGGGACCAGGATCTGACTGCTCATCTTTGATCCTGCCAATATGTTGTGATGGTAAGCCTTGAGGGTGAGTTCAACTGGACCTTGGATCTTGAGGCAGCTAACATGTCTACCTTTGGGTAGACCTATGTGATACTTAGAGAAGAATGACTAAAAGGGGGAGAGTCTCCCCCGGAGTAGGCAGCACCTTCTGGCTCCTGTCCAGATATAAAGATGTCTAGGGGGAAAGCAGTGTTCTTTGCCTGCCTGCCTGCCTGCCTGTCTCACTTGTTGCTTGTGAGTGTGACTGAACTTGCTGCCTCGGCTGCCTTTTCTATCTTCTGTTGACTTCAGAATATGCTTCTTTGACCTTCCACTAAGGACCTTCAGTTCTTCAGGAATCCTCCAGAGCTCCATCAGCATCTGGGACTGCTGAGCTATCCAACATGCTGGTTTGAGTGAGTACCAGGTTCTCAGCTTCGCCAGCATGTTGCCAGACCATTAGACTGCCCAGAAGGAATCGTGTAAGGCCATCTAACAAATTGGTCTTTTGCTATACGTTCATTCTATTTGTCCTCTACAGACCTCTACAACATATCTTAAAACAGATGTGATGTCTAGAGCATGGTCTACGCTTCCTGTGCTGGCTGAGTAGATGAATAAGTAGCAACTGAGAATGAATAGATTCAGAACGAGTTGAGAGGTTGGAGGAAACTGAGTCGGAAGAAAACCAAGCGCAGCAGATACTTTCTTTAAAGGGTTAATTATCTTATTTTACGTGTGTGTATGTGCACCAGATAGGCGTATCAACTCACCGAGTTCAGAAAAGGGTGTTGGGTCCCCTAGAACTGGGGCTACAGGCTTTTGTGACCTGCCAAATGGGAATCAAACTTGGGGCCTTATTCAGAGCAGCATGTACTGTTCGCTCTTAGCTATCTCTTCACTCCCAGAGATAGTTTTCCTACTGTGAAGAACTTATTCATTGTACTTATTTTAAACAGGCTTGAATAATATTCAAGACTGATCAATCTATCCATCCATCTATCCATCTATCATCTATCTATCTATCTGTTTGTCTGTCTATTATCATTATCATCATCTATGTGTGTATGTGTGTGCATCTGTACTTTAAAAATTACAGTTTATTTTATCTCACAGAGGTAAATGTGTCTCTGCAAAATAGTTTTGTAAACACATGGCTTAGGACACGTTAATCAATCCTTACTGGAAATTAATGTGGCTGCTTTTTTCATAAAAACAAGCTATACAAAATATGGAACATATCTAAATGAAGGGAGAAGTTTGATGGATCGAGAGGTGACTGAGAAGATTACACAAAAAGAGTGAGTATAGGGACAAAGCAAGAAGAGGCAAATGCCAGATGGCACAGACCTCTGTAGACGAGGTGGAAAGGGATAAAAACAGAACTCATGCTCAGGCCTCTAGCACTCGCAAGTTGGAAGTCATTCCCTGACTTCTGTCTCCAGTAGGTGATGCAGAGAATGGGAAGTCTGGCCATTCTGCCTGCGAGGCTGTGCTGAGTCAGAAGAAAAGAGGAGAGAGACAGTGGTTTATAATTTTATTTCCCCCCCACCATTACCAACATTTGTGATTTAATTAATGGTTTCTCTGAAATGGAGTTTAAGGAAAAAATACATATATTCCACTCTGGAGATAACTGAGTGTGATCATTCAGTTTGCAAAGAGGTTCATGAACTCCACTCTGGCCTTTTCTGGGAATCTGCTGAGCTCTCATTCTTCTCCACTTGGCCTGAAGAGTCAGCCTTCCTTCTCTCCAGCCTGCTTTCCCAGAACCTGCTGCCAGTGTAGCCAGCTCCTGTGGCTCCTTCTTGCAGTGAGGCACAGAATCACTGAGGCTTTCCACTAGCTGGACAGGATATTTATTACCTTACAGGCAAGGCTCGCTGTCTTCCTAGGGGCTCTTCTTTGCAGCTGCATTTGGACTGGTGGAGGGAAAGACCAATGTGACCCCAGATTGTCCCATCTGGAGCAGGTGCATGAAACAGACCTTTCCTTTAAGAAGCAAATGAATAGCATTCTGGCTGGCAACTGTAGCATGGGCTGTTCTGCCTCTCCTGACTTGGTCTTGGTCAGTCTGACCTCTCTTAGACACTTCAGTGGTACCAGGCTAGCAGAGGCATAAGCTCAGATGCTCAATATGGAATGCCTGTGCTGAAAGTATACTATATCAGTTTATTAACTCCTTTGTGCACAGGTCATCAAGCCAGACCTGTCTGTAAGAACTCTGATGGGAACTGGAACCATAAGTCATCAAGTTCATGCATAAATGCCATCACCACCACTTGTAAATGTATACAAACCCACTAAAGACAAAGATACTTTTTTATTGGATATATTCTATATTTACAATTCATTTCCCTTTTTCTGGTGACAAAGATACTTTTTTGTCCTTTTCTATTTGCATGTGTGTATATATGTATGTATGTATGTATGTATGTATGTATATATGAGGTATGCATGTATTATTTATGTTCACATCTATATGGAAACACACTTGTATTCAGAAATACATGTGGAAGACCCAGGCTGATGTTGAGAATCATCTTCAATTGCTCTTCCACCTTATTCATTGGACAGAATATCTCAATTAAACCCAGAGCTTGCCTGCATAGCTAGTCTTCCAAGCCACCTTGTTCTGGGGAACCCTTCCTTGTCTCTGCCTTCTGGAATTGGTATTATAGGTGAACCAATAAGCCTACTTAGCGTTTGTATGTGTTCTGGAATCCTAAGTCTGGTCCTCTTATTCTATAGTTAATAATTTTACCCTCAAACCATCACCCCAGCCCTGATGCATCTAGATAAAGCACACTGAGTTCATGGATGATCTACTCCAAAGGTTTGCTGGAACCTAGACAATGCATACTTGGGCCTGAAGAGACAGTTCAGTGAGTAGCTCATATTGTTCTTACAGAGGCTCTAAGCTGGGTCAGATAGATCACACCACCTGTAACTCCAGCTCCAGGAAATTCAATCCCCTTTCTGGCCTCCTTGGGGAATACATTCCCTCTTACTCCCCACCCCCCATACAGACACATATAATTAAAAAATAAAAATGAATGCTTTCAAAAAAAAGAAAACGACTCCTAATACAAGTACAAATAACACAGGAACTCCCTGAGACTCTATTTCCAGGATTGTGAGAACTTCAGTTGGCTCTGGTATGTTCCCAAAGTACTTCTGCTGTGTGTGCTTCATGCAAAAAACCCAAGGCATTTTGATTGATAAGTGTGAGAGAACAGAAACCAACAACAAAACAGCAGTGATACAGCTGGTCTAGCATGGCCTGCATCCTTCAGAGTTGCGTGTTTGTTTTATTTTTCTCCTAACGTTCATTTCTCTAAGGCAGGCTCTCTTCCTATGAAGTCCAAGCTGCCTTGACTACACAGAGCTCCTTCTGCCTTAGCCTCCTGAGTGCTGCTGGGATTGTAAGTGCCAGTCATCATGCCCTGCACTATGCATTATTTACTAATGTGCATTTATAGAAAGCACATACATTATGTATGATATTATAAAATATGCTCTTTCCATATATACTCTGACTTACTTCTTAAAAATGTTATTTCCCTCTCTATCCTCATTGAGAAATGGACACAAATGCTGTGACGACCAAGGCAAACCTTGGCGTCCTGCCTCCTTGTCCCTCACCAGTGGCCACATTTATTTATTTTTTTGCCATTCCTTTGCAGCATCATGTCATGGTGAAAGTGGATGCCGAGCCTCACACGAGTGAGCCGCGCACCGGGGTGATGCATTACCCTAAGTGTCTTACCTCATCCTGCCTGTGAGTCAGCGTCATTAGGTCAGGATGAGATCATGTTTAAAGGAAGATTTAGAAGAAAGTGGCTTCTGGGAAATGGCAGGGCAGAGAGAGCTTCTGCTAATGACACTTTGCCTACATTCAAATCAGCAATGCGGAGCTTTGTGCATTTCGGTTCCTGGGATTTGCATGCTAATCGATTCGGATTCATTATGGGATCAAGACTTGGGACAAGTCACCCTCAAGATATATCACAGTGTCTGATGGGCAATCCTAGGAAGAAAAGCCCTTGGTAGAAAACTGCTTATAGTTTCGCCAAATTGGGGGCAGGGGATCCCATTTAGGCATTACTGTTATTACTATCACTATCACTATCACTATCACTATCACTATCACTATCACTATCACTACCACTACCACTAGTACTACTACTACTACTACTACTACTACTACAATGCATGTATCTGGCATCTATTTGTCCTCATGACAAGTGCTCCCTGGTGGATCCACTTTTGGTGATTTTTATATTGTCATCAGTGTTGACTTTACCAGTCTCCAGCATGGGGGGCATCCCTTTTTTCTAATTTTCCTTTTTCTATTTTTAGATAAATTCATGTATTTATTCATTGTGTGCATTTGTTGATGTGTACATGTGTAAACATATGTATGGATGGATATTGTTTCTGAGTACACCTTCCATTTTCTTTATTAATACATGCTCTACCATCTACCATTAGTCAGGGCCTTTCCTTTTTTTTTTTTTTTTTTGGTTAGAATAATTGACTAACAAAACCAAGGGGATCCACCTGCCTCACCTCCCCAGATCACAAACACACATCACCATGCCCAGTTTTTAGACTTGGACTCTTGGAATTGAACCCAAGTCTGCATGCTTGTGTTGTAAGTGCTTTACCCACTGGGCTATCCATCAGCCCTCTTTCTAGTTACTTGTTAGGTGCTCAGAACTAGTGATGGATTAGAAAGTATTTTATGGAATCTCTGCTTAGCTATATAGACCAGGTCACTGCTCAGAACCAGTCAGATCCCTCCCCATCAGAAAGCTGAAGATGTTTCAGTGATGCCTTTTTCCTGTCAGTCACCAGAGTTTTCCCCTCTCAGGAGAAGAAGCAGAGAGTAGCTATTAAGTGCTCTCTGTACGCTGCCATTACTGAGGGGGTTGGAGGATAACACTGTGTTTAGGGTTTTCTGCACCAGCAATTCTATATATTCCTCAGTGAAGTCAACTCTGAGGGACAGCGCTTGTGCAAAGTGACCCTAGTGAGTGGACATCTAACAGCTCTGCTCTATGTCACCTTCTTAGGCATCACATTCTACCTGGGGACAGAATATAAATATATTTCTCAGCCTCTCCATGTAGTAGTTCATGCCTGCATCCCCAGTATTGCTCATGATCCGAAGAGAACTTGCCCTGATCCCCAAAGGCTGAAATTCTAGCTTGTTCATATCTGAAGAGAGTCATTCATACATGGGGGCATGGAAAAAAGATTATCTGTCATTTCAAAGTGGCATATGTCATTTGGGAGGGGAATATTCTCAAATGCAATGCTGGTTACACTCAAATGTTTAATGAGCTTTTGCATTGGAGGCACTTGATAAATTCAGTGGCTAGACGGATAAATTTGTTCACAGTCCTTTGTGCTATAATTTAGGAAGAGAATGTGACACAGTTTTGAATGACAGTGTGTAATAAATAAAATGGGGATATTTTGTTTTCAAATCAGAAAATAATCACAACCAGAAGGGCCCTGCTGGTTACCTTCCAGCTTGCATGGGCATTGTACACACACACACACACACACACACACACACACACACACACACACACAAACAAACACACACACACACAAGTACACACACAGATGTATATGTATACACAAATACATATTTACATACACATATGTATAAAAGCACACATGTATACGCACATAGATAACTATACATTCACACACACATATATGCACATATATAAATAAACAAACACATATACACACATATACACACAAGTACATTTTTGCAAATTTGATGAGAGTCACTTGAAAAGAGGGAACCTCAACTGAGGTGCCACCACAAAATTCCCCTGTGTAGCCTATGGGACATTTTTAAAATTTATTATTAATATGGTAGGGCCCAGACTAAAATGGGTGATACTATCCCTGGGTAGTTTGTACCAGGTAATATTAGAAAAGAGTCTTTCAAACCAATATACAGCATTTCTCCATGGTCTCTGCTCCAGTTTCTGCCTAAATACCTACCTTGATTTCTGTCACTAATGGACTGTGACCTTATAAGGTATGATAATCTTCTTTCTTCTCATTTGCTTGGCCACAAAAACAGAAAGCAAACTAACATATACTTATCCACACATATGTATGCATATGTATAGTCATGAATGCACACATATATTTGACATGTTTTCATTGTACATGAGAGGTTTCATGAGGGGTCTTTGGAGAAATGTATCATCCACTTTGTCCATTTTCACACTTCTTTCTTCCTTCCACAGTTATCTCATGTAAATCCATTCATTGCCCTAATGGATGCTAGAAACATTCTTAAGTTACTAAAAAGCAAGAGCAGGACATAGTCTCTGATTTCTCTCAGTGGAATTCATTACAAATAAGAAAAGTGCTATGTTTCCCTGTTATTTCACAAGCAATGTATTGGTGCAAATTTCTGTAGCTTTCTCAGTCTTCAGTGTGGCTTCCCTATGTGCAATATAGATCAAGTCCTAAGGACAACCCTGCCTGATTAGTGGCTCTCTAGGGCAATGGGCCCATGGTCATTATGACACACATCCTGACAATGTTGCAAAGGAGAGCACCAGGAGGTCCCAACCTGGCCTCATAAATACTTGAAATGTAAATGATTGAGCAGCTCTTGATCACTCTAGGAGGGAAGAAGAGACATCTGTGGTACTGACAGCCCTTCAAGCAGAAGGGCTTGACTAATATACAGCTAGAAAGCAGAGACCTCACAGCCATGACAATGAGGATCTAGATTATGCCAGAAGCACAGGGCTTAGAAGTAGGGATTTCCCCATCCCTTCTTGTTAGAGCTTAGCCTGGAAGACATAATTATATTGCTTCATAGCAATATCACTATCTGAACCCAGTTGAAAGGACTATAGGGTCTTCTGGACTCCCAGCTATAAGGGACTAGGTGTTAAAAGCAGAAAACCCATGACTGTTACAAGCAAGGAAAACCAATCTCCCATCTACCAGGTTGGAATACAAAAAGTCAATGCTTACGCTCTGTTCCTCCAAATGTGAAATATTTTATGTATACCTACAGTCTAGAGGAAAGGCCTGTTTTGTTTAACAATATGCTTATTTTTCTGACAAAGGCCGAACATCTCACACTCTTTTCTAAGCCATCTTCTAACCATGGTATTCTATAACTTCCTTCTGAGGAGTTCTGTTCAGAGAGGATGCTTGTTTCTCTCTGCTAATTAATAAGATTTTTGGTTATTTGCTCTGCAAGCCCATGGACTACATTTCTTCTTTTTTTATATCTTTGTGATTTTTTTCCTATCTCTAGATATTAACTACCACCAGCTATCTATCTTTTGGTCTGTCTTACCACAGAATCACATCTTAAAATTGGGGTTTGCAAATTTGGCTCTTAGCATCACTGACTCACTGGGTCCTATCACTAAATCATTGAACCAATGAAAATCATGGATCAGTTTCTTGTCATAGATGATCTTATATCCTCTGTTTGCTGAAGAAATGATGTTGCTGAAGGAGGAACTAGGGACCCTTTTTGGAGTAGTTTCCTTCTCAGATATAGAAAGACTTTGCCCAGCATCCAACACTAAGAGATGAGCATGGAGGGGATTGTGCGCGCGAACACACACACACACACACACACACACACACTCTTAAGCCTAGGAGAACTCAGTGCTAACTGAGCTTGTTCTTTAAACTTTTTGTGGCTTGTAAGAACGTGCAGAGCAGGGTTGGACTGTTAATCTCTGTTGCTAAGTCATGTGTCAACATCAGCAGCCTCTGCTAAGGACATGAGTTCAAGACAGGAGTTCGTGGGGCCACCTAATCCAGAAAGCAATTATTCTTGTCTTCATGCTTGCTTTAATTTTCTCTTCTTCAAAATAGAAGTGTGTCCCAGCTACTTGAATTTTGTTAAGCGGGCCAATAGAAGCAAAGAATATGAAAGCTATTTTTCAGCTCATTTTTCACTAAAAAGCTAGGCATCACAGGAAGTCTCTGATGGAAATCCAGGAAGCCAAACTAGACATATTTTGTTCCTGCTCTCTCATCCACAGTCTTACATTTCTAGTATAGATTATAGGATTGCATATTTTATTTATTTATTTTTACATTTTACTTACATTTTAATTATTTACTTAGATTTTATTTATTTACTTACATTTTATTTATTTATTTATTTATTTATTTATTCCACAAACCCTACTCATACCATCTGAAATTTGGACCAGTAACTTTACCAATTCTGGGACCTAAAACTCATGACAGTTCACACCTTTGGGATGACCAGGAGTGACATTGTTTAATCTGATGTGGATCTTGAGACACTTATGTCTCTAGGAAAACAACAGTGGAGTACAGAAAAAAACATTTTGTTCTATGTGAGCCTCTTGTGTTCTACATGGGCTTCTTGATATGACTGCATGGATTCCTTTGGGTCTATGCAGGTTTTTGTGGGTTCCTAAAAGGTCTATATGGGCTTCATGGTGTTTCTACATGGGCTTCTTGGATTGTCTGCATGCTTTTTAAAATGAGTCTGTGGGCCTCCTGACGGGTTCCTAAAAAGTCTATGTGGGCTTCATGGTGTACCTATATGAGTTTCTTGGCATTTCTCCATGGGTTTTCTCATGAGTCTGTGTGGGATTCCTGGAAGATCTACATGGTTTTACTGAAGGGTCTACATGGGCTTCTCTGTGGGTTTAAGAAACTCTTTCAAGTGAGTCTGGGCTTCTTGGAGTGAGGTATTCCATAGAATTTCTGGTGGATCTAGATGGGCTTCCTGTTTAAGTCTGTGAGTGCAAGCTGATCTTCTGGAAGGGAAGGGAAGGGAAGGGAAGGGAAGGGAAGGGAAGGGAAGGGAAGGGAAGGGAAGGGAAGGGAAGGGAAGGGAAGGGAAGGGAAGAGTTGAGGTTAGGGTGTGGAGTGCATTTGCTCTATGTACACTTACTCTCATACTTTTGTGCATTGGCAACAGAGAGGCAAGGAGCTGTGGAGAAAGGGATAAAGCCAACAAGAGGTCACTTTGATGAAGTATAAGTTGGGGAGGAAGAAGGAAACCTATATTGTTAACCTTCAAATAGAAACTTGTTTGAGGCTTGCTTTCCCAGGAGAAATCACCAGTGACATTAAGAGCTTGGAGGAGCCACAGGTGCATGGGTAGGGGTGGGGGAGTAAAGCTGGCTTCTTCTGGGCAGTGTGGCTCACTGTGGGGAAGGAGTGGGGACAAGAGCCAGCTGGTCTCAGATTGTCCTTGTCTGTCAGCCCTTGTGTGGAATGTCAAGCTGCTGGTTGGGGGCGTTTCTGCTGAGAAGCTTTCCCTTGTTTCTTTCATCAGTCAGATGGCCCTTTCTGCAGAGCCCCTTCAAGAACTGAAGAAGAGACCACTGTAAATGGTGTTGCCCAGGAGATGCTAACTTATGACTAGGCAGCGGGGAGGCGGTGCATTGAAGCACAGTAGAATGATTTCGGTTTAGGATAGGGGACTCTGCACTTAAAACTGAAAAGGGAAAGTGCAAATTCTCAAAGGCCTATAGAATGTCCTCTGCCTTGACACCCTATGGACATTTCTGCTGTTTCCTTCGAAGGTCTCTAAGGCAGGGACTGGACCCTGTTCATCTGGGTGCTGCTTGTCCTCAAGAAGGGCATGTGAAAGGTACCTTCCATAAACTTACAGAACTTTCCATGCTCTTCTTCCTGGAATCTGTTTACTAGACTTTGATTGTTGTTCTAACTTTGATTCTTTTGCGTCATAGAATTAGTGATCCCAAAGACATTTAGTTTTGGTTTAAGATGGATGCCTTTTTTTTTTTATACTTTATCAATACAGAGTTTATTTTTAGAATACTTCCACATTCTAACATATTGTAATAACAAATGGCAATACCTATGTAACAAACTGAAAAAAATATGCATAGAATAAGCAGCTAAAGGGAGCTATTGCCTTCACTAATGAATCATGTAAACTTTGAAGGTGATGTATGTTTATCATCATCAAAATCTCAAGAATATTTTACCCTGAAGCCTTCTCCTGAATGGACATTTTAGTCCCAGGGTTTGTATACCGACAGGTTAATTCAATCCCATTCTCTTAGTCTTTCTACCCAAAGGTTCACTTCATTCCATACTCTTTCCTGGGTGCTTTGCACACATGGCAAAAGCAGTGCTGGCCCGTTTCTAGCCTCAGGTTGATATGTCTTACAGCAACTACTGATAATCTAGAAATCTAGCATGAGGTGAGGGCTTGGAAATACCAAATGAACATGTAGTCTTCTCTAAGGGAGTCTCAAACTATTCTCAAGGACAGGCTGTGTGCAGTGGTAGATGGCCAATAGAAAATGAACTCAGTGGTTGCTTTGAAGGTTGCTTGTATTTATATCACAATGTCATATAGGGAGTTTTCCTTTTTACTTTTCTTTAATTTTTATCTGTTTAATTTTAGTTTTATTTACATATTTTCTTTTCTTTTTGTATACACACATACACATGAACATACAAGTACATATATATGCATATATAGAAACATATATATACATGCACACACACACACACACACACACACACACACACATATCCAGTTTACTTTTTTTTATGAAATTTCTTAGTTTAGGAATGAGTGAGTCTCTCTTTTTGTGCCTCCTCTTGGGCTCTTTTCCTTCTGTTTATTTCTTTTATTCAATTTGTTTTGTCTTTTATTTTGTCAAAATAAAATACATCATTTTATTGTAAAGATCTCATAGAAGCCTGTTTATTTTCTAATGAGAGACAGAGAGGGAGTGAATCTGGATGGGAGGGGCAGTGAGGAGGAATTGGGAGGAACAGAGGGAGGGAAACTGTAATCCGGATATATTATGTAAGAAAAAACCCATTTTCAATTAAAGGGGGGTGTAGAAAAAGGTGAGTGCAGTTGTGTTCTGTTTCCATGGAGCTTGGCTTTGGGTGGGGGTTCTCTCTGACAATTCCATACAGATGCCTTTGGGTCTGTGTGCAGAACTGCTCTTTGTGTAAATATCTCAGGGCAGAGCACGCACCTGCAGAACTAGGGGCAAGAGGAAAAGGCTGCTTCTGTAGGGATCAAAGTGGCCCGGCTAACTAGCCAAAGAGGAGGGGGGCAGTTCATCAACATTCCATTCAGCTCCAGGGTGATCAACCCCATGGCAGCAGATCAAAAGGGGTGAACTTGGCACATGGAGACAGGCCCACTGTGTCCCGTGGACAGGCAGAGAGCTGGGATGGCTCCGGGTGTGCTCTGTGGTTCAGTCTTCCCTGGGCTCCGTGATGTCGGGAAACATAGTGATCACCTAAGGCCACCACTCTACCAAGCACCAGCATCCCCGTGACTGTTGTATGATCAGATTGCAGGGCTGAACCTGTATTAAGTCACATATTTGCCAAGTCCTAGTCATCTGACTCTGAGCAGACATTGATGAGTAACTGACGTGAACAGTGTGTGCTGAAACCTCTTCTCTCTGCTCCTCAATTTCTTGCATACCATACCATACCATAACACAAATGAATATAATGAAACTATGCATGAAACTACATGGCTGTATATTTATTTATACCAAATATTGTATTATTATTGTCACATGGCCTTTTTTATGTTACCACGATACACTATTTCTCAATGTATTTTTGTAGGGTGGAGAAATGCCATAAAAGTCAGGTAAATAGCCATTATGCTGGCATTTTCTGAGCTAAAACTGTAGAAGGAAGTCAGCACCAGCCTTCCTTTACACCAATCCATTGGTCGTGATGGTGAGTGATCTGGGAGAGAGGCTGCCCATGGGGCTGCAGCTGGACAGAGACTGTGAAGGCCACCGTTCTCTAAGAAGCACACCCAGGTCCCAGGGAGCTGGTGGATATGGATGCTTACTCCCTTGTTCACTCACAGGGCCTGTTGTTGGGGAATGTGGTTTCCAAGGAAGCTTGGTCTAATGTTCATTCCTATTTTATCAGTTGCAGATAGCAGGTAGCAGGACAGCCTCTGGCTGCTATTGAACGGCTTCTTTGGGAGCTGGAAGGCCTTAGTTCTCAGGAATTTACCTTCCTTCCTTCCTCCTTGAGTTTCCTCGCGGCTTTTCTTCCTCTCCCTTGTTGCCCCCAGCCCTATCTTTCCTGCATCATCTTTTCTCTCGCACTTATGAACTTCCCCTCAGGGTCATCCCAGACTCTTTTTTTCAGGGCTCACTAGCCCCTATATTCTTACAAGTACACCCGCATCTAACACTCTGGGAGCCAGAGGATATTGTCAGTAAAGCTCTTATGGTTTCTTTGAGAAATGTAAATTCTTCTGAGAGTGGTATCTCTGATTGCTGAGATCCTCACAGCATGACTGCGATGCCATGAGACTGGCACTCACTAGACACCACCGGTGCCCCCGGTACCTATCACTGATCCATTTCCACTACATCATATGTGCAAGCTAGTCAGAGAGGGAGTGGCAGGGGAGAGGGAGAGAATGAGAGATGTCAAAGGGAGACAGAGAGAGAGAGAGAGAGAGAGAGAGAGAGAGAGAGAGAGAGAGAGAGAGAGAGAGATTGGAGAGTCTAAGAAAGTGTGGGGAACTTCAACAGTCCATTTTCAGCCCTAACCTGTGGTCTTCTGTAATAGGCATGAGTATATAAATGTAGGTACTGTAGGGTTAGACTCAAATTCTCTTTGCAGAGCTGCCTGCTTTGGAAGGTTATGTGCTTCCTCATGAGAGGCAAAGTCAAGTTTTGCTGTGTTCAATTTTATTTTGACTTTGACAAGACTTTATCTTGATTTGAAAGTCAACCACTTTATACATAGCAATCCTCCCCAGGCTGGCTTTTGATTTAGGACAGTGTCAGGAAAAAAAAGTGTTTTCCTAAACAATACATGACAGGTAAGGACCTGTAGCTCAGCGTAGCTACAGAGGAAGGATGTGCATTGGAAGTCTGTTTTAGAAGATGTCTTTGTAGCCCTTTGGAGATGCGGAGGCATCCTAAAGGCTGACAGGAACATGAGGTAATTCAGGGACCCTGCAGGAACATGTAAGAAAAGAGAAGAGCATGGCTCAGAGCTATAGCCACATGGCTGGGCAGAGCCACAGCCTCCTCACTGCCTGCCTGTCCAAAGCCTTTGCATTCACCTCCTGCTTGCTGCCTGCCCATCCGTAGCTTCTGCACTCCCTTCGTGTTGTCTGCAACAGGTACAGAGATCTCTTTCTAGATGTTTCTCATCTTGGAGGGAGTAGGAATCTGGGGAGGCGGGCTTATAAAAAAAATTCATTGACAAGATGACTGGAAAACCTTTCCTACCACATGTAACAAACAGCGTGTGCAAAAGCTTGTGCTGTACAGACAGGGGAGAAGGCAGGAGCAGGAGTCACATAAAGAGAAGATCGGACGCCTCCTGGCCCAGAGCCTTTCCATGAAGCCTTTCCCCTGCTCAGTCATCGCCTCTTGTTCTCAGTACTTGCTTTCCTAATAAATGGTCTCTCGTTTTACTGTTTTAGGAGGTGTTCCTGGTGCAATTCTTTGTCTTGGGGAAACAAAAAGAACCTGGGAGTCTCACTGGGTGCTTTTAGGATGCTTGTCTAAGGGATGTAAGAAAATTGTGGGTTTACAGAAGTCTTGCGGTATGGGGCACATTTCTTCCTGCCTGCTGTGTCAGGGCATTCCCGTCTTTTCTAAAGAACCTGTACCATTCTCCTTACAAATGGGAAATTTTAAAGTTTGATGGCGAGGAGCATATTCTAAATGCAAACTGGCCGCCTCTTCTGAACGGTCGGTGCTTTGGGTTTCAACTCTTTCCTTTGCCTCTCAGAGTAAAATGAAACTGGTCCAGAGCTTCCCTGAGACAGCGTCATCTCCAAGCACATTTCATGCTAAATGGCAGATGGGGCCCTTGCCCTCTCCCAAATCCTAGCCCCGGGCTCCCTTAGAGTGAGGCAGATTGTTGCTTTAGAGAAGAAACATTCCTCCAGGAGGCTTCTGGCTCTCCCTTTTAATCCTGTCTCAAATGGCACCAATTGCAAGAACTGCCCCCTTTGCCTAAGAGCAAGCCCTTTCTTGTCACAGTGAAGCCTGCTGTGACTCTGTCCCAGGCAGGTGCTGTGGGTCCTGTGGAAGTGACATTCAGACACTTCTGATTTCAAAGCGAACTCTGGATTCTAAGCACAGCCTTGAGCTGGTAAGTCTCAATACCTGCTTAACGAACGGAGAGGGAAATGCCACATCACCAGCCTTAGAAAGATGACTCTAAACCAAGCTAGTGGGGAGGCAGAGACAGGAGAATATTGAGTTCAAGGTGTTTCTGGACTACAAAATGAATTCAAGGCCAGAGCACCTGGTTTAGCGAGACTCCACAGTAAAAGGTAAGGACTGAGGAGTAGTCCTAAAGACACATCTCACTGCTAGAGCATCTGCCTAAAGGTCCCCGAAGCCGGCTGTAGGCTCCTCCTTGGGACCTTAGATGACATACAAAGGGAGAGAGTTCCTTGTAGTGCATACTGACTTTCTCCCAATGGCTGTCCTTGGGAGCAAAGATCCTATCACATTTTAAAATGCAGGATTCTCAAAGAAACGTCGTGAGTGGTTCAACACGGTGTTAAACTAGACTGAGCTAGACAGATCTTTCGGAGACGCACTAATGATGCAGCTGGGTGAGCGCTGCGGGCTTTCTCTGTCCCTGTTCAGTCCTCAGGGATGCAGTGTTGTGTGTATACAGAAGATGCAGACTGTGTGTACAGTCTGTGTAAACAGCTCCCACCTGTGTCATAGTGCAGATGAGGGGAGGTCCGTTCGAAATATCCCGGCAATGTGTGAGTGTAATCAGTGCTTTAGAGGGTATTAAATGTGTGCCCTGGCAGAGTGTGTGGATGGAGGGAGCACTGCCTTCCCCAAGTCCCTGTCTGTGAGGATGACAGCCTCTGACCAGGAGACCCCACGAGATACTCTGAGGAGGTCAGGACAACTCTCTGCCTTCCCTCTAAGGATTCATCAGAGGTCCATAGCCTCAGCCAGTTTTTCATACCGACAGATCTCTGAACTGAACTCCGGTGAGAAGTCCGCATTTCATGCTGAACGCCCGAGACTTCACACCAAGACAGGTGCCATGTGCTCCCACTCAATCTGCAACTTCAAATTTAAAGTGGAACCGTGGAGCCTCCTTAAAGACATCTCCTCAGAGCGTGGGGTGAAAGAGTGAGCAAAACTGTCCTCCCCTGTCTGTCCTCTTAACCGGACCGTCCCGCTGCTTCCTCCATCCACCAGGGGGTGCTCACCCCCACTGAAAGCCAGGGTTCCTTTCAATCACTGGACAGACAGGGCCCACAGCCAGGACCTTCAAAGCGTCCTTCTGAAACGTTAATTGTTTGGTTGCACCGAGAGAATAGCATTTATAAAAAGTTTTGTTTCAAAAGTGGCTGCTTTTAAACACAATTTCTCTCCATTTTTACCCCAGTAACAGCAGTAGAGCCAAACACAAGCATTCTAGCACATCTGCGTAAGGATCGATTCATTTGAAAAAAGTTTAGAAAATAGAGACAACGCTAGTCAAAATAAACTGTCAATACTGCAGTTATTTTCCCCTTGAATTCCCTTTCCCCAGAGTAGTCCATCGGAATCTCCTGGTTGGCAGTCAGAATGTAAAGCCTCTGGCTCGCTGAGTCTTGCTTATATTTCATCACAGTAATGGACCAGAACACAGTAAATTTATTTATCGTTTTCTTTTGAATTATCACATACTAACTGTACCCCTATGTGATACAGTGTCTTATTTCAGTATCTGATTACAGTGACAGATTCTCCTCTGGGGAACGCCTTAAACACCCAAACAAACTTCCAATTCCAATTAGAAAAAAAAACAAAAACAAACAAACAAACAAAAAAACCTAACATGCTTGTGGCTTTCAAATGCTGCTCTTTCTCCAAAAGATTTCAAATTCTCCTTTCTCTCTCCAATCTAGTTATTTACACAGTCCATTATTAAGTGAATTTGAAGACAGAAAGATTTTGTTTGATCAGGATATAACATAGAAGTCCTATTTGAAAACTTGCTTATGTGGACATTTATTTTTGCATTTCAATCTTGAACTTGCAAGAAGTCAATGCATCCATTTTAAAGCCATAGATGTAAACTTCATGAAATTTTAAAATAGTTTTCTTTTTTTTTACTTCCTAATGTTGGTTCAGATAATGTGGTTGTGTATGACTTCCCGAGACACACTTTTCCTAGTCTCACATTTAATCCTGTTTTGGTGTGTGTGTGTGTGTGTGTGTGTGTGTGTGTGTGTGTGTTTGGTGTGTTGCTATAACCATGTGCATGTGGGGGCTGATGGAGATAGTGGTTGGCAAGTCTCAAGGAGAAAGCCCACACCTAGCAAAGAACAGAGAGTTGAGAGAGAGAGAGAGAGAGAGAGAGAGAGAGAGAGAGAGAGAGAGAGAGCATGCATTAGTTTTAGGTCACTTTTACACAAGCTAGAGTCTTCTGAAAGGAAGAAATTGCCTTAGAACATTTGGATACCCATTCCGTGCAGCAGGACCCCATTTCTTGTTATATTCTTTCTAAAACACAAGGGTACTCTACCCCTCTTATAAACTCTTTCTCCCTTCAATTGCTTATGAGGTATTTGGCCACACTAACTAGAAAAACAACTAGTCTGCACTTTCTACTCCACAAAGCTTTCTCTCATTCTAAGGGTTGAGTTAATCAGTTTCTTTCTGGGATCCATGTCCTCTGTCTCCACTCAGATGTGAACCTGATTTTTCTTTCCTGAGTAACCCACGTCAGAGTAATCAAAACAAAGCCCAGCTTTCGTCTCAGAGTCTCCTCGGCACAGCTCACCTTCCTGCACAGTCTTCCTCATTCCCATCGGAGCCCATTCCAGGAGCATGTGTTCAACTCCCCCCAAGTGGCCCTGTCAAGGTGATCTTCACACTGGAGTTCTTCACTGAGTTTTCATTCCCCACTTAACTATACCCTATCAAAAGATTCCTAGTTACTGATGCTTCATTTTGTTACAACTTGACCCATGTTTCAGGACACAGGCAGTACTTGGATTTTGCCAGGTTCTCACTGTTCCTGTCTGTTTCTCATAGTAGATCCAAGAGGAGCCTGTGCTCTTTTTCCAGCCTTCTCCAGGTGGTCATATAGAACCTGGGGGCTGTGATATTTTTCTTATTCTTTTTTTATTTGATATATTCTTTATTTATATTTCAAATGATTTCCCCTTTCCTGGATCCCCCCTCCCCGAAAGTCCCATAAGCCCTCTTCCCTCCCCCTGTTCCCTAATCAACCCCTTCCTGCTTCCCTGTATTCCCTTATGCTGCTACATTTGGCTGTGATTTTCAGTGTAGAATTGCCTCTCTGCCTTTATTACTCCTTTGGACATTCCACATGTGTTCAAAGTCTATCATAGACCCCTTTGTGTTGAAGCCCCGCCCACTCCTACCTCTTCAGCACCCTTCTCACCTGGTCCACTTCCACTCATGGGATTATTCATGAGAGCAGCTTCTGAGTCCTCTTGGGTCATCTCTCTTCTTTCCTCACCACTTCTAATCTGGTGCAGAGTCCCAGCAGTGGCATGTTTCCTTCCCCTTTGGCCCTATGTTTAAACTTTGGTCTTTTAGTAGTAGGTCCAGCAGAGTTACAGAGGAGTCCAATGCAGATGGGAGCAAAATGATATTGTCTACAGACTCCCATCTAAATCAGAACAGTAGAAAAGAAATATACATTCCTACATATGTACCACTCCACACATTCTATGCAAGAAAGGTATATGGCATACTCTATCTGTATTTACCTTTAATAGAGAATATTTGGTGTATGGAATTGTGTTCTTTCCCTGCTGATGTTTCTGTACCAGACCCCATGGATCTACCTGGATCATCTTCTCCGGGTAGGCCACTATACACACTTGCACATAGACATATGACACAATACTGCTATGTGACACAAGATCTCCCTTCTCAAATTTACTTCCTCATGAAATCAATGGCCATTGTTTTTAATTAATATTTTTACAGATTGTGGCAGTGCTCATGAGTGTGATGGTGAAGAATATAAGTCTGCAGGTAATTTGATCCTTAACATGCACTTTGGGAAATTTTGTGTGACCAAAACTCCCTCTCCTAGTCACCTACCATTTTGGGACAATGAGCCTTTCCTAAGGATACAGACTACCCTTTACTTTGTAGTGCTTAGACGTAATCAGATTAGCACTTAACAAGAAATTAGCCTCCCAGCAATGATTTTTTTTGACTTCATATCCAGGATAGTCAAGGTGGATAAAGAAATAAATAATTACACTAATTTATATTTGTATAAACATTTAATGAGCATAGAATACATGAATAATTCTTATTTCAAGAGTGAGAACCTGCCGGGCATGGTGGCACACGCCTGTAATCCCAGCACTTGGGAGGCAGAGACAGGTAGATTTCTGAGTTCGAGGCCAGCCTGGTCTACAGAGTGAGTTCCAGGACAGCCAGGGCTACACAGAGAAACCCTGTCTCGAAAAACCAAAAAAAAAAAAAAAAAAAAAAAAAAAAAAAAAGAGTGAGAACCTGTCATCCTTGACCTCTGTGAGCTTCTGCCAGCTCCATGTGGACCCCAAAGACTGTCCTTCCTTATCCCTGGAGTGGTGTCCTACAACTTCCCACAGCCCGATGCCCACCCAGAAGTTCCATGGGGTGCACACAGCTCAATTACCCATGTAGTGGGTTAATATGTGGATGAACTAATAATATGATGCCATTATTGAGAAGCTGATAGAAATAGAAATGGGAGGATTTGGAGGAAGTCGGTCACTATGGGGTGTCCTTGAAAAGTACATGGTAACCCCGCCTCTTCCCCACCTTGCCTACTATGAGATGAGCAGATTTGCTTTCAATCATGACCTCTTCCCAACATGCTTTGTCATGCTGTGGTGAACCTCAATGCCTTAACAAACCATTCTTCCTCCTTTAAGTTGCTTCTTTCGTGTGGTTTGTCATAGGGTGGACTGAGGATTGGGGCTACTCATCTTGACTAGGGTAAAGAAAATCTACCTTAATTCCACTCATGCCTAGAGGCTCTGCAGCCTACTAATATGCGAGCAACCAGCAGCCCGATGTGTGAGCAATGGTGGCATGGTTACTGCTGGCTGCTTTCAGCCAAATTCAGAGTCAGGACTGGGCATAAAATGTGAAGCAGCAGAATTTGAAAAGCTTGCAGTGTGAAAAGAAAGGGATCATTGGAATGGAAGGAGACACTGCCAAGGGAGGGGTGGCTTTAGTTTCATTAAAAAAACAGACAAATATTATTTGCTTTATTTTCTTTTTATGTGTATACATGGTGTGCTTGTGTGTGTGGGGGGGGGTGTACATGTACACATGTGGAAGCCTGGAGTTGCTGTCAGGAATCATCCTCTCCCACATTATATTGAGTCAGAATCTCTCCATCAAAAGCATAACTCATCAGCATGTCTAGTCTTCTCATCCAGCTCACTCTAGGGATTCTCTGTCTCTGCATTTCAAGGTTGGAATTATGTCCATGCCCAGCTGAAATTTACATGTATTCTAGGAATCAGAGCTAAGGTCTCACTCTTTAACCACCAAGCCATCTCTGCAGTCCCAGAAGTAGCCGAGTACTTTAAACTTGGGTAAGAGGAATACTTTGACCATATCTCGTGTCAACTAAAAGGTATCTATGGCAGGCTCAAGAGTGCAAATTCCTTTGAGAAGGGAGTTCCAGGGTATCCTGATAAAATAGGATTGCCTAGAAAATTGTCTTTGGAATGTATTTCCATATAATTTATTTCTATTCAGATTCTTTCCAACAAGGCTAAACTTTCCAGCTACTCAGAGGCCTGCCTGCAGCTGTGATCCAAATGGGACTGAATACTGTTACGGCTGGCAACAGATCTTGGCATTGTTCATGTATTGTTTACTTTGCAGGCATGAAGAATGCAAGAATTATGGGGTCATAGAGGCTCCCACTTATTTTTCTAAGGAAGACCTGGGCTGCCAGGCAATGTGAGCTCCTATATGGCAATGTGTGAAGCTATGAGAGGGAAGCCAAAGTTGCAATGGAGCTTCTAGGAAGTAAGTGAGAGATGCCAGGAACATGGATGTCTGCCAAGGAAAGCCAGAGCCAGTGGGTAGCTCCTGGCCAAGGCAGTGGTCACATGGGATGCTACCAGCTAGACCACAGGAATGTAGCTGCCAAAGCCTTGGGAAGATTACATCAAAAGACCACATGTTCCAGATGCTAGGCACAGAGCTGTAGGAACTGATGTTTGCCCTGCTGGGTTCTTGCTTTGCTCAAATCCTTCCCTGGTCTCATGTTCCTCTTTGGCTATAGGCTGGCTTTGTGCCACGATGGAAGTCTACAATCTGTATTTTGATTTTTGCAGGGGTTCATAGTTAAATGTTTGCCTTAAGTCTCAGTGGAAACTCTGAATTCAGAATTTTGAGGCATGCTGGACTTCCTGAGGAAGTCTGGGGACACTTGGCGATAAAGTGCTTGCTTTCTGCATTATGACGTAAACGTTAGCCTTTCGGAGGCAGGGAAAGAATCCTATAGTTTATATATCAAATGCCTCCCTATACCCAACTCATTCAACTAAAGTTCCCTTTGCAATGTACAAAGTAGGATTTTTGAAAGATAACTGGATAAGAAGGGGTCTATGACCTAGTTGTTTTGATAATCCATGGATGATGTGATAAAAATTTGGTGTTGCTTTGGGAATGGTTAGAAGCCAGTAGGTAAGGCTAATCTATAGGTCACTGGCATAAGAATACAATTGACGATTGACTTCCCCCAACCCTTGCCTAGTTCTCTGTTCTTTTTGCTCTACTGCATGCTTTCTATGATGCCATGCCTCACTAGGGTGAGAAACCATAGAGTCAAGTAACCATGGATGCCTATGAAGTCACCAGTCTAGAGAAATCTTCAATCTTTCAATTTTTCTTCTTTCAAAATACTTTTTTCAATTTGTCAGAGTCATGATATGGACAGACATAGTCCAAATTTTATCCTCTTTTCTTTTTCTTTTTGGAATTTCGTATCCAAATGTGAAAAGCACATTTGTATTCTAACTCCATTACTTATTGATACAGATGAGTTTTAACTTTAAGAAAGAAAAGCTGGGGGCCAGAATAATTTCCCAGAGATTAATAGCACTGACTGTTTTTGCATAGGACCTAGGTTCATCTCCTTAAACCCACATGGTGTTTCCCAAACATTTGTAACTCCAGCTTCAGGGGATATGATATCCTCTTCTGACTCTGAAGTCTTGCATACATGTGATGTACATGCACACATGCAGACAAATACTCCTATCTGTAAGGTAAAAAGAAACAAAGAACACTTAAAAAGCTACCTAGAAATGTTGGGCTTTGAGAAAACACAAGTAGAGTCATTTCTCAATTCTATAATTGCATCCATGCTCCCATGCAGAAGAAGCTATAACACTTCCCTTTCTAGTGGAGGTGTACAATGAAGATATGTGTTCATTATTGTTGAGTCTTCACTTATATTGTCACTGAGAGCATATGTCAGGACCCACAGTGTCATAGTTAGCTTCAGCTGTCAACTTGGAAGAAGGAATCATAAATGAAGAATTTCTTTAATCAGACTGGCTTCTGGCTATGCCTGTGAGACATTTTCCTAATTGCTAATTAGTGTAGACTTGTCCAGCCTACTGTGGGCCTGCCATGCCCGGGTAAGTGGGCCTGAAGCATATAAGAAAGGCAACTGAACAAGCCAATGGGAGCAAAACAGTAAACAGAATTATTTTGTGGCTTCTGCTTCGGTTCCGACTTCCAGGTTCCTGCCTTGGCTTACCTCAATGGTAGGTCACAACCTTTAAACCAAGCAAAGCTTCTCTTCCATAAATTGCATTTGGACAGGACACAGGAACACATAGCAGGTGAAGACAAATGTAGTTCTAGAATTTTGCTTTATAATAAAACTAAAAACCTTTATTCATGATAAAAATATAACATTAACATTCACATAGCCAATTTTTTTATTCTACTAGGGATGCCTCATTTGTGTGGAGAGCTAGTCTGTGAATTCCAGTGCTTGCTGGACAGATCTTAGTGGGAGAAACAAGTTGAACCTGTAATGGTGCCCAAGATTATGTGGCATTCCTTTTTGTTTTTTAATTGGATATATTCTTTATTTACATATCATTTCCTTTTTCCTGGTTCCCTGCCCCACAAAGATCCCACATTACCTTTTTCCTTCCCCTGTTCTCCCATCTACCCCTTCCCACTTTCCTGTTCTAGTATTCCCCTACATTGATGCATTGAACCTTTCCAGAACCAGGGTCCACTTCTTTCATCTTCTCAGACATCATTTTGTATGTGGATTGTGTCTTTGGTGTTCCAAGATTCTAGGCTAATATCCACTTATCAGTGACTGTATACCATGGGTATTCTTTTGAGACTGAGTTACCTCACTTAGAATGATGTTCTCCGGTTCTATCCATTTCTCTAAGAATTTCATGAATTCATTGTTTCTAAAGGCTGAATAGTGCTCCATTGTGTATATATACCACATTTTTTGTATCCATTCCTCTGTTGAGGAACATCTAGGGTCTTTCCAGCTTCTGGCTATTATAAATAAGGCTGCTATGATCATAGTGGAGCATGTATTCTTATGGCATGATGGGGAATCTTCTGGGTTTATGGCCAGGAGTGGTATGGCAGGGTCCTCCGGAAATATCGTGTCTAGTTTTCGGTTAATATTGTGAAAAATGGCCATTTTACAAAAGAAAGCCTTATCAAAATCCCAATGCAACTGTGCACAGAAATTGGAAAAATAATCTTAAAGCTTCATATTAAACGCAAAAGTTCAGGATAGTTGAAACAATCCCAGATAATAAAACCATTGCTGAAGTATCCCCATTCTAGGTTTCAAGTTATTGTACAAAGCTATAGTAGTGAAAACCTCATCGTACTGGTGGAAAAGCAGACACACTGAATGGCAGGCTAGAATTAGGGGCCTATATTTTAGCCTACCTGATTTTTGACAAAGAAACCAATAATGCTCACTGAAGGGCAGACAGCATCTTTGAAAAATATTTCTGTGGATATTAGCCTAGAATCTTGGAACACCAAAGACACAATTCACTTACCAAATGATGTCTGACAAGAAGAAAGGAGTGGACACTGGTGCTGGAAAGGATCAAAGCATCAGTATAAGGGAATACAAGAACAGGGAAGAGGGAAGGAGTGGAAGAGGGAGCAAGGGGAGGGAAAAGGGCATGTGGGACCTTTGGGGGATGGGGAACCAGAAAAAGGGAAATGAATTGTAAATATAGAATATATCCAATAAAAAATAAAAACAATGTTTTCAAAAGAAAACAAAAAGAAAAATATTGCTGATCAAACTGGATAGCCTCCTGTAGAGCAGTGAAAACATTTCATATATTTAAAAACAGATTGACTTTAGTAAAATTCATCATTTAAGCTTGTTTGACACACTTTTTTAAAAAATAATATTTTAAAATAACAATTTGTTTTATGAGTCTATAAGAAAAGGCATTCTTTGAAGTAATCATATTGTAAGGAAAGATGTTTTTATTTACAATGTTAATTATTTCAATTATATTTCCATAGTAAAATGTGCAAAAGTGTTAATTCATACAAAGGGACCAGGAAACCTGGGGGTTAGGCAGGCCACGTGTGCAGCTTTCAATTCTCTACATCAGTTCTCCTGGTCTCAGCAAATGAGGCGTGATCACAGAAATTCTAGCCACACAGACAGGCATGTACATGGTTTGTTTACCTGTTATCTAGCTCTGCTGGGATAATACTGTTACTACAAAGGCATCAATATATAAATGTAGTATAGCTGAAACGAAATCCCTTGAGAATTATGTGTTTCATGTCACCAATCTTGTGTTCGGTAAGGGGCCATATAATATGGGGTAAGAGAATAGATCAGGCTTTCTTTGTATATGCAAGCTCTTAACTTTGGGGGCCAGTTCACACATCTAACAAGATACTGGTCCTGACTCCATCTGTAAGAAGGCATCCTGACCAGAGAAGAATTGTAATTTCCTATGTATTTTGGAAATGCCAGTGAAGGACTCTGCATATCATACTGGGCCACCATTGACCTCCCCTTTCTTAAAAGAGATTTTATTCTGTGCATTAGTGCTAAAATCTCACCTTTACATCCTTCAACCAGATCTGAGCAGATATCTTACTCTGGTCTACAGTCTGGGTTCTGATGCTCAGAAGTTTCTATACAAGTTTCTGAATAAAGAGAAATAGTTAGAACAAGAAATTTACCTGAAAGACACATAGGCTTTATCAGTTAAAAAAAAAAAACATTTTCAATGTGTTTTCTATATACCTTAATTTCTGTGTAATGATGAAAGTACATTCTAAAAAAACAGATAATAAGGAATACAAAGTTTTCAAAGAGAGGGTACAACACAGACACTGTGGGCAATGCACACTTGGGCTAATCATAAATATGGTCTGGAGAACAGTGAAGAAGTACTGCATACAATTATCTCCCTCTCCATGGAGTTCCACAGCTTCCCACAGGAGAATCATCTGCTCTGCGCCATCTGCCAGCTGTGGAGGGAGTGAGCCCAGCACTCCCAGGTCCTGGAATCCACAGTGTAATTAGTGCACTAAACCTTAATTTATTGGTGAGATTGTAAATATAAAAACAATTACAGCCTAGCAAATCGATTCTTTTGCTGCAGTAGTGACTGTTCTGAGGATTTTGCACACGGCTTTCTTTTTATGTTGGGCAATAGAGGATCCTTCATTTATATCAGACAGAGAACTGCACTTCTCTGTCCACCTATATGTTCCACATTTTCAACCATCGCCGATGTCCATCCTCTGCTTCATTATCAACGTGACACATATTCAAAAGTCTAGACAATATGGTATTAATTTTGAGGTAGCTGTGGGTTCACTTGCTAGCCTTTGAGTTAAAGGCTGTCCTCTAGTTCCTGCCTGGTGATTGGTGTGTCTAGATGACCCTCTGTTGCTCACTCTGCTTTTCTCGTTTACCACATTCCCTTCCCAGGATGGTTCATCTTCTTTTTCAACTCGACAAGATTTGGAATCATCATGGATAACCTATGAGGATGTTTCCAGTTTAACTGAGGTTTTGTGACCCACCATGAAGTAGACTGGAGTCCTGAACTGAAGAGAAAGAAGATAGCAAGCTGAAGAACCAACATCTTCCATGTCTCCTACCAGGTCTTCCTTATCAAACTGCAAACTAAAATAAACTGTTTCCTTCTTATGTTCCTTTGGTCAGGTATTTTATCATAGCAACAAGAAACGTAGTTAGTCTACTGTCCTGCACATCTCTCATCTCCCTCACTTACCTCTTCCTCTTCTTCCTTTTAAAGTAGATGACAGTTGCCATTGTTTTCCACTCTATCTTAGGCTATTTGGTACTCACTGCACATCCCAGACTATCCTCAGACTCTAGACAAGTTCTCTTCATCTTCTTGTTTTGCATAGACCAGAGAATGAGCTACTATAGCTGATAGGCAGACTTCCAGTTTTGAAAGAAGGGGCTTATTAAATGTGGAGCAAAAGTAAATAAACAGCAAGTTGCAGGCAGACAAAAGTAGCAGATAGATAGGCAAAATATCGTACAGGAGGTTCTGGCATGACTAGTACAGTCTCCCTGAGAGAATAAACAAAGAAGAAACCATCAAGTTAAGGGCTTGCAGCATACAGCAGAAACTGGAGAAAATGAGGCAGCCCACTGGAGTTCCCAGTTGAGCCTGTATTTGGGAATGAACTTCTCACCAACACTACAGGGAACTTTATATTATAGAATAACAGAGAGTAATATGTTACAAATGGGTTACCATCTAGCCATTCTCAAGGATGTAATGTTTTAAATTCCCATAAGCTGCTTTCTGTTTTTCTCTCTCCCTATTACAGATTCAGGTTGGGGGGGGTTAGTCTAAAGAGCCTTGGAGGAAGCTCTGAGGCAAACATACTCAGATATGCAATTGGAATAGTGGGTCTACTCCTCATCCAGATCTTGCTTTTCAGCAAGTTTAAACAGCTTATCACAATGTAAATATAACAATGCACATTATATGTCTCAAGTGCTGGGATTACAGGCATATGCCAGTACATCTGGCATTGTTTTCCATCTTGAAAGAGGATTATTTAGAAGCGTATGTTGTTAAGTGTATCACCAAAAGCCTTTAGACATTTTTGTTAGAATGACCTATGGTTATACATACATTGGTGCCCTTTTAAGGGTGAGATCTAAGTTGCTATTGAACTCCAGTGTTTGAAGAAGGGTGGTGCCAAGAGGGCGCTGGATGTTGCCTTGCACAGGAGTTAGGATAGCTTAGATTTAAGATTTCTTCAAATAACTTTGAATGACAAAGATGCTTGGCAATGGAATTTCTCTCCTACTTTAAAATACATATTTATATTTATAATCGTCATGGTGGAGGGGTCAGAATATAGAGGGCAGAGCCTCTGTGATTAGAGCATCTCAGTAAACAAAACTTAATGCTTGAATGGAGGATGCTTTCAGAGGCACTAGCTCAAGCTCTGGAGACAGGCAGCAGTGGTTATTTTGGAGATTCTTGAAGCAAGTTTTTAATGGAAGAAAGCCCCATAAAACGAGGAGAAATAATGACAGTCAGGAAACAGCTGGCAACTCTCTGGCCTTAGCATTGCACTTGGGCTCAGCTCAGAGTCCCCTACCTACTGTCCCACGGGAATGAAGCCAGCAATTTAGGTTGGAGGCAAAGAAACTGTCTTAGTTAGGGTTTTATTGGTGGGAACAGACACCATGACCAAGGCAACTCTTATAAGGACAGAATTCAATTGGGGCTGGCTTAGTTTAATTGGGTTCAGTCCTTAGTATCAGGACAGTGGTCAGGCAGGCATGGTGCAGGAGAAGCTGAGAGTTTTACATCTTCATTTGAAGACTGCTGGGAGAATACTGGATTTCAGGCAGCTAGGATGAGAGCCTTAAAGTGCCCACACACACAGTGACACACACACATATTTCAACAGAGCTACACCTTTTAATAGTGCCACTCCCTGGGCTAAGCATATACAAACCATCACAGAAACTATGCCTCAATTTCCTATGTCCCTATCTCTCTCTGGAGTCTCCTGCACTGGGCACCACTAATAGTATATTGGAAGGACATTTATTCCTAATTCTGAGTGTGTCAATGTCTAAGCTTCTCCAGCCCTGGTCACCTTCTTAAACACATTATAAGTAGTTCATGTGAAGTACTTTTACCCACCATACTGGCCCTGTTTCCTGAAGGATACTCAGAGTTCATTACCAAAGCCAAAGCATTTACATCTTTTTTTGAATGGCAGCAGCAGCATGATCCTTCTCATACTCAACAGACCCATTCTAAAGTCCATGTTCTTGACCCTCAATGGGCTTATTGTGTTCTGGGAAACTAATAAAATCAGACATTTTGAGATTAAGTAATTTAAAGTGTCATATCTAAGAGAGTTTAGTTTTGGGTCAGAATAAAGAAGGCTAGGACCATCAGGAAGGAGACAAGGTTATGCCACTTGAAGGACTAAGCTAGAAGAACTACAGTCCTGGCCTTAACTCAAGGAAGACACATTCTGGGGCAAGTGATAGACTCTAGGAGCCTCCGGTGGTTCTCTCTCTGTACTTTCTGATAGCACTTTCTTCTGTAGTTCAAAGTTATGATAACATTTAGTTTACAAGTTAGACAAGTGGGTTATGACCAATAACTAGTAAGATAGAATGTTCATTGTATAAAACTCATGAATTATTTAATTCTAGCATTTTCTGTTTGCTGTTTCCAGACCTTGACTGACCACAGGGAACAGAAGCCTGAAAAATATGTGTGTGGGGCACTGATGAGGTTGTCACTGCATGGGAAGCTCCTGGGAAGAAAAGCGCTTGAGGAGGTGGTCCAGGCTCCATGCAAAGGAGGGATGCGTTTTGGGGGCCATGTGAGTCCTTATGGATCACACTGATGCAGTTGGCACATCCTAAGCCCAGGGCAAGTCCTGAACATTCTGATATCATTTTCAGAATCTCAGACTTCACTATGACAAAACCAAATAGCACGTTAGGCAAAGGAGTGGCAACTTGCATCTTCATAATTGCCATGTTTAAAACCAATGTTCATAAATGCTGTTTGAATCGAACTGTTTGAAAATAATTATAGCATTTAAGGGCCTAAGAGCACTGATTTATAAAACAAGGAGTTGGACACGGGAGTCAACACCCTCTGTTAGGGGATGAGGCACAGGCAGCCTCAGGCTTAGCATAGCTTGCCTTTATTTGGTAATTCTTTGAAAATGATGTGGTGATTTAGATAGCAATGGTCCCCATTGGTTCAAAGATTTTAGTGCTTGGTTACCAGGAAGTGGCACTATTAGAAAAATTAGGAGGTGTGGTCTTGTTGGAGTACGTGTGGCTTCGCTAGAGGAAGTATACAGCTGGGAACAGGTTTAAGGTTTCCAAGCACATGCTAGGCCCAGCATATCTATCTATCTATCTATCTATCTATCTATCTATCTATCTATCTATCTATCATCAATCTATTTCTCTGTCTGCAGATTAGAATATAGTTCTCAGCTGTTGCCCCAGTGACATGTGTGCTGCCGTACTTTCTCCATAATGATAATGGAATAACCCTCTGGAACTGTAAGCAAGACCCAATTAAATGCTTTCTTTTATAAGAGTTGTCTTGCTTATATAGTCTTTTCACAGCAACAGAACAGTGACAAAGCCAATTGATTTTGCTACTCTTCACTGAAGTACATGAATAAATTTATGCATGTGAGTGTGTGTGAACACATGCAAATGAGTGTGCATTTGTTCATATAGGTGCAGGTATATCTGTGGATGAGTGTATATATACACATACACATACACATACACATACACATACACATACACATACACATACACATACACATACATATAGGGGGTTACATCCTAAGGCTAGAAGACAGGGTTCTGTTTTCAACCTTGCTTTATTAAGAGAACATCTTGCCAGGCTAGGACTCCATAAGAACTCTGGGTATCTAACTTATAATATGCAGTGGTCTATTTATCTCCATCTCCCCAGTACTGGGATGACAAGCATGTTTGGCTTTTTTTTTCCTGTAGGTTCTGGAGACTGAGAAAGATTCAAGCACCTCACCAGCTGGTCTAGATTTCCAGTGCCCTTCTGCACACTTTTGGAGCACTTCCCGCTATGCTTCATAGACTGTACACATGACAACATTCTTAGAGTTGAGAACATCTCCTTGAAATGCAGTCTGTTTTGATTACATGTGAAGACTGATTTGATAACTCACAACAGCACACATGAGTGTCTCATTCATTTTTCAAGGGGACAGTAACTTTTTGGCTTAAGCGATGCCCAGCTGCAAAGAGAAGGCCACATCCATCAGAGTGACATGCTGCAGAGCAATGTGTTGCTTGGCACTGGCAGCATGAAGATAACTCCTATCCTAGATGCACAGAGCACATCAAATATGGAAACAAATGTCACTTACGATAGCTGTGAGCATATCCTTGTGTGTCTTCTAAGCCCAGAGGCACACCCTTGGCTTGGAGAGTTAGACATCAACTATTAATGTGGAAAAAGTCTATGCTTCACAGCTCCACCTGCAAGCTCCTAAAGATTTAGGATCGTTATTGCATTGGGCTAAATTGGGTCCTCCCAGCTCAGTGCAAGTCATACAAAGAATGCACCTTGGTAAGGAGTCTCTCTGGTGTATAGACAGCACACATTTTCCTGGGTCCTATTCTTTTCTTCATTCATTATCTTGTTCAATCAGCTGACAACTGTGCATTGAGAAAGGAGAATTGCAACGAACCCAGTGGGGTTTCAAGGATGTAAATAGGCAGGAAACATCGTCCATTCACAGAAGAAATGCAGCCCAGGAGAGGTGAAGCAGTTCCTTTCCAGAGTTCTGTGGGCTTCCTGCAGTGACATAAGGAAATGTCTGCAGACAGGATTAGATTTCTGCTGGCATCTAATGGGTAGATGCTGGGGGTGGGGCTACATTGTATATGCCAGCTCCTCACAACCAGGACTCTATGTAGCCAAGGCTTGAAATTCAGTGAATGAATACTATTCGATATTATTGGGTTGGAAGGTCTCCCTATGTCCAGATCACTTCTTCACTTCTTCATTCCCAACTTAAAAAAAAAAAAAAAAAAGAGCTTCACTTTAGGCTCTTTTGGTGCCTCCTGTCTGATGTGGTCAGTATGGTCTCTTTCTGGTCCTTTCCCAACCCCACCACTCTGCCGGCCTCCTGTGAGTCAGACTCCCAGAACAGACACAGTCTGTCTACCCTCTGCAGCTGTCCCCTTCCCCTGCTCTTTGACCCTCTGTTATCTTATCCCTGTCCTCTCTGGGTTGGAAATTCCCTATCCCTGTTACTAAGTGGTTCTGAGTCATATGGCCAATCTCAGATGGCTTGTGTTACATGGAAGATGATCTTAGGTAGAATCATAAGATAAATTTACTTTAATCAGTTTTTTTTTCGTTCTTTTCTGTAGAACATCCAGCCCTGAGATTTGAGTGTGTTTGGTGGATCCCACTCAGACCATTGCTTCCTCATTCCCAGGCATCCAATCATAGACAAGACCTTACATACCTATGGACTTTGCCTCCATAATGACAGTATCCTCCTGGAACATACCTTACCCATGGTTAAGAGACTGGGAAACAATTCATGAATCCCCCTAAAATTTAACTGATCATTCCAAATTCATATAATTCAGTTTTCATGTTGTTTTCTTTGTATTTATGTGTTCCTATAATCTGTGTTTTCATGTTCATGTGCATGAGCAAATGGGTGGGGGCCAGCAGACAACCTTTAGTTACCCTCCCCAAGCACTGTTTATCTTCTGCTTTGAGACACGATCCCTCACTGTCCCAAGACTTAGCAAACAGGCTAAACTGGCTGGTCAAAGAGTCCCAGGGATCTCTCTGACATTATGCCTTCCTAGTGCAGGAATTATAAGTACATCCCACCACTCCTAGCTTTCTTTCAGGATTCTGAGATCAAACCCAGGTGCCTGAGCTACTGAGTTGTGTCCCTAGCGCATAGTTCAACTTAAAACAATGATAGTTCTTGCATAAATAATATAATGTGCAGAAGTTCTTGCATAAATAATATAATGTGCAGAAGTCTGATGGAAAGATTATCAGGGTCTTCTCTGATATGTCAAATACATAGTGAAGAACTGCCCTTGACCTTCATTGTTACTTCCAAGGTATTTTCTAAGGACACTGAGCCTTTCTTAGAAAATGATTTTAATACATTCCTAGCTATTTGTAAAAAGAGGATCTGGAATTCAAGTTTTGAGTGGTTAGTGTTCACTGACAGCGCTTGAAGCCTTGATAGGGAAAAAAAAATCTTTTTCCTGATGGCACCCCAGAATAAGTAGAATGCTGACATGTGAAATGTAAGTTCTGAAAGCGTATAATAATTATCGAGATGATATTCTGGGCCTTTGACAAAGCTGCGGGTCCTTTAACACCCAGTTAACTGAAACATCACTTGTTCTTCTCGGGATGTGAAAATGGAGAAAAGGCCTACTGACCTGTCACCACAGATCACAGATCTCTCTGTGTCATCCACTCTTGTATATCAATCCTTTCTGTGTAGTTAGAGTTATGATTTTATTATCTGTAATGGTATATACTATTTTCTATAAAATAAACACAGGTGCATGTGAGTTTATTCTGTCTTTGTTTATATAAATGCCACAGAGGCATTGAAAGTTTTAGCTATGTCGTTATTTGTATAAAGATGCATCCGCTGGAGACTGGGGAGCCTGCTTGCTAGTTAAGAACACTGCTTTGCTCTGGCTCAATTCCCAGCACCCACATGGTGGCTCACAACCTTTTATAACTCTAGTTCCAGGAGACCCAATGCCATCTTCTGCTCTACAGAAACACACACACACACACACACACACACACACACACACACACTACACTGACACACAAGTGAATAAAACATTCATAGAAATAAAACAAAATTTTAAAATATTAACTAGATTAATTGCCATTAACTTCTGACCTAGAGGCACTGGGCAACCTGGAATGTGTCTAGTGTATTAACAAAAGATCTTTTCTCTGATTATTGAACTGCCTATGTAGCTTCGGGACAGGAGCAGAGAGGACTTCTTGGAAGGAATGTTAAGGACTTACATTCAGATCTCAGAGGAAATTTGCAAAGAGCTCAGCACCTTCCCTGACTGGCAGGAGGAAAGACCTTCCCCTTGCTGAAGACTTTTCTTCACTAAGCCAAATCCTAATCCAGAGGTCTCTGACCTCACAGCCTAATACTGCAAAATAAAGTGAAGGTGTGTTACTTGAACATGTATTACTTGAAACACACGGTGGTAGCTACAAAATAGATTATTATATTTGTATATCTTATTTTTTTGCATGTATGCCAGCTAGTCATAACACTGAGTTAAAAACAGTGAGATGGGAAAACTGTGGTCCTGCTGGAAATATCCCAAGCTTCTTGAGTTTACATGGCCAGCCACTAACAGCACAGGCTTCAATGTCTGGAGTGAATGCAGCTGCACAATGATGCAGAATTTTGCTCAGGCTGTTCTTTCCAGATTAGTTCATGCTCCTAACTGGCCAGCTGACATGTTTCTTTACCTTTCCTTCTTTCAGGTTTTGGCTTTCATTGATAGAGGCCAGCCATCAATGAGGGCCACCTGTTGTTTCCTCTGGGTTATGTAGGGTTTGTGGTACAGTTGTAGGTTCAATTCCACCATCTAACATCTCATGTGTGTGAAGAGAAAATACAAGTTCAGTGACAGTCTGAGACATCTTTGTCCTAAATAATCTGATTCACATTGTCTCCTCTGGATTGCTTTTTAAGTTTCACTTTGTATGTGGTGTGTGTGTGTGTGTGTGTGTGTGTATGTGTGTGTGTGTGTGTGTGTGCATGCTTATGTGCATGTGTGTGGCTCTGCATGTGCATACATGCAGTCATGTTTGTGTGCTGTATGTGTGTGTGGTGTGTGTATATACTTGCCTGTGTGTGCTTGCACATAGATAACAGAAGTTACCTTCAGCAGCCGTTCCTCAATTTCTATTCATCTTATTTTTGGTAACAAAAAGCACTTGCCTGGGAATCAATTCAGCTAAGCCATAACAATTTTTCCAGTCTCCATTTCCTCAGTTCTGTGATTACACGTATTACCACCATGTCCCAGACCTTCTTTTCTAATTTGGAATCTTAGGATCAAACTCAGTCCTTTAGCTTCCATCCAGGCTAGATTTCCCAAGAGTAGAACAATTCCTTTTCTTCCTACCCTTACTAAGGTACCACTGGACTTATTTCCCAAGCTCCTCATGAAGCTTGTATCCAGTTCTCTTAGCTCAGGTCCCATCTCCTTCGAAGGGAGTACAGCTATGGCTTGGGAGATCCACTCCCCTCTAACCCCATTGGCCCACTGCTCTGCCTGTGTTACCTGTGAAACATTAACCATCCACTCAGAGACCCTTTGAGTCTCCTTGCCGCACTAAAATCTTGCCATGAAGAACTGTTCAGTATAGAGGTCTCAACAACATGCAAGCCAGAGAGGCCATTCATCGGCTAATTGAAAAATTGGCATAAACAGCACATCAGAAAATTGGTATGCAATGTCTTCAGTATCTTACTATCACAGGAAAGATAAAAATTCCCAGTCATTTGCCAAGTGTTGATGTACCACCAAGACTCTTGAGTGAAGATTGGCTGGGTTGCACATTATTTTTCTTTTGCAAACTGAAGATGTATGCCTTCTGTACAATGTGCCGATTGGGTCTTTAAAATGGAGCACAAAGTCGTTGACTAAGCTCTTTATGTTTCATGGTCCTTCCTCTAGACTTCTGCAGTTGTTTTGCTTAAGTTTAAATATGCAGAGATCACAGGAGCTAAAACACCAACCAAAGAGTACACATAGTGTAGCAGAGGAATAGCCTTACCTAGCATCAATGGGAGGGGAGACCCTTGGTCCTGTAGCGGTTTGATATCCCAGTGTAGGGGGATGCTAGGGTGTTGAGGCAGGAAGGGGTGGATGTATGAGGGAGCACCCTCATACAGGCAGGGAGGAAGGGAGATGGGATAGGATGAGGGGTTGCAGAGGGAAACCAGGAAGGGGGACAACATTTCAAATGTAAATAAATAAAATAACCAATAAAAATAAATTAATATGCATCTGTCTTCTCTTAACTACTCTTCTTGATATTTAGACATGCCACAGTTCAATGAGAATGGCCCCCATGAACAGGCTATGAGACACAGGACCTGGCATTTGTTAATAATAACTGGCCAGAGCAGAAATACAAAAATGTAGGAAAGGGGACACTAGAGAAGCCAGTGTGCTGAGCTATAAGGATGGGAAGGTTCTTGACATCCACAGGGAACTGGACAGTTAAGTTAAAGCAGTGCAGATGAGAAGTTTCCTTGGATCTTAATGTTACATGATGTATGGCTTTTGGAGGAAGGAGCTAGGGAAAAGCTCATTTATCCCAGATAGCTCAACAATGACAAACCCAAGGAATGACACCCAAGTGTGTCTGAGTGAACCACATGTTCACTGGAGTTACTTTGAGGAGCACAGGCATCTGAAAAGGCAAATTCCCACCTAGCATGGTTGACAACCCATAAAAGCTGCCTCTCTGGATCTTTCTACATATCTTGTAGGCACCTCCCTTTACAGTGATTCTTGCTACACACACACACACACACACACACACACACACACACACATGTATGCATATATGTATATACATGTGTGTGTGTGTGTGTGTGTGTGTGTGTGTGTGTGTGTGATCTTGAGAAGGACCCTGAAAATCTTCTAAATCTCAGTAGCATCCTGAACCTACGAAGTTCTCTCTGCATGCCAAGTGTTCTGAGCCTTCCTCTTTTCTCCAGGAGGGATTGTTAGAATTCAGAGGAAATGGCTATACCCCAATGTTGCCTTCTGCTATTGGCTCATGCATTTTCCCTCTGGTCTTTCCTTACTGCTATAGTTTAATTGTATTCTTTTAAATATCTTGTTTGAGAGTCACATGTTAATGTAATCTGGAGGAGGGGGTCTTTGGAAGTATTTAGGACTGAATGAGATCCTGGGGTCAGTCCTCCTCATGCTCTTGGGTATTCTATAAGAAGGATGGAGTCCTGCGCTAGCATATTAATGAGTCTTGATGTGTGATGTTATAGTAAATGCAGCAGGAGGCTTCACTGTCCTTGAGCTGCTCAGACTTCAGGGCCATGTGCCAAGGAAATTTCAGTTCCTGATAAACTACAGCTCTAAAATGGCAAAAGGAATCAAATCAATGCTCTAATTGCATGCTTACACCAAACTCTCCATGCACGGAGCCCACCTACCCTCACTGCTCACATGCATCTTCCTCACTACTGTTCAAGGCCACAGTTTCATTCTTTGTCTCTGGCCCCTATCAGATAAGGGATTGTCAGGGTGAGGCCTTTCCTTTACCCCAATATGTCATCACCAAGAAAGGAGTGGGCGTACCCATGAAATTCATCTGTTGAATCAATGAGCAGCCATTCTTCCCAGTAGAGTTTAATGGTTTTGTAACCAGCACCCTTCCTATGTTGTGGGGGTGGTCTCCTCCAGCCACAAGCAGCTCCTGGAATTTTAAGTCAATCACACTAAAGCACAATGAGGAACTTCATCTCCTTGGTCACTCCAGTCCACACTAAGTCTCATGTGCACTGCAAAGACTAAGGGGCAGCACTGATAGCCCTTCTGAGTGCCCAAGGGTTTCAGGCTTTACTGGAAGATTCTATCTGCTACTTGCTCTTTGATTTTAGTGCTTCATCATAATGAAGCAATACAGTTTATGTCTTCAAATAACTGGATTCTGACTTCCATTTGCAGTCTTGCTGATGGATTTTATTCTATCCGTAACTCTCCGGCTCCGTGGCTCTTAGCATAGTCTTTATGGGAAGTCATTTGCCCTAAGGGCTTTGCTGATGATGGCTACTCAAGATAAAGGCTTCCCCTGCACACCGCCACAACTGCAAACACCCTATCCATGGCCATTAAGAATGTGATAACAGTTTCACAGAAGATTTGTCACAATGTTGGTAACACAAAGATGGCCTTAGTTTGAGGAACTTGGTGAAATTTAACTGTTCATGGTATTTCAGTGAGAACCTCAGAGGCGAGCAGTGTTTAGGAAACACTCAGATTTTAAGGACTGTTCCATGCCTAAGCTCTCGTGCTGAATCCATCCCCTCCATAGGAACTTGGACTTAGCAGATGGGAGTTCTACCTGTATTGCACTATGTCACTGGTTTCCAACCTGAGGGTCATGATTCTTTTGGGGGGGGGTCCCATATGCACATCAGGTATTTATGATTATGATTCATAACAGTAGCAGAATTATAGTTACGAAGTAGCAATGAAAATAATTTTGTGGTTGGGGCAATGCAACATGAGGAACTGTTTTTAAAGGGTTGCGGCATTAGGAAGATTGAAAACCATTGCTCTGTATAATCTTTCCACGTGGCCCTGAGCTCTCTTGTACCTTGTCTGACATTCACATTGACACTATAGTCCCAGGCTTGCTGTGAAAGCCTCTTGCTGTTAGCTTCAGTGCACACAGGTTTGATGGCCCATGAGCTTCTGGGGGATTCTGTCTCTGCTCCCCATCTTTCTGTAAAGACACTGGAACCAGAGATGTGTGATATGGCGTCTGGCTTTATGTGGGATCTGAACTCAAATCCTTGTGCTTTTTTTTTTTCATGCAAAGAATTTTACTCACTGAGCCATCTCCCCAGCTTCAGGTTCCAACACTTATTAAAAAAGTAACCATTTTGTTTGTTTTCCCATTAAAATTAGGTCACATCTTACCTATTTAAAAGGGGGGAAATGACATCCCTTTTTAATGACCCTCACTATGAGCTGCTGGTAGAAGAATTAACCATCAATTTGAGTGTTACACATAAAACAGCAATAAATATGATATTCATAATCCAAAATGAGCCTCATCAACCATTTCCAAAGAGCACCCCGTTTGTTTAATAGCCTTGCGTTAATACATTGCTGCGAAGATAATGGCTCCAGACTGCTTCGCTAATGAGCGGCTCGCCACTGGGTAGATATTCAGCTTGGAGTCATAAGCCTATTGAGAAGGTGAGAAAATGTAGGGTTTCTCCTTGAGAGCTGGAAATAAAAGTATAAATAAGTCCGAAACCTCCGTCAGAAGGGGTGGGGGATTGCTTGCAAATTCAAACTGTACACGTCTTCCTGGTTTTTCTCTAAGCCTGAGATTTGTAGGTGAGAAGGTTGAATGTGGACACCTCTTCCCCGGAGGGAGACTTGCGAGCAGAGGGCAGCTGACAGCTCTGCTTTGAGATGCTCTGGGTACCTGTCTGGTCCCAGTGGTCCATGGCAGTTTGTTAAACGTTCTGTATATGTACTGCGGAACACACCAATAGCAATGCTTCCCCCCAACACATCCTGGTCTATCTTTTATAAGGTAAGGAATCTTTGGGGATGTGGCCAATGACAGAGTCTGGCTTTGTCTTCCATAATTAGGAAGGCTCCTTAAAGCTGAATGGCAAGTGGGGCAGCATTCCTCCGGGATGATATGGTCTTCTCTGAGTCCTCTCTCAGTCTCTTCTCCATATCTCCATGGCTCCAGCAGAATTCCCCATGCATTGGTTCTGGAATGGAAACAACAATTAGCCATGACCTAATGCGCATACCCTTTGTCTCACAGGTTCAGATCATGGAAGGATGAGTTTGCTACACCTTATTCTAACTTTATTTTTGATGATACAGTAATTTTGGAGGAAGAAAATGAGTGGATTTGCAAGAGAAAAATGCAACCTATCAGCAAGCACAGATGCTGAACAGCAATATTAGGGAAACAGTTAACAGTGCGCACGTGTGTGTGTGTGTGTGTGTGTGTGTGTGTGTGTGTATGTGTGTGTGTGCCCACCCACATACGCACGTGTGGAAGTCAGATATATTGAATATATTCAACCACTCTTTACCTTATTTTTTGAAACAGGGTCTTTCACTAAACTTCAAGCTCAAAGTTTTGTCTGGACTAGTTGGCCAGCAAGGTCACGGAACCTACCTGCCACCACCTCCCCAGGCCTGGAATTATGAGTACATGCTACCATTCCTGCCTTTTAAAAAGGGATCTGCAGATCCAGACTCAGGTTCTCCAGGTCTTTAAGCTGTACAACAAGCACTTTGCCCATATCCCTAGCTTCCAAGCTCTCAGAAAGCCTTTCCACTGTATGAGTTCTAGGTATGGAACTGAGGTTGTCAGGCTTGAAGTGTTTGCCTACTGAGCAATCTTGGTGGCCCCCACAGCACCTTCTTAATATAGATTCTGGCTCATATGCTTTGCCTCAAGCTTCCTTCCTCCTCTGTTTGCAGTGCCCCAGTGGATTCCCATCTAATGAGGATGAAGTCCAGACTTCCTGCTGGCCTGGAGAGCTGAAGGGGCTGGCTCCCTTGCATTGGTCACTTTCCCTCTCTCCACCTAAGTGAGCTTGTGCCTGTCAATCTCTGGCTCCCGTGTGTTCTACCAGCTTAGCTACTGGGGTTCTTTAAGTCTCATGTTCATTATACTACACTGATTCCCATCAACAGTGAAGACTGCATGCTGGCTATTACACTGATTATGACTGCATCCTGATGTATAGCACGCATCAGTAAGCCCCAGGAGGTGGAGTCCAGGGAGAAGAGAGTAGTCAGTGGGGACCCTCTCTCTCCTCTCCTTCTCCTTCTCCTTTCCTCTCTCTCCTTCCAAGTCTTAATGTAGTGAGCAGTTTTATTTATTTATTTATTTATTTATTTATTTATTTATTTATTTTTAATTTTTAATTTTTAAAAGTTGTCTATATTCTTTGTTTACATTCCAAATGATTTCCCCTTTCCTGGTTCTTCACTCCCCTTAAGTCCCATAAGTCCTCTTCTCTCTGCCCATTCCCCACTCACCCCCCACCCATTTCTCTATCCTGGTACTCCCCTACAATGCTGGATCAAGCCTTTCTAGGACCAGGGCCCTCTCCTTCCTTCTTCTTGGGAATCATTGTGTTAATTGTGTCTTGAGTATTCAGAGCTTCTGGGCTAATTAATATCCACTTATCAGTGACTGCATTCCATTGTATTCTTTTGTGATTGGGTTACCTCACTTAGGATGATATTTTCCAGTTCCAACCATTTGCCTAAGAATTTCATAAACTCATTGTTTTTAATTGCTGAGTAGTATTCCATTGTATAAATATACCACATTTTCTATATCCATTCCTCCATTGAGGGACATCTGGGTTCTTTCCAGCTTCTGGCTATTAGAAATAAGGCTGCTCTGAACATAGTGGAGCATGTGTCCTTATTGCATGCTAGGGAATCCTCTGGGTATATGCCCAGGAGTAGTATAGCAGGGTCCTCCGGAAGTGTTGTGCCCAGTTTTCTGAGGAAACCCCAGATTGATTTCCAGAGTGGTTGTACCAGCTTGCAATCCCACCAGCAGTGGACTAGTGATCCTCTTTCTCCACATCCTCACCAATACCTGCTGTCTCCTGAGTTTTTAATCTTAGCCATTCTGACTGATGTGAGGAGAAATCTCAGGGTTGTTTTGATTTTCATTTTCCTAATGACTAATGATGTTGAACATTGAGAATTCTTAAGGTGTTTTTCAGCCATGCGAAATTCTTCAGGTGAAAATTCTTTAGCTCTGTACCCCGTTTTTTTAAAATAGGATTATTTGTCTCTCTGGCGTCTAACTTCTTGAGTTCTTTGTATATATTGGATATTAACCCTCTGTCGGATGTAGGGCTGGTGAAGATCTTTTCCCAATTTGTTGGTTGCTGTTTTGTCCTTCTGACAGTGTCCTTTGCCTTACAGAAACTTTGTAATTTTATGAGGTCCCATTTGTCAATTCTTGATCTTAGAGCATAAGCTATTGGTGCTCTGTTCAGGAACTTTCTCCTTGTGCCCATGTCCTCAAGGGTCCTCCCCAGTTTCTTTTCTATTAGTTTCAGAATGTCTGGCTTTATGTGGAGGTCCTTGGTGCACTTGGAATTGAGCTTAGTACAAGGAGATAAGAATGGATCAATTCGCATTCTTCTGCATGCTGACTGACAATTGAACCAGCACCATTTGTTGAAAAGGCTATCTTTTCTTTCCCCACTGGATGTTTTCAGCGCCTTTGTTGAAGATCAAGTGACCGTAGGTGTGTGGGTTCATTGCTGGGTTCAATCCTATTCCATTGATCCACCTGCCTGTCACTGTACCAATACCATGCACTATTGCTCTGTGGTATTGCTTGAGGTCTGAGATACTGATTCCCCCAGAAGTTCTTTTACTGTTAAGAATAGTTTTAGCGGGACATCCCCGCGCCCTCTGGCCTAGCACTGAGGCTGCATTCTGCAACCAGCTCGCTGGCCCCGGGACCAGCGGTAGCAGCGGGCCTCTATATTGCAACCAGGACACAGCTGGAAAGGCCCAGCTCGCCTGCCCCTGGACCAGAAGTAGCGGAGGGCCTCCATACTGCTACCAGGACACAGCTGGAAAGGCCCAGGCTCTGTGGGACATCCCCGCACCCTCTGGCCTAGCACTGAGGCTACGTTCTGCAACCAGCTCGCTGGCCCCTGGACCAGCGGTAGCGGCGGGCCTCCATATTGCAACCAGGACACAGCTGGAAAGGCCCAGGTAAACACCCCTTCCAGGGCTACCCTCACGGCGTGGGGGGATCTGCTAGGGTCTCGGAGCCAAGCAGGCCGAGTTCCACCTAGGCTCTGTGGGACATCCCCGCGCCCTCTGGCCGAGCACTGAGGCTGTGTTCTGCAACCAGCTCGCCAGCCCCTGGACCAGCAATAGCGGCAGGCCTCCATATTGCAACCAGGACACAGCTGGAAAGACCCAGGTAGACACCCCTTCCAGGGCTTCTCTCACGGGGGATCTGCTAGGCTCTCGGAGCCAAGCAGGCCAAGTTCCTTGCAACCAGGACACAGCTGGAGAAGCCCAGGTAGACAGACTCCAACAGGGGCTACAATCGCATGGGTGGCAGCCAGCTTATGATCCCTTAAAGCAGCAGTCACACATATTCACCAGTAGAGAAACAACAGGTGAGCCCAGCCTCACAGGAGATTCAAACACCAGCCACTGACAACAAGGCCAACTAAAACCAGAAATAACCAGATGGCAAAAGGAAAACGAAGGAACGTTACTAACAAAAATCAAGGCAACATAACAGCATCTGAACCCAGTTCTCCAACAACAGGAATCCCTGGATACCCCAAAACACAAGAAAAACAAGACTTGGATATAAAATCACTGGTCAGGATGCTGGTAGCTGAACACATAGAAAAATCTCGTAAAGAAATAGAGGAGAAAATGGATCAAAAGTTAGAAGCCTTTACGAGGCAAATACAAAAATCACTTCAAGAAATTCAGGAGAAGATGGATCAAAGAGAAGAAGACAATAAGGAAGAAAGACAAAAGTCACTTAAAGAACTACAGAAGAACGTGGGCCAACAAGTAGAAGCTATGAAAGAGGAAGCATAAAAATCTATTAAAGAAATACATGAAACACAATCAAGCAAGCGAAAGATCTGAGCACATCCATCCAGATACTAAAAACAGAAGTAGAAACAACTAAGAAATCACAGAGGGAGACAACATTGGAGATAGAAAACCTTGGGAAGAAATCAGGGGCCATAGATGCAAGTATCAACAATAGAATACAAGAGATAGAAGACAGAATCTCAGAAGCCGAAGATACCATAGGAACCATTGATTCAACAGTCAAAGAAAATACTAAATGCGAAAAGGTGGTAACCCAAAACATCCAGGAAATCCAAGACACTATGAGAAGACCAAACCTAAGGATTATAGGTATAGACGAGAGTGAAGATTTACAAGTTAAAGGGCCAGCTAATATCTTCTATAAAATTATGGAAGAAAACTTCCCCAACCTAAAGAGAGAGATGCCCATGAATATACAAGAAGCATACAGAACCCCAAACAGACTGGATCAGAACAGAAATACATCCCGTCACATAATAATCAAAACTCCAAATGTACTAAACAAAGAAAGAATATTAAAGGCAGCAAGAGAAAAAGGCCAAGTAACTTATAAAGGAAGACCTATCAGAATAACACCAGACTTCTCACCTGAGACCATGAAAGCTAGAAGATCCTGGGCAGATATAATGCAAACTCTAAGAGAACACAAACTTCAGCCAAAACTACTTTACCCAGCAAAGCTCTCAATCGCCATAGATGGAGACATGAAGGTATTCCATGACAAAACCAAATTTGCATGATATCTTTCCACAAATCCAGCCCTACAAAGGATAATAGGGGGAAAACACCAAGACAAGGACGGAAACTACACCCGGGAAGAAGCAAAATAGAAACCTCCTCTTATCAAACCCAAAAGAAGGTAACCTCTCGAATATAAAAAAATAAATAAAATAAATAAATATAATTTCAAAAATGTCTGGAGGAAATAATTACTATTCCTTAATATCTCTTAACATCAATGGACTCAATTCCCCAATAAAAAGACATAGATTAACAGACTGGATACGGAAACAGGACCCTACATTTTGCTGCATACAGGAAACACATCTCAGTGTTAAAGACAAACACTGCCTTAGAGTAAAAGGTTGGAAGACAATTTTACAAGCAAATGGTCTCAGGAAACAAGCTGGAGTAGCCATTCTAATATCAGATAAAATTGACTTCCAACCTAAAATCATCAAAAGAGACTCAGAAGGTCACTTCTTGCTGGCCAAAGGGAAAATCCACCAAGAAGAGCTCTCAATACTGAACATCTATGCTCCAAATGCAAGGGCACCCTCATTCGTAAAAGAAACCTTACTAAAGCTTAAAGCACACATTACACCTAACACAATAATTGTGGGTGACTTCAACACTCCACTCTCCTCAATGGACTGATCAGGAAAGCAGAAACTAAACAGGGACACAGTGAAACTAATTGAAACTCTGGACCAATTGGATTTAACAGATACATACATATATATATATATATATATATATATATATATATATATATAACATTTCATCCTAAAGCTAAAGAATATACCTTTTTCTCAGCTCCACATGGTACCTTCTCCAAAATAGACCATATAATTGGTCACAAGACAGATGTCAACAAATACAAGAAGATCGAGCTAATCCCATGCCTCCTATCAGATCACCATGGAGTAAGAGTGGTCTTCAATAACAACAAAAACAACAGAAAGCCCACATACACAAGGAAACTGAACAATACTCTACTCAATGACACCTTGGTCAAGGAAGAAATAAAAAAAGAAATCAAAGACTTTTTAGAATTCAATGAAAATGAAGGTACAACCTACCCAAATCTATGGGACACAATGAAAGCAGTGCTAAGAGGAAAACTCATAGCTCTAAGTGCATCCAAAAAGAAACTGGAGAGAGCATACACTAGCAGCTTAACGGCACACCTTAAAGCCCTGGAAGAAAAACAAGTTAATTCACCCAGGAGGAGTAGAAGACAAGAAATCATCAAACTCAGGGCTGAAATCAATCAAATAGAAACAAAGGCAACCATACAAAGAATCAACAAGACCAGGAGCTGGTTCTTTGAGAAAATCAACAAGATAGATAAACCCTTAGCCAGACTAACCAAAGGACACAGAGACAGAATCCAAATTAACAAAATTAGAAATGAAAAGGGGGACATAACAACAGAAACTGAGGAAATTCAAAAGATCATCAGATCCTACTACAGAGATCTATACTCAAAACAACTGGAGAATCTGGAGGAAATGGACAATTTCCTAGACAGATATCAAATACCAAAATTAAATCAGCATCAAGTAGATCAGCTAAACAGTCCCATAACCCCTAAAGAAATAGAATGGATTATAGAAAGCCCAACCAAAAAAAGTACGGGACCAGATGGTTTTAGTGCAGAATTCTACCAGACCTTCAAAGAAGACTTAACACCAATACTCTTCAAACTATTCCACAAAATAGAGACAGAAGGGACACTGCCCAACTCATTCTTCGAAGCCACAATTACGCTAATACCTAAACCAGAAAAAGATCCAACAAAGAAAGAAATCCTCAGGCCAATTTCTCTTATGAATATAGATGCAAAAATACTAAATAAAATTCTTGCTAACCGAATCCAAGAGTACATCAAAACGATCATCCACCATGATCAAGTAGGCTTCATCCCAGGGATGCAGGGATGGTTCAATATAAGGAAATCCATCAATGTAATCCACTACATAAACAAACTGAAAGAAAAAAACCACATGGTCATCTCATTAAATGCTGAAAAAGCATTCGACAAAATTCAGCATCCTTTCATGCTAAAAGTCTTGGAAAGAGCAGGAATTCAAGGCCCATACCTAAACATGGTAAAAGCAATCTACAGCAAACCAGTAGCCAACATCAAAATAAATGGAGAGAAACTTGAAGCATTCCCACTAAAATCAGGGACTAGACAAGGCTGCCCTCTCTCTCCATATCTTTTCAATATAGTACTTGAAGTTCTAGCAAGAGCAATTAGACAACATAAGGAAGTCAAAGGGATACAAATTTGAAAGGAAGAAGTGAAACTATCATTATTTGCAGACAATATGATTGTTTACCTAAGCGATCCAAAAAACTCCACCAGAGAACTTCTACAGCTGATAAACAACTTCAGCAAAGTGGCAGGTTATAAAATTAACTCAAGCAAGTCAGTGGCCTTCTTGTACTCAAAGGACACGCAGGCTGAGAAAGAAATTAGGGAAATAACACCCTTCACAATAGCCACAAACAACATAAAGTACCTTGGCGTAACTCTAACCATACAAGCGAAAGATCTGTACAACAGGAACTTCAAGTCCTTGAAGAAAGAAATCGAAGAAGACCTCAGAAGATGGAAAAATATTTCTTGCTCCTGGATTGGCAGGATCAATATAGTAAAAATGGCCATCTTGCCAAAAGCAATATACAGATTCAATGCAATGCCCATCAAAATCCCAACTCAATTCTTCATAGATCTAGAAAGAGCAATTCTCAAATTCATCTGGAGCAACAAAAAACCCAGGATAGCTAAAACTATTCTCAACAATAAAAGGACTTCTGGGGGAATAAATATCCCTGACCTCAAGCAGTACTACAGAGCAATTGTGTTAAAAACTGCATGGTATTGGTATAGCAACAGGCAAACAGATCAATGGAACAGGATTGAAGACCCAGAAATTAACCCACAGACTTATGGTCACTTGATCTTTGATAAAGGAGCCACAACCATCCGGTGGAATAAAGATAGCCTTTTCAACAAATGGTGCTGGTTCAACTGGAGGTCAACATGCAGAAGAATGCGAATTGACCCACTCTTATCTCTTTGCACTAAGATCAACTCCAAGTGGATCAAGGACCTCCACATAAAACCAGACACACTGAAACTATTAGAAAAGAAACTTGGGAAGACCCTGGAGGACTTGGGCACAGGGGAACAGTTCCTAAACAGAACACCAATAACTTATGCACTAAGATCAAGAATCGACAAATGGGACCTCATAAAATTACAAAGTTTCTGCAAAGCAAAGGACACTGTCAGAAGGACAAAATGGCAACCAACAAAGTGGGAGAAGATCTTCACCAACCCCACATCCGACAGAGGGCTAATATCCAATATATACAAAGAACTCAAGAAGTTAGACCGCAAAGAACCAAATAACCCTATCAAAAAATGGGGCACAGACCTAAACAAAGAATTTTCACCAGAAGAAATTCAGATGGCCGAGAAACACCTTAAAAGATGTTCAACATCATTAGTCATCAGGGAAATGCAAATCAAAACAACCCTGAGATTCCACCTCACACCAGTCAGAATGGCTAAGATTAAAGACTCAAGAGACTACAGGTGCTGGCGAGGATGTGGAGAAAGAGGAACACTCCTCCACTGTTGGTGGGATTGCAAAATGGTAAAACCGCTCTGGAAATCAGTTTGGCACTTCCTCAGAAAATTGGGCATGTCACTTCCAGAGGACCCTGGCATACCACTCCTGGGCATATACCCAGAGGATTCCCCTACATGCAATAAAGACACATGCTCCACTATGTTTATAGCAGCCTTGTTTATAATAGCCAGAAATTGGAAGGAGCCCAAATATCCCTCAAAGGAGGAATGGATACAGAAAATGTGGTATATTTATACAATGGAATACTACTCAGCAATTAAAAATAATGAATTCATGCAATTTGTAGGTAAATGGTTAGACCTGGAAAATATCATCCTGAGTGAATTAACCCAATCACAAAAGAATGCACATGAAATGCAATCACTGATAAGTGGATATTAATGAGCCCAGAAGCCCTAAATACTCAAGACACAAATAGCAAGTCAAATGATTCCCAAGAAGAAGAAAGGAGAGGACCCTGGGCCTGTAAAGATTGCATCCAGTTTAGTAAAGAAACCGAGGGGGGAGGGGGAATGATTGGGGAATAGTTGAGGGGGAGAGGAACTATGGGAACTATGGTGGGTGGGAACTTGGAAAGGGGAAAGCCTTTGGAATGTAAACATAGAATATAGAAAAAAAAAAGAATAGTTTTAGCGGCCGGGTGGTGGTTGTGCACGCCTGTAATCCAGCACTTGGGAGGCAGAGGCAGGCGGATTTCTGAGTTCGAGGCCAGCCTGATCTACAGAGTGAGTTCCAGGACAGCCAGGGCTACACAGAGAAACCCTGTCTCAAAAAAACAAAAACAAAACAAACAAACAAACAAACAAAACCAAAGAATAGTTTTAGCTATCCTGGGTTCTTTGTTATTCCAGATGAATTTGAGAATTGTTCTTTCTAACTCTATGAAGAACTGAGTGGGGATTTTGATGGGGATTGCATTGAATCTGTATATTGCTTTTGGCAAGATGGCCATTTTAACTATATTAATCCTGCCAATCAATGAGCATGGAAGATTTTTCCATTTTTTGAGATCTTCTTCAGTTTCCTTCTTCAGAGACCTGACGTTCTTGTCATATAGACCTTTCACTGGTTTGGTTAGAGTCACACCAAGATACTTTATATTGTTTGTGGCTATTGTGAAGGGTGTCATTTCTCTAATTTCTTTTTCATCCTTTGAGTATAGGAAGGCTACTGATTTGCTTGAGTTGATTTTATAACCAGCCACCTTGTTGAAGTTGTTTATCAGCTGTAGGAGTTCTCTGGTGGAGGTTTTTGGGCAACATAAATATACTATCATATCATCTGCAAATAGTTTGACTTTTTTCCTTTCCAATTTGTATTCTTTTACCTCCTTATGTTGTCTAATTGCTCTAGCTAAAACTTCAAGTACTAAATCAAGAACATATGGAGAGAGGGGGCAGCCTTGTCTAGCCCCTGATTTTAGTGGGATTGCTTCAAGCTTCTCTCCATTTAGTTTGATGTTGGCTACTGGTTTGCTGTATATTGCTTTTACTAAGTTTAGGTATGGGCCTTGAATTCCTGGTCTTTCTTAGACTTTTAGCATGAAAGGATGCTGAATTTTGTTAAAAGCTTTTTCAACATCTAATGAAATGACCATGTGGTTTTTTCTTTGAGTTTGTTTATGTAGTGGATTGCATTGATGGATTTCCATGTATTGAACCATCCCTACATCCCTGGGATGAAGCCTACTTGATCATGGTGAATACGAAAATTTATGGGACACAATGAAAGCAGTGCTAAGAGAAAAATTCACAGCCCTGAGTGCCTTCAAAATGAAACTGGAGAGAGCATACACTAGCAGCTTAATGGCATATCTTAATGCCCTGGAACAAAAAGAAGCTAATTCACCCAGGAGGAGTAGAAGACAGGTAATCATCAAACTCAGGGATGAAATCAATAAAGTAGAAACAAAGGGAACCATACAAAGAATCAACAAAACCATGACCTGGTTATTTGAGAAAATCAACAAGATCGATAAACCCTTAGTCAGACTAATCAGAGGGCACAGAAACAGTATCCAAATTAACAAAATTAGAAATGAAAAAGGAGATATAACAACAGAAACTGAGGAAATTAAAAAAATCACCAGATTCTACTACAAAAGCCTATACTCAACAAAACTTGAGAATCTGGAGGAAATGGACAATTTCCTAGACAGATACCAAATACAAAAATTAAATCAGGATCAAATAGATCATCTAAACAGTCCCATAACCCCTAAAGAAATAGAAGTAGTCATTGAAAGTCTTCTAACCAAAAAAAAAAAAAAAAAAAAAAAAAAAAGGACAGGACCAGATGGTTTTAGCACAGAATTCTGTCAGACCTTCAAAGATCTAACACCAATACTCTTGAAACTATTCCACAAAATAGAAACAGAAGGAATATTACCCAACTCATACTATGAAGCCACAATTACGCTAATACCAAAACCACACAAAGATCCAACAAAGAAAGAGAACTTCAGACCAATTTTCCTAATGAATATAGATGCAAAAAATTCTTGCAGTGAGCAGTTTTGCTTCATTCCAACACTCTTGACATTGACTCTGGGATTCACTCAGTTCCTTAAAAGCAATAGAGCCAGGGATCAATGCCTCTAAAACTAAGAATAAATGTAAATCTCTTTTTCTGTAATCTGATTTCCTCAGGCTTTTTGACAGGAACCTAGTTGACATTTTCCTAGGGCTCCTTGTGAAACCCTTCAGGAAGCTTAATCTTTTTCACTATTTTCTCCTAAGCTCATTATAGTTCCTGGAGTCCACAGACACACTGACATAAAACCCACATGGAATGAGCAGTATGGGGCTCTGGTCATTTCTGTAATATCTAGGGGGATTTCATGCAAACAGCTATTTCATGATTGGAGCTAGTCTCTTTTGTTAAGTCCTTGGAGTCTTCTTAATTTTAATTTCTGCTGTTTATGCTGGTGTGTGTGTGTGTGTGTGTGTGTGTGTCTATACTGTTGATAATTGTTTAATTTTACAGGGTGAGAAATTAGACCATCAAGTTCATCTTCATGTATCACTGTTATTTATTTTGGGCTGTGTGTGCTACCAAGGATAAATCAAGTAAAACTTAACAGTTACTGTCACTGGGGTAGTTACGAGTCTTAGACTTTTATCTCAAGCATGACTAGCTTGTCCTTGGAGAAGAAGAAAACTATAACAAGATAGGTTGATGATGTCATTGGGTTTTGGAAAGTGTACTTTTTTTTTTTTCTTAGAGCTGGCTTCTCCAACTTTAATTTTCAACTAACACCCCCATGCTGAGCTGCAGGCTCTTTACAAGCACAATGGTGCGAACACAATTGCAGTGACTAATCTGCTCATGTGTTGGTCCAGCTCAGTTCTCATTGTGTCACCATCTACTGAGGGTGGTGTTGCTCTGTGGGCTCTCCTTTCTGAAGACAGCTCCCACGGGACTTTTGTTGGCAGTTCATCCATCAGGATCATTAGTCTAGTGAAGGTTAAAACTGGATGTGGCTTAGGTAATTTTTCTTCACATTGGCTGTCTTGTCTCAGACCCACCTAAAGGAGAGATTGCTGTGAGTTCATTCACATGTTTTGTTGGGTTGGAGGCCAGTGTAGGAAGGTGCCATTAAAGGAGCTCATTAAGCACAAACCTCAAAGAGTATGAAGTGCCAAATACTAGATGGCAAGGGGAGGTAGTTGGACAGTGGAAGATGAGAAGTCAAATCTCTTGAACTAAGTGATGCATGATGGGATGTCGCCAATGCCTTGATTACCTTCTCTTTTGTATAAGGAAGACACAGACTCAATAAACTTTAGAGTACAGTTTGGTCATGAAAACTCTCCTGTGTAGGAGCTGGAAGGTGAATACAAATGCAACACACAATAAGCAATCTCTGATAAAACATTTATAATTACTGTAGTGATTTGAATAAAAATGCCTCCCTCGTAGTCTCACAGGGAGTAGAGTGGCACTATTAGAAGATGTGGCCTTGTTAGAGGAAGTGTGGCTTTGTTGGAGGAAGTGTGTCACTAAAAGGTGGGTTTTGAGGTCTCAGAAGCTTAAGCCTGGCCAATGAGTGACTGTCACTTCCTGCTACCTGTGGATCCAGAAGTAGAACTCTCAGCCACCTCTACAGCACCATGTCTGCTTGCATGTTTCCATGTTTCTCACCATGATGATAATGAACTAAACCTTTGAACTATAGGCCAGCCCCAATGAAATGTTTTGCTTTATAAACATTCCTGTGGTCCAGTGAGATGGTATTTTTGTTGTTTTTTATTTTATTTATTTTTATTTTTTGTTTTCCTTTGTGGGAAAGGTCACAAGGTGAAGAGTTCTGTCTCTTTGCACCAAGAAAACCCTATCTAAAGCAAACTGAATAAAGATTGCTTTAAAAAGTATTTCAAGGTTCCACAGCCATAATGCAGAATGTGTTAACTGTGCTACACACTCACATGTGGTTTGTGTATGCTCCCATAATATAACTTTTTTCTTTTGTTCATTTTGTATTTATATATCTCTTAAGTAATACTACAAAAAAGAGGAATTCTGAAAAATACTTTTAGTAAGAGCAGAAAAAGTGCATGTATTTTTACCTTTTAGTAGACATACACTTTGTTGCAACATCTCACCTCTAGGTATGATGAACATGTATGAATAAATGTTCAAGGATGTATGCCAATAAAGCTTTATTTATAAAAACAGAAGGTGAATAGCATTGTACCCAAAGAAACATCATTTACACATCTCTAACTTTTTTAGAAACTATAGACAACTTTTAAAATAAAAATTCAACATGCTCATTTTACTGAACTTCTAAAGAACATCTTTTATTCAAGCTTTATATGTTTTAAAGATTATCTTAATGATCAAGAATCTTTCATGTATTTGTCCTACATAACATGATAATTTGAAACACTCATTCATTTGTGGAATGGCTAAATTGAGCTATATGTCATATGTTCATGCTTACAAAGTGCTTTCAAGAGCACAACACATTATTCTTTAACTCTGCTCACCAAGGCATACAACAAATCTCTGAGAGACACAGCTCTTACCTAAGTGAGGCTCTGAGTGACCCACCAAAAATATCTCTAAGACACACAGTTCTTATCAAAGTGAGGTTGTGCCAACCCATGGACAGTTTGCAGCCTGTGCAAACTGATTTTCTACATACTGTCTCTCTGAGTCAACCCTTCAACCTCTGTACTGGCTGGTTTTGTGTCAACATGACCCAAGCTGGAGTTATCACAGTGAAAGGAGCTTCAAGTGAGAAAATGCCTCCATGAGATTCAATCTTATAAGGGCATTTTCTCAATTAGTGATCAAGGGGGAGGGCCTATTGTGGGTGGTGCCATCCCTGGGCTGGTAATCTTGGGTTCCATAAGAGAGCAAGCTGAGCAAACCATGAGAAGCAAGCCAGTAAGTAAGTAACATCCCTCCATGGCCTCGGTATCACCTCCTGCTTCCTGACCTGCTTGAGTTCCAGTCCTGACTTCCTTTGGTGGTGAATGGCAGTGTGGAGGTGCAAGCTGAATAAACCCTTTACTCCACAACTTGCTTCTTGGTCATGATATTTGCATACAAATAGAAACCCTGACTGAGACAACCTCCTTCATTTTGTTGTTGGCAATCTCTTTTCCTCCTATTCTCTGTATTGTGAATGAAATGCACATCTCATGATGACCTTTGAATTCTGTGCTCAGGAACTCTTGAGAATAATTGCCAGTGGTAGAATCATCTACCATCCTTTAGCAAATCAGCACCTTTGAAGAACACACTGTCTCAAGGGGCTTATGGTCAGGAATGTGAAGTTGCATAGCAGAGCAGCGGCTGGAGCAGCAGTTCTGAGTATGTTTGGTGGTTTACAGGGTTCAGAAGATAAGGGATGTAGCACTGGGGCCGTTTTGCCTTCCCAAAGCATAGCTTGCATTGTGATGGTTAGTGAGGGAGGGGCATCCTTGTTACTGCATTTTATAAGTGATATTCCAGTATGATTAGCACATGAGGTCATAAGAAGGAAGCCTGAGATGTAGCCTAACTACCAGAGGAAGGACATAACATTGCTTTTGGGAGACTTTTAGAAGTGGCATGCTAGAAGAATCAATTGTTCAAGGCAGAGTAAGTAGAGGTAGTAGTGGGTCTGGATATGTAAGGGTGGGGCTAGGTATGTATTGGGTAATGATCTGTAGTTCAGATTTATGGAACTTGGAAACCTAGAAGTATCACAGGAACCATCCCTCACTTAATCATCTACCTAACAAAATGTGTTTCTATTTGTAAACAATAGTCAAAATGCGCAAATTAACAAAACTATGCCTCTATAATAAGTCACTTGGTCAAATCCTTCCCTGCAAAGGGCCATACAGGGGCTGTGGATACAGCTGTGTCAGGAAAATGCTTACCTTGTAAGCATGAGCACCTGAGTTAGATGCCAGAACTGACACACGAACCAGGGCTCTCTGATACATATTTATGATATAATCCTAGCTCTATGAAGGCAGACAGAAGGATTCTTGAGACTTCCTGGCCAGCTGATAGAGCCTAATCTATGGGTAACAGATCCTGTGGGAGAATTCATCTCAATGAAGAAAGTGGATAGTTCCTGGGAAAGGACACCTAAGGTTGACCACTAACCTCTAAACACTTGTGCACACACATTTATGTGCACATGTACATACAGGAGCATGTATACATGTTCTAACATACAGATACAAATACACATATATAAAAGAAAGAAAAACAGTCTCGTTTGCATAGAGTTGATGACTCTTCTGGAGGTTTTGTGTGATGCCTTGCTGTGGAACCATTTACAGCAGGAAGGGCAGGTCACATCTGTCTTACAAACATCCTTACCCTACCTTAGCACTATTGATGTAACAGAATCAAGGAATCCTTTCCCATTTCTCTCATATAGCAGCACACAAGGTCATTGCTTTATACTACTGGGCCAAGGTCGGAAAAGGAATTCTACAGAAGCCTTGCAGTCAGATTGTGAATTAAAGCTAGCCTCATACAGTTGAAGACATGCTGGCATTGTCTTATCTTCTATTTATGAAGTCTGTTAGCATGGGATGTTGAAATACAACATCGAAGAAATCTTGTAATTGGTCTACCTCAGAAACCCTCAGACTTAATCCTTTAGGAAGGAGGTAAAGTATCTTGGTGCTAGCATTGACATTTTGTTTGTTGTCCAGGTCCATGCGAATCTTGAACTTTCTCTTGTGTGCATTTGATTGAGTGCAAAGTTCCCATTTAATTTGCGATTTTGCAAACACTAGCTCATTGTTAGTAGAAGTCCTCATTTAGGTAATTATTGTGTGCTAATGAGGAAACAGTACTTTTTTTTATGAGGCCTAGAAGAAATGTGTTTCCATAGATAGTGTAAGGCTCCCATTAAATCATTCAGCACCAGAAAAGTTAACTGTTCATAGTGGGTTTGACAGCCTTGCAGAGTCAGCCAGGATGGCACTTCTGGCTTCCACATAGACCTTCAAAGGCCACAAAGACACCTTCAAAGTCTATGTTAACCCTACGGCAGCATTTCTAAAATGACCAAGGATCCACAAGGTGGACACAAAGGATCTTCTCTGTGGGATGGCAGATCAAGTTGTGGGTATCTTCTGTCACACATGATGTTGAGTCTCTATTAGGATAGACTATTAGGGTGACATGCGTAGATACTTCAGTGTTTCGTGACAGGGCCTTTTGACTTGGAAAAGTGGATGAAAAACCTGATGCCAACTTGAGACAAAAAAATTAGACCCAGAGAGCACAGGCCAGGAGATTGAGCTCATGTCCCCACCCAGAGGATCTAAGCACACTCCTCCTAATGTTCTAGACATGTTTAGCTCAAGGGGCACTGCCACACTCTCTTCAAAAATTTTCTGGTCTGTCTAGACACTGGACCCTGGTCCTTGTTCTTAGTAGTCCTTTCTTTTATGTCTGTTTTTCCAGGTCTTGTGAGCACACACCTCCCAGTCTGTTCTTCCACAGCTTAATATTTAATGATGAACATATCTTTTTTGGTAGACTTCTAGAATGAGGAATTGTGTCTTGTTTACATCTCATGTGTCGAACCTCAAACACAGCAGAAACCATCTATTGATGAGTCCTGAATGTATCCACTCAGTTGAAGGCTATATTACAGTGTTTTTAATATCAGTGGTGGTGGTACTGGATAGTAGTGAACAACTGTGAGAGTCCCATTAAAGAGAGCCTCACAGAAGAGGCTGGCATCTTGTCTGCAAGGCAGGCAACACTGTTATTCTTCAATGGTTGTGTGATCAAGCACTGAAGTTTGAGATGCTGAAGTCCTGCTTATTCTGATCTCATCTTGAAACAGACTCAAGGCACATCTGAGCGCTCATCCATCTCACTCCTCTGACTTCCCTTGTTTTTAATTTTATGGTTTGTCTTTACTGTGCCTCTCCTCTCTCTGTCCTTTTCTTATGGTCCTAGAGTGAACACACTGAGCTCCATCAGAAGCTGTGAGCAGAAGGCTGGGTTGAAGTTTGTAGTGAGTCCTTCGGATGTGAGTGAATTCCTGGCATACCTCACTATCCATGTCACTTTTGTTCATTATTTTACAGGCAGCACCTGACTCTGGCCTGTGCTTCATGTGTAGTGAAAGATTCTGTGGGTCAGTGTCTCCTCTCAGAGCTGTGCTAGGGCAGTGCCACAGAGCTGTGTTTGTCCACAGTACTATGTAGAAGGAGCAGTGTGGCCACCTCTGAATAAATTCCTCGGCTGCACAGCTGCAAGGGCATCTCCTGCAGAAGGATCTAATTGAGGACTACCTGAGAGACCAAGGATTGTGGATGCAGACAAGGCCAGTCAATCAGGAACTGCTGTTTAGAAAAGATGTCCCCTTGGGACCAATGGGGCGTGGGTGGAGGGTATTAAAGGAGTTTGCAGCAGCGTTCAAAAGCTGCAACATTTCTCACCTACTCCCAGAGCCTGTGCTTTGTGGCCACCTCACATCCAACCTCTAAGCACAAGTAGGGCTGGGCATAGGTCCAGGGCACAGGCAACATGACTAAGTGGGGGCAAGCCACACAAGTGGTTAGGAATGACAGGGACTGTGCTTGTCACTCACACCTGTAATCTTTAAGAGCCTGAAGAAGAAAGATTATTTAAGTCCAACCCAACCTACTTTGTGAATTCTAGGGAAGCCTGAACTACACAGAAAGAGAGCAACAACTAAACAAAACAAATGAAAACTAATAGGAGAGAAGAAATAGAGGGAGTGGAGAATAGAAGAGAAAGAATACCTAACAAATGAAGCTGAAAGGGAAGGGAAGAAGGAATGAATAGAGGTAGAGGAGGACTAAGAGGAAGTGAAGGGGAGGGGAAAGGTGTATAGGAAAATGGAAGAAAAGGGAAAGATATGAAAAAGGAAGAAGAGGAGAGGAAGGAAGAAAAGAAATGAAGGAAGGAGAGAAGGAAGGAAAGAAGAAGGAAGGAGAGAAGAAGAAGAAAGGAAGGAAGAAAGGAAAGAGAGCAGTAGATTTAGGGTCATAGTTCCACCTGGCAACTCTACCGCCTGATGGACAAGTCACTCGCTCTCTGAGGCCAGGTGTACTAACCTGGGGCTCTGATGGCCTTGAGAAGGGGCAGCTGTGGGTACTTAGATCAGAGAAGTGAATTCCAGAAAGCTATGCCGCTAAAGGCTTTTGCAGCTACTCAATTGATGTGCAGCTTTGGCTGAAAGAAGACTGCAGCTAGCCCCATCCTTGCTCACTTGGGTGACTATGATGACTGGACCAGGAGCGCCTTCACAGATACAGGAAGCTTTGGTCTCTCTGGTTCCCCAGTCATGCTCTGCAGCATTACATAGTGTTTCACTTTGAATTTACCCATTTCTGAGGAAATAAAAGCTTGGAGTCAGGTGCAGGCACAGCTTTAGGAAGGCTCCATGGTGAACTCAGGTGCTAGGGACACCGAGTCCTTATGATGAGGAGGCAGCCTTTTTCCTGGCAGCAGAGCCTGTGGGGTCAGAAAGGCTGAGTCCCTGTGGATCCCACTGCTCCACAGAGAGCAGCTGAACCTGTGGGCTGCATTGAGCCCTATTTAAAGGCAGGACCACACGTGTGGTAATTCAGTTACATAAAAATGCCCTAGGCTCATTTTCAGAAGGATTTAATGTGCCTTTATCTTATATTAGGCATATACTCATTGTCTCTGAGAACATTGGAATCCATTTTAACTATAATGCATTTAAGTACTAATATTTAAAAGATGAATTTCCTATCCAATTTAACATAAAAATAATAAAAAAAAGTTTTCTGTCATACTGTAAAACAGAGCATCACCTGTGACCTCCTGGTAGCAAAGAGACAATTATTGAGCTTGATAATTTCATCAAGATAAGCACATCAGAAAGGAGAGGGTACAGATTTTATACTTATAGGGAAACGTCTTTTGCTAAAAGAAACAGCCCCACCCCAGAAGTGTTGCAGGTGGGGCTGCTGCGTCACCTGTGCATCAGTATGTGACAGAGGGGAGAGAGGATAGGTCTCTGCTTAGTGTTCTGACCTATGAACATGATTAGTAGCCTAACATTTCCTGAAAAAACAAGCCTGAGGAGACCACAGGTCCAGTACCAGGCAGGCCCAGACAGGCTCCCAGGATGGGGAGTAAGATGGAGACTAGAAGAACCCCACCTGGGACTGTGAGCCCTGAGAGTGAGCCCAAGACAGACAACCCTTGCAAAGGGCAACTTGGGCAGTTTGGGTCAAGAGTGAACCCAAAATGACCACCAGACTAATGACATGGGACCTAGACAGAGCTAGCTTGAGATGACCACCAGTCTAATGCGATACAGGTATAGGGGACAGACCATGCCCAATATGACCCCTGCGTGGCATCATACTACTCCTGAGATTACCCCAGACACTCAGAGACCCTGGGTGCCACTAAGAGGAGCAAGTGAGTTGTGGAAAAATGGAAGAAAAAGAGAAACAGTAGGATGTGGGTACAATAAAGAGGCAGAACTGGAGTTTATGAAGGGGCTGGTACTACAGATCCCATATTACAGGCTCTCCATGACACAGGGCAACAGCAGGATATCAGAGGAGAGTCACAGTGAAATTCCAGTATTGACAGAATAGCAGAAACCAGAAGCTTTTGTACCAGATCAAGTAATCATTGCAATAAGCATTTGCAAGCAATGAAGTATAGACCAAAGGGTATGCTGGAAGACACATTTTTGACACACTACACCTTCCACAATGAGATTTTATTTTCTCTGTTGGGGGGAGATTGCAAAGTTGGAAGATGGATAGGAGGGGGAAGGAATGTGACTGGGATTGGGGTACATGATTTGAAATTTACAAAGAACCAACAAAAACATGTAAATAAGTAAGTTAATGAATAAGTTGTTTATTATAAATTTGTAATAAATTAAAAGGAGTTATAAAAGAAAAACAAACTTTCTCACCTTAGTGTGTGTGTGTGTGTATGTGTGTGTGTGTGTGTGTGTGTGTGTGTGTGTGGTGTCTATTTGTGTAGGCCAGAGAACAAAGTCCCTGTCACTCTTTAAGCACTGTCTACCTTTGTGACAGGGTCTTTCACTGCCTTGGAGTTCTCCCAGTATGCTAGACTGTCTGTCCTGGAAATGTCGGGCACTTCCAGCCTCTCTGCCTCCCCAGAGCTAGGATTCCAAGTGAATACCACACACTGCGCTCTCTATCTGGGTGTTATGGAAGCATAAGAACCAAGGTCCTTGCTTTACAGTCTGAGCTATCTCCTGAGGGTTCCTTTCCACCGCTTTCTATTTTCATGCATCAGATGCTAACCTCTGCCTCCCATACACACACAAGCACATACACCCCCCACACACTTACCACTGCCCTTCCAAAGGAAGTGGGTCACTTTAGCTATTGTGGGGCAATTGTTAAATGAAGACGAGAGACTTCTTAAGCAGCCATGCTGAGACATTTCTTGTTCAGTAACCGCTGACCAGGGTTTCTTTTATGACAGTTTCATTTCTCATTCCAACCTCAGTGCCTCACTAACTGCAGGTGAGGATTTCAGCTCCTCCCTCTGGAGAAAAGCTGCCACGATATTCTCTAACTTTTAACTTCAGGCAATTATCTTCTTTTCTCTGCAAAAGCTGAGGGGACGAAGCTCATGGCAGACAACAGCTCATGGAGCTGTCTACTATATGTCCCACAGAGCCTATTGTCTTGGTTCCCAGTTATAGTTTAGCTCCTGGAGTTGAACAGAACAAACGACCCTACTCCCATCTAACTATGCAATTAGACTAGTAGCCTACTCAATTCTGAGCCAAGAATCTCCCTTTTCTTAATGTGAATAATAATAATAATAATAATAATAATAATAATAACAACACCGTCTGTCTGGAGTGATAGCCTAGCATCAAAGTGTTAAGCTTGCAGCATGAGGACAGTGTTGAATCCCCAAGCACTCCATAGTGTGTACAAGTAATTCCAGAGCTGGGGAGAAAAAGCTTCACGATCCCCCAAACTTACTGGCCAGTCAACGTAGCCTTCTTGACAAGTTACAAGTACAGTTAGAGATCTTGTCTCAAAAAACAAGGTAGAAGTCACCTGAAAAATAACTGCTTGTGGTTTCCATTTGCATATGCACATACACATTCACCAGCACAAGTACACAGTTTTTGTGTGTGTGTTTGTGTTTGTGTGTGTGTGTATGCATGCGCGCTGGAATATGAATGCTGGAACTGCAATGGCCAGAAAGGGGTGACAAGTCTTCCAGAAGCATAGTGCATGCCCTGGTGAGTCACCCAATGTGGATGCTGGGAACCAAACCCTGATCCTTTGAAATTTCAATATAGTCTCTCAACCACAGAGGCATCTCTCCAGACCCTCTACTGCATAGTTTTAACTATCAACTGACACATCCTAGAATCACACAGGAAGTATATCTTAATGATAAGCTGATAATGGGTCATCCTATTGGATATGTTTGTAAGGGGTTATCTTGATTATTATTTGTTGTCGAAACACCAAGATTGGTGTGCATGGCATTATTTCTTTGATGGGAGTTCCTGAACTCCAGAACAAAGCTAGCTGAGAGCAAGTGATCAAAGATCTCTCTCTTTCTCTCTCTCTCTCTCTCTCTCTCTCTCTCTCTCTCTCTCTCCTGCTGTGGTTGCTGCTGTTTTTCCTTCTCTCTTCTCTCCCTCTCTCTGCATGTGACAAGTCTTCCAGAAGCATAGTGCATGCCCTGGTGATGTGTTCTTTCTGCATGTGCTCTTTCTCTCTTTGTCTTTCCCCTCCCCTCTGTCTCCCTTCCTGTCCTTGGGACAGTGAACTTGCCCACCCTACTGAATTTCCCAGTAAAGTCGCTTTTATATTAATCTTGTTTGAATTGGCTCATTTCATAGGCAAAAAAAAAAACTTATCAAGAATTTTTGGAGTGTTTTAAAATTCACGTCTGCACTCAGCATTTGAGTTGCATCGTCCAAAGACCCATTTTATCTAAGATGGTGCTCTAGCATCCAATCAATACCAATTTCAGGGTGCAGCTCATCACCATAAGAGTGATCTTCATCTCTGAATACCCAAGACACAACCCACATATCAAATGATTCCCAAGAAAAAGGAAGGAGAGGACCCTGGTCCTGAAAAGGCTTGATGCAGCATTGTAGAGGATTACCAGGACAGAGAAGTGGGGGGGGGGTTGATTGGGAACCAGGCAGAGGGAAGAGGGCTTATGAGACTTATGGGGAAGGGGGAACCAGGAAAGGAGAGAGCATTTGGAATGTAAACAAAGAATATAGAAAAAAAATTAAAAAAAAACAGAGAATGCAAAAAACAAAAAAAAGACTGATCTTCATTTTGAATCAGCAGTGGACTATAAGGAACACTGATGGCTGCCAGTTTAAAATTTCAGAAAGATGTTTTGCTAGTACTAAAAATTCAGTGGGTCTTTCGTGGACTTTTCAACTACTCTGAGTATTCTTCCTAGAAACACAGCATTGCTTCCACTGGTAGAAGTTTCAGATCTGAGAAGCCAGACCCTGATTCTTATGACCTCTAGGTCACCCTGTCCTGAGTGTCAGTTTCCCAGTTGGAAACACCCTGGGCCACACAGTTCAGCTCCTGCTTAGGTCACATGGTATGTTAGTCACTTTTCTGCTGCTGTGATCAAACACCATGAACAAAGCAATTTATAGAAAGAAGTAAGAGTTGATTTGATCTCAAAGTTACAGAGAAATAAGTCTATGACCACGGAAGGCAGGCCATCAAGCAAGCCAAGCATCCAGAGTAGGGAGCTTGATTGATAGCTAACATCCAATTGTTTAAAAAAATTAGTTATTTTATTTATTTACATCTCAAATGTGGCCCCACCTCCTGGTTCCTCCTCTCAGAGTTCTCCCCATCCCCCTTCCTCTTTGCTTCTGAGAAGGTGCCCACCCCACTGGGTATCTCTTCACCCTGGGGCATCAAGTCTACCATAGACAAGGCATGCCTCTGCTACATATGTGTGTGGGGAAGTGCTCTGGACCAGCCTGTGTATGCTCATTGGTTGTGGCTCAGTCTCTGGGAGCTCCCAGGAGTTCAGGTTAGTTGATACTGTTGATCTTCCTATGGGGTTGCCATCCCCTTCAATTCCTTCAATCCATTCCCTAACTCTTCCATAGGGGTTCCCAAGCTCCATCCAATGCTTGACTGTGAGTATCTGCATCTGTATTAGTCAGCTGTTGGTAGAACCTCTCAGAGGACAGCCATGCCAGGCTCCTGTCTGCAAGCACAACATAGCGTCAGTAATAGTATCAGGGTTATGTGTCCACCCATGGGATGGATCTCAAGTTGGGCATGTCATTGGTCCATCATTTCTTCAGTTTCTGCCCTGGTTTTTGTCTCTGCATTTCTTTTAGACAGGAACAATTTTGGATCAGAAATTTGGAAGGTGGGTTGGTGTCCTCATCCCTCCACAGGGAGTCCTGTCTAGACCGAAGGTGGTCTCTAGGTTCCATCTCCTCACAGTAGACCATTTCAGCTAAGGTCACCCATACAGATTCCTGGGTGCTTCTCACATCCCCGGTCTCTGGGACTTTCTAGAGGATCCTCCTATCTCCCCATGGCAGCTAGAGATTTCCATCCATTCTTTTGGTCTCTCTCAAGGCCTCTCTCCTGTCTCTCTCCCACACCTCCACCCCATACCTGATCCTGTCTGCCTTTCCCTCCTTCCATCTCCTACCCAGGTTCCTTCATCTTCTATATTCCATGATTACTTTGTTCCCCCACCTAAATGGGATTTAAGAATCCCACAGACCCTAAGAAGTTAAACAAAAGATCTTACATCCTTAACAGCAAACCTGGAGTAGAGAGAGTGAACTGGAAGTAATGTCAAGCTCTGTTTTGTTTTGTTTGCTTGTTTTACATCCTGGACACAGTTTTCCCTTTTCTGTCCTTCCTCTCCTCCTATACCTGACCACACCCTAACCAACCCTCACATACCTAGCCAAGCTTTTAATCTCAAAACCTACCATAGTGACACATTGCCTTTTGCAAGGCCACACTTCTTAACCATTCCCAAGTGATGCCACTGACTAGGAATTGAGTATTTATTTAAAGGCCTGAAACTAAGGGAGGCATTTCATTCAAAGCAGCACATATGGAGCCAGTGCAGTGAGGCTGTGCTTAGGGATGGCTTGGACATATGAAGCATTTAAACACTAACCATATGAAATGTTTAAACACTAACCAGGATAATTTTGTACCACTACTCATTTTGTACAAAGTACTCACTGAAGAGCCCGGATCTGAGACATTATCTTTTTAAGGAATGTCCTAATATAGGACATTATCTGTTTAAGGAATCAGAGAGGTGAAGAGGGTGGAGGTGGAGTTGGAGGCTGTGTTTGTGAAACTCACAAGCTTGAAGCCCTCCCTCACTTTTCACACTGTCATGTGGGAGCCCAGAGAAACCACAGTCCTGCTTGCAGGGGCCCATGGCTGAGTTTGTCTTCTCATTGCAGAGGAGACTAGGAAGAGTCCCACTCAGTGGAAGCTTCAGACTGTCTACACCCCAGTATACATCTGGAATGTCTTGCCCAAGGGACCACGGTGAGCCTCAGATGGCCATCATGTGGTCTTATAGTATGTGTGCAGTTTCTGACCCAAGTGACTACTGAATTTTCAAGACCCTTGGTTTGCATTCATATTTGGCACATTTAATTCCTTACCTTGTTTTCTCCTATGGCTTTCTCTTTTTCCTCCTCCTCTTCTTCCTCCTTCTCTTCCTCCTTTTTCTCTTCCTTATCCCCTTCTCCTCCTTTTTTCTTCCTTCTTTCTTCTTTCCATTCTACAGCAAATCCATTCATTCCTTTGAGCTTCTCTCTTTGGGCGGGTCCTGGACAGTCAATGGATTGTTCCAAAGGCAGTTTCCTTCTGAAAAAAATGCTAATTTTTTCCTCATTTGTGCCACTTTTAAATGACTACTTTCTAACCTAGAGCCATGTATAGTGGAAGACTGACTATATTACTCTTCTCATTTTCTTGGTTTTCTGTTTTTCAGTTTTTGTAATAGAAATAGAAATTTAAGAGAAAACTTTGTCATGGATCTGCAGGGAAATTTAACTGTCTAAAAGATGAAGGTTCAACACATTTTTAAAATTTATTTTTCTCTTGAGTCTTCATGGTCCAAGTTTATCATCAGTTTTTTGTTTTGTTTTTCTTTCAATAATGACATTAGTCCTATAGGAGCAGAACCACTTTGACCATTGCCAGTTAGATCCTACCTTGGAAAAGACTGTCAGTATGATGCTTTTAATTTTCTTTTATGTTACTCTATATGCTCATTGAAAGATGCTTGGAGGGAGCTTTGCACTAATTATGTTCATATGTCTGCTTCTGAGATTTCCATCTAAGTCTGGAGACCAACAATCATCTCTCTCAACCATGTTATGGTGAGTACCACTTATATTAATTTCAATATCTGCTTGCATGGATTTTGAGATTTCAAACATTTCCTTTTAAATATGGAAAATATCATTAGTGCTGTGCGAAAACAATAACAGAGCCAGCACCCAGAGAACAAAATTCCAGAGGAAAAGAAATGAGAAGATAACATTCCATGGAGCTGGTTAGCAGGGCCTGGGCCAGAGGAAATGGAGTTAGGGGATCTGCAGCACACTGTCCCATTCACTATCGCCAAGATTGTGACCACAGTATCTAATAGACAGATGGAAACTTTAGTACCTACATGCAGGAGAATGCCGTCCACTGAAAAGGAATTCAAATGGCAGAGACGTGCACAGCAATGCTTATTTAGAATAAGATTCCTTAGAATCACAAGGAACAAAATGGGAACCCACTTCTGCCTGTGGGATGTTCTTCACACTGATCTATTTTTTTCTAATTTAAAGAGTACCCACGTACACATTATAAATAGGAATAACCATATAAATGTATCTATATGTGTAACTTGCAAGGTGTATAGTTTCCCAACTTGAATATAAATTCCTGAGGGGAAGATTGCATGCAATGCCTTGTTCATATGCTTCTCTACCCAAATCACAGACAGTCAATAAAAAGTCTTATTAGAAACTTCCTTAAAGTCTTCCTAATGACTCACGCTATGAAAATGGTGCCCAACAAGTCACTTCCACAATAGTTCCAAATCAAGTTATCTATGCTCCGAAATATTCAAGCATAAGTCAAAGGTTCTGAAAGTCACGGTTCTAAAAGGTTTGGTGTAGCAACAAAACTATCACAAATAAACAGAGAAGTATAGCTATTGCTAAGCCATAGTTACAGAGACAGACCAAGTAACAAATTAAAACAGAACCTAAAAGTGATCCTGTGAGCAAAACGACAAATTGTGCCTGTCCCAAAAAGAATCAGGAAGAGGTGTCGGAGAGAGCATACCCACCTTCAGCCTGTGGGATGTTCTTCACACTGATCTATTTTTTTCTAATTTAAAGAGTACCCACGTACACATTATAAATAGGAATAACCATATAAATGTATCTATATGTGTAACTTGCAAGGTGTATAGTTTCCCAACTTGAATATAAATTCCTGAGGGGAAGATTGCATGCAATCGCCTTTCATTTTTATATCATGGGCCTTAGGTGCCACTGTGTTCCTGCATGTGAAGGTGCAGGTGGAACACAGAGACCCTCCAACTTCTTGCCATTAGTAAGTGACACCGTAGAAAGAAGCAATGTCTCATACACGTACCTTTAATAGTATGCTTAAGAACCAATATCTGAAAAAAAATTTAAAAATAAAGAACCAGTATCTGGCCATTCCTGAGAGGTCCTGACAGGTGTGTGGAGAGCTGGTCCTCCCATCACACGGGGGTGGGGGAGTGGGGGTGGGGGGCCTCCTGGCACCAGCATACAGAGCAGGATGGCAAAATCCTGGGCCAGCTGTGGAGAAGGCAGTGGGAGCGTCTCAAGTTTCTTCTGCTCATGGCATAAATGGCCCGAGAGAGCAGACAGAGTACTGAAGGGATTTAGAGGTTAGGTGGGGCTTTCTCAGTTCTCTGACCTCTAATATATGGGAATAGGTTACGTTCTCTTTCAGAGATTAGAAGTCAAAACAACCAGGAAGAAGCATTAATTATACTTCCAATAGAGGGAATAAATAGTCTAAATATATTAAGAGAAATGTTCACTGGCACACACAGAAGTCTAGTAAGTGCGGGTGGACCTAAGTGGGCGAAGCAAACCCTGAGGACCAGAAAGAGGACAATTGCCTGACCTATCAAATCAGGTCTTTTCTCATTAACCCTCTGGAGACTTGAAAACTGAACAAACACTGGGAAGTGTCCTGCTCTCATCACCTCCAGCCCTGTGTACATGGCTGGGCAGGATGCACTATACTCTGCTAAAGTTTTCACCTCCTGGATGCTCACCTCCTCACTAGGAAGTCCTCATTGGATACTCATGATATAATAATTATTGCTTTTAGGTTTTTGACTTCTCTTAAGCATAACCCTTCCAAGTTGTCACCATTCCTCCTTCAGTTTTTCTCTCTCCTTCTGGCCATTTTATGTTTTTGTCAGTCACCTTGACATCCCTCCATCTCAACCTCTGTGACCCTATCGCTACATATTTTAGTCCCTGCAGGGACTCAGCTACACAGGTGTCACTGAAACGACTCCCTTGCTTGCCTCCTGCATTATTAGGTACATCTTGTTCCTACCTGAGGCCACCCTGTTGGTACTCAGGACAAGCTATCTCATAGTCTGCAAAATGGTGCATGAATACCCACAGGCAGGTGTTTGCCAGTGGGATACCTGGGGCATATCTGTTGTCTTTTGCTTTCCTAACATATAGTCTCAAGAAACAGTTCCTTCTGCTTTATGAATGAATCAGGACTTACAAAGAATGCATGCACATACATATGAAGGCAAGAGCATCCAAGGAAAAATGGGCATAATAGAGCACAAAACAATAAGCCAACCAACATTTAATAACGCTGACATTCCTGCATGGAAAGGAAGAAAGCTGTGTGTAATTTTAGAGCATTGCATTTTTTCTGGAGCTCCCAAGGATGTAGGTAAATTGGAAAGATCGATGCAGAAAGGAAAAAAATGGAAAGGGACCAAAGTCTGGTGGGTGAAAAGGAGCTATGACTTAAATAGCTACCGAAAAGGGAAGAAAGGGCCTGAAAGGAGTTAATTAGTATGAAATGATTACTAGAATAATAAAAATAATGAAGCTTAGAATAATAGAGACATAGAGGAAATTATCTATAATGTTCAGAGAATTGGTGTCAGTTCCAAAATTTTAAGTTATATTACCAATCATCTGAAGACTGTGTGTGTGTGTGTGTGTGTGTGTGTGTGTATTAGAAGTCAACCTTTAACCTTCATTCATCATCCATCTTTGTCTGTAAATCATCTCTCCCTCTCCTTCGCTCCCTCTCTCCCTCTGCCTCTCCCTATTTCATCTTTCTCCTCTCTCTCTCTCTCTCTCTCTCTCTCTCTCTCTCTCTCTCTCTCTCTCTTTTCTCTCTCCCCCTGTTTCTCTCTTTGTTTTTCTCTCTATCCCTGTCTGTCCTAGAACTTTCTCACTCTCTCTATATAGAGCACTCTAACCTTGAAATCAGAAACATCCACCTGCCTCTGCCTCTGCCTCTGCCTCTGCCTCTGCCTCTGCCTCTGCCTCTGCCTCTGCCTCTGCCTCTGCCTCTGCCTCTTGGGTACTAGAATCAAAGGTATGTTCCATCACATCCAGCTCCCACCTATTTTTGGAGGTAGAGTCTCTTACTTATATATGGAGCTCAGCAAGAAAGGAAAGTTGGCTGGCCAGAAAACCCCAGGATCCTCCTGTTTTCACCTCTCCACTGGGATTACAAGAATGCACCATCCTGCTTGCCTTTTTATGTGAGTTCTGTAGGTTGACCTTGAGATCTTATGCTTATATAGCAAACAGTTTCCCAAATGAGCTATCTCCTCAGACCACAAACCTCGTGTTTAAATTGATGTCCTGTGGTAAGAAAGATATCCGCCTGGGTTATCTGTGATTCCAACTGGGAGGAGTCTGTCTTGGATGGTGGCATCTGGTGTCACACTGTAGATGATGTCCAAGTGAGCACCCACTGGGAGGATGAGAAGAGTCACTTATCCATTCTAGACGTGACAGACTGAGGGTCCGATTACATGTCTCTTGAGTAGATGAGAACATTTGAAAGACAATTGCGTCTAACCTGAAGCTCTGGTTTCTGGACAAGATTAAGTTGTTGCCTGTGTGTAAAATTTCTTCTGATTATTGAGCCTAAACAAGCAGGCGACAATTAAAAACAAATTAAAAATGTGGTGTGGAAACTGAAGGGCATTCTAAGTATAAGCTCTCACTTCCCCTTAGTTCAAAAAGAAGGGCAAACCTAGTCACCTGTACACATCTCTTTTGGTCAGCCATGAACTTTTATCATTATGCCCACACACATCCCTGTGGGCAAAACTTTTTGCTAGTTTTTGTTTCTTTTATTTTTGCTAAGTCTTGAGGAACTAAAAATGAACTTTGTAGTAAGGGAAGGATTCTATGTCTACAGGTAGAATCAGGCCACTGGCAATCATGCTTGAGGTCTATGGCCTGATTAGACCTTCTCCATCCCTTTCCCGGGTTAACATCCTTTTCCAGTCTTGTCTGTGGTCTGATGTTGGAGTTTTGCCTCATCCACCCGGCCTGCTCCAACCTCCTGTTAGTCTGAAGGAAGACTGTGGCTTTCCTTTCCCACACAAAGTCCGACTCCCTACTCTCAGGCTCACTCCCCACGTCTTCCTCTGTCTTCCTCTTCATGCTAGGGAAGGGGTGGCTTCCAGCCTCCTCACGCTCCTCTCAGCCTCCAGAGAATTGCAACTTCCCTTGATCCTGGTTGGGCCAACTCCCCGCACTGATTCTAAAGCTTCTTTGTAAACCTGCTTGGTCTGGCTATGTGAGACATTTTTGGGGTGCTGTATGGGGAACCAAGGTCACTGGTGTCCGCTCCGAGTATCTGAATGGTTCAGATAAGGCCTGGGTGACACTTGCTGTAGGATTCCCAAGTTCTTTATTAGCATTCCAGAACCAGGACTGCAAAACAGGCTTGTTTTTAGTTCTTCTCTGTATCCTGGGAGCCTACCAACCCTAGTCACCCTACCTCCTCCTTCTATGCTTTCTTGGCAGCTGGGATAAATTCATGTGCTTCAAATGTGCATACAAGATGCTGTCAGAAGTGGGCAGCACAGGAGAAAGAATTTACTTTCATATGCCTCCCGAGATCAATGGAGACCTGGGTGTGGCCTCCCCCACCTGTATTTGAAATAGATGCTGGTTGCAGCCAGGCTGTCAACAGCAGGACAGCCTTTCATGCCCCCATGGCCTGTCCTCTTGGCTGGGCCTCTCTTATTTCCCACTCCTGTCTCACTAGGTGTCTAAGGAAGGTCTGGTCAGCAGGGCACACCAGGAAATGGGTATTTTCAGACTATGATGTCAGTTGTAAAAACAAATAACTTGTTGGAATCATGTTCAGTACAGGAGATTCAGGTCATGCCTGCTATGTTCAGCTACAGTGACATTCAAGGAAGGAGGCCTGGTATCCTTCACTATTGTTTGATCTTAAGGAAGCCAGACATTACAAAGAAAAGAAAAAGTCTGGGAAATGTCTCAGTTACTAATGCCTGCAGTGCATGAGGACCTGAATTCAGAGCCCCGTAACTGATGTAAAAAGCCTAGTGTGGTGGCGTGTCCCTACATTCCACTTTGAGGGAGGCAGAGACAGGGGAAACCCTGGGGTTTCAGAGCCATGCTTTCTGGGTAAACTATTATGCTCTAGCCCATGAGAGACCTGATTCCAAAGAAGCTGGATGGTGCCACCAAGGATAATGCCTGCAGTTGTCCTTTGACCCTCCTACCTGCATCATGCAGTTCCACACATAAGAGTGGGTGCATGTACATGCACACACAGCACACATGCACGTGCATGAACACACAGATACACACACACACAGATGGAAGGAAGAAGGGAAAGGCTTAAGGCAAATTGTAAATTTGCCAAAACCATAAAGAAATAAAGAAAACCCAACTCCTGGAAATACATATTTCTTAAAAGCCAACTTAGCAAGCAAAAACAGTCGGTTCAAGTCTCCCCAAGCCAGGCAGGCTGAGCAGCAGATGCTGTGAGGGCCTCTCCTCTCCGCAGGCTCACAACCTCACAGGCTCAACGTTCTCAGTTACACTGTGGGTCTGCTGTCCCCAGGCCCTGCCACTCTCCTCCAAAGCTGATCCTGAGTCCCAGCAGTGTTCTGCTGCCTTCCAGAGAACCGGTGTCCCCAGGAGAGAGGTGCAGAGCAGGGACAGATGGGCTCTAAAAGGAAGGAATTACCTGACCAAGTCACAATTATTACAGGTCTCTGGGTTCATTGTCAGTCGGAGTGGCAGTTGAAGGCACAGCAGCTGGGACAGATGGCTTCTCTCCAGCTAGTGTGCTAATGGGATCACAGCCAACTCAAATCTTTTCTTCCCTCTGGAAAGAAATAGAAAAAGAAAAGACTCAAACAGTTGTCAATTAGTCAGCCTTAAAGGGGAGGAAGCATCATTTCTTCAAAGGGTTCATTTGTCTGCTTGATTCTAATCCCCACTTTCAGGTTTTTTTTTTAAAGCAAAGATTTTGTTTATTTATTGTGACTTCAAACATTTTTCAGGTAGAGCGTTCAACCTAGAAGACATTCCATGCCAAATCTTTGTTCCATGCGAGCTTACGACACTGCCTTCTCACAACTGGACCATTTTAATCAAGTGGTTAGCATTTTAATTAGCCAAGACTTCTCACCCTGCTACAATCCCAAGCTGTGATTTGCAGTGCATTCTCCTGTTACACGGTGCATAGTATCAAAACAAGAAAAGGTTGGTATTTCTATGTCAGGACATTCCCCAACTGAAGTGCACCCCATGGACCTGGCTTAAGAATACCAGCAAGAAGAATCATCTCAAACATTCACATCTTCAGGTGAACGCTCAGAGGGCAGCCTTCACTGGATTATGGGAACTCAAGCCTACAGTAGGGACAGACAGCAGCAATGGCTTAAGAGCTGTGTAAACACACGTGTACAATGGCTGCCATGACTGCTAAACAGGAATTGTCACCCTGTAGTGTTTGCCACCTAATAAGCAATGCTGGATTGACAGAGATTTAAATTATGGCTACATTTCAATTCCTTTTCAGTTACTTAAAAGCAGTAATATCTGAAGGGTTCATGCTTTAAGTTTCAGGTTTTATCTTTTGAAGAATCATAAATTTCAGTGTCTCCGGCTGGTGAGAGTGTGTGTTGTGATCTCGACAGATGTGGTAACAGTGGCATGACTATAACACAGACTCGGGTAAGATGCTTCTCTTTCCCCACCCATCTGAACTCTTTCTCAGATACATCCCCTATATACACGAAGGCACACCTTCCCATTGATGGCAAACTAATCAAAACAGGTCCTGCTCCTTTTCTGTCCCCTTCACTGTGATTTTGAATAAGATGATAACCTCCTTTTGTATCTTTTGAGGAACTCTCAGGAAGATGGCCTTTGCCCTCCTCTCCTAGGGCTCCTTCACTCCATTTTCCTCCGGAGCACCCTTCGGGAGTTACGTCTCTTTGGCTCATACATGCTGTGTTCTGCTTGTAAAGTTCCTTGTTCCCTCAGAACCATTACTCCATGTGAGCAGCTTTAACTTGCATTGTCTCAAGGAAATGTCTTTTCCCCACGTGCCAAAACAGGAAAATCACACAACAGCTACATATTCCAGGAGTATTTTAAAATTTTCTCTTGTGCAAGACTTTACTTAGGGAAATACCGTCACTTAGTGAGTGAGTGCACGAGCTTTGTCTTTCTGCTGGTCTAGTGCTTGCCTCTACCCCCTTTACCTCTCTCTTGCTCACAGAGTCCAGAGTTCCCTGCGAGGCTGATGTAAAACATTCTCATCCAAATGCTGTTACATGTGTCATGTGTTTGCCTAACTCCCAGGATCTCAATCATTTCTCTTCAAACTATGCACGTTTAGTTTTTTTTCCTCTATTGTCCCACCTGGTAAAAATGAACACACATATATTACAGGTATGTATACATGTGTGTGTGTGCATGCTCCATGGTTAATACACTGATTTTGAAATTAAACATTTACACAGCTCTTCCACATTCTGATCCTAGTAACAACAGACCCTTGTGGAGATGACTCAGATTTCTACAACAAAGAACTCTTTCCACAGTCTCTTCTCAATTAGAACATCTTCACAGGCAGAAAGAACTACTACTTAACTGCTTTTAATTTTTAAACCACTTATAGAAATATTGCTGGTATATAAATGGCTGTCTAATGTCACCAACTCAGTGAGTTGGAGGGTAAATATATATCTCTGAAACCATGACCAGCATCAACCCATGCACATGTCCATTACTTTCCCAAGATTTGTTCTACCCTATTAGTATTACTATGTTGTTGATTTTGGTAGTTATGGTAGTCAGAACAGTAAACGTTATATTTGTTATCTTAGCAAAATTCGAGTACATTACACAAGCAGACTCTATTCACAGCTCATACGTTTAAGGATTGAAGGCTTTGACAGTTGCCATGTCACGCCATGTCCGCCATTTTGACTCAGAGAAAGACAAGAGTACCATTTCTGAGTGAGATGGGTAGTAGGTTTGGAACAACTGTGGAGTTGTCTTAATGTGTTATTATTGTGTGTAACTGTGAAGGCTGCAGGTTGCCACCTGCTACGGCACAAGAAGATCGACCAAGGGACAAACATCACATGATGAGGTGTGGCCCAAATGTATCATCTGCTTTAAAAAATATAGATGATCACACACACACACACACACACACACACACACACACACATACACACGATATGCATCCTGTTCTTGTGGAGACCAGAAAAGGGTGTTTAGTATCCTGGAGTTGGAGTTAAAAGTGGTTGTTAGATTTCAGATGTCAAGTGTGGAGTCTCTACAAGAATACATACTTGTAGCTGCTACAGTGCTGCTATACTTGAGACTGGTTAGTCTCTTTAACCCGAGAAAATATTCTTACCATAAGTGAGGGTTAAAGCTGAGAGCTAGGATATCTGTGGTACTGCTGAGTCCATAGTTCTGTCACATCATGCTAAAACTGCACAAGGTTCATTCAGGGTTGCCCTCTCATCTTAAGATGGAAACATTGTCTCCATTTCAAGGGAGGTTGATCCTTCTAACGCCATTCCTAAAAGAATACATTTCACAGGAGGAGCATCTGGACAGAGTTTTAGAAACTACTTAGGACTCCATTTCTGATAAGAAATATAATTTTAAAGCCAAAAGTGATAAGTATTTGGTGGCATCCCAGAAAATATCACTTAGTACTTCCAAACAGTTATGGATTGCATACAAGTTCTGAGAGACTGTACAGAATATGCATGCCTAATGGCCATTCCTTTCTTCTCTGTGTCAAGTGAGGCTACATGCTTACAAAGACAGTTACACTTGTCATCTCCTGTGCTCCCAAGCTTTCTTGCCCAGTGTTCTGAAGACCCGGGTCCTGGAGACCCCCTGGTACTTTCCTCATTTTCCCCACTCTGTCTGTCCAGAGGCAAGCACTGTCCCTTCACTAACCAAAGACCAAGAGAGAATGCCACCACCATAGCCTTCATTCTCTGTGACCAAATAAAAACATTTTCTAGCAACAGAGGAATCATTTCACTCTCTACCCGGGTCCTCCATCTCCATGAACCAGCTTAGAGCCAGTGATGTTAAACTAAAGAAGCTGAACCAAGTTGTACATGTGAGCACGGTACTGTGGAAGTTCTGTGGTTTTAGAAAGTCAACAAAAGTCATCAAGTGTGTCTGTCATGTCACACACTAACACACTGGAGTCATAGACATCAAAGTAAGAAGAACTGCTAGGCTCCCAGGTTAAGAAAGGATGACAGAGATGAGTAACACCGAAGTACACATATGTATGAAAGAGCAAAAGAATAAATTCAAAACAGGACTTATAGAAATGCAGCCTGGTCTGGGATGCCCCACTTTTACTCTCCATTTGGATCAACCTTGTTAATTTTAAATGTGGACACGAGTGTATTTGTAAGTTTACTTTTGACCCAACCCTCACATTTCCAAATTATTAATGATTTCTGTTAGTGATTGTACACACATTACAGGATCTGTAGAAATTGTCCTTGACAGTAGTTAATGACAAAGCCCTTGAAAGACACAGGCCACATATGGAAGAAGCTGGGATCCAGAAGTCACAGACCTGATCACGGAATCTTAACTCAGTCCTGAATTTTGACCCAAGACCACACCCCAGCCCGGAGAGCACAATAACACTGAGCCACACACCCAGCTTCCCATAATTACCTTTATTTTTATTATATGTAAATGTTTTCCCACTATTATACATATTCATGCATAACAGATATCAGAGTTTTAGCCTAATGGTTGCATCCTCCATTTCTGAGTTTCTTCTTTCTTGCTGTGGCTTCTGACTTCTTTCCAGGGTCACATGGGTTTCCGGTGCAGAACGTGGCTGCAGCAATGTTCTTGCCCCCTCTACCCTTTGTCCAGGAGAAGTGTCCCATGACTTCCAGAATGCCCTTGAAGCCCAAGACAGATGGAGCCTCTGTTCCTAGAAGACCCTGAGGTCTGGACAGCTGTTCAGTGCTGGGCATGCCGGGGCAGAGGCTTCACACCTGAGCTGGAAACCCTGTAGTAGTCTAATTTGGAAGTCTAGAGAGACTCATCCTTTCAGAGTGTTTGCCCTTCAAATGCCCTGTTTTCCTTTGATGCTGTCTGCTTTCCCAGGGTGAGAGCTGACCGATTTTGCAAGTGGAGAGGTCTCACTATCTTTAATCCTTCTAGAATAAATGTGTCTCCACTTTGATTACGTTTTATCATGAATTCTAAAGGGAAGGAAATTTCGAGTAAGAATTAAGGTCAGCCAAAATTATCAAGACCCCAAACAATTTGCAAATTTGTGAGAAGCCTATTATCTCTGACTTGTTCCCCACAAAGGCAGTTGTATCAGAATCCAAAATGATCCTCACCCCCTCCATTTTAAGAAGTGAAAGGGCAGGGAAAGTCCCCACTACTTGGTGATGACTTTGGCTCTTCTCCCTGGGTGGTGACATTGGACTGTCTCCTTATCTTCTATGGTCTCAGCTAAGAAAGCTCCTCTTGGCACAGGAATGAAAGGTGACTCCCACTCACCACCCATTCTAGTGAGCCACAAACACTCCAGGTTCTAGTTCCCCGGGTCAGGAACACAGCCCTGTCAGCTCCATGAAAGTTCCCTGGGGACTTTGGCCTCCACCCAGGGTGAGAACTGCTGAAGACAGGGCTCTCTGAAAGAGGAGATGAGTCATTCAGATGGGGTTCAGATTACAGTCCATTCATGTCTTCCCTTAATGGGAAGCAGACACTTGTACTAGGTTGAATGCACGACTGACTTTGAGGCTGGAGTAATGTACTTTTTGTCCCTAACACATGAACCTTTGTCCTCACTGTACACATTGGGTGATGTTACAGACAGCTGTCTTTGTCAGTTTAGACATGAGCATTAGAGATGATGACGTCCATTCTGCAAGACTGTGAGGAGCAGCAATGAGACCTAAGCAGATGTCTGAGGTATGCCGAGTTCAGTGAATAAGAGCCCTCATTACAAACATGCACACACACACACACACACACACACACACACACACACACACGCATACATACACACACATACTGACATGCACAAACAGGGACAAAAATACTCATATTCAGAAACACACAGAGACAAACACACATATATATACATAGATTCACATGCACAAACACCTACAGGAGACACATACCTAGGAACCCCACTCACCCCCAACACACACGAATACAGACATGTACACATACACATACATATACTCACATGTACATTTGCACACAGAGATAAACTCATACACACATACCACATACACTCACATATACAGATACAACTTGCTTTTAAGTTCTACTTGCCGTCTTGTGTATAAATATATCTAATCATAAAGTATAAACAAAAAGTTCTATTTACCAAGCAGACAATGTGTTAATTGGCAGAATGACAAAGCTGGGAACATCTAGATGTTTGGATTGTTCTGATTTGCATACAATGATGGCAAGAGGAATAATGTCAGCTCATGAAACACAAGTGTTGTGTTTGCTGTGTTTAGACTCTTGAGAGCCTCACAGCTGGATGGTATCACACTGCTGTGATGGACCCTACAAGTGACTTGAAGGTTTGCCAGAGCATGTGGCAGGATGGGCTCTGGCTATAGAAAGTGGGCCTGTTAACCCTACTTGCTAGAATCCTGGAATGTGTGCTCTCTGAAAAAAACTATTTTCCTTAGGACTCAGGAGCGGAGCTGGCAATTACTTTTCCATGTCCAGTTCAGCAGAAATGATCACTTTGTGCAGAGGTCCTTGCAAACAAGCATGTCGAGTTGTCCTGTGCTTGTAAGGTATGCATGGTCTCTGTATGAAGAGGCACCCACTTTGTGACTTCTGTAAGGCTGCACTCTAGGGAGAGTAGAGTTCCTACTTAGAATCATTTAAGTGGGACTGGGTCCAACAAAGTGACATATTTAATCAGGGAACAATATTCTAGTTCGACCTTAGCATTTGGCCAAAACATTTCCCCTTCTGACTTAATCTAGCTGGTTTCTGATGTGATTTTCCTCATGGTAGAAGGCCTCTCCTGTGCCCTGGAACAGCCAGCCAGCAGCTCTCCTGGGAATCTCACAGCGGGGGGTAGGGGCCACAGCTGCTCTCAGCATGGAGTCAGTGGTACTAGTACCAGGATCCTGAAGCCTCCTTCCCTAGCCCAGAGCATCCTCCGAAGCTACAGGCCAAGGACTCACTCAGCACTTTCCTTAAAGAAAGGAGATCAAAGCTTGACACACCTGGTTCCTGTAACCTGTACAATCTATTATTCCACATGTCTGCCACTTCTGGCCTTTATGAAACTTTTAAATCCATGCATGGTCCTTTGGCCCAAATCATGCTTTGAAGGGAAGCAGCAAAGAAGGAATCAATGGTGTTTAGCAAGTAGAATTCATTTCTTTGCCTGTTCACACACGTTCCATTGAGACCCTCCGTGGAAAGCGCTGAGAACCTTGCATTGTCGTACAGGATGCCTGTTCTCAATTTTATTTTTACCTCCCAATTAAGCTGTCATGGCTGAGCAGCCTAACCTTGGGTGCACTGGTAATTGGCCTTCTACAATCTAGTAGTGTTGATTTCTCAGGAAACAGTAAAGAGAGTCAATGTAACCCCCTTTGCCTTGTAAAATCCAGGGCTTGTGTCTAGTAAATGCCAATTACTCACGGCTGCAACACGGCCATTAATCTCACAACAAATGGGGACTTGAAGAAAAACAAGACACAGCCAAGACAAAAAAACAAACACCGAACACAGGCGAACAAATAGCCAAAACCGCCGTAACTCATAGAAACAGACAAAAGTGAGATTGAATGTTTGGCTTTCTATTTAGGATAGCTACGAATCCATACGTGTGGAAGCAAATGTCAGCCTTTGTTCTGGGGGCCTGCTGGCGTGGAGTCTTGTGTGTTCTGGGTATGAGGAGAAGGGTAGTGGCGGGAATAGAAGGTGCTAGAAGGGCTTGGGAGAGCTACTTCACTTGGAGTATCTCTTCCTTTAGTCTTCCTGATTGAGAAGACGCCGGATGGGGGCAGGACTCCTAGTCTGTGATTGCAAAGTTAAAGCAGAAGTATCTGTTGCAGGGGTTCTAGCTTCACATTAGGACACAGGATTAGTGCTGGCCTCTCCAGAATCCCAGAGCTTGTGGTGTCACATACCTCAAGTAAAAAAGTTATACAAGATCTGTTTCCAATGACTCAGCTAGGGGTTCACATCCAAGATGAAGATCAATTTCATACCATTTTCACTATTTCATGAGGCCTAAGAGATGTTGTAAAGGGAATAAGATTCCAAAGAGAGGTTAGCACTGTACTCTTCCCCTACAAGTCTTTAGTTTGGTTTGGTAAGACCAAAAGTCTTTAAGGTGCCTACTATGCAGCATAGTTCCTCCAACAAGGCCACACCTACTCTAACAAGACCTCCCCTCTTAATAAGTAGGGCCATCCTCTGATGACTAAGCATCCAAATAAAGAGGCACATGTGTACCATTATTATTCAAAACACACACACACACACAACACACACACACACACACACACACACACACACACACACATGATCATAATTGAATTCACATAGGAGTCTCCATTTTGCCAGTGATTGGAGAGCCCGCAGCCTTGAGAACGTAACCGGAAGGGCTTGCCTGAGTCAGTAGAGGCAAGAGCTGATCCTTCCTGGGTCTGACTCCAGAGTCAGGTTTCTGCTAATCCAGATGGACTCATGCAGCTCTGACTGACAGCTATTTGGACTTAACAGAATTAAAAGCAAGACAATAATTCTTCCTTAAGTTCAGCTATTGCCATGGTGATCCTTGATCCTAAAGGAATGACAGATGCCCAGGGCCTGAAGAGTCCTGCCTGACTTGGAGAGCTAGGAGCAGTGGCTCTGATCACAGCGCATGGGGGATGGCTTTGCTTTTAATCTACCTGGATTCTGATATGTTCTCTTAGGGCCTGGGATGTTTCAGAATTGCTAACTGGAAACCGTCTGAACCGCAACTTCCGGCGTGTTAGGAAACATAACTGGTGTTTGAATAAGAACAGCGCCTGTAATGCCTGCCCTTTTCTGAAGAAAAATAGAGGAGGAGTGGATCAAGTGCAGAGGGGAGGTTTGTAGGGAGGGACTTGGGGGAAGAAGGGAGGGGAAACTATAGTCAGGGTGTACAAAAAGAAAATAAATGTATTTATATAAAATGTATATTGTATAAAACGTGGGGAAAATAAAAGAGTGCTCCCATAGGTTCATATGTTTGAATGCTTAGTCATCAAGCAGTAGTATGGCTTTTGAATAATTAGTAGGCGTGGCCTCATTGGAGGAACTCTGCCACTGGGGAAAGGCTTTAAGGCTTCAAAAGTCTAAGCCACGCCCAGTGTCTCTCTTCTTCCTGTTGCCCGTGGATCCACATGTAGAACTCTTAGCTATTTCTCCAGCTATTTTGCCTGTCTGGATTCTGCCTTGCTTCCTGCCATGCTGATAACAGACTAAACCTCTGGAACTGTAAGCCAGCCCCAATTCAATGCTTTCATTTATAAGGGTTGTGGTGATCATGGTGTCTCTTCACAGCAGTGGAACAGTGTCTCAGACAACATAGAAAAATCTTTAAAACATTATTCAGTAAGCATATTTTTTTAACCTATAGTTTTTTTCCCCTCAAAGTGTGGAGGAAAATATAAGAAAACTCCAAAGGTACTGAGGCTTCTGAGGTGGATGGACATAGCCTGGGTCATGTGGAAGCTGAGGTGCTGGCTCTTTTTAGCATACTTCCAGTGACTGTCAACCTATTTGTTCAAGTGAGTTGTGTGGGCAGGTGTATATGTGTGTGCTTGTGTGTAGAAACCAGGAGTCATCCTGGGGTCATTCTTTTTTTTTTTTTTTTTCTATATTCTATGTTTACATTCCAAAGGCTTTCCTCTTTCCCAGTTCCCACCCACCACAGTTCCCATAGTTCCTCTCCCCCCCAACTATTCCCCAATCATTCCCCCTCCCCCCTCGGTTTCTTTACTAAACTGGATGAAATCTTTACATGCCCAGGGTCCTCTCCTTTCCTCTTCTTGGGAATCATTTGACTTGCAATTTGTGTCTTGAGTATTTAGGGCTTCTGGGCTCATTAATATCCACTTATCAGTGATTTCATTTCATGTGCATTCTTCTGTGATTGGGTTAATTCACTCAGGATGATATTTTCCAGGTCTAACCATTTACCTACAAATTGCATGAATTCATTATTTTTAATTGCTGAGTAGTATTCCATTGTATAAATATACCACATTTTCTGTATCCATTCCTCCTTTGAGGGATATTTGGGCTCCTTCCAATTTCTGGCTATTATAAACAAGGCTGCTATAAACATAGTGGAGCATGTGTCTTTATTGCATGCAGGGGAATCCTCTGGGTATATGCCCAGGAGTGGTATGCCAGGGTCCTCTGGAAGTGACATGCCCAATTTTTTGAGGAACCGCCAAACTGATTTCCAGAACGGTTTTACCATTTTGCAATCCTGGGGTCATTCTTTTGGTTATAACCCACCTTGTATTTTGAGACAGAGTCTCTTGCGAAGACCTAGAGCCCACCGATTAAACTGTATTGTTTAGCAGTGAGCTCAGAGATCTGCTCACCTCTGTCTCCATCTCCCTAGCACAAGGATTACAAATGCATTCCACAGAGCCTGGCTATTTCACCTGGCTTCTGGGGAGAGCCTCAGGTCCTCATGCTCGCCCAGCAAGTACTTTATCCATAGTCACCTCCCAGCCCCCAACATTGTCTAGTTATGATGGAGTTCTGTCCCTTCAGCCTTACTTTGAAGTGCCTTCAACTTCAGTGACAGGTGGATTGAAAATGAGCTTCAGGGGAACCTTAGAATCTAGCAGAACAGCACATTTTCCAGAGAGAATGACACTTCAAAAAAAAAAACCGATTAAAATGTATAGACATTGAAACTTTTTCTACTTGAGGGGACAGGCAAAGGGGAAGGATTTTCTTCTTCTGTGAATTCAAACCAACCTGTCATCTCTGCTTTCTGAGAGTTGAGATAACATCTGAGCACTGGAACCTGTGGACATGAGCCCGGCACATGTGGACAGGGAATTACCAGAGAAACACCAAGCTCTGGTTATGGCCATAGACCTGAAACAGGCATCTGGCCACTGGACAAACTCAGACCAAAGCACCTGAGAAATGCCAGGCCCTGGCTAGGTATGGCTGCTGGCCACAGTCCTGGAACATATGTCCAGCAGAAAACTATCTTACATTGGTACCATAGTGCTGTTTATGATAGACATGGGACAGTCTGTGAACTAGGCTTTTCCTGAAACAATCTGAACGGGTGTTCTAATTTTTTATATGTTTCTACATGCACCCACTTTACAGAATTCTACATTGGAATTTCCTGTGAAAATATGGCTTTTGAACTGCATCTCCATGCATCAGTCTACAACATCATATTCATTCTGAGATGAACTATGTCCCCAAAGAAAGCATTTTTTCCCTCTGTAAGCCAGGAAGAGACTCTGATGCTGAGGACTTGTGGGGAAACTCTGAAAAATAAAAGGCAGGCTTCTGTCCTAAGGAGACAAGGAAAGAGCCTCAGTCAGGATAGGTGACCACATTTCCTGTCAGTACCAAATGCCAGAGGCTTCTGCTTGCTTTTCAATGGGGCACTTGGCAGATCCTGCCTTAGAGACCTGGAGCCAGGGACCTCTGCCCTGGCAGGTTCCTGATTATTCACAAGGTCACCTCTGTGACTGGGCCTTGGAAACTGAGCTTACTAGCTTGGTCAGGGGCTGTGAGGTCTGATTTTATTTTGCTTTTTTTTTTTTTTGGAGAAAAGTATTCATGTATGATAATTTCACAAGACAGTGTGTTCCAGTGTAGTAAATCTTGACTATATTCACACATTTTTCTCCTCAAGGTCCCCCTTCTCCAGGGGTCACCTTTCTCGAGTCGCCCTCCCTCTGTCATGCTTGTCCCTCTGGTGTTCCTTCTCAGCTGATGGTACCACCCAAACTCAGGGGCCAGTGTCTGGGGAGGCAGAAACCATTTTTTTCTGACTTGACTCCATGGCCAGGACACCTCCCTAACCTCTATGACATTCAACTCTGGTCTTTCTTGAAAGTAGCAACAAGGGAAGCAGTTCACATCTCAGTACGTGGGGCATTTCTGCTACAGTGCGCTTAGATGTTGAGATAATTTCAAATCTTACACTGAAATAAGACTGAGAAATAGGGGAGGGGCTGTGGGCATGTGGGGACCTCTTAGCTGGAATCTCCATGGGGTAACAGTTCCATGAGGAGTATGTTTGAGAAGAACTAACATTGTAATATCAGGGTTATAGGATCCCTTCTGTGTCCTAGCAGTTGGGATACTGAAGCAGGAAAACCACCACAAATTTGAAGCCAGATCACATTATGAGCCACAAATGATTCTGGACTAAAGAGTAAGGTAGCTTGGATAATATCATTAGACTTCATCACAAATAGATATCATCATCATCATCAACAACAACAACAACACCAACAGCAACAAAACACAAACAAGGCTATGTGGAAAGACAGTGAGAAGGTAGCACATGAGATACCAGGATGATCTTGAGGGCCCAGAGCTCTCCTCTCACTAGCTCTGTAGGCATGAGTGATCTCTTAGCACGAGGTCCTCAGACTGCTAGTCTATAAAGACCAGCGCTAGACACAAGCTCCCGGAGATGGGCAGGTGCTGGTGCAGAGCCAGAACAAAGCCCTTCCTCAGTATGAGAGCTGGAAGCATAGAGTTCTCATGGTCTCTTGTGGGGTTCAAAAGCTAGGGAGGAGGACACAGTAAGGTGTCAGTGGGAGTAACCTGGCTGAGGATTGGATGGAGCTCTTTTTCTGAATTTGCTCTCCTGTGGCTCCCAGGCAATCTTGGGCACTTGTATTTAGAGAGATAATAACAGATGTACTTCATATGCCAGACACTGAGCACTCTGGGAATGTAGGGTCTTTATTTCTGATGGCTTCACACAAATTCACCAAATGACATTCCTTTGAGTTCAGTTTTATGTGTCTTTGTATCCAGGAGATATTAAGCTCTGGCCAAATGACTGGGCCTTGATGTCTTCAGGCACAGCAGGCTCTGCTGGCCTGCTTCTCTGTATGGAAACTCTTCTATTCTTGCAAAGCACTGGACTAAGGAACATGGGAAATCTTGGACAGACCCTCTTTCATGATCACAGCAGTGATGCTGGGCAATCAGGCTTCTAGTCTAGGGGGTGGTATTATCTCAGCAGGGAGAGGGAGAGAATGGACTCCATTACTTTCACAATGTACCTTTAGCATGCTTTTTCCCTGTGCTCTGAGTGCTCGAATGTCTAAACTTTCCTATGGGGCTGTTTCACCTTCTTCTACTTAGTACATGTACATAAGGGATATCTGTGTCTCCCTTCCCAAGGCGACCTTCCAGGGTGATCTAGCACAAAGAAGATATAAGGTAGATTAGCTAGCGAGAGAATGCCCCTAGTTTGGTAAGAGAGGGTGCATGAGTCCCTTAGGCAATGTTTAAGCCAGTCCATTATTGAAGCTTCTGTTTTGAAAGACAGTTGTACATAGATAGTGTCACAGCAGCATACAGGATCCATTCTATATCAAAAATTCACTGTAGAAATTAATATTTGAGTCTTCAAAGACAACAGTTTCACATGTGCACTCTCAGAAAGCATCAAGAGGAACTGGCTTAGGCTTTCTGGGTCTCAAACAGGGCACTCTAGGGCCAGGTGTCTGGATGTAGATATTCTTCAGAGAAAATCCTTTAATTTCATGGACAGTGCAGAAACTAACTCTCTTCTCTTGTAGGCACATTCTACAAATATCTCAGATAATGACATGCAAATTCTCAGTAATGGAAGAAAGGTCTCTACTAATTTTCCTATTTATACAATTAGATCATAAAGATTTTACAATTCAGCAAGGCACATAGGAAGGTTTAATGAAAGCCTAGCAAATCGTTTATGCCTTTTAAGATCATTTGGAAACTATTGAAATGAAGACATTGTTCTGTCTCTGCTGGAAGCAATAATGAAAATTATCTCACCAAACTCAAGTTTATCTTTTACAAAATGTTGGAAGTCTCCCATGAAGAATATCAATGTGCAATTATAGAAACTTAAGGGAGTAATGCACAAAACAGACAAAGAAGTCAGTTTTAAGAAGGGGGGGATTCATTACAGTTCCCTGGAGAATCAGATCCACGAGGAGAGAGAGCAATCATATTCAAACTACAGATAGTATTCCAGGAAGGTGAGTGCGGTAGCTCTAGTGTGAAGGCTTACAAACAAGGAGCAGAAGGATCCAAGGGCAGAAGAGAGGTGTTACAGATCGCACACAGAGAATGAGCCTGCCTGGTCTAGATTCATTTCTGTTGCTGTGACAAAGACCCAGACATACAGCAATGTAGAGAAGAAAGGGTGTCTATGGCTAAAACTCCAGGGCACAGTCCATTGCTACAAGAAAGTCAAGACAGTAACTTATAGCAGCTGGTTACAGCCATGCTCAAGAGCAGAGAGGATAAACCTGGACCCTGGTTTGCTGGCTTATGCTCAGTTGACTTTCTTTTCACTTATACTGCCCAGGATCCTTCCTGCACCTAAGGAAATGAGTTGCTCTCAGTGGGTGGGTCTTCCTCATCAATTAACAATCAATATAGTCTGCTAGCCCCACAGGCACCCTTATCTAGATAATTCTCCATTAGGACTCTCTTCTATATGACTCTAGGTTGTGTCAGGGTGACAATGAAAATCAAGTCATATTCTACCCTCCCTGCACATCTTCATCCAGGTCTCAGAGTCTTGGGTGATATGACTTACCACAGTGAGGGGGTCTCCATCTGACTGGAGCATCTCATCTTCAGGAGCGCCCTTGCAGACACCACAGGAGGAATACTTCATCAGCTTTCTATTTGACACTTGTCCAGAAAGAAGACTTTGTCAGTTGTGTGAACTTATTCAAGGATGTCTAAGCATTGGATTTTTCTGGGCCACACAGGATAAAGGGGAGTTGTCTTAGGTCACACATTAAATCCAGATTTAAATCCAGATATGTCCAGCCTACAACTCACAGGTTACAAGAACATCTGTTGAGAACATCAGCAAGGTGTTGTCATTAACAAAGCACACATCCCAGAAAACCTCAAGGAAAAAAAAGAACAAAAAAATTCTTGTAATGTTTAAAGTCAGTGTACAATTTTATGTTAGGATGCATTTACAACTACCAAGGGAATGGGAGGGTTGGTTTTCCTTGAACTTAACCACATCTGGGTTCTCACAGCCTTTGGTCATTTCAGCCCTTCAGCATCTTCATGATCTTCCTCCACCCAACTCCTCTCCAAATGATCCCTCTTTACTCCTGTGACTTTCTCCATATGCTCTACAAGTGCAGGGTGTTTTATGCTTCCTTGGTAAAGATCTTTGCTTTGGAAAGGAGAACCTCTGCCTCAGTATCTGGATGTATGGAAGCCAGGAGCAGCTGGCTTGTTGACCACACAAATCCTATGGAGTAGAGTGCATTGGGGGTGCTATGCTCATCTCTAGCTGTAAATCCTGCTGATCTTACACTCAGTACAAAGAGCTTCAGTTCCAAATGGTATTCAACTTTCTGATATCAGTGCACCTGAGTTCCTGAGGCCACAGGCAGATGCTGAAAAGTGGTGTTTGAGGCTCTACCCACACTCTCAGACAAGCACATAAATGGCCGCCTTCAGAGAGTATTCAGAGCCATTCAGAGTGCACCCAGAGCCTGGGGTTTAGGGTCACTGTGTCATCCTAGTTTGCCTATTATTTGTGGTCTCCTGGACACACACACACACACACACACACACACACACAAGGCAAGAGAGGTTTTATTAGGTAGAACAATCACAAGCATAGGTGGGAATTATATAAAACAAAACGTGAATACAATTGAAGGTCCCAACAAGTCTCAGAATAGTTTTCATCTAGTTTGCAGTGGCTGAGTTCAACCATACAAAGTTGAGTTGTCTGTAATCAGAGATATATACCTTGCATTTATTGTGCAATATAAATAATCCACATGTATCTTTACACATTGCTTAAAAATGGGGCAATATTCTAAGAAGGGAATGGTTTGGTCAGGTCATTTGTCATTTTAAAAACACAATAGGGTGATTTCTTTTCACTAGGTGGCATGATCTTATGGGTTCTTTATGTGTGATGTACAGTTGACCTGCATGGTGGTAAATATGGCCATGATTGTGACCTGCTGTGGAAACATACTGTGATTGTCCTTCATCTTGGGAATATGTCTAGCATTTGTCAGCATAGCTCAATTGTGTCGGTTGTTATCTGCTTATCTTGATTAGCACCTTTGCAATAATAATTTTAAACTACTTGAATAATCAGTCTTGAAAGAAAATCTTATGTCTTTTGATGGCCATAAACACAGATTTCTAGATAAAAAAAATAAAAGTGTTCTAAGAACTCATTATCAGAGCAATTCAAATCAGAATCACGTTGAAGAAGGCAGGGTTGTACTCAGTGTGGTTTGCCATGGGAAGTGCTGGGTACAGCTTTCAGAGCACCGGAGGTTGGGGCCTCATGTCTCTCAGATAAGAGATAATAGTAGCCAGGACTGGAGATGGATGACTCCCCAAGTCTTCTTAAAGTTTAGGAACTAAGAATAGTAAACCCTGAGCTTTCAGTGATTCCTCACTTTTATAGAAACCCATAGCTTCAATGTACTAATAGCCCGAGAAGTTTCAAAACCTTTAGCAATTTTAGTAAATCAGTTCTGCTGTTTTGAACTTCTGTTCTGACATAATTGCTAAGCGTATCTTTAGCAAACTTGATTTGAGGATGAACTATCCTTCTCAGTGTGTTAGGCACAGAGTGAGCTGACAAGCTAAAACTGACCTTGCCGCTCTGCCTTAGAAACTAGCCCTACAAATGAATAACTGCATTTAAAGATAATAGTATTTCATGTAGCTGCTCAAAGAACATAATAAATGGCCAGGAAGGATGGCAACTTTTGTATTCATCTCTTATTACTGAAGTTTCTCTAAACAGCGCTCTCTAAGAGAACATTTTAGAGTAGAAGATGGAAGTGGGGGCTGGGAGGACAGTAACCATGAAGCTGGTCAGTGTTTCGGATAAAGGTGACTCTTGAATCCTCCCCTCAAAATTCCTAGAGCCTTTCTTCTTCCCAGCTCTCTACATGCAAGTGAGGCGCCCTTAGGAAGCATGTTCTGGGGTAGTCAAACATGTAGCTCACATGCCAGACAGCTGCTGGCATTTCCATTTCTGGACAGGCTGTATTTAAATACCATCTGAAGATGTGAGCAGCCACAAAATTTTGCTCTCTGTCTATGTTTAAGACCCAATCAAGGCAGACTTTTTAAAAGTTTGCTATGCTCGCATTTTTTAATTTAACATTAGTGGGACATCTGCAAGCCAGCAGAGGCCCTCTCCAGGGGGGAAGGCCCGATTTTGATTTGCTCCAAGTTTGATTATCAGTTGAAACCATGAATACAGAGTCATTAGAGTGCTGTGGAGAGCTGTGACAAAAGAACAGAAGCCTGAACTACAGAGTCACAAGGGTCACCAATATTTTCCCAGTGTGGTGAAGACCTCTGAGTATATAACAGGAGGTGTGTTCTCTGCCTCAGTGAGACCAGAGAACTTTGCACAGTTGGGGACACCAGGATCCACTGGGACCCATCAGGCAGTGCTGAGCTGCCTCCCTACAATGTGCTGTGGTGCTTTAAATTTTAATTCCGGACCCACTATGTCCAGCATTACTTGGGGGGGTGCATTTTTCTCTTTGGTAGATAGACCTTAAGTGAGATATTGCCTCCTTCCTGCAATGGAGCTTGACTTATCACAGGATTCTTCTCTAGGTTCTTCTCCAAATTCACTTATAATTTTCCAGGTTAATTTCATTGTTTGAAAATCTTAGGCTTTTCTAATGGACTTTGGTAGCTTTGGAGGTGTCTGTGATAAGGCAGAGGGACTTCAAACACCTTGCTTGATGGGCGAACTTGACCAGTGCGCCATGGGAGATAGATGGGGCTTGGTGAAGAAGGGTGAGCTGGGAAGTCCCGAGGAGCCAGAGCCAGCGCGAGGACTCTGGGTGAGTGAAGGATGTAGAACTAATTCAAAAAAGAAAAAAAAATGTGCGATCTCTCTTCACTCCAAAAAAACTCACTTAGAGCTTGAGATGGAAGAGATTGCTTCTCTAAAATTCCACTGTAGCTTTTCTTTCAGGGAATGGAAAGATTTAGGCATGGCACATAGCTTTGGAATGACTCAGCAAACTCGTATGGCCAACCTAAATGGTAGACCTACCCTTTCTGTCTCCTTCTATATTAGATTTGTGAAATAGCCCATAGGGTTTCCTGATTCTCTTTTTCTGTGCTCGCAAGGATAGGCATGAGCTCTCTGGATGCAATCAGAGGAAGCTAAGCTCCCAGCTGTCACTGTGAAGTCAGCTAACAAGATAAAAGTCTCTCTGTGTTTGAAAAGCATTTTGGTAATTTAGTCCCTAATAGCTTCAGTGTCTCTGCTGTTTCAAACATGAAATATATCACATTTTAAAAATAGAAGAAAGGGAAAATAATTCTGTTTACTGTTCATCCTATTAAACACTGACCATTCCCTTCATAAACCAAGAAACCAAATTAAAGAAGGAGGCTTTGATAAAGCAAAACAATGTGTCTAAAATAATTGTTATTTGAGAAAATGGAGTAAAGAAGTCAGTATCTAGCAGGTAGTGTAACATTTCCTAGTGTAAAATGAGGCAGCCGAAAGCCTCTTGGGACAGGAGACCTCTAATCAATCACTGTTCAGAGAGAGGTGCTTCCTAAACTTTGAGTATCCTACAAGATTTAGGATGCTTAACTTAAGGGCTAACCTGTGTCCTAGTGTAGATACTTTCCTTCAGAGTTAAGGAAACTTCACAGTCAATAGAAAGAATATATAGGTACGAGAATATGTGTTAATATTTCCTCTAGAAATGCTGTAACATTATGTATTCAAAGGGATTATAACATTTTGTTATTGCGATATTATGTACTCATCTACACACTTCACATTTAAGAGCAGCATAATCTAATTAAAAAACTTAACAAACACAAAAAAATGCACTAACATTTTCAATGAGTCTTTGAGCTTGTATTAGACTACGGTTACAATCATCCTTGTGCAGGCCTGTGGGCTGCAGTTTGGACCTGCCTAAAGTTGATACACGTGTTAATTAGTTTAACAGATGTTCACAGAATGTGTAGTACTTGGTAGAGACCATGGTCTAGGAGAGCTAGTGATGCCAGAACTGGTTAATTGGAATGGATAAGCATTTAACCGGAGATAGACCAAGGTAAAGCAAAGAAGAGATGGTGTCAACCACATCCACCCAGCTGTCAAGGTACATGGAATGTTAGTGAATAAAGACAATGGAGGTTATGATATCCCCACATAGGAAGGTCCTCAGGCTGAAAGAGGTGGCTGTGGAGTTGATGGTTCTCTGTCTCTCTCTTTGTTGTCTCTCTCTTTGCTGTCTGTCTCTCTGTTTCTCTCTCTCTCTCTCTCTCTCTCTCTCTCTCTCACACACACACACACACACCTGAAGCTTTATGCCTTAACGAGGTCTGGAAGGGTGACAATAGGAGAGTCAGAAGCTGAGGTACTGCCACTACTCTGCTGCTAATGACAACTGACTCTGAGACTTGCTGGCTCAGGCATTCAGTATCTTGCATAATCAATGCCCCTCTTCTGTAAGCCTGCCTCAGAGTCAGATACAATTTCTATCCTGGCTATTATATTTTAAAATGTTTATACAATGTATTTATCTTATCTTTTTCCAACACCTCCCAGATCTCCCCCCACCTCCCTCACACACCCTACTTCTTATTCTTTCTCTCTGTAAAAATATCAAAACACCCAAGACCAGGAAGATTTTCCCTCTCCAAAAGCCCACAAAGTAAAACATGGGGTTTGTTTTCTGTTGACCAGCTACTCCTGAACATAGGGCTTGTCCTGGAGTGTAGCTGAAGAACCCATCTGAGAAGATCTAAATCTAAGTGAAGAGACAGGCACTTGGGCAAATCCTCAGAAGGTAGGTGTTTCAGACTCATTCCTGCTGGCCACATAACAGAAGCCTGTCTCATTTAAGTCCAGAAACTATCTTTACCTAGAGACCTGCTTTGACTTGGCACCTTAGGTTGAGTATTCTGTCTGTGGTCTGGCAAAGCACCTTACCAAGTCTCAACTTTGATCACAGGTCTCATCTGCCCTGGGGGTCTGCCTTCTTTTTCTGCCTTTCCATGGGCTTCACCTTATGGTAGGAACTATTGCCGTACTCAATCAACTACAAAGTCAATGTGCAACACAGTTTGGGTAATGGGTGAGCAAGCCAAGAGCTGCAGTAGGCAGTACCTCCATGGAAAGATACTCACAGAAGGTCAAGATAGGAAGCCCTTCCATTCTGAGTCCATACTCTCGCATCCTGTATTTTGCTATCAGATGAGGTTCACGGTGTTCAGCAAGACATGGTAGGATGGAGCTCAGAAAGAGTATTCTGGCTGTGTGCAGATGGAATAAAGAAGATGTCCGAGACACCAATGGGGAGCAGATGACAACCACAAGAGTACAGATGCTATGATGGCTAATTGTATATATCAACTGTACTATGCCACTGGGTACCCAGATATTTGCTCAAACATCATTCTGGGTGTTTCTAGGAAGTTATGGGTGAAATGAGCATTTAAATCAGTGGACTGAAGTAAACAGCTGCCCCTTACTAATGGGAATGATCCCCTGGGCATCCTCTCTAAGATGTACCATATATTGTCTGTCCCAACCATGACACAAGTGTCTTCTACCCTGATTTGTAACCCGGACTTGGTTGGAAAAACTCATTATCTAATATAAAACTGTATCCTTAATAGTTATGATTGACTATATAATCTCATATTTTCCCTGTATCCTATTAAGCAACATCCTAAGGACTGACTATTCAATATTCATTTTATATTCACCCCTTTCTATATCTAGCATCCTACTTTGTATTAATGACTTCAGAGAAGTCAATCGCAATACCAGCATTTACTATTAATATCTCTTTGGGCCTCCAAGGCAATTATTAATCTCTCTATGCTGCAGATAAAAAGAGTCTCAGAGATCTGGAAGAGGAGGAAATCTTAGCTGCCAAGACATTTAGTAACTTGCTTGGGGCTGTGATTCATTGAGTCTGAAATTCAAAGTCTAAGCAAGCTTCTAGGCTCTTTCTTTATACTCTTTGTAGACAAACAGTTGGTGTTTGGTTTGAATAATTTACTTTTTCCTCAATTGAAAGGACTAAGATTTATCATTTGTTGTGATATTTCAGGAATGGTGCCTGGTGCTTGACATGGGAAAGCGGAACAAGAAATTTCTGGTCACAGTACCACACTGACCAAGCACAGGTAGGTAAGCACCACACTGACCAAGCACAGGTAGCTAAGCACTGATAGTATTTTCATGTCATTCACCAGCACACTACATGTTTGTTGGTTTAGGCACAGTTACCCATTTGTCTCATTTGTGAATGAACATGCATTTTTTGGAAACTCCTATTAGCATCTGATCTGAAGGTAAGCAGTGAAGAATGAGGAAAAAAGACTAGCATCTTGTGGTCCTCAGAACAGTGCCCAAGTTGACATGCCTGGGGTGGGGATTCACCTGTCAACCATATTCCCTGCCCTCCACCTTCCCAAATGTATCAGCAGGAGTTAGTTTTAAGTGGTAATTAGCTATAATGTACAGCTTGATCCTAAATGCCAGTGTTGGTGGTTTAATGAAGCAGTGTCTGCGTGCCTTGCAGTGCTTAAAATAATCCAGAGATGGAGTGAGCTAGGCTCTGTCATACACATTCATGTAGCACAGACCCTCACTGTCACACTGACTGCTGACAACCGAGGTGGCTCTCCAGAGTGGCTAGCCCCTCCTAATTTATTTTCTCAGAGGCATATACATATTCATGACACTCTGCTGTCTGTCTGTCACCCAGAGAGGCTCACCCTATCTCCGTATTTCAATTAAGAGGAAAATATGCACATTTAGGTAACAGAAGATTCAAAGAATCAGAGGCTTGTTTTTTTTGTTTGTTTGTTTGTTCATTTGTTGTTTGTTTGTTTGTTTGTTTTGAATCTTTCATTCTAGAATGAAGCAGCAGTTAGTTACCTGACAAAATGATTATGCTAAACTGTGGGTCTGTGGACAGTCACATGTTAGGCTCCGGGGATAAAGCATTCAGGAAAAATATGTATCGATTGACTTTAGGGTTTTGTGGCTCCACACACTTCTGTGTGTTCTATTCTTCTTGATTTCGGACAAACACAGACATTGAAAAATATGAATGTGGGGACTGAGATGAAAGTATATATGTGTCATCTTTGAGGTTTGCTAACCAAAGTCAAGATTTCCCTATCAATCGCAGGGGAGGTACACCCATGTGCTCTACCATACTGTCTTCCATTCAGGATTTTCTCTCTAGGAGTTCACAGTGTCTCCTTAGCATGTAGACAAGTCGGCATGGCTGCGTTGTCCTTGCTCAGGTGGGCAGTTGTCACAGCACTGTAGGTGCCCAAAGGAATTAATTGCTCTTTGTTGATATAAAAGACTGTATTTGTGAAGTTGCCCAAAGCCAGATGTCTCCTGAATGTGGACACCTACCGTTTCATAGGAAGGTTGTAAATCTCATCAGCATTCCCTCCTGTGAGGGAAAATAAGTTTAGGTGCTGTCAATTATTGTTGAGTAACCACAGTCAGGTAAGGGATAGGAGCACAGGCACATCAGTGTCCTCTGAGAAAGACACAGCATATTAAATAGTGAAAAAACATTACACGTTTTTGCAAAGCCTCCACACATCCCTTTTGATCTAACGAGGCTAAGATCAGCTCTGCTGGCAGTATTCATGTCAGGGACACGCTGATTAATTTAATATTCTGATTGGATGAGCGGCAGAGCTTTAACGCCTGTTAACTTTTTGGCTAGTAGCTCTGAGAGGGCGATAATGAGATTAACATCAGGAGACTAGATTTGCTTTTCTGCTGTATTTAATTACTACTTTGACACCAAATAGCACTGCTATGAGTTTTCTAGACAGCACCTTATTAATCCATGTTATGTCACACAGAGGAGCCTACTTTGAAAAACCTGTGGAAAAAAATGGGGCCCTTCTGCCCTGTCCTCTGCAGGAAGGGGAGACATGGGCAAAGCCGGTGCAGTCAGCAGGAAGTGCTTGACAGGCGTTTGGACTTCTACTCAGTTCTTCGGTATTATATAATACAGTGCTGAGACCTCATGGTGTATGATCCACAAAACAGTGTCACACTTACCACATCAGCTGATGATTCCTTAAAACATTTTTAGTGTGATATGTCTTACCTTACCTTAAGGGAGAATGTACTGGAGTGTAGATGGAGATGGTGGCCCAATCTCACACTATATATGGAGTCCCTTGTATGCTCTCCCGTCAGGGCTGGGAATGGTGAAAGGAGTAGAAAGCAATGGTAGAAAGAAGAAACCACTCGCTGTGTAAGAGCTGTGTGGTTACATGTGTGTAAAATGGAAATATTGTACGAAGAATTAGAAGACAGTCTGAACTAAAAGTGAAGGAAGCTGAAGGAAGCTGTCACAAATGTGTCAGGTTGTGCAGCTGGTAGCTATGACCTGTCTGACAGACACCTGTATATGGGCTACTCTTCATTGCCCATGCTTAAAATGCTGCTGAAGGGTGAGCTGACTGTGCTTCTGATGAGACCAATTTTCTCACAGACAGGAGGGCCTATTCTCTGTACTCTACATAATGAAGGGGTAGGACAGCACCCTGGGTGTTTTTTTTAAGTTCTTTGATCTCATGCAGGGGGTGTCCTTGTGACTGAAAGAAAGCCTCTACCATTTATCACAACTGAGGTTCCCTTCAGCATGGGAATTTTGAGAAACACAAATGCTTGATACTAGAAAGGATCACTAATCTAGCACCTGTCTTCAGTATCTTCCAAATCTAAACTAAATATTTCTTAAACTCCACATTAGTATTCAATAACTCTACTTTCCAAGATTTTGTTCATATTTATAAGAACATATACAAAATACATATAAATTAGCAACTTATAATTTAAGTGATTCCACTAGTTCATTTGTCAACTCTTTAAACTCATTCATATTGTTTTGTTGACATGATGTAATCATATTTTCTTGTTGACATGTAGTGATTTTTCAATTAGCAACATATTTGAATGGTTTACAGATGTTGACATAGTACGGTAGAAGGTAGATTATGTAGTAGATTGGCTTAATGCTGCTTGTATTGTAATGCTAAATATGAGCCCCCAAGATATGGAGTATGCAAATAGCCCCTGTGACCCTGCCCCAAATTACTTCTGACTGATGAATAAAGATGCCAACAGACAAAAGACAGGCAGAAGAGACATAGTGGGGTTTATTTTTCCTGGGCTCGGGGTTGGAGGAAGAGGAGGTGAGGAAAAGAAGTTGCATGAGAAGAATGAGGAGAAGCAGACACAGATTAATAGTGAGGAGAATGTGGCCCTCAGGGCTTCCCAGATGAAACATAGTTAAATAATAACTGGAGGTTATCAACAGAAAAATAGATTCTAACATCATGAAGAGTAGGCAGCTGCCAATTTAATGTCCTTCTTAAAGCTTATTGTAAATAAAAAGAGAGAGAGAGAGAGAGAGAGAGAGAGAGAGAGAGAGAGTGTGTGTGTGTGTGTGTGTGTGTGTGTGTGTTATCTTGGAACTCAATAACCAAAGGCAGGATAGAAACCTCAGGCCAGGAATTAAATAATTGACACAACAAGTTTGAAATCTTATAACTGCTCTGAACACAGATACATCCTGGTATCTTTACAGCTACCAATCCATCTACCCAGCATCTATCTACTTACCCACTCATCTACCCATCCACCCCTCTACTCATCTATCCATTTATTCACACATCTCCCCACCCATTCTTGTATATACACATCTGTCCATCTATATGCCTATCAATTCTCCAATCTACTTTTAATTAACCTACATATTCATTTATACATTTACCTAATCATCTACCAGTTCATCTATACACTTACGAGGAGGTGCATGTGTCCATCTTCTATCCATGTATCTATCAATCCATTAATCATCTATCCATCTATCATCCTTTAGTCCATCAATCCATCTGCACAATAATATCTGCCTTATTATGTGTATGTTATCTAATGCAAAAAGTTTGAAATCTATGGTCCCTTCTGACAAGATGTTGGCATGCACACCACTTTTTAAAAAGTAAATACCACTATTAATACTCCAAATAGATCAGTCAATCACAAAAATATCATATCACTGTTTATTGATTCATTAACATATTTAATATATTACATGTTATTTGAAGGAAGACATAAATTTAATCAAATTAAAAGTTCTTATTAAAGTATCAAATAAGGACTTTGTATGCATGAGACAGTGTTGGGTTATGTCATTGACTGTTCTTTCTCATCATAAAAAAATAATGATATATTTTCTTGGGATGAATTCAGAGAGAAAGTGCTCCTGGAAACATTTTACATGACTCTTGTAATTCCCAAAGTATTTAAGTGCTGTTTTCTTCAATGTATCTATGTTGTTGTTTTAACCCATAAAACTGCTACCAATTTCACACCTAAGGCATTCAATTTTGTTTTGCAAGTGAAATCTGATTCTGCCTTGGTAAGTTGCCATGGAAACAGAGTGACAGTTGGCCAGGTGCCTGTTAGGGGGGAGTGTATAAGTGCCATTTCCCTGGTGGCTCACCATGGGAGGCGGCACCAAGAGGGATGAGCAGGACTAGTGAGGTCTCTGCCTGGATCCTTTTAGGGGAACAGGATGGCTCAGCTCCTTTCTCAGGAGGTATGATGGCCAGTCAAGCTTTTCTAACTTCAGGGGCTATTTCTTTAGATAATTACTGATGAGAGTCCCAGGTTGTCATTTCAAAGACCTAGCATTATAAAATAATAATTAGACCACAGCATGAGCAGAACAAATTCACATTTCACAGAATAGTTTACTTTGGGCATTTTCATTGTGTACTGTTATCTCCATAGACACTGGAGTCCACATCATAAGTGTTTCTCATATCTCTGATACATTGTGTCCTGGAAAACCTCATCCTCCTTTCTGGTGCTACAAAGTCAGAAGTAGGGCTGTACAGAAGTTGCACAGGATCTATGCAGAGTGGCTACAATGATGAGCCATTACCAGGAGAACAGGTGCTAAGGGCTCTGATTGGTTCCTCATATTTCTTCAGGCTGTTCTGGGACACAGAGTTGTTTCTGTTCTTATAGACCTAATGCCTGGAGGTGTGGGATACACATTCATACCAATGCAATAATTTTTAGTGGTCAGAACTTCCTAAATAGACCAGACTTTTGAGGAAGAAGTGAGTGTCCTGCCTCCTAAGATGCTTAGAAGTTGGGAATAGAGAGATACACTGTGCATTTGTTTGATTTGTTTGGTGTGTGTGTGTGTGTGTGTGTGTGTGTGTGTGTGTGTGTGTGTGACAGAGACAGAGACCTGTTCATATATGTGCACAAAATTGCAGTTTAGTGAGTGTTCTCTCAGATCCTCTAAATTTTGCACACTTTTTCATGTACAAATTCTGTGGAAGACTCCTTACTTGGGATCACAATGAAGCCATCTTAAGGAGGGCCACACAGGGATGGGTGAAAAGCTTCTTATTGTATATTGTCTGCACTCAGAGGCCAGTTCCTTCCCAAGGCAAAGACCCTTGTTAAGTAAATGAAGTATGAAACAATCCTGGTGCCTACTCAAACAGAAGATTCTGTTATCATTCACAGAGCACATAAGAGTTAGAGTTACAACCTACCTACCTGTGGTGTGAAGTCCTATGCTGTGGATTTATATTTCCAGCCTGGTTCCTACTCCACTGCCTATTTGCCTGCCAACTGTACCCACTTCTCCCTGATACCTGCCTTTACCCTGAGTTCTGAGAATCTCTAGATATTAAATTGTGGGGAGTTCAAATTTACTATCAGATACTTAGACTAATTGTCTGAGACAATTTGCATGTATTGCTCCATGCGTGCCGGACCCATGCTTTGTAGACTTGGTATAAGATAACTAAAGGACCTGAGTCATTACTCTGTTGGATTGTTTGTGCTGTGCTTGGTAGGTTGAAAAAAATTCAGGCACCATCTCTCTGTCAGATAGTGAGCATCTATCAAGCTCCCTACTCTACTAGTATTTGGCATTCTGTCTACTCATTCCCTTTACAATTCATAGGCTAACATAGGCTTCATTGCAACTTCGTTGTTTCCTTCTTATGAGTAAAGCGCTTTATTAAAAGACAGGTAGCCTGCTCTTTGCTTCTGGCAGTTCAAGTTTCTATTTTCTCTGGTGTTTTCTTCAGTCACTGCTCAATCCTTTTGCTTATAGGATAGACTCAGAAACGCATATATCACGTGAGACATCTTGTTGCTTTGACTCCGAATCACCCAGTCCTCAGCACCCAGTACATCTGCATGAGAGATCTGGTAGATGATTCCACATCTTCAACTTTGACAAGCTTCAAAGTTCTTAAAAATGAGCATTTGTGCCTTTCTAAGGAAAGGATCTTATAGCAGAATAATTCTACTCTTTGAGATTTCTCCAGATTTTATTTGAATTAACTTGTTTTATTTTAAAGTAAGTTTTTGTTAAAGATTTATTCCCCCCTCCTCTCTATCTCTTCTCTCTCTCTCTCTCCTCTCTCTCTCTCTCTCTTTCTGTCTCTCTCTCCCTCTTTCTGTCTGTCTCAATTGCCCATGTGAGTTTTGTGTGTGTGTGTGTGTGTGTGTGTGTGTGTGTGTGTAAACATCATATGAGTGTAAGTACCAAAAAAGTCCATAACAGAACTTCAGATTCTCTGGAAATAAAGTTACACACTGTTGTGAGCCACATATTGTAGGTGCTGGGATCTGAACCCTAGGCCTCTATTAGTACAGCAAGAATGATTTATTCTAGAAAGCCATCCCTCCAAGTCCTTGTTTTCATTTTTATAGTGATATTCTAAGGTTCCATCATACATACACACTTTGTGGAAAGGTGTTTGGTCCACTCACTGACAGCATTCCAAAGCTGTTCCTCTATCTGCCCACTTTCTGAAGAAATCTTAGATGTATGTTACAATTCAGTTAGGAACAAAACCCTCACATAACTTTCATTTGGTTTAGAGAAAAGAGAGTAGAACATTCTGAAATAAATGAATTAAAATGACACATGGTCAGCTGAAAGTGTCCTTGTGAGTCATTGTGCATGATGTTGAGTGTTCCTGTGCCATACACAGGTAGAGCTCTTGAGAGTAACATCCAAGGGAAACAAGAGTTTTCTAGGCTCATGGTTTCTGGTATGGGAGCTCACCATTGTGTGTGGCGCTATTGTTTCCAAGCTGCAGTGAGAAAAGAATCATGACAGTAGCATAGTTGAGCTCAAGTTTCCTACCTCACTGTGGCATGAAGAAGTCAGAAATAAGACCTACATTTCCAGGGCATGTTACTATTGATCTGATTTCCCCTAAACTGCTTAGTTTTAACTGCCAACACAATCTGAACCAAATCCCCTGAGAATAATGCTTTGGTGAGGAATTACCTAGATCATCCTGGCCTGTGGGCATGCATGTGTGAAACTGTCTTGATTACTAAATGATGTAGGAAGAGCCAGTACACTGTGGGTGGCACCATCCCCTATGCTAATTCATGGACTGTATAAAAGGGAAAGAAGCTAGCAAACAAATAGGCAGTATAAGCACATTTATTTCTCTTTGCTTTTGACTCTTGATATGATATGACTACCAGCTTCAAGCTTATGCTACTTTAACTTCTACTATAGTGGACTATAAACTGGAATTGTAAGATAAATAAACATCTCTTCCCTATGTTTCTTTTTACCGAGATATGTTTATATCAGCAACAGAATTAGAACTAAAGCAGTCCACAACTAAACCTCACCTTCCCCTCCTATCCTTTTGTTTAAATTAGTATCCGTGTTTAGATTAGCCCATTTGTGACCACAAAGCCCTCATGTTCCAAACATTTTCCCCAGAGCCCCACATCTGCTTCATGTTTGAATCAGGGACAAAGTCTTAGGAGACAGCATTTTGTACGAATGGATGTATTTCATGATAAAGGTAAGTTTGGGTATGTACTTTAATAAATAAGCATTTATTTAATAAATTGGCTTATATTTAATTTCACGGCTGAATATACTGGTAAGAACAAGATGCAGTTATTGAATTAAAAGAACCATGGGAACACACAAGCTCACATACTAATAAGAAACTCTTAAAGGCCTTCATTGTTCCAACAAGCTTTGTACAAAGGAGGCACTAAACAGTGGAGGAAGCACCTTGCTTAGAGTATGTTTAGTGGAAAATTTTCCAAGGCCATCTCTCAAATGGCAGGCATAGCTAGAAATGCCTTCCAGTTGGCATGAGAGCTGGCCACTCCTGCCCTGGTTTTAGCCTTGGCTTTACTTCTCTCTTATGGTTGCACTTTGCCTGTCTTCCCAATTGTTTTTGATAATCACTTCTTTTTTTTTGGGGGGGGGTAATTTCTCTCAGTTGTTTCTTTTTTTATTTTCTATATTCTTTGTTTACATTCCAAATGCTTTCCCCTTTCCTGGTTCCCCCCTCACCACATGTCCCATAAGTCCTCTTCCCTCTGCCCATTCCCCAATCACCACCCATCCCCTTTCTCTGTCCCGGTACTCCTCTACAATACTGGATCAAGTCTTTTCAGGACCAGGGCCCTCTCCTTCCTTCTTCTTGGGAATCATTTGATATGCTAATTGTGTCTTGAGTATTCAGAGCTTCTGAGCTAATTAATATCCACTTATCAGTGATTGCATTTCATGTGTCTTCTTTTGTGATTGGGTTACCTCACTTACGATGATATTTTCCAGTTCCAACCGTTTGCCTAAAAATTTCATGAATTCATTGTTTTTAATTGCTGAGTAGTATTCCATTGTGTAAATATGCCACATTTTCTATATCCATTCCTCCCATTGAGGGACATCTGGGTTCTTTCCAGCTTCTGGCTATTATAAATAAGGCTGCTATGAACATAGTGGAGCATGTGTCCTTGTTGCCTGCAGGGGAATCCTCTGGGTATATGCCCAGGAGTGGTATAACAATTAGATATATATATTATGTTTCCTAGGCTCAAGATTCTGTACAGTTTGATGCTTTGTTTCCTGTAGTACGTGTATGAGTATATGGAAGGGAGTTCACACGGAATGGGAAGAAGAAAGGCAAGAAAGGAGGGAAGAGGAGGTAGGCTGGAGGAAAATGGAAAAATAGAGATTTGTATTTCAACATTATTAAATCATGAGTAGGATAAGACAACAGAGTCAAGAGTTAACACTTGAGAATCAAAATACCATTAAGGGAAATGTGAGAAAACATTTCCAAAGAATAAGCTTTCATGTAGAAGAAAGACTTCATCTTTAGTAGGGGCATTATTTATCTTTATCTTATGACATAAGTATGTGGTGCTTTCAGCATTTGGGTCACAGTAAAAACAGTCAGCATTGTTTTGGGAATATCTGTGACAACCCTGACAAACAACCTTAGGGAAACTATCCCACACTTAGCCTCAGGCTTTTTCTTTGGCAACCTATGTTTTCTGGGAAGAACACTATTGCCTGTGTGGGGTAAATCCAATTAAACATATACCCACTCTTCTTATGTGGGTGTGAGTCTTGTAAAATAATGGTTTCCATATGGCTTTTTCCAGACACCTTTACTGTTAGTTATCCTCCTACACACACCTTGCCTCTTTTCTATCCTTCTCCACACTTAAATCTCCCCCCTCATTATTCCCCTCTCCCCATTCATACACTTATATTATACTAGTCCTCTCCCTTTCTCTCCATATCACTGGGTCCTACTATTCCTCCTTTCTAATACCTTTCATATTCTTGTCACCAATGCCCCATTTCTAACTTCCTGGCTTCTGCACATACTTCAATTTAAACATACAAATGTAAAGACTTTATGCTAGGTCCCATGGTAGTGAGAACATGGGACATTTGTCTTTCAGGATCTGGTTATTTCACTGTGCATGATATTTTCCTGTTTCATCTATCTACCTATAAATTTCATAGCTTTTTGTAACCAAATATGATTCCATTATTATGCTTGACATCATGACATTGATAGGAGATTCTGGGCACTATGAATTGAAAAGTTATGGCTTAAAGTGATACATTTGCATGTTGAGTTGATCAGAGGTAGAATGTCCTGGTAAGCTTTAACTACCCTCGAAACTGTCTGGAGTCATCTGAGAATCTCAGTTGAGAAACTAACTAGATCAGATTAGCTTATGGTCAAGTCTATGGTGGACTGTCTTAATTAAAAATTGATGTAGAAGAGTCCAGCATACTGTGTAAAGACCCATTTCCTGAGTAGGTGGTTCTGGGATGTTTTAGAAAGCTAGCTTAGAATGAGCCTGTGAGCAGTATTCCTCCATTTCTTCTGCCTCAAGTTATTGCTTGTGGTGCTTCTCCGATTTCCTGTAAGCCTGGTCTGTAAACTGGAAGCTGAAATGAACTGTTTTCCTCCCTAAGTTGTTTTTGGTCATGAATTTACTTCAGCAGCAAAAATGCAACCAGAACATGTAGGTATAAAGTTTGCTTCCTCACAGAGTGCATGATCAATACACAGATCCTTCAGAGACGTTCTGGGGAAAACCTCATAACTACACAGAATGGACAAAATGACTATTAACAGGCCCCATTCTCTTGCCTATGGACAATATAGCACTGTAAACTCCTTTCCACATCTCTTTTTGGATCATAGGGAGACAAGGAATAACTCAAGTGTGTACCCTATGGTTAAATATCTTGCTAAGCTAGCTAAAACTTACAGCTAAATCCCCTGATGCATCTGGAATAGGATGTGACAGAAAAAAAACCCCAGGAAGTCTAGAATACACACACTCTACTCATAAGGTGTTCTGTCATTCACAGCGTTGCTTTCGAGGTCAAAGAATTGATGTTATAAGAATACAAATGGAAGTATTCAACCAAGGCTGCCTGGTGGACATGAGGACCCTTGGGGTCTCTCATCTTCTCATTTCTTTCTTGCTTATGGTTTTCAAACTGACTACTTTGATCCAGGTTTGTTCGAAGCAGCATTGGAGGAAGCATCAGGAAAAAAGGATGGTGGATTTTTAAAACAGGGTCTCAATGTACTTAATCTCACTTATAATCCATCCCATGCTCATGGTCATACTCAGTAGCTAACTTTAAACACAGCTTTTCCTTCCACCATAGGAGTCTTAAGATTTCAAGAAACACACTCAGTCTGGTTCTATTAGAAGCTGCACTCAGAATCACTTAAACCTAACTAACAAGGACTTAGCTTTATGGCCACACAATGTCGTGAGAGCCGAGGAATACTTTTATTTGATATGTCAAGTAGTCAGTGAAAAATCCATCAGGAGGGGAATCTTTAGGAGAGTGGCAGGAGGTAGTGATAGCTGCTTCAGATAGACAGCCATCTTTCAGCTTGTTCTGAGACAGACACCGTTGTAATCACTTCTCTGGTGTCTGTTTGATGGATCTGTCTGCCTAACATTTTCTCTCATTGTTTTGCAAGTTAGCAGTTTTACTGAATTTTTAAACTGCACATTTCATGTTCTGTCACATGTGGAGTTATTGAGGAGTTCTAGTTCCTCTTTCCTAACAAGGCAAGAGTTTAGACTTTTCTAAAATTCCTCCACACTCCCTGGCAGCTGTAGGTTGGTTTAGATTTTGATAATATTAAGTTTAAATTATCTCTTTTAAATCGCGCCATACATAGAACAAGTGAATAAGTAGATGTGACTTATAATTATTATAATCACAAGGTGATTATTGATATCCATCTAATTTCCAGTAGCAATCTGTTGTCAAAGCCGAATATTGCTCTCATGGTCCCCTAAGACCTGAAAGGTCACCCAGGGCTCAATGCAGCAGGTGGCCTTTCCTTAGGGTGTTGTTCTTCTAGTTCAGCGCCTGTTGTTCTAAGGGCAGTGAGAGAAGAAATTTTATGTTGGATTTATAGTAACTCTGTCATCTAGTATTACACTCTGTAGAATAATAATATAAAATCATAAAATGCATATTTTCGATGTTGATTTTTATGCTATATCTGTGACGTGCTCCTCTGCCATTCTGTGTTTGGTAATTTCCATGCTTCTTAAATGTCATTGTCCCACGTCAAATATAACTTTATACTTGAGACTTTGGTTTGGGATTTAACATAGCACCTTTATCTCTATTACTTTTTAAAAATATTTATATACAGGTTTGATCCTTCCCCGAACCCATTATCCTGCTGTGGAATCCTCTGGAGAAGCTAGGGATGGAAATCAAAATGACCCTGGGATTCCACCTTATACCCACCAGAACGGCTAAGATCAAAAACTTAAGCAACATCACATATTGGTGAGGATGGAGAGCAAGGAAAACACTCCTCCATTGTTGATGGAAGTGAAAACTTATACAACCCTCTTCAAATAAATCAAATGATTTCTCAGAAAATTGAGAGCAGTTCTACCTAAAGAATCAGCTGTAGTGCTCCTGTGCATATATACTCAGATGATGCTCCACCATATCACAAGGACCCAGGGTCCAGTATGTTCATATCAGCATTATTCTTAATAGCCAGAAACTGGAAACAACCTAGATGCCCAATTGAAGAGTGGATATAGAAAATGTGGTATATGTACACAGTGGAATAATATTCAGCTACTAAAAATAAAGACATCATAAATATTGCAGGCAAGTGGATGAAACTGGAAAATATCATCCTGAGTGAGGTAACCCACACCTCCATAAGTGGTATGTACTCACTTATAAGTGAATATTAGCCATAAAGTACAGGATACTTACCCTACCTTCCATAGATCCAAAGAAGCTAAACAAGAAGGAAGGCCCAAGTGAGGATTGTTGAATCTCACTTAGAAGGTGGAATAAAATAGTCATAGAAGGCAGATGAAGGGAGAGAACTGGTAGGAGAGGGGATAGGAAGAAAAAACAATGGAGCAGAGACTGAGAGAATGGCCAACCGATACCCAGCCCACCTTGAGATTCATCCCATGGGCAAGCACCAATTCCTGACACTATTAACAGTATTCTGTCATGCTTGTAGACAGGAGCCTAACATGACTCTCTCTAAGAGGTTCTACCCAGAATCTGGCTGAAACAGATGCAGAAACCCACAGCCAAACATTAGATGGAGCTCAGGGACTATTATGGAAGAGGTGGGAGAAGAATTGAGGGACACAAAGAGAATAAGAACTCTACAGGAAGTCCAATAGAGATGTATAGCCTGGACCCTTGGAGGCTCTCAGAGACTGAACCACCTATTAAAAAGCATATGCAGGCTGGATCTAGACTCCCTGGACATATGTAGCATATGTGCAGCTTGGTTGGTGTTCATGTGGATTCCCCAGCAATTGGAGTGGGAGATTCCCTAAAGCTTCTACCTAAAGTGGAAATTTTTCCACTGCCTGAGCTGCCTTATTTGGCTTCAGTGGGGAAAGATATGCCTAATCTTGAAGAGACTTGATGTACCAAGGTGGGAAGATGGGGCAGGGTGGCTCCACCTTCTCAGAGGAGAAAGAGGTGGTGTTTGGGAGGACATATGCTATATGCAAGGGGCCAGGAGAAGGACATTGACCAGGATGTAAAGTGAATAAATGAATCAATTAATGGGAAAAATAGTAGGGGGCTTCAATACTCCACTCTCATCAATTAACAGGATATCAAGACAAAAACCCAACAGAGAAATAAGGAAGCTAACCAATGTTATGAATCAAATGGACCTAACAGATATCTACAGAACACTTCATCCAAACACAAAAGAATATGCCTTCTTCTTAGCATCTCATGGAACCTTCTTCAAAATTGAACATATAGTTGGTCACAAAGCAAGGCTCAACAGTTACAAAATAATTGAAATAACACCTTGTGTCTTATCACAGCACCATGGATTAAAACTGGACTTCAACAACAACAGAAATGCCAAAAAGCCACATATTTGTAGAAATTGAACAACGCTCTACTCAATGATCTTTGGGAAAGGGAAGAAATAAAGAAAGAAATTAAAACTTTCTGGAATTCAATTAAAATGAAAGCACAACAAACCCAAACTTATGAGACATAATGAAAGCAGTGCTGAGAGAAAAGTTCATAACACTAAGTGCTTTCATAAAAGAAATTAGAGAGTTCACATACCACCAATTTAAAAGTATACCTGAAAGCTCTAGAGAGAGAAAAAAAAGAAGCAAACACACCCAAAAGGAGTAGAAGGCAGCAGATAATAAAAACCATGGCTGAAATCAATCAATTATGCACAAAGAAAGCAATACAAAGAATCAATGAATCCAAGAGCTGGTTCTTTGAGAAATTCAACAGGATAAATAACAAACCCTTTCCCAAACCAACTAAAAGATAGAGAGACAGTATCCAATTTGCAAGACCAGAAACAAAAAGGGGAGACATAACAACAGACAATGAGGAAATTTGAAGAATCATTAGGTCTTATTTCAAAAGCCTGTACTCCAAAAAAATAGGAAAATCTAAACGAAATAGATGATTTTCTAGACAAATAACAATTTAAAGATCAGGTAAACTATTTAAATAGTCCTGCAACCCTTAAAAAATAGAAGCAGATGGGAGGTCCCAAGGCCTGACATTGTTAGTGAAGTGAGGCTATGGAACATTCACAAAAACGGACCCAGCATGATGACATTCTTGAAGACCCAACAAGCAGCTGAAAGAGTCAGATGCAGATATCTGCACCCAACCAATGGACAGAATCAGCTGACCCCTGTTGTTGAATTAGGGAAGGGTGAAAGAAGTTGAGGAGAAGGGCAATCCTGTAGAAAGACCAGCAGTCTCAATTAATCTGGACCCCCGAGATCTCTCAAAAACTGCACCACCAAACAGGCAGCATATACCAGCTGATATGAGGCCCCCAACACACATACAGTAGAGGACTGCCAGGTGTGTGTTCATTCAGAGATGATGCACCTAACCCTCAAGAGACTGAAGGCCCCAGGGAGTTTATAGGTAAGGTGGGGTGGGAAAGGACATTCATATGGAGACAGGTGGTGGGGAGGAGGTATGGGATGTGGAACAGTCGGAGGGTGGGCTGAGGGGGGAAATAAAGTATGGGGTGTAAAAAATTAATTAGTTAGTTAATTAATTAAAAAACAAAGAAATAGAAGCAGTCATTAAAAGTCTTCCAACCAGAAAACAAAATGCCCAGGGCCAGATGAGTTTAGCACAGAATTCTACCAGAAGATCTAATGCCAATACTCCTCAAACTCTACCACAAAATAAAAACAAAAAGAACATGCCACATTCATTATATGAAGACACAATCACCTGATGCCTATATCACCACAAATGGAATTTCAGACCAATTTCCCGTATGAATGCTTATGCAAAAAATACTCAATAAGATATAAACAAACTGAATTCAAGAACACAATAAAAACCTCACCCACCATGATAAAGTAGGCGTCATCCTGGGGATGCAGGGATGGTTCAATATATGAAAATTCATGAACCTAATCCACCATATAAACAAACTGAAAGAAAAAAAAATCACATGATAGTCTTTTTTTTATTTTATTTTATTTTCTATATTCTATGTTTACATTACAAAGGCTTTCCCCTTTCCCAGTTCCCACCCACCATAGTTCCCATAGTTCCTCTCCCCCCCCATCTGTTCCCCAATAATTCCCCCTCCCCCCTCGGTTTCTTTACTAAACTGGATGCAATCTTTACAGGCCCAGGGTCCTCTCCTTTCTTCTTCTTGGGAATCATTTGATTTGCTATTTGTGTCTTGAGTATTTAGTGCTTCTGGGCTCATTAATATCCACTTATCAGTGATTGCATTTCATGTGCATTCTTTTGTGATTGGGTTAATTCACTCAGGATGATATTTTCCAGGTCTAACCATTTACCTACAAATTGCATGAATTCATTATTTTTAATTGCTGAGTAGTATTCCATTGTATAAATATACCACATTTTCTGTATCCATTCCTCCTTTGAGGGATATTTGGGCTCCTTCCAATTTCTGGCGATTATAAACAAGGCTGCTATAAACATAGTGGAGCATGTGTCCTTATTGCATGCAGGGGAATCCTCTGGGTATATGCCCAGGAGTGGTATGCCAGGGTCATGATAGTCTTATTAGATGCTGAGAAAGCCTTTGACAAAATGTAGTACCACTAACTGTTGAAGAGAGAGATCAGGGTTACAAAGAGCATGCCTAAACACACAAAAAACAATATACAGCATACTGATAGCCAACATCAAATTAAATGGAAAGAAAACTAAAGCAATTCCACTAAAATCAGGAATAAGACAAGTCTGTCCTCTCTCTCCCCAACTATTCAATATAGTACTTGAAGTTCTAGCTAGAGCAATAAGACAACTAAAGGAGATCTAGGGGATGTAAATTGGAAAGGAAGAAGTCAAACAGTGCTATGTGAAGATGATATGATAGGATACATAAGTAACCCCAAAAAATTCTACCAGAGAACTCTTACAGTTGATTAATACCATCAGCAAAATGGCTGGATTAAAACAAATTAACTCCCCTCTCCCCCCAAAAAATCAGTAGCCCTCCTTTATACAAATGATAAACAGGCTAAGAAAGAAATTAAAGAAACAATAGCCTTTACAGTGGCCACAAATAATATAGGATATCTTGGTATAACTGTACCCAAGCAAGTGAAAAACATCTGTGACAAGAACTTAAAGTATGTGAAGAAAGAAATTGAGGAAAATATCCAGAGAGATGAAAAGCTCTCCCATGCTCATGGATCAGTAGAATTAACATAGTGAAGATGGCCATCCCATCAAAAGCAATCTATACAGTAATGCAATGCCCATCAAAACTCCAACACAATTATTTACAGACCCTGAAAGAGCAATTTACAACTTTTTATGAAAAAAACAAAAAAACAAGGATATCTAAAACAATCCTGAACAATACAAGAAATTCTGAAAAGTAATTTCTGAAACAACCTAAATGTCCCTCAACCAAATGCATTGATAAATTGAAGTATGGATATAGAAAATATGGTACATCTACACAACAGAATACTACTCAGCTATTAAAAAACAAAGACATCATGAATTTTGCAGGCAAATAAATTGAACTTGAGAATATCATCCTGAATGAGGTAACCCAGTGCCAGAAAAGCACACATGGCATGTATTCAATTATAAGTGGATCTTAGACTTAAAATTCAGGACAACCAGGGTACAATCCACAGACCCAAAGAAACTGGGTAATAAGGAGATCCCAAGAGAAGATGCACAAATCTTACTCAGGAGGGGGAATTAAATAGGCACTTGAGGTGGATGAAAAGAGGGAGCTGGGTAGGAGAGAGGGTGAGGATGGGAACAAGAATGGGGAGCTGGTGTTGGGAAGGAGAGGACTGTAGAGCACTGGGAGTGAGAATGGAAATCAGTGGGTTCATCTCTGGTGAGTAGCTGGAGGCCTAGGATGGGAGAGGATACAGGGAGACCATGGGGCTTAGCCTAGCTGTGACTCCTACCAGAAGGGGACATAAAGACTGAAGTAGCCACCTCCTGTAGCTAGAGGTGGCTTCCAGAAGGGAGGGGTGACATCAATCCACCCACAAAACCTTCAACCCCAAATTTGTCCTGCCTACAAACACACAGGGATAAAGATGAAGCAAAGACTAATGGAATATCCAACCAATGACTGCTCTAACTCAAGACCCAGGCCATGTGAGAGAGTCAACCTGACACTATTAATGATAATCTGCTGTGCTTACAGACAGGAACCTAGCATAATTGTTTCCTGAGAGCAAAGGATGGAGGCAGATACAGAGACCCACTACCAAACATCAGGCAGAGCTTGAAGAGTCTCGTGGAAGAGTTGGAGATAGAAATGAGCAAGTTGGTGGGGACAAGGACACCACAAGGAGACCTACAGAGTCAACTAGCCTGGAGCCATGGGAACTCAGCCCACAGGTCCTGAGCCACAAACTAGAGAGCATGCAGGAGTTGGACATAGAACCTCTACACATTTGTGGCAAATGTGCAACTTATAAGTCCTCTAACAAGTGGAGCTATCTCAGTCTCTGTTGCCTGTCATTGGATCCCTTCTCCCTCTTCCTTTGCAGTAGCTCTTTCATAATGTCATGTCACATGCCTTATTGCCCTCTTTATTGTCCCCAGACCCCATTTTCCATACCTCCATGACATATCTGTATGTTATTGATGTTCATTTTTGTTAACACGACACCAGATTAATCACAGAAACAATTTTCATTTGATTCTTAGTCTTTGTAAAGGCCCTCTGTTTGATTTACCTCAACTGCCATTAAGTGAGGGTAAATCACCTGATTTACACAGAACACTAGCTGTAGTTTCCATCCTAGCTTGCTTTGGCTTTGGTCAGCACTGAAGAAATGTGAAATGGCTGTCCTAAACCTTGGTTGATCTCAACCCATACTCCCAAACTGCTGAGATAACTATAGTCTGTTACCTAATGCTATTCTACTTGTATACAGAATACAGTATTAAAATTTTACCATTTTTTTAAAGAACAGAAGCTGGATTATGTGAGCCCTGTGTTTGTTTTCTTCAATATTGCAGTTCTGACTCTTTTGACTTTTCATAAAATGAATTGTTTTTGTTTGCTTTCTTTGGAAACAAGGCTAGCTAGAACTTACTGTGGAGACTAAACTGGCTTCAAACTTATGTAACCCTTCTGTCTTTTTCTTCTCATTGCTGAGATTGCAGGCATGTGGCACTATTACAGAGTCAGATATTTTAAATTTATGTGGACAGTTTCCAACTCTTCATAGCACTGAGGTACTCAGACATATATAGGAGCAACACACACACATAACATAAATCTAAATTAGAAAACAACTATGTGTGCACATGCAAAAGCACACGGATACATGTTTGTGTGCATGTATGCATACAAACATTCATGATAAAGCTTCTGTAGATGTCACAATGGGACTTCACTTTTTCCAGAAAGTGAATTCCAAGGATTAAACTCAAGTCATCAGGCTTGGCAGCAAACACATGCACCTGTTGAGCCATCTTACATATTTTATTTTAAAATAAGTTTTGTTGACATACACAAAACAACCTGCTGGGATCTATAAAGAATATTAGGAAGAATGACATTCTTTTAATTGGATATTTTCATTATTTATATTCCAAATGTTATCACCTTTCCCAGTTCCCCCCCCAATTCCTTATCTAGTCCCCCCTCCCTGCTGCTATGAGGATGTTCTCCCTACCCACCCACTCCCATCTCCCTTCTCTCAAATTCCTCTACACTGGGGCATCCATCAAGCCTTCACAGGACCAAGAGCCTCTCCTCCCATTGATGCCTGGCAAAGCCATCCTCTGCTACATATGAGACTGGAGCCATGAGTCCCTCCATGTATACTCCTTGGTTGGTAGCTTAGTCCCTGGGAGCTCTGGGGGATCTGGTTTGTTGATATTGTTGTTCTTCCTATGGGCTTGCAAACCCCTTCATCTCCTCCAGTACTTTCTCTAACTCCTCCAGTGGGGATACCACACTCAGTCTGATGGTTGGCTGCGAGCATCCACCTCTGTATTTGTAAAGCTCTGGCAAAGCCTCTCAGGAGACAGCCATATCAGGCTCCTTTCAGCAAGCACTTCTTGGCATCCACAATAGTGTCTGGGTTTGGTGACTGTATATGGGATGGGTCCCCAGGTGGGGCAGTCTCTGAATGGGCTTTCCTTCAGTCTCTGCTCCACACTTTGTCTCCCTGTTTGCTCCTGTATTTTGTTCCTCTATCTAAGAAGAACCAAAGCACCCACATTTTGGTCATCCTTCTTCTTGAGCTTGATGTAGTTTACGAATTGTATCTTGGGTATTCTGAGCTTTTGGACTATCATCTTCTTATCAGTGAGTGCATGCCATGTATGTTCTTTTGTGATTGGGTTATCTCACTCAGGATAATATTTCTAGTTCCATCCATTTGCCTAAGGATTTCATGAAGTCATTATTTTTAATAGCTGAATAAAATTCCATTGTGTAAATGTATCACATTTTCTGTATCCATTCCTCTGTTGAGGGGCATCTGGGTTCTTTCCAGTTTCTGGCTATTATAAATAAGCCTGCTATGAACATAGTAGAGCATTTGTCCTTATTACATGTAGGAGTATCTTCTGGATATATGCCCAAAAGTGGTTTAGCTGGGTCCTCCAGTAGTATTATGGAAACACCAGACTGATTTTCAGGGTGGTTGTATCAGCTTGCAACTGCACCAGCAATAAAGGAGTGTTCCTGTTTCTCTACATCCTTGCCAGCATCTGCTGTCCTCTCAGTCATTGAACTTAGCCATTCTGACTAGTGTGAGGTGAATTCTCAGGGTTGCTTTGATTTGCATTTCCTTGATGACTAAGGATGTTGGACATTTCTTTAGGTGCTACTCAGTCATTCCATATTCCTCAGTTGAGAATTCTTTGTTTAGCTCTGTGCCCCATTTTTGATAGGATTATTTGATTCTCTGTAGTCCAACTTCTTGAGTTCATTGTATATATTGGCTATTACTCCTTTATAAGGTATAGGATTGGTAAAAATCTTTTCCCAATCTGTTGGTTGTGTTTTGTCCTATTGACAGTGTCCTTTGCCTAACAGAAACTTTGCATTTTATAAGGTCCCATTTGTTGATTTTTGATCTAAGAGCACAAGCCATTGGTGTTCTCTTCATGAAATTTCCTCCTGTGCTCATATGTTTGAGGCTCTTCCCCACTTTCTCCTCTATAAGTTTCAGTGTATCTGGTTTTATGTTGAGGTCCTTGATACACTTGGACTTAAACATTGTACAGGGAGATAAGAATGGGTCGATTTGCATTCTTCTACATGCTCACCTTAAGGTGAATGAGCACCATTTGTTAAGAATGCTGTCTTTTTTCCACTGTATGGTTTTAGATCTTTTGTCAAATACCAAGTGACCACAGGTGTGTGGCTTCATTCTGGGTCTTCAGTTCTATTCCACTGACTTTCTTGCCTGTCTCTGTAACAATATCATACAGTTTTTATCACTATTGCTCTGTAAAACAACTTGAGGTAATAATTTTTAATAATGTCTACTATTCCAACTCAACGTAAATGGAGTATTCCTCATTTATTTAGATTTTATTTGATCTCATCAATCAAGTTTATAGATTTTCTTTTATAAATCCTCTATGTACATTGTAGGTAATTAGATATTTCAATTTTAGTCTGAAGGCAAGTATTTAATTTTAATTTCCAGTTTCAATTACTCATTGCTATTAAATAAAGCTAACATTTCTGCATTAAGTCTATATTCTGCTCTTTACCAATAATTTCCAAGGGTTTTCATTGATTCTTTAGGAGTGTTGACATGGAGTTGCTATATTAATGGAAAGTTTTTCTCTCCCTTCTCCACTTGAGGATCTTTTCTTTCCTTTTCATGTTATAAAGCATTATTCAGGCTCCATCTCAATGCAAATCAGGAGTATAAGGACATTTTGACTTGCTCTCAAACTAAGGAACAAAGATTCCTTTGTAGCTGTGTGCTTTAAACGGTTTATTATCAGGGCCCCTTTCCTCTTCCAAGTCAGCTGATATCTGTGAACAGCTGTAGCGTGTGTTATTTAGCTTGTGCATGTGATATTTATGTAATTTAATCTTGTTTTGCTCCTGCTTGAGACATCCATCTGGGGTAGTTTGCATCAGATCATTATATAAAATGTTTTAGGCAACGCTGTACTGTTTTGTTAATAATAGTTTGGGCCTTTGGTGTTTGCTGGCCATAAATATTCATTTGCATTCTTCCTTTCTTGTGGCACTTTCTTCCTGTTTTGGGGTAATGCTGGGGTAACAGTAGAATGAGCTGGGAATTGTGTCCTCCCTTCTGATTTTGGAAGAGGGATTGGAGAACTGCCTTGTTAGAATTCAATAATGAGACATCACTTGGCCTTGGAAGTTACAGATACAATTTCATGACTAACTCTTTTTAGTGACTTTTCTCTTTCAAACAACTGGTCCATTTAGTTCCTGTTATCAATGTTCAGTTACGCTATTGTTCTTTTGGTGTTTATGGGGCAATTGCAGAGACAAAGCAGCCGTCTTCCCTTCATTTTTGACATTACTATCTTCATATTTTTCTTACTTTTGCTTTAGCCCAGGCAGAATTTAACCTGGTTTATTGATTTATTTTCAAAAACCAACTTTTGCTTCCATACACTTCTGCTACTGATATTTGCTGATATTTTTAAAATCACATTTTATTGAGAAATTTTTACAGTGTATTTTGATGATATTCAGCCACCTCATCTAATCGCTCCCAGATGATCCTCTGCCTTCTCTTCCCACCCAAGTTCATATACTTAAAGATAATAATAACCCTCATCAAGTTGAATGCGTATTGCCCTACCCTTCTTGGATATGCAGTTTTCCACTGGATTCTTACCAGGAGCAAGGCTCAGAGAAAACTAATTCTTTTTCCCAGCATCCATCAGGTGCCAGCAGCTCTTAGGTTAAAGGTGTGACCTCATACCTACCTCCTCCCTTCATTTTTTGGATTTGTCTGGCTTGAGTGGCTATAGATCTTATATATGCCGTCTCAAGCACTGTTGGTTCATATGTGCTTCAGCCATTCTGTGTCATGGGAGAAAACTTTTTTACTTCATTTTAAATCCCTTTCAGTGTGCTGTAGACTTCCGTTGCTCTTTTATTTCATCCTCTAAAATTAAATTTTTATCAAATTCTCTATAAATTTTATTAGAGCGACATTTTGTTGCATTCCACAAAACAACTTTTTGTTTTAACTTTATGAATATATGCGTGTGCATCATACATTGTGTAGCACATATATTATTCTCAGCATTATAATCTACATGCTACATGTTACATACACTATATTAATGTGAATATTGAGAAAATGGTGTTAGAAGTATCCAGTTCAATTTCTACTCTTTGAGAGATTCTTCTGTGATATTTCTGATGTTGACTTACACTTTACTTCTGGGATTTCCCACTGTATTTTGAGTTTGTTAACCAGCACTTTATGAGCCCACACGAAGCTTATCTCTTATCTTGGTACCTCCCCTTGGGTCCTTGGGAAAATAGCACATTTCTTCTATTTGAAAGTCTTTCTTTAATTTAGCCATGTCTATACAGAAGTAATGAAGCCCAGATCCTTTGACCGTTAACTGATGCTGAACTGTGGCTCATGGGGACCTTTGGGCAACTCTCCCTGAAGCTCTAACTCCCCCCTACTGCTTTTCTACTTCAGGGCTGTGTATTGGTTAAGAGGTGACTTCTGCATCATTTAATGAGACCTATTTGTCTCTATTTCATAACTGTCAATCTGTCTGTGTTTTTATATTTCAAATGAGTTCTGTGCAAATGGAATACTTAGCACTCTCTGATCATTCTTCATCTCCTTAATTCCAACCTTTCTAGATTCCAATGTGGGTCTCTTGTTTTGCAGCTCATGTTTCTTAAATGAAGTAAAAATCATTTGTATTTTCACTGACATTTAGTTTATTTACACTTTCAGTGATTGCTCAGATATTTAAGCAGGTCTGTGTCACAAAAAAATTTATGTTTATTTTTTCATGTTTTGATTGTTAAAGGTTCTTAATTGCATACACACAGCTGCCCCGTAAGGTCTTCAGTCTAGCAAGAGAGTCAGACAAACACATCCAAGTTTAGCAACTATGGTAATAGCCACGTTCCTGTTAATTAGTGGTTACAGCAAATACTCAGTCAATGACTGAAAGTACCTCACCCGCAATTTCACTTCTCTGGGTCTCATAATGAGTGGGCTCAGAAATCTTTTTTACCAACTATCTTTAAAAAGGAAAAGTGAGCTTTCATGCATTTTTATTTACTAAACAATATCACAGTGGCTAGAGAGATAAAATAACAGTTTAGAGTGCTCTGTGCTTCTGCAGAAGACCTAAGTTCATTTCCTGCACCCATGTTAGGCAACTCAAAACCATCTGTAGCTCCAGCTATAGGGGATCTATAGCTCCCTTCTTGACTGTCGCCTTTTGCTCATGTGTACATACTACCCACAAAACATGCACACCAATATAAATTTTAAGCACTAGAATGAAAACCACAGCTTTCCTCTATGGTAAAGGGCTTCACATAGTGTTTCTGTCTTCTATTAGTTTGACTTTTAGGCATAGGTAAAATTATCACAATTTTAATAATCAGAAGTTTTAAGTTCTGTAGCCTCTCATATCTATCCCTACACTTGCTCAGTCTTCACTAATTTGAGATATATCTTTAAGTATGAGTTCCGCCTAAGCATTGTGTGTGAGATGGAGAGTGATTGAGATAGACACACAGAAATAGATAGAAAGAGAGAGAGAAAGAAAAGGAGGAAAAGGATGGGGAGGAGGGGAGGGAAGGAGGAAGAGGAGTACAAGAAGAGGAGGAGGAGGAAGAAGAGAAGAAGAAGAAGAAGAAGAAGAAGAAGAAGAAGAAGAAGAAGAAGAAGAAGAAGAAGAAGAAGGTATGATGAAGACAGACCTGCAGCATTGTGAAACTTTTGAACTTTTGGCTCCCTTCTTTGGTAGAGTCTACGTGGCTTCCCAGATCTTAAAAGCAACCTCCCCTCTCCCAGACTCATGCCTTTGACCTTCCTAAGGATGTGTTTTATCAGAGCTCCTTCACCTTGCCCCTGCATCCCCTGCCTTCAGCTGTGAATTACCTTTCCCAAGCTGTGCGTTCAGTCAATGTTGAGATAATAGACTTAAATGCTGGATGGAAATTTATTCTTCAGGAGGATAATGTTTGTGATTTTTCACTTATTTTATATGATACTCAGTTGTTGACAGTTACAAAACAAACAAAGAACAACAGCAACAAACACTTTTGAGTGGGATGCAATGTCTAGTGTAAGGATTCCAAAGGTGTTTTGTGATAGATGTCTTAGGGTTTCTATTGCCATGGTGAAACACTACAACCAAAAAGCAAGGTGGGGAGAAAAGAGTTTATTCAGCTTATACTTCCAGTTCTATACTCTGTCACTGGAGGAGGCCAGGGCAAGAACTGGAACTGGAAGGCAGGAACTGATGCAGAAGACATGGAGGGGTGCTGCCTACTGTCCTGCCTCCCCTGGTTTGCTCAGCCTGCTTTCTCATAGAATCCAGTACCACCAACCCAGGGATAGTACCCACCCACAATGGGCTGGGCCCTCTCTTATTGATCACTAATTAAGAAAATGCCTTACAGCTGGATCTCATGCAGGCATTTCTCAACTGAGACTCCTTCTTGTCTGATTTTATCTTGTGTCAAGCTGACACACAAAACTAGCCAATACAACTGATCCATTGTCAACTTAACACACAAACTTATCACTATTAAACCATAACCCTTCCTTTCTTATTCATCCCCTGAACCTGTAACTTTAAAAGTTCCAGTCTTTACAAATTCAAACACATTAACATTTTCAGTCCTTTAAAATAGTCACTCTCTCAAAATCCAAAGTCTTATAAAATTCAAAGTCTCTTAACTGTGGGCTCTAGTAAACTACTTTCCTCAAAAGGAAAAAATCAGGGCATGATTTGATCAGATCATGATCTAATCAAAGCAAAAGCAAACTCCAACCATCCAACATTTTGGGATCCATTTCTGAAATTCTTGACGCCTTCGAAAGATTTGGATCACTTCTCCAGCTCTGCCTGCTGTAGCACACACAGCTTGCCTTTGAGACTGGCTAGCTCCACTCCACTGCTGATCTTGGTTGTCAACCGATGGTACTGGCATCCCCAAAACTGGTAGGGTCCCTTGCTGCAACTTGCTCCAATTTTACCAATAGCCTCTCATAGGCTCCCTTGCTGGTTCCAAGCCTCATCTTCTTTGCATGACCCGTTTGATCCTGGGCATTCAACTGCCACCAAGGTTGCATCTTTACCAGTTCCAAGTATCAGCTTATCTCTGTGACACCTTCATACTTTCAAAAGCAGTACTGCCCCAGTGACTCTTAAACATTTTCAAATCTGGCTGCCAACACAGGTACAACAATGGGTGCCACTGGAACACAGCTTCTCTCTGTGCTCTCAGGAAATATTTCTTAGAAGATTTTTATCTCAGTGATGCTGCTCTCGTTTAATCACTGCTAGTTTCTAAACTCCCAGCTAACCAGCATCAATTGTCTCGGTAACACAAAAGTTTCGATTTAGTAGTTCTGTTATCTTGTTAATCACAGATGATTTTTCAGCCCAAACTAGCTAGAACCACAGAATCATAAATCAAAACAGCCAACAGCCCTGATAGTGTCTTTAACCTTTCCTCTGAAATTTCACAAGCCAGGCCTCCATCTTCTGTATTGCTCTCAACATTCTTATCTTTTAAGGTCATACAGAACTTTCCAATGAGGTCAATGGTTTACTCAATGGTTATTTTAGCCCAAAGCTACAAAGCCCTTCCACAACCTTCCCTAAATACTGTCTGGTCTATCACAGCAACATCACTATATTGGTACTAACTTCTGTCTTAGTTAGGGTTTCTACTGTTGTAGTGAAACACAACCAAAAATGCAGTTGAGGAGGAAAGGGATTATTCAGTTTACACTTTAAGATCAATAATCTATCTCTGGAGGAAGTCAGGACAGGGACTAGAACCCAGAGGTAGAAATTGACACAAAGGTCATAGAGAGGTGCTCCTACCTGACCTGCTTCTCCTAGCTTGCTCAACCTGCTTTCTTATAGCTCCCAGCCCAGAGATGGGAACGCCCACCATGGGATTGAACTCCCCCACTGATCACTAATTGAGAAATGCCTTACAGATGGATATTGAGCCATTTTCTCAACTGAGGCTACTTCCTTTCTAATGACTCTAGCTTGTGTCAAGTTGACACATAAAACCAGCCAATATACTCACTTTAGGATTCAACCGAGGACAGACTAAAATTAACATCACATCTCCAAGCTAACCAAAATAAACAACAAAACCTAGAGTAGATCATATGGATGTGTAATTATTTGTTTCATAGGTAACTATAGAAGAAATGTAAGACCTGGGATGAAAGCATACATGTTGAATATTATCTGAGATAATACTAAAGGATAAAAACAATCTTCCCAACTTGAGTGCTAAGCCTTACATATAATGAAATAAAACCAATAAGAAATAATACTAGTTCATATTAAGATACCCGTGTTTCTTTTTTCTTTATCTTTTTTTAAATTTTCTATATTTTTTGTTTACATTCCAAAGGCTTTCCCCTTTCCCAGATCCCCCCCCCACCATACTGTGTTTAATATCTGAGCTATGTTCACTTCTATTTACAATTATACACTACATTAACCCTCCTCAATATTTTCAGGTCACTAAGTCTTTGCAATATGCATCAGTAATTTGTTTATTGCTGTGACAAAAACCTGACAGGAAGTAACTTAAAGTAGTCGTAAGGCAACTCTTATGAAGGAAAACATTTATTTGGAGCTAGTTTACAGTTTCAGAGGTCCAGTCCATTATCATCATGGCTGAAAGCATGGTAGCATCCAGGCAGACCTGGTGCTAGGGAAGTATCTGAGAGTGAAATGTGCTGATTCTAAGGCAGACATGAAGAGACTGACTCTTCTGCACTGGGTGGAGCTTGAACATAGGATCTCAACCTACCTGCACAGTGACACATTTCCTCCAACAAGGCCACCACTATTCTAAAAGGACACGCCTCCTAAAAATGTCACTCCCTGTGGGCCAAGCATTGAAACATGTGAGTCCATGGATGCCAAACTTTTCAAACCAATATAGGAAAGAAGATTTATTTTAGCTCAGTGTTTGTGGGTTCAGCTGATCATGGAGGAGAAATCACATGTCACAGCTGATCATGTGGAATCCACAGTCAGGATGTAGAAATAAACAAATAAATGATAGTGCTCTGGTGTTGTCTCCTTTCTCCTTTGTTTTTGACCCATGAGATGCTGCAGTACACATGGAGGACATGCCTTTCCCACCTCCATTAACCCAATCTACAAAACTTATTTAGAGTCAGTCTTATAGGTGATTCTAGATTCTGTCAAGGTGACAATACAACTGTAACATGGCATATGCCCCTTACCTGGTCACAAAAGATGGGTGAGGATTAAAGGCAAATGACTAGGCAGAAAGGTTGGAATAATCCCTTCTTAAGGTCTCTCCCAATGATTTTTTAGTCCTCTCTCCCCTGAAGATTGCTTCAACTTTTTATAACTGTAACTTTGCCAATTCAATCACTGTATCAAAAGTTTAATCAGTTCTTATTTCTGGCAGTCAGTCATAGCTGTGTGTCGTATGCATGCATGTGTGCTTCCTCCAACGCTGGTTCTGTTATGTGGATGCTTTCTCCCTCAGGGTGTCCAGATGCTGCAGCACATTGGGATGGAAGAGTAATGTGGAGTCCTGTGAGGTCTGCAGGGATGGGGACTGCAGAATCCTAGTCCAGCTAGGAGTGAGCACAGTGGATTCAATGGCAAGGGATTCTCTGAGGATTTTAATGAAACAGCTCTCTTTGATCTTAGCTTGTGTGCAAACCTTTATTCAGGTTGTTCTTGTACACATACACTTTATTTGGGGTAGACAAGGGGCATATATGAACCTTGGAGAGTGGGAAGGAGTTTCCAGGGTTCTTGTAAAATCATTGGCTGTAGTTTAAAGTACTATGAATGCCTTGTTTGTATGGAGAGGCATTCCAGGAATCCCAGGTACTTGTTAGGTGTATTATCAGGAAATAGGACGTTGAACTCATAGGTTTACAAAGGGACTACTTTACCTTCTCCAGGTAGAGGGTGTGGGGGTTTGGACTCCTCAGACAAGGTCAGAGAAAGGGAAGCCTTGCTGGTAAAGAGAGTCCTCCATTTTTTGCTGAACTGTGAGGACCTTAATTAGAAGGGTTTCCCCACTACTCATGCTGCTTTATATGAAACTCAATACTATTTTCTTTGATTTAATTATACTTGAAATTTAATTCATTGTCTGTGCTACAAAAAGTAAAGAGGTTTCATGTTTAGTGTATTGCTATCCATATCTTCATGTACAAAGTCTTCCCTTACTATTCTCTCATCTTTACCATACAATCATGAGGTTCTTTCTTCTTTTGCTTCTTTCCCCATTGAGTTTTGTTTGTGTTACTCAGCTAATCCGGGGGTTGGAGCCTGCCCTAGCAGTCACCTTATTAGAGTCACATCACTAAGGTCAATGGATGCTCCTTCTTCCAGTAGAATAACAAGAAAGTATAAAAACATTTTTGCTAAACTTTAAAATAATATATGAAAAGGAAAGAAGACTTAGAAAACACTCTGAATATGAAATTTCTCTCTCATCCTCTCTCTCTCTCTCTCTCTCTCTCTCTCTCTCCCTCTCTCTCTCTCTCTCTCTCTCTCTCTCTCTGTGTGTGTGTGTGTGTGTGTGTGTGTGTGTGTGTGTGTATTCATTCTTTTTTGTGCTGTAGAGGAAAGTTTAATCTTCATTGTTCCTTTTTTGCTGCAGATGAGGGAAATTATCATTCTATCTCCTTGGTCATTAGACTTTATGGTGAACAGCAGACATGACTACATCTGCATCATTAAGTTTGGAGTGTCCCCCTAAAGGTAATTATAACTTCAGTTCCAAGAAACTAAGATGCCCAGACTGGGAGGTGACTCAGTAGGTCAAGTGATTAGTTTGCAAGAATGAGGACCTTAGTTTTGATCCCCAGAACCCATGTTTCTTTAAGAAAAAAAAAAGAAATAGTGGGACATGCCTGCAACCCAAATGCTGGACAGACAGAGACAGAAGACACCATGTGTTCACTGACAAGCCAGCCTTGTTTACTTGGCAAATTCCAAATCAGTGAATGACCCCGTCTCCAAAAAGATGTACAGTGTCTGAGAAACAACACACAAGGTTGTTCTCTGACCTCTAGAGACACATGTATACATATATGTATTCACCTAGACAGATCCAAGTATACATGAATATTGTCCACACACTAAAACTCCCTCCCAAACTTTAAAGTCCATGAGAAGTAATATGAAAGCCACAAAGAAGTATGTCTGGCCACTAATTGTACAAGAATATTCACTTTAACATTAAAATAAAGCTAATGATTTTCCTAGATCAGAAATATGAATATTAAACAGAAAATTGTAACCCTCAATTAGATCCATGACATTCAAGATCTCAAGTTTCCCTAGACTATGGAATACACATGAGACACACAGATAACAAAGACTAATAAAAATAGTTTATCACTTGTTCATTCAGTGAGATTAAGTGAATCAAAATATTATTTCAGTACCTATTCTCTGATGGCGCATAAAATAATAACAATACAAATATCCCATCTTTATTAGCCCTTTCCACTGGGCTATAACATGGCCATCTTTTAAAAACAAAACTCATAGAACACTGGGGTTGCTAATAATCTCATAGTACCATTTATCTGTATTAAATGCCTGGCTCAGAAGCTGGTTTTCTGGCATGTCTACTCCACAGCCTATTGTACTGAGACTGACTTCTTACTTCCATGTTTCTGTTTTCCTCGCATTAGGTGAATCCATTGGAAGGTAATACACACTGATACCTTTTGTGGAGTTTTTGAGGGTTGTAGTGAGCTGTAAAGAGGTGTCTGTTGTATTCTTTGTAAGACAGCACCACCACAGAGCCCAGCATGCCACCCTATAATCCTCTAGGAAGAGCAGTGGAACACACTTTGCTCTGAGAGAAAATTGGAACAAGAGAGATATATTTGTTTGAAAACCAACATACGCATAAATAACACAATGAAATGATGGCCCCAAATGGCATTATATTAGCATATCAAATAATTTGGAGAATATATTATGTTATGAAGTTTCATATTTTATTGCATTAAGAGAAGATAATAAAAGGTATGCATCTCTTCACTTTGGCATGATAATGTGAAACAATTTTTATAAATTGTCTAAATTCTCATCACAACTTATGAGATGGAGGGAAACAGAAATCATGTAAATTTTACAAATAGAATAAGAATGGGCACTTCTGCATATGAAGTGAGAGAAATACTGTGGTGGCTAATTTTACATCAACTTGATACAAGCTGGAGGTATCTGAGAGAAAGAAGTCTCTTTTGAGAAAATGCTCCCATAAAATCCATCTGTAGGGCATTTTCTTAATTATTGATTAATGAGCAAGGGCCTGGCCCATTCTGAGTGGTGCTAACCCTAGGCTGATGATCCAGAGTTCCATAAGAAAGTAGGATCAGCAAGCCACTAATAAGCACCCCTCCATGGCCAGTCCTTCCTCTAGGTTCCTGCCCTGCTTGATTTCCTCTCCTGACTTCCTTAGGTGATGGATTACATGGAATGAATTTGAAAGTGTAAGCCAAATAAGCTCTTTTCTCCCAGAGTTGCTTTTTTTCATACTGTTTTATCACAGCAATAGTAAGTCAGACTAAGATTTTACTGATTGTTTAAATATGGAGTTAGAATAATATATTATTTTTTGATTTAATGTGCTATCCTTATGTCTTACTACATTTCTATTGATCCCTAGCCCTGGACTTCAAAGACAATGCTCCCTTTACATTTTGTGCTTTGTACCATGAGGAAGAAGTAGTGAACACTTGATGCTGACATCAAATTAGCCTGTCCACAGAGAAGAGGCTCTTGTGGATAGTGTCCTAAGCTGTGATGAGATGCTTCATCAAGTGAGTGACTTCCAGAGTGAAGCTTGGATTTCCATTGTTGTGAATGTGTGGAAACTTCTCACACAGATACGTGGATTGTAGAGGGAACCCTGTGTATATTTAAAATTCATTGGGAAATGAAAGTTTAACTCAAGAGAGCAACCAGTAGAGGCAGAGTAACTCAGATAATTTAATTTTTATTTTATTTCCAGTAGCATAGTCCCATCAACTGAGGAATAGATAAATACATGGTATAGCATGCATACCACATAATATGCACAAAGTATAATGTACCTCTCTTTTTCCTATTGAATTGAAGTGAAATGACTTGTTCCTCCCACAGCAGGGAGACTCACCATCTCCAATGATGAATAGCATGAGTTGTTGCCATCACAGAATATTCACCAGAAACCTGGGCTTGAATTCCAGTGATTCACAGGAGGGAGAATGGAATGCTGATGTCATGAGCTGAGGGGTGAAACATGGCTCATGCAAAGACAACAGAAGATGGTTTTTCTCAGTCCAAAAACTAAAAGGAAATGCCAAGATGGGTTTGACGAAAGCTCCCTTGTAGTCTGAGGTACCTGGCATTCTTGAAAAACAAAATCAAAAAACAGAAAAAAAAAAGAAATAAAACAGAAAACTACCAGGGAAGTCGTATACAGACAGAGACAATAACAGAACGGCTGCTCTTGCTCCTGATCTGTGCCTCCTCTGCATGCAGCTCTGGAAGCACCAAGCTCCTCCCCAGCAGCTGGGCTGCACCTGGCTCTGAAGCCTAAGCTGGTCTCAGCATGCAGTGTCATGGCTGAAAGCATAAAACACAACATTCAGATGCGTTCATTTGCTGAGATTCACCCCAGCACCCCTGTTCACGTGTGCAGTGAATTCCACACAGAGGTGGGTCAGTAGAACATCTGCTCTCCTGCTGCTGTGCAGGGCTGTTCAGAGTTGCTTGATCTGGGCAACTTCTGAGACATTCTCCTCGAGAAACCCATGATTGTGCTGTGGTGGCACAGTGGTTATCAACAGTTCAGGGCTGTTCCTTAGCCCTCTTCTTTCTCCATTAAAAGTGTCAGATGCAGGGCTGGAGAGATGGCTCAGCAGTTAAGAGCACTGACTGCTCTTCCAGAGGTCTTGAGTTCAATTCCCAGCAACCACATGATGGCTCACAACCATCTGTCATGGGATCCAATCCCTCTTCTTATATGATATGTCTGAAGATAGCAACAGTGTACTCATATACATAAAATAAACTTTAAAAAGATGTCATATGCAGGGATCTGAGAATTGAAGAACAACTTGCATTACTGGCTTATAGGTCATGGGCCAAGTCTCTATTTTTAGATCATACTGAAGATGCTCCACTTGTCCATTTTCAGTAACATAAAATTTTTTGAAGAATGATGGACACAGTGGTGTACATTTGTAATGTCAACACTCAAGGAGTATGTATGGAGGACCAGGAATTCAAGGTCATCTTAGAGAATTCAAGGCCAGTCTGGATTATAATCTCCAAAACAAAAGGCAAAACAAAGCAAAAAGACTTTAGAGGTAAAATTCAGAGACAATGATATGTCCACCCAACGATGAAATAATCATGGAACAGACATTTCAGACTGGTGCATATCATAAGGTCTTTCTGGGTAGAGCAGCTAGCATCCTCATTGACAGCTGGCCTCTTAGATGGAGAGGCTGAGCAGCATCTCTGGTGAGACATCTACTGGTCTCTGGCTTACTAGGCAAACCTTTTTCACTTTCAGAATCCTCTGCACTCCCTGTCCCACTGACTTTCTTTCAAAATGGCCTGGAGGCCTTTTTCTCCTGGAGATGCTGTGATGATCACGGATGAGAAATTGCAGTGCCAAAATGAATACCACATGAACTCTGAGATACAGGAGGCCCCTGGGAGTCAGCAAACGAAATGCCCCTCCTTCCATCTGTGGCACACCAGGTTCTTGCTCTGGCTGCCTCATGCATCATTGCATTTCGACAAGATACACAGGATAGCCCAGACAAAAAGCTCTGGTTTAAGGAGAGGCTCCTGTGTCTTGGCCATGAAAAATGGAAGATGGCATAAAGACGCATGGAATACATTAATCAAAGCTGAGAGAAGGGGGGGGGACTGTGGCCATTTACCCTGAACTCTGCAGCAGATTTCGCTTCAGCTTTCAGGGTAGGATTGCTTGTTTTTATACTGTACTATTAGATAGAGAGATGTTTTAGTTACGTTGTTTTTATCTAGCTGGATAAAATTTGCAGCAGAAAGCAATAAGCAGGTTCTTCTGTGCATTGGGGAAGTGAGAACACAGAGGGAGCTGTGGCCACCCTAAGTAGATGCTGACCAACCCTCCATTGAGGAAGCCAGTAGGAATCCCTATGGAAAACTGCATCAAGTTGTCTGGCTCTGTTCTCAAACTGACAAGCCCCAAGCACACATGCTGGCAGTGAGCTCTGGGCACTGGAAACTCTAACATGGCAGGCTGAAATCTACAATGTTTTATGGTGGATCGAGTTGTAGCATTTACTTCTGTTTTTAAATTTAAGGAAAATAGAATTAAATCATTTCCTCTTTCTCCCTCTAACTACTCTCCATACCCTATCCTCACTAACTTTCATGTTCATGGCCTCTTATTATTTAATTATTACTGTTACATACTCATATATATGTAAATGGATGAAGATATAAATGCAACCTACCAAGACCATTTAGTGTTCTTTTCTGTATATTTGTTTTGCTGCCCCCTTGGATAACCATTTAGGGCACTCATCCCTGGGTGTGTCGGCTAGTGTTATGCTAACTTAACACAAGCTAGAGTTATTTGAAGGAGGAAACCTCAGCAGAGAAAATGTCCCCATAATATCTGGCTGTAAGGCATTTTTTAAATTGATGATTGATGTGGGGATGGCCCAGTTTATTCTGGGTGGCGTTATCCCTTGAGTGGTGGCCCTGGATTTTATAAGAAACAGGCTGAGCAAGCCACAAAGAGTAAGCAAGTAAGTAGTACTCTTCCATGACCTCTGCATCAGCTCCTGCCCTGTTTAAGTTCCTGTCCTGACTTCCATTAGTAATGGGCTATTGCCTAGAAGTATAAGCTGACATAAGCCTTATCCACCCCAATTTGCTTAAGTCATGGTGTTTCAGCACATTGCAACCCTAGCTAGGACACCAAGGAAGACTATTTTTCTCTGATTGTGAAGTGCCCAGATCCAATGAAGTGCACAGCCCAACTCCTTCATCTGAGCTCATCATCAAGAAGAGAGTAAAAAGATCACATTGGTGACAAATGAAAGCTATACTTATCAGTTGATATAAAGACAAGTTCCCAGGATGCAATTAGGTATTGTACAAATTTGGGTAATTGGCAGTAGTAGACTTTCTTCTAAGAACCATTACTTTACCAAGCATGGACAGGCTAGGTTTCCATGTATGATTTCTCTCCTAATGAGCAGGCCTTATGTCCAATTAACCAGCTGTTAGTTACAGCCAAGACATGGGTACCACTTTTATAACTTTAGGGATATCTTGCCATGCTGTCATTGCTGTGGTCCATAAACATGACTGCTGCATAGGACTTCTGGTTGATTTCTTCTCTTGACAGTTTAAAGAGCATCTTCCTCTATTTTAAAAGCTATTCCTTAGGGAGAAGGCTTTTGTGTCACATACAGATCAATGCCTCTCTGAATTAGCAACAATAATAAACTCATGATTAAGATATTAAATAGTTTAAACTCACGAATGCATTATGGTCATGATGATTTTTAAAAGTCACTTCTCACCTTTGGCAGTTGCCATGGAGCTACTCTGCTATTTTTAAATAATAGTCAAAAACCATAATGAACACTTTTCTTGTCTTTCATATTTCCTCAGACACCTCAGGGTAAGCAAATAGTTGATGAAGTGAAGCATGCCATTATGGGAAAATTATAGATCATCAATAAAAACCAAAATTTAAATTTAACATTCTGTAATGCATAAATTAAGGAGATTGTGGCAAATGGATTACACAGGGATTTAAAATGTTCATGTAGCTTTTCAAAAAAGTTTTTAAATTTTTATTTTATGTTATATATTTATTTTTACTGCTGACGGGATATGCTTTTATTCCTGTCTATTCTAAACAGGGAGTTAAAAATGAAACTTTGTCAAAGTATTTTAGGACACTTTGAACTCAGTGAATCCTATATATGGAAAGTCTTATAGGGTGTCATAATGTGAACGAATGGATTGTTCTCTTGAGCTGCTCACTGGATTTCTGTTTTAATGAGAGATCAAGAATATTGGTAGTCACCACTTGCCGCATGTATCACACCTTGTCTCTGCAAGGCCTTGGTCTTCTGATCTGGAATCAGCAGGTGAAGGAACAGAGGGACTCCAAGTGATCATCTAAGAAGGAGGAAGGTGAACCTTCAAGCCCAGGTCTTCAGCACAAATGCCAGGCTTCTTTCTCTTTATATATCATCTAGCCAACATTACCTTCAGTGTGTTTTTTGTGGGTGATGTATAGCCATAAAGTTAATTTCCATGATCTAAAATTGTATCTGAATTGTATTCTTAGTATATTTACTAATGGGGCCAGTGGCAGAAGCTTGTTGAGTATGGAAAAGAATTTGGGCTCAGTTTCTTTTCAGAAATACATTCGATAAATTTAGTTTTATACCAACTTTTCAACATTTATTTTCATTCCCTAAAGGAAACCTTTACCTTGAGTAAAGAATGAGAACACAAGCCACCAGCACAAGACACCCTAAGATGGAAAGGGTTGATCACACTTCTATGATGTGAGCAAGCATATCAGGGGAAATACAAAGAAAATCATGGCTCTTAAATAGTATTGAAATTACAGGGAACAGAAAATGGGACATGTATCTTCAAAACAGTCAGAAGGTGTTAGATGTGGCTTGCACGTCTGTAATGTTAGTCCTTGGTAGGCTGAGGTAGGAGAAAGAAAGCACAGAGAATGGGAAAATACTGAAATGGTGAGTGACAGGTCCCTCAGGAACCTGATGGAAATAGCCCCGAGCATGGTAGGTCTATGAAAAACACCCTGGATGTGTGGTTACAGTTTGAAGGAGATCATAATGAAAATACACAGACTTGAAAACATTCCATCTTCCCTGTTTATTCAAATGCCAACACATTGTATATGAGCCAAGAAACTGCTCAGAGGATGACAATGGACAGTGCCTTCAGTGTGCTTCATGTCACCCACTCCTAAGACTGTTTCTGTGATCTATCATGAAGAGCTGGAAGCACATGTATAAATGATCCTGTAGATCTTTTATAAGGACTTTTGTTCAGGAGCAAATAGGGATTAAATGGCAAATATAAAGACTTTAAGAGCTGAGTAAATGAATTTGTTATATACTTCAAAGGAGTTTGCATTTTAGAAAAACATATGAAAACCTTGGTTTGAAAAGGTGAGAGGTTAAATGTACCACATTTTATGGTTTTATCAATCCATGGCATATATACGATCCAATGTATATGAAGTGCCCCTAAAATAATGTTTAAATATCCCATGATATTGAGAGCTGATATATAGTTTACAGTTGGTTTCCTGCTTCATGTTTTTGCATGTGTGCTTATCAAACACACATAATTTTCCTTTTTGAAAGATGATATCATGGTGTGGGACAAATGACTTGGCTGGTAATGTGTTTGCTTGCTGAACAACCATAGGGACCTATATTTGGATACCTAGTACCCCTGGCCCCAGCAAAGCATGAAAACATTCACATAAGTGTTTCTCTTTAGATGTGGCCACCCATAGCCTGTGAGCTTCAGCAGACATCCCATACTGAGGTGATAGAACTTGGGTTGTGCAATCTGCTAGCTACAGAACCAAATAAGTGCTATTTCTTGGTTTCCATGGTGAAGAATAAAAGAGAGACTTTCTCTAGCCAGTTTTTCCAGAGTTTCCAAAAGCTGCTTGCCACACACACACCTCAGAGAAGCCAAGCTCCATAGTGAAAAGTGTTCACTCTGGTTTGTTTTGCCTTTAGATTTATTGTGTAGTTCAGGCTAGCCAAACTTTCTGTCCTCAGCCTCCCGAGCAGATGATGATATTTAAAACAATCTTGACAGCAATTTTCTACTGAATCCACCACAAGTGTCATCTGTCTGCAAGCTTGGACTTTGCGTATAAACTGTGGCACTTGTTAAAGTTCTTCATAGCATCCTCTTCCACAGTGCACCAACTTTAGATGGTGCAGGAAGGTAGCTAACCACCTAAGAGTGCGGAGAGGCCTGAGAGCACAGATAGGACTACCCCTGGTGCTCATAGGAACCAGGCTGAAACCCTGAGGACACAAGAGCCCAGGAGCAGCCTGGAACAGTAGTCTTCTGATTTCTGTGTTCACCCAGAGCTGATCCTGGACCAGAGAGCTACAGACACAAATACAATCAAAAGAGAGTATCTCTATTAGTTTCAGTGTGTATGGTTTTATGTGGAGGTCCTTGATCCACTTGGAGTTGATCTTAGTACAAAGAGATAAGAGTGGGTCAATTTGCATTCTTCTGCATGTTGACCTCCAGTTGAACCAGCACCATTTGTTGAAAAGGCTATCTTTTTTTCCACTGGATGGTTGTGGCTCCTTTATCAAAGATCAAGTGACCATAACTCTGTGGGTTCATTTCTGGGTCTTCAATTCTATTCCATTGATCTACTTGCCTGTCACTGTGGCAATACCATGCAGTTTTTAACACAATTGCTCTGTAGTACTGCTTGAGGTCAGGGATATTGATTCCCCAAGAAGTCCTTTTATTGTTGAGAATAGTTTTAGCTATCCTGGTTTTTTTGTTACTCCAGATGAATTTGAGAATTGCTCTTTCTAGAATTATGAAAAATTGATTTGGGATTTTGATGGGGATTGCATTGAATCTGTAGATTGCTTTTGGCAAGATGGCCATTTTTACTATATTGATCCTGCCAATCCATGAGCATGAAATATTTTTCAATCTTCTGAGGTCTTCGATTTCTTTCTTCAAGGACTTGTAGTTCCTGTCATACAGATCTTTCACTTGTTTGGTTAAAGTCACGCCAAGATACTTAATATGGTTTGTAGCTATTATTAAGGGAGTTATTTCCCTAACTTCTCTCTCAGCCTGCTTGTCCTTTGAGTACAGGAAGGCTACTGATTTGCTGGAGTTGAATTTATAACCAGCCACTTTGCTGAAGTTACCAGGCACACTGAAACTAATAGAAAAGAAACTGGGGAAGACCCTGGAGGACATGGGCACTAGGAGAAAGTTCCTGAACAGAACACCAATAGCTTATGCTCTAAGATCAAGAATTGACAAACGGAACCTCATAAAATTACAAAGTTCCTGTAAGGCAAAGGACACTGTCAAAAGGACAAAAAGGCAACCAACAAATTGGGAAAAATTCTTCACCAACCCCACATCTGACAGAGGGCTAATATCCAATATGTACAAAGAACTCAAGAAGTTAGACCCCAAAGAACCAAATAACCCTATTAAAAATGGTGTACAGACCTAAACAAAGAATTTTCACCTGAAGAGATTTGGATGGCTGAGAAGCACTTTAAGAGATGTTCAACATCATTAGTCATCAGGGAAATGCAAATCAAAACAACCCTCAGATTCCACCTCACACCCGTCAGAATGGCTAAGATTAAAAACTCAAGAGACAATAGGTGCTGGCAAGGATGTGAAGAAAGAGTAACACTCCTCTACTGTTGGTGGGATTACAAGATGGTACAACCACTCTGGAAATCAGTCTGGCGGTTCCTCATAAAATTGGGCATGACCAAAGGACTCTGTCATACCACTCCTGGGCATATACCCAGAGGATTCCCCTGCATGCAATAAAGACACATCTTACACTATGTTCATAGCAGCCTTATTTATAATAGCCAGAAGTTGGAAGGACCACAGATGTCCCTCAAAGGAGAAATGAATACAGAAAATGTGGTCTATTTATACAATGGAATACTACTCAGCAATTAAAAATAATGAACTCATGCAATTTGTAGGTAAATGGTTAGATCTGGAAACTATCATCCTAAGTGAGCTAACCCAATCACAAAAGAATACACATGAAATGCAATCACTGATAAGTGGATATTAATGAGCCCAGAAGCTCTGAATACTCAAGGCACAATTAGCAAATCAAAAGATTCCCAAGAAGAAGGAAGGAGAGGACCCTGATCCCAAAAAGACTGGATCCAGTTTTGTAGGAGAGTTCCAGAACAGAGAAATGGTGTGTGTGGGGGATGGGGGTGATTGGAGGAGGGGGGAGAGGACTTTAGGGACATATGGTATGGGGGGAACTGGGAAAGGGGAAAGCCTTTGGAATGTAATCAAAGAATATAGAAAATAATTTAAAAAAAGAGAGTGTATCTCCTATATGTACCTACATACCTGTGTGCACAGGTAGGACCACCACCTCTCTTCAAATTCCTGGCACAAGAGGGACCTTCCCAGAGCCATCAGGACACAGGAACCAAGGATCAGATCCTGGGGACAAGATCCATCTGGTTTCTGTCTACATACCTAAGCTCACCCTCTATCATAGCTCTCCATACCTAAATTCCTCCTAGAGAGAACAGGTCTCCCAGGAGTATAGATACCCAGGCATGCAGAACAGATAAGCCACACTTAGAGACAGCAAGACCAGTTACCACCAGAGATGAACAGATGGCAAAAGGCAAACACAAGAACATTACCAACAGAAACCAAGACAACATGACACCATCTGAAGTCAGTTCTCCCATAACAGCAAGTGTTGGTTAAACCCAACACACTGGAAAAAGCAAGATCTTGATTTAAAATCACATTTCATGATGTTAATAGAGGACTTCAAGACGGACATAAATAACTCCCTTAAAGAAAGACAGGAGAACATGGGTCAACAAGTAGAAGCCCTTAAAGAGGAAACACAAAAATCCCATAAAGAAATACAAGAGAACATGGGTCAACAGATAGAAGTCCTGAAAGAGGTAACACAAAAATCCCTTAAAGTATTACAGGAAAACACACACACACACACACACAAAATAAGTAAAGGAAGAGAACAAAACCATCCAGGATCTAAAAATGGAAGTAGAAACAATAAAGAAATCACAAAGGGAGACAACTCTGGAGATAGAAAACCTTAGAAAGAAATCAGGAGTCATAGATGCAAGTATCAACAACAGAATACAAAAGATAGAAGAAAGAATCTCAGGAAACTGCCAACATAAGGAGGGAAACTACACCCTAGAAAAAGCAAGAAAGTAATCTTCTTTCAACAAACCCAAGAGAAGATAAACACATAAACATAAAAATAGCATCAACAATAACAGGAAGCAACAATCACTACTCCTTAATATGTCTTAACGATGGACTCAATTCTTCCATAAAAATACATAGACTAACAGACTGGATATACAAAAACGACCCAGAATTTTGCTGCATACATAAATTGCACCTCAGTGTCAAAGACAAACACTATCTCAGAGTAAAAGGCTGGAAAACAATTTTCCAAGAAAATGGTCCCAAGAAACAAGCTGGAGTAGCCATACTAATATCTGATAAAAGGGACTTTCAACCAAAAGTCATCAAAAAAGACACTGAAGGACATTTCATATTCATCAAAGGAAAAATCTACCAAGAAGAATTCTCAATTCTAAACATCTATGTTCCAAATACAAGGGCACCCACATTCATAAAAGAAACTTTACTAAAGATCAAAGGACACATTGTACCTCACCCAATAATTGTGAGTGACTTCAATACCCCACTCTCATCAATGGACAGATTAGGGAAACACAAACTAAATAGAGACACAGTGAAAGTAACAGAAGCTTTGGACCAAATAAATTTAATATATATCAATAGAACATTTCATCATAAATCAAAAGACTATACCTTCTTCTCAGCACCTCATGGTACTTTCTCCAAAATTGACTATATAATTGGTCACAAAACAGACCTCAACAGATATAAGAAGATCAAACTAATCCCATGCCTCCTATGAGATTACTATGGAATAAGATTGGTCTTCTATAGCAACAAAAACAACAGAAAGCCCACATACACATGGAAGCTGAACAATGCTGTACTCAATGATACCTTGGTCAAGGAAGAAATAAGGAAAGAAATCAAAGACTTTTTAGAATTTAATGAAAATGAAGGCCCAACATACCCAAACTCATGGGACACAATGAAAGCAGTGCTAAGAGGAAAACTGATAGCCCTGAGTGCCTCCAAAAAGAAGCTAGAGAGAACATACACTAGCAGCTTAACAGCACACCTGAAAGCTTTATAACAGAAAGACTACCCAAGAGGAGTAGAAGGCAGGAAATCATCAAACTTAGTGCTGAAATCAACCAAAAACAAACAAAAAGAACTTTACAAAGAATCAACAAAACCAGGAACTGTTTCTTTGAGAAAATCAACAAGATAGACAAATACTTAGCCACATTAACCAGAGGGTGCAGAGACAGTATTCAAATAAACAAAATCAGAATTGAAAAGTGAAATGTAACAACAGAAACTGAGGAAATTCAAAAAATCATCAGATCCCACTATGAAAGCCTATACTCACCACAACAGGAAAATGTGGATGAAATGGACAATTTTCTAGACAGATATCAAATACCCAAGTTAAATCATGATCGCATTGACCATTTAAACAATCCCATATCCCCTAAAGAAATAGAAGCAGTCATTGAAAATCTCCCAACCAAAAAACAGCACGGATCAGATGGTTTTAGTGCAGAATTCTATCAGATCTTCAAAGGAGACTTAACACCAATACTCTTCAAACAATTCCACAAAATATAAGCAGAAGGAACACTACCTAACTTGTTCTATGAAGCCACAATTATGCTGACACAAAAACCTCACAAAGATCCAACAAAGAAAGAGAACTTCAGACCACCTTCCCTTATGAATATTGATGCAAAAATACTCAATAAAATTCTTGCCAACCGAATTCAAGAGTATATCTAAATGATCATTCACAATGATCAAGTAGGCTTCATCCCAGGGATGCAGGGATATTTCAATATATGGAAATCCATCAATGTAATCCACTACATAAACAAACTCAAAGAAAAAAAAAAACAACATGGTCATTTCCCTGGAAGTTGAAAAAGCATTTGACAAAATTCAGCTTCCTTTTATATTAAAAGACTTGAAAAGATCAGGAATTCAAGGCTCATACCTAAACATAGTAAAAGCAATATATAACAAACCAGTAACCAACATCAAATTAAATGGTGAGAAACTTGAAGCAATCCTACTAAAATAAGGGACTAGACAAGACTGCTCTCTCTCTCTCTCTCTCTATATATATATATATATATATATATATATATATATATATATATATACTCAGTATAGTACTTGAGGTTCTAGCTAGAGCAATTAGACAACAAAAGGACATCAAAGGGATACAAATGGGAAAGGAAGCAAACTATCACTATTTGCAGATGATATGATAGTATACTTAAGTGACCCAAAAAACTCCACCAGAGAACTCCTACAGATGATAAACAACTTCAGCAATATGGCCCAATATAAAATCAACTAAAAAAATCAGTAGCCTGCCTATACTCAAAAGATTAACAGGCTGAGAAATAAATTAGGGAAACAACACACTTCACAATAGCTACAAACAATATAAAGTATCTAGGCGTGACTCTCACTAAACAAGTGAAAGATCTGAATGACAAGAACTTCAAGTCTCTGAAGAAAGAAATTGAAGATTTCAGAAGATGGAAATATCTCCCATGCTCATGGATTAGAAGGATTAATATAGTAAAAATGGCAATCTTGCCTTAAGTAATCTACAGATTCACTGGAATCCCAATCAAAATTTCAACTCATTTCTTCATAGAGTTAGAAAAAGCAATTCTCAGATTCATCTGCATTAACAATAAACCCAGCCTTTTCAGCAAATTGCACTGGTTCAACTGATGGCTAGCCAGCAGAAGAATACAATTGATCCATTCTTTCTCTCTTTCTTTTTTTTTTATTCAATATATTCTTTATTTACATTTCAAATGATTTCCCCTTTCTTGGATCCCCCCCTCCCCAGAAGTCCCATAAGCCATCTTCCCTCCCCCTGTTCCCCAATCAACCCCTTCCAGCCTCCCTGTCCTGGTATTCCCCTACACTCCTGCATTGAGCCTTTCCAGGATCAGGGGCCTCTCCTTCCTTCTTCTTGGGCATCATTTGATATGTGAATTGTTTCTTGGGTATTCCAAGCTTCTGTGCTAATATCCACTTATCAGTGAGTGCATGTCATGTGTGTTTTTTTGTGATTATACATCTTCTAGTACAAAGCTGAAGTCCAAGTGGATCAAGAACTTTCACATAAAACCAGATAAACTGAAACTAATAGAAAAGAAAGTGGGGAAGAGCCTTGAGCTAATGGGCACAGAAAAAATTTTTATGAACAGAACAGCAATAGCTTATGCCTTAAGATCAAGAATTGACAAATGGGACCTCATAAAATTACAAAGTTTCTGTAAGGCAAAGGACACTGATAATAGAACAAAATGACAATCAAAAAATTGGGAAAAGCTCCCTGCAGACAGCGCCATCTTGCCTGCAGCTTCCCATCCAGCCGTTGGCGGGGAAGCCAACCCCAGCCAGCTTCCCAGGTGCTCAGACTCAGCCTGCAGACCCAGATGCCCAAGATAGCCAGAGTTTAAGATCTTCAGGGACTCAGGCCTGGAGTGGGAGCTGCGCACAGAGTAGCGGTATGGGGAACAGCAGCCAAGCCTGCGCTCTGTGCGTGCAGGGTGGACCCCAAACTCCCTGCAGACAGTGCCATCTTGCCTGCAGCTTTCCGTCCAGCTGGTGGCGGGTGAGCCAGCCTCAGCCAGCTTCCCAGCAGCTTTGGACCAGCAGGCAGAATCAGATAACTGAGATATCCCGACTTTAAGACCTCTTGGGAATCAGGATACCAGACAGCAAACCCTGAGCAGGAGCAGTGCAGAGCAGCTTCCCAACAGGTGGAACCAAGTACCTGGGATATCCTGAGTTTAAGACCTCGGGGTACTCAGGCCACCTGTCAGCAATCTGTGAGCAGGAGCCCTGCAGGGCAGTGGTTCAGATGTCCCAGTCACGGGGAAATAACCTTACGAGCCCACAGGAGGGTTGAGCACCAGCTAGTAACTACAAGACCAACTAACACCAGAGTTAACCAGTTGGCAAAAGGCAAACGTAAGATCATTACTAACAGAAATCAAGGCAGTATGGCGTCATCCAAACCCAGTTCCCCGACAGCAATAAATCTTGGATACCCCGAAACACCAGAAAAACAAGACTCAGATCTAAAATCAATGGTCAGGATGCTGATAGAGGAACACTTAGATAAATCTCTTAAAGTAATAGAGGAGAAAATAGATCAAAAGCTAGAAGCCCATACAAGGCAAACACAAAAGTCACTTAAAGAAAACCAGGAGAATATAGAGCAAAAAATGAATCCCCATAAGGGGGAGAAACAAAAATCACTTAAAGAAATACAAGAGAACATGGGTCAACAAGTAGAAGTCATAAAAGAGGAAACATAAAAATCCCTTAAAGAATTACAGGAAAACACAAACAAGCAATTGAACGATCTGAGCAAAACCATACAGAATCTAAAAACAGAAATAGAAACAACTAAGAAATCTCAAAGAGAGACAATGTTGGAGATAGAAAACCTTGGGAAGAAATCAGGAGTCATAGATGCAAATATCAACAATAGAATACAAGAGATAGAAGACAGAATCTCAGATGCTGAAGATACCATAGGAACCATGGATTCAACAATTAAAGAAAATGCAAAATGCAAAAAACTGGTAACCCAAAACATTCAGGAAATCCAGGACAAAATGAGAAGACCAAACCTAGGATTATAGGGATAGATGAGAATGAAGATCTACAACTTAAAGGGCCAGCAAATATCTTCTACAAATTTATGGAAGAAAACTTTCGCAACCTAAAGAGAGAGATGCCCATGAATATACAAGAAGCCTATAGAACCCCAAATAGACTGGACCAGAACAGAAATACTTCCCGTCACATAATAATCAAAACCCCAAATGTACTAAACAAAGAAAGAATATTAAATGCAGTAAGAGAAAAAGGACAAGTAACATATAAAGGAAGACCTATCAGAATTACACCAGACTTCTCACCTGAGACCATGAAAGCTAGAAGATCCTGGGCAGACCTCATGCAGACCCTAAGAGAACACAAACTTCAGCCAAAACTACTATACCCAGCAAAACTCTCAATTGCCATAGATGGGGAAACCAAGGTATTCCACAACAAAACCAAATTTGCATGATACTTATCTACAAACCCAGCTCTAAAAAGGATAATAGGAGAAAAATACCAACACAAGGGGGGAAACTACACCCCAGAAGAAACAAGATAGAAATCCCATCTCATCCAACCCAAAAGAAGAGAACCACTCAAATACAAAAAATAAATAAATAAATAAATAAATAAAATAAAATAAATAAATAAATAATAACGCCCAAAATGTCAGGAAGTAATAATTACTATTCTTTAATATCTCTTAATATCAATGGACTCAATTCCCCAATAAAAAGACACAGACTAACAGACTGGATACAGAAACAGGACCCTACATTTTGCTGCATACAGGAAACACATCTCAGTATCAAAGACAAACACCACCTTAGAGTAAAAGGCTGGAAGACAGTTTTACAAGCAAATGGTCCCAGGAAACAAGCCGGAGTAGCCATTCTAATATCAGATAAAATTGACTTTCAACCTAAAGTCATCAAAAGAGACTCAGAAGGTCACTTCCTGCTTGTCAAAGGGAAAATCCACCAAGAAGAATTCTCAATACTGAACATCTATGCACCAAATATAAGGGCACCCTCATTCATAAAAGAAACTTTACTAAAGCTTAAAGCACACATCACACCTAACACAATAATTGTAGGTGACCTCAACACTCCACTCTCCTCAATGGACCAATCAGGAAAGCAGAAACTAAACAGGGACATAGTGAAACTAATTGAAGCCTTGGACCAATTGGATTTAACAGATATATATATAGAACATTCCATCCTAAAGCAAAAGAGTATACCTTTTTCTCAGCACCACACGGTACCTTCTCAAAAATTGATCATATAATTGGTCACAAGACAGACATCAACAAATACAAAAAGACCGAACTAATCCCATGTCTCCTATCAGATCACTATGGAGTAAAAGTGGTCTTCACTAGCAAGAAGAACAACAGAAAGCCCACATACACATGGAAACTGAACAATACTCTACTCAATGACACCTTGGTCAAGGAAGAAATAAAGAAAGAAATCAAAGACTTTTTAGACTTCATGAAAATGAAGGTACAACCTACCCAAATCTTGGGACACAAGGAAAGCAGTGCTAAGAGGAAAATTCATAGCCCTGAGTGCCTCCAAAAAGAAACTGGAGAGAGCATACACTAGCAACTTAACAGCACACCTGAAGGCCCTGAAACAAAAAGAAGCTAACTCACCCAGGAGGAGTAGAAGAGAGGAAATCATCAAACCAAGGGCTGAAATCAATCAAGTAGAAACAAACAGAACCATACAAAGAATCAACAAAATCAAGAGCTGGTTCTTTGAGAAAATCAACAAGATAGATAAATCCTTAGCTAGACTAACCAAAGGGCACAAAGACAGTATACAAATTAACAAAATTAGAAATGAAAAGGAGGATATAACAACAGAAACTGAGGAAATTCAAAAGATCATCAGATCCTACTCCAAAGGCCTATAGTCAAAACAACTGTAGAATTTGGAGGAAATGGACAATTTCCTAGACAGATACCAAATACCAAAATTAAATCAGCATCAAGTAGATCAGCTAAACAGTCCCATAACCCCTAAAGTAATAGAAGGGGTTATAGAAAGCCTCCCAACCAAAAAAAGTACGGGACCAGATGGTTTTAGTGCAGAATTCTACCAGACCTTCAAAGAAGACTTAACACCACTACTCTTCAAACTATTCCACAAAATAGAGACAGAAGGGACACTGCCCAACTCATTCTTCGAAACCACAATTACACTGATACCTAAACCACAAAAAGATCCAACAAAAAAAGAGAACTACAGGCCAATTTCTCTTATGAATATTGATGCAAAAATACTAAATAAAATTCTTGCCAACCGAATCCAAGAGCATATCAAAACCATCATTCACCATGATCAAGTAGGCTTCATTCCAGGGATGCAGGGATGGTTCAATATACGGAAATCCATCAATGTAATCCACTACATAAACAAACTAAAAGAAAAAAACCACATGGTCATCTCATTAGATGCTGAAAAAGCATTTGACAATATTCAGCATCCTTTCATGCTAAAGGTCTTGGAAAGAGCAGGAATTCAAGGCCCATACCTAAACATAGTAAAAGCAATCTACAGCAAACCAGTAGCCAACATCAAAAGAAATGGAGAGAAACTTGAAGCAATCCCACTAAAATCAGGGACTAGACAAGGGTGCCCTCTCTCTCCATATCTTTTCAATATAGTACTTGAAGTTCTAGCGAGAGCAATTAGACAACATAAGGAAGTCACAGGGATACAAATTGGAAAGGTAGAAGTCAAAGTATCATTATTTGCAGACGATATGATAGTCTACTTAAGTGACCCAAAAACTCCACCAGAGAACTTCTACAGCTGATAAACAACTTCAGCAAAGTGGCTGGTTATAAAATTAACTCAAGCAAATCAGAAGCCTTCTTGTACTCAAAGGACAAGCAGGCTGAGAAAGAAGTTAGGGAAATAACACCCTTCACAATAGCCACAAACAACATAAAGTATCTTGGCATAACTCTAACCAAAAAGCGAAAGATCTGTGTGACATGAACTTCAAGTCCTTGAAGAAAGAAATCGAAGAAGACCTCGGAAGATGGAAAAATATTTCTTGCTCCTGGATTGGCAGGATCAATATAGTAAAAATGACCATCTTGCCAAAAGCAATCTACAGATTCAATGCAATCCCCATTAAAATCCCAACTCAATTCTTCATAGATCTAGAAAGAGCAATTCTCAAATTCATCTGGAGCAACAAAAAACTCAGGATAGCTAAAACTATTCTCAACAATAAAAAGACTTCTGGGGGAATCAATATTCCTGACCTCAAGTAGTACTACAGAGCAATTGTGTTAAAAACTGCATGGTATTGGTACAGCAACAGGCAGGTAGATCAATGGAATAGGATTGAAGACCCAGAAATGAACCCACAGACTTATGGTCACTTAATCTTTCATAAAGGAGCCACAACCATCCAGTGGAAAAAACATAGCCTTTTCAACAAATGGTGCTGGTTCAACTGGACGTCAACATGCAGAAGAATGCTAATTGACCCACTCTTATCTCCTTGTACTAAGATCAACTCCAAGTGGATCAAGGACCTCCACATAAAACCAGACACACTGAAACTATTAGAAATGAAACTTGGGAAGACCCTGGAGGACATGGGCACAGGGGGAAAGTTCCTGAACAGAACACCAATAGCTTATGCACTAAGATCAAGAATTGACAAATGGGACCTCATAAAATTACAAAGTTTCTGTAAGGCAAAGGACACTGTCAGAAGGACAAAACGGCAACAAACAAAGTGGGAAAAGATCTTCACCAACCCCACATCCGACAGAGGGCTAATATCCAATATATACAAAGAACTCAAGAAGTTAGACCCCAAAGAACCAAATAACCCTATCAAAAAATGTGGTACAGAGCTAAACAAGGAATTTTCACCAGAAGAAATTTGGATAGCCGAGAAACACCTGAAGAGATGTTCAACATCATTAGTCATCAGGGAAATGCAAATCAAAACAACCCTGAGATTCCACCTCCCACCAGTCAGAATGGCTAAGATTAAAAACTCAAGAGACAACAGGTGCTGGCGAGGATGTGGAGAAAGAGGAACACTCCTCCACTGTTGGTGGGATTGCAAAATGATAAAACCTCTCTGGAAATCAGTTTGGCTGTTCCTCAGAAAATTGGGCATGTCACTTCCAGAGGACCCTGGCATACGACTCCTGGGCATATACCCAGAGGATTCCCCTGCATACAATAAAGACACATGCTCCACTATGTTTATAGCAGCCTTGTTTATAATAGCCAGAAATTGAAAGGAGCCCAGATATCTCTCAAAAGAGGAATGGATACAGAAAATGTGGTATATTTATACAATGGAGTACTACTCAGCAATTAAAAATAATGAACTCATGCAATTTGTAGGTAAATGGTTAGATCCGGAAAATATCATCCTAAGTGAGCTAATCCAATCCCAAAAGAATACACATGAAATGCAATCACTGATAAGTGGATATTAATGAGCCCAGAAGCCCTAAATTCTCAAGGCACAATTAGCAAGTCAAATGACTCCCAAGAAGAAGGAAGGAGAGGACCCTGGGCCTGTAAAGATTGGATCCAGTATTGTAGACCCAGAACAGAGAAATCATTGGGGGGGAATGATTGGCGAATAGCTGGGGAGGAGAGGAATTATGGGTCATATGGTGGGGGGGGGGACTGGGAAAGGGGAAAGCCTTTGGAATGTGAACATAGAATATAGAAAATAAAAATTAAATAATATTTTAAAAAAATGAAAATTGTCACATTGTTTAGTATCGTTTTCTTCCTAGGACAATTGCAATCAGATCAGTGGCATTTTTTTGTAGCTATATGGTAATGTATAAGTCTAGAGAGAGAGAGAGGGAGGGAGGGAGAGAGAGAGAGAGAGAGAGAGAGAGAGAGAGAGAGAGAGATTGAGTGACCTAGGAAAATCTCTCAGTAAAAAAAAAAACCAAATTGGGAAAAGATCTTTACTAACCCTACATCCAACAGAGGGCTAATATATAACATATACAAAGAACTCAAGAAGTTAGACTCCAGAGAACCAAATAACCGTACTAAAAGTGGGTTACAGAGCTAAACATTGAATTTTCAACTGAGAAATATGGAATGGCTGAGAAGTTCCTAAAGAAATGTTCAACATTCTTAGCCATCAGGTAAATGCTAATCAAAACAACCCTGAGATTTCACCTCATACCAGTCAAAATGACTAAGATCAGGTACTCAGGGGACAGCAGATGCTAGCGAGGATGTGGAGAAAGAGGAATACTCCTCCACTGCTGGTGGTATTGCAAGCTGGTGCAATCTCTCTGGAAATCAGTTTGGTTGTTCTTCAGATAATTGGGCGTAATACTACCAGAGGACTCTGCTATACCAGACCTTGGCATATACAGAGAGGATTCTCCAGTATGTAATAAGGACACATGTTCCACTATGCTTATAGCAGCCTTATTTATAATAGCCAGAAGCTGGAAAGAACCCAGATGTCCCTCAACAGGGACAGAGATGCAGAAATGTGGTTCATTTACACAATGGAATACTACTCATCTATTAAAAACAATGAATTCATGAAATTCTTAAGCAAATGGCTGGAACTAGAAAATATCCTCCCGAGTGAGGTAACCCAATCAGAAAAAAACACACATGGTATGCACTCACTAATAAGTGGATATTAGCCTAGAAACTTAGAATACCAAAGATACCATTCACAGAACAAATGAAGCTCAAGAGGAAGGAAGAACAAAGTATGGATACTCTGGCCCTTGGAAGGGAGAATAAAATACCCACAGGAGGAGATACAGAGACAAAGTGTGTAGCAGATACTGAGAGAAAGACCATCCAGAGACTGCCCCACTTAGGGATTCATTCCATGTAAAGTTACAAAACCCAGACACTATTGTGAATGCCAACAAGTGCGTGTGATAGGAGCCTGATCTATATGTCACCTGGGAAGCTCTCCCAGTGCATGACAAATACAGAGGAGGACACTCTTAGCCAACCATTGAACTGAGCAAAGGGTCCTCAATGGAGGAGCTAGAGAAAGGACTCAATTTGCTGAAGGGGTTTGTAGCACCCTAGGGGGAACCACAATATGAACCACCCAGTACCCCCAGAGCTCCCAGGAACTAAAGCACCAACCAAAGAGAACACATGGAGGGATCCATGGCTCCAGATGCATATGCAGCAGAGGGTGTCCTTGTTGGACATCAAAGGCAGGAAAGGCCCTTGGTCCTGAGAAGACTTGGTCCCCCAGTATAGGGGAATGCCAGGACAGGGAAGTGCGAGTGGGTGGATTGGTGAGCATGGGGAGGGGGTATGGGTTAGTAGATTGTCAGGGGACGGGAAACCAGGAAAGGGAACATTTGAAATGTAAATAAAAATATATTTAATAAAAAATGTGTATCTAGTATATTCTTTATATATCTAAAATATAAAGAATATATCTAATAAAAAAGATTTGCACAGAGGTGAAATTAAAGCTGCTTCATCTTGCTGAAGTCTGCTCCAGTTCTCAAATCCCTTCCAGGCTTCTGTATTTACGAAGATTTGTTTCTGTAAGATGTAGAATTTTTTTGGCATTTGTTTTTTGTTGCTTGTTTTGTTTTGTTTTGTTTGTTTTTTATTGTTGTTGTTGCTGCTGCTGCTGTTGTTTTGTCAACTTCAGGGACACAAAGAAAAGCAGACCAAGTGCCTTTTACTCCCTTATCCTCGCAAAGTGCATTCCCTTAAGAATAATGTGATGGCTGAGGAAGCATATGTCAGAAAACAAGCACACTGTCTTCTTGAAGTGTGAGGATGCTGTCTGCTCATCTATTGTGAAACATGTCACTACATAGTCCTTGGATAACACGTTCCCCCTCAAGATGGGTGCAGATGGCATGTTATAACCTGAAAAGCAAGGAAAGAAGCCGTGCCCGGCCTCAGGATCATCACCACCGTGGGGATTCTTGTCGCCGCTGTTGCTAGATATTGAGAGGACACAGCACAAGTTTCACACGTGTGTGCAAACAAGTTCTTTGTCTGTGCTATTTTCTGGGACTTAGACATTTGCTTAACATTCTCACAGTTTACAGATGAGGCCTGGGCCTTAGTGGGTTTTCATGTGTGCTGGACTTAGCAATGTCAGCGGAGCTGAACTGGAGGCAAGGCTTGAGTGATGGAGATGGGAGGGGGTTGGGTGGTTGGAAGCAGAAGCTGAGTGATTGGTAAGGGTCTGGCTACATGGAAGGGGAGGGCAGGGAAGACTGAGTGGTTGGGAAGGGAGAGAGATCTAGTTAAAGCCCCTGGCTGCAAGCACAGTCATCACATCCTTTGAGCCCAGGGGTGGAAGGATCCTGAGGAAATAACGTGTCATTTATCAGTCACCAGTTCTAGATTCACTAACTTAACTTGCAAAGTCTAAAAAAATAGACTTCTGTTCTGACTCGGAGCAGCCCTTTGGTCCAGAGTAGGTGAATCCCTTCCCAGCTTCTTCCTCTCAGCCTTCTGTAACCTGAGGACAAGTGTCACCTGATTGCATTCCTAACTTTACTCCAACTTATTGATTTGCCAATTCCTCCTTGTTTTGATTCTGGGCTACAGTGTGCAGTTCATATTGGATTTTTCCATAATCTGAGGTACTTTATTTCACACCAAATAAGTACGTATGTGTGTTTGTGTTTGTGTTTGTATTTGTGTGTGTTTGTGTGTGTGTGTGTTTATAGATATGTATGTGTGAGTATCTATATGTGTGTATATGTGTGTGTACATGTGTGTGCCCATGGGTATGTTATGTGTGTGTAAGTGCCTATGTGAATGTATGAGTGTCTCCCTGTGTGTACCTCAGAAGTTAGTCTTGAAAACTGTCACTCACACTCAGGGTCTGTTCACCTCACCTTTTGGACGTAGGCTTTCTCATTAGCCTAGCACTCTCTGAGCAGGTTAGATTCGGTGGCCAGTAATTCCCAAGTATGTATGCACCTCTGTCTCCCAGATCTGGGACTACAACCACATCTGATTTCTTAATGTGGGTTCTAGGGATTGAAATCAGGTCCTGACACTGAGGCAAAAACTTTGCCAATAGACCTATCTGACAACTCAAGGATTTCCACTTCAGCCATATTTAAGCTGTTATCCATTCTTGCCCTATTGTAGAAGCTGTGTTGTCTGGTGTTCCTTTGAATGAGATCTGATTTCACATAGTTAAGAGTCATGTCATAGACAATTTGTGATCAGTGTGATTATTTCTGTGGGATAATCTGTGGTAGAGGTAAAGTGGCTTGGCAGGTAAAAACACTTGATATAAGATCCAAGGACCTGAGTTTCATTCCTGGGAGGACCCATGATAGAAGGAGAGAGTAGGCTCTTGAAAGTTGTCCTCTGTCCTCCATATGTACCCTGTCGTACACACACACACACACACACACACACACACACACACACATAGACAGAGAGAGACAGAGACAGAGACAGAGAGACAGAGAGAAAGAGAGAGGAAGATAGAGACAGAAAGAGAATGAGAGAGACAGAGAAATTCAAAATAAATCTGAGAAGCAATGCTACCTCATATGTTCTTTCTTGCACCCGGTCACCCCAATCCTCAGAAGTTTCCTCCCCTTATCACAGAGCTCACAGCGTGTGAGTCCCATGCTTAGTGGCGGCTGAATCTAGGGATTGCCTCCCATTCCCTGGCTAATGGCTGCAGCACACTCATGCAACCGAAGACTGGAATTGCTTATCAAACTTCCTGAGGTAATCGGGCAGGTAAGTGTAGACTATCTGGCCACAGGCAGCTGTGAATGACGATGTTCAAACGCTATCCTTTTTACATAACTCATTTGACGGACATTTATCAGCCATAGAAATGGCAACGATTCAGTTATGTTTTATTTTCTTCTCATGAAGAAAACACGTATCATGCCACGTATAAGAGAAGTGAGTACTGATCACCTTATGGCTTTTCAAGGCTAAGTGGTGCTTTTCCTCCCCACATTTCAGTTTCTGTCCATGTCTGTGAATTGCTACAGAAGACGTCAAGGACTCCAGCTGTGTATGCTGCTGTGAGGTTTGGCCTGACCCATGGGCTTACTGAAGAATGGTGGGAGAAGCAGATCCCGTCTGCTACTGATGCTGCTGTAACCGCTGATGTAGATTTCAGAAGCCAACTTCACTCCAGCACGGGATGTGGAAAATATAAGCAGCAGCTAACCCTTGACAATTGTCACAACTATATCCACCACAAGTCCCCTCAGAGACTGAGATTTCCACTGGGGTAACTAACACTTGGCAGGAAACAGGGTAAAGAAGAGATGGAACTGAACCTCCATCCAGACAGATGCAGCATGTTTCTGCAGTGGAAATGACAAGGCCCAGCTGTCCCTGAACCATTCTCCACCTCTCTAAATCTGATTAGTGTCTCCCTGAGGAATTCAGAGAGATGCAGCTCATGGCGTCTGAGGCAAACCTTGCAGGGACACACATCTGAGACACATGGACCTCTGGCAGGGTCTGGAAGACTCATCTCTGTTTATCACAAAATGGTGAGGGGGACAAGGTGAAAGGTCACAAGGTAAAAGGTCACAAGGTGAAAGGTTACAGTTGAAAGGACCTACCTTTTCCTGTGAGAGAGTTTGTCATGTCTCTCCTCCTTTTTGTTTTATCCTGAAATATGCCTAGCTGAGAACTGACGAAGAACAGGAGAACTCTTGGTAACCCGGAAGCATCGTGTGACACTATATTAATGGGCATATATGAACGCTAATAGAAGTCATGGACTTTAGTTGGTAATAGAATCTCACATCAGCTCGTTGCTTACAAAACACACAAAGATCTAGTCCAGGAAGCTTGTACTGAGTGAGACAGCACAGATGTGCGGGCACTAGGGAGCATGTGGGAACTCAGCTCTCTGCTGATTTTTGCTCTCAACTTTAAAATTGTCTGAAAATGAAAGTCTGATGAACATAGCAATAAAAGTAGGAGACTGCATCTAAATCCCAAGGTCTGGAAATAGCATTACCCTCTCAATTTTGTTAAGATGTGCTCTGTGCCTGGAGGGCATGTCTTTGAGTAACTTAGAAAACACATCACTTGTGAGCAAACTTTCTTTTAAAAATATGTACGTAGGTCAAACGAGCAGATTTTAAACATGATCAAACAGACACCTACAAAGCCCATGTGTTCCCACTGTGCAAATAGAGAACACAACTCAAATAAGAGGCCTGGAAGGTAGGGACTCTCTCCATGGGAGAGTTCATCCTGAGCAAGGGTGGACCCTAGTGAGTAGGTAGCACCACCATCTTTGTGTAATCAAAAAGAGCACGTAGTTTATTAGGGTCACCTGACTATGCCAGTAGATAACTTCCCCACACCAAGGGAATCTCCTGATATCTCCTGAAACTGGAGGTTGGGTGTTTTTCACCTCTGCTTCACAGTTAACCTCTGACCCATACTCAGTTACCATGGTCCACTCAATAGCAACTAATGACCGGTCAATTTCTGAAATGTGCAGTCTCAGGTCCCATTCTCAAGGCCGGGTTAGTCTCTCTATCATCCCAGTTAGCCCTTGCTCCCATGTTTCCTTCACCCAAACTTTGCACTTTCTCCCTGGATTAGATGAGCTCATGATTTAGGCAATGCCACTTCGTTGAAAGCCTGCTGAGCATTTTAGCTCTCCTGCCTGCTCCAGTGATTTACCCATCATTTACCTATCAGTGCAAATGCCCTTAACTATTTCCTTTTACTCGTGGACATTTTGATTGTCCTTGCTTACAAATTATAATCTCAGGGGCCAGCGATGATACAGTCTTCTTTATCTTTACATGTTTTTGTGTGAGTAAAAGTGTGTATGTGGGTACATGGGTACCTATATGTGTATATGAAGACCAGAGATTAATGCCATGTAGCAACGCCTCTCATTGGGACCTGGAACTGTGCTGTAGGGAAGACTAGCTAGGCAATGTGCTCCAAAGATCCACCTGTGTCTACCACCTGGTTTTGGGATCACCTGTGCCCTCCATTGTGGCTGGCCTTTTACCTGGGGGTCTGGTTACTTACCCCCCGTCCTCAGATTTGTTCAGCAAGCACGAGCACTATTGAGTCAAGTCTCTCAGCTCCTCCTCATTCCACCTCTTAGAGTCTCATTTTATCATAGTCCCATTCCAGACGTCTGTGCTAGGGACACTTGCCACAGGTCATGCTCTAAGGAGCATTATCCCTGAACTACTTCAGACAGAGAGCATTCTTTTGTACATAGCTTCTGTCTAAGTACTCAGCTCTTCTCTGTGAGTAGGCTCCAGACTCCATCCTAGTGCAGCAGTGCATTTTCCTACATGGCAATTACAATGATTGTGCATGTGATTGGATGCTGGTTTGTTCTAGTGTGTGTGTGTGTGTGTGTGTGTGTGTGTGTGTGTGTGTGTGGTGATGCCTGTTGTATACCTACTTTACTTTCCCCTACAGAAAATCTAAGACCTGTGTGCAGACAGCTCATTTATGTCATATATGAAACTAGAAATGTTTAAATGTAGTTAATCACTGACATGATCATTTGAGCACTGGTGTGAATGAATATTAAATTAAACAGCCACAAGACAGAAAAAAAGCATGTGGTAAGAAAAAAATGTCACAAACTAGATAGTTTGAAACTGAAAGTGGAACTTCACAGGATCGAAAATCTGATCGATTATAGTGATAAATTAATTCCATTTTAAAAATTGTATTATTATTATCTTATGTGTATGTGTGGGTGACCTATCTGCATGTATAGTCTGGGTACCATGTACATGCAGTGCCCATGGAGGCTAGAAGAAGGCACTGTATTCATTAAAACTAGAATTTCAGATGTTTGTGAGCCACTATGTGAGTGCTGGACATAAACTCCGATTCTATGGAAGAACAGCCAGTGTTCTTAACTGCTGAGCCATCTCTCCAGCCTCTAAATTTCATTCTGAACCAGCTTCACTTAATTCTTTTAGTTTCCAATTATACTGTTTTTAAATTTTCATAGTAAAATTATGTTTAATAATTTTTCTGAAAATTCAAGTAGACTACCATATTCATAGAATACTGACCTAAGCACAGAAGACATGTCCTCTGGCAGTGTCGATACCTATGGAAGGATTACACGAATGGATCCAAAGGAGAGTCCTTAGGAAAGGCAGTATGTAAGAGTGACAAGTGAGAGGCTTGCAAGGTCAGTGTTCAGGTGTCGTTGCAGTGGCAGAGGCATTAGGAACAGTTAGGCCCAAAGAATGAATACACGAGCTGGCATCAAAGGAGCAAATTATTTTAATGAAATATGAATCTATTTCCACTAGTTTGCATAATCTGATTACTCAGATTTTACAATTAAAGAAACTGTTGGATATAGAAAATGATACAAAGTAGCATATCATCTCTTTCCAATTCTGCTCCGTAAAATTCTAAAGCCCTAAAATGTCCACGACTTCAGACTTTGATGTTAGCAGATGGAGACCCGTGACACTTGGTCGCTTGGGAGCATTAAGTCCTAATCCTGCGGTCCACACGGGCAGTGAGAAACTCGGCTCAACATATGGTGGGCAAAACACCTCAGAACACATCATACATTCCGTGGTAGTTCCTGAGAGCTGCAGACTTTCTGAATATAAGCTCCTGAGTTCCAGGAAAACATACTGAGGTGTTGCTATCAGCCAGCCTCAAATGCTTAGTGTCTTTGATGACATGGAAACTTGCAGTCGGTTTTCTGCTCTGTGAACTTGACGTTTCCACAGGAATCAGAAGTTGCTGCTGTACAACTCGTGGAGGCTGAGAGACCCTGTAAGAGGGATTGGGGATTAGGGATGAGAAGACAAGTCAATGCCAGACTTACTGGAGTGATGAAAGGAACCTGTTAAGTCCTTCTTACTGGAAAGCTTAGCCACCCAGGACCCCCAATGTGGGAAAAAGGTGAGGGGGTGCAGCAGGTCTATGTGGTCAGGAAAAACTGGCAGGCAGGGTCTGCATAGGAGAAGATTGGCAGGCAGAGCCTGCATAGGGAAAAAACTGATCAGCAATGCCCACATAAGGGCAAACTGGCTAGGCCTTCACACTGCACCTGGATAAGGATGGCGGTTGCCCGAGTATGTGTGTGTGTGTGTGTGTGTGTGTGTATACACACACACACACACACACACACACACACACACACATATATATATATATATATATATATATATATATATATATATATATATACTGGCCTGGCTAGCGGGGCGGGGGGGTCCTTGCTCAGAAGGCAGGGCCATTCTGGCATGGGCCTCCTGGGTAGCTGTAGAGGAAGCCTGGCCTGCTGGATCCTTTCCTGGGACTGGTAACACTGAGGCCTGATCCTTGCTCCTACATGGTGGGTTTTGATAAGAAGAGACAGTTCATAGTCTCAATGCTTTATTATAGAAAAGTAGGAAGAGATAGATAAGTAAAGAGAGAAAGAAAAGATAAAGGGATGAGCACTGGCCATGACCATTTGGAACGAGGGGAAAGAATGGGGAGAGAGGGGGAATAAAGAGACAACAGCAAGGATGAGAGAAAACGAGAGAGGCAAGAGAGAGAGGAGGGGCAAGAAGCCTCCTTATATAGTGGGCCAGGTAACTGTGGGCCGGGGAACCTGGCTCTAGCCAGGTGACTGTAGGGATGTAGTTCGGCCAGAACGCTAGGGGCCTAGGGCATGGCCATACGTGACTGATGGACACAGGATTATGGAGTTAGGAGTCAGCAGTCTGGGAGCATGGCTCAGTGGGTTCCGTCCCTTGGAGAATGTTCTACTGGGTCTCCGGAGTAAGCCTTGTTCAACCAGGCCACACACTGCTTTACATGGTCCCACACACTAATTCCCTGGAAACATCATACAATGGCTGCCAACCCCATTCTGGGTTTAGGCTCAGGTTAGAAAGGTTTGAACCATGCATAGATTATTTCAGAGCCCTGCAAGATAATTGCAACTTGCCTGACTTAGTGACTCCCTCTCTCCATGTCAAGCGAAGTCCTAATTCAACAACACAAAGACAGAATTGACGACGAGGCATTTTGGAACTTTTAATTTATCTAATCAGCTTGCAAGCTAGCTTTCTAATATCAAATGGTTTGACTTCATGGTTGTTTTCTTCAAAATCTTTTATTTCTAGAAAATAAATGGACTCATATAGGTAGGCATAGACTCAACCATATAACCCTGTATAAATCCGCTATCCTCCTTTTCCCCTGTGCTATTATCATCCCCTCCTGCTTCTTCAGACAGGGCCTTTCTCATTTCAGGAATCAGATACACAAACTTCAGTGCAAAAGCTGGCACCCCCGCCCCCAAAGATCTTTCTTCTACTGTAAACTGGTGAGAAGAGTCAGAGGGTTAGTGAGCGGGTGATACATTGCAAACCACTTCGCTAGCATCCTGTACGGCTATTTCAGTCTGTGACATCACTTAGTGCTCACAATAATCTTGTTGCGAAGTGTCGTGTGCCTCTGTTAAGGGTTTGAAAGACACACAGTCACAGCTTTCCCACATCCAACAAGCAGAGCAAATTCTGCAGTGAAGCAAACATGGGAAAGAGCAGGTTCTACCCGAGGCGTAGGCCGCTCCTGGCTCTTTCTGTTTTTGCTGGAAGGAATGGAGCCAAGGCTAGCTCTTTCCTGGGTAGACTTCTGTGTATGACAACAGTCAATGTAGTATCAGTCTTACAAACTGGCACTTACAAGTCACTGACTTACAGCAGTTAGTCAGCCTCCTGCAGGTATTTGTCAATTAAGACTGAAATCTATGCTAATAAGATCTACTGACCTCATTAACTCATTCAGACTGTTAATTCCTTGAAGAAGAAAGAAAACCATGTGAATAAATGATGGCACCTGTCTGGTTAAACATGTTCCCCATTGTTATTGGAAGGTTCCAGAGTGATGGATGCATGAGTTTCTTTCAGAGTCCCCTGAAAACTCTTTGTTGATTAACTCAGAGCTGGGTTTTCATATTCAATCATATGCTTATATTTATTTATTCATGCTAGGAACCAGAGCTACCACCACCCAGCTTTTATGAGGCTTTGGGGGATTCAACTCAGGTCCCTATGCTTCTGTGGCAAGCACTTTACCCGCTGAGCCAACTTCCCTGCCTGAAATACAGTGTTTTAATATTATTTAATACAATGTCCTTGCATTTCCTGGTTGATTGTCTGATTGTTTTTCTGGTTAACAAGAGTGATCCTGTCCTTGAAATACCCGTCTCTAAATTCACCCCAATGTTGAACCTTTGCTCTTTAAATATCATTTGAAGTAAGCCACTTGAAGTCACTTTCATGCCTCACCCTGTCATTGCTTCTCAATGACATGGGGCCTGACCATGGGTCTCATATTGTGCCTAGAGACTGAAGTAAAATGCGGATTGCAGGGGATCCCCATCCTAAAGAGGCCTGCGTTTTAACATGATAAACAGTCATGGCCCCTGTTATCTGGAACACACAAGTGACAGAGTCCAACGTTAGAGGAAAGTATAGAGAGAACGCAAAGAGCAAAGAAAATAAAGTCTTTTAATTAACCTCAAATGTGTGTTTATAAATACAGGGGGTGAGACTTACATGCTAAATAAAATATACTCTACGGGGGATTTCAGGCGGAGCAAGAATTCAGCTTTTGGCTGAAGGAGGAAATGTAATTCTCACCAGAAGACTAATATGTGAAAATGCATAGAAGCTTTGCCTACAAACTGAGTGAGTGTGCCTGGGCAAAAGACAAGGACTTGGTCCTTCAGATCACAGATTCACAAATTGCTTCCCACACCCTGAAGCAGCAATAGGCCAATGCAGATCCTGAGGCTCCTTCTGAAGCTTACTGAATCAGAAAGGGGAGGGGGGTCTTTAACAAGCCCTGGATGCAATTCTCACCCACACTGGGGGCTCAGAACGTTGCTGCGGGGTCTTAAATTAGGTGTGCAATCGGGCAGAGTTGAAGTCACTGTAAGATAATTGAGTCCACCTGTGGGGAAACTCTGTGGCGGTGAGGAGTGCCCAATCTGACCAAAGCCTTTAATAGTTGCTAACCCATTCTCCACAGAGATGTACAGAATAAAGTAAATGAAAACAATTAAAAGTCCTGCAGCAGGTTTTAGTATACAATACATAAGTTGATTTTTACTTCAGGAGTCTGGCATGGATGGAGTAAAAGGCAGCCAGAGCTTAAGTAATGCTCCTGGAATCCTGAGGAGGGACACTGAGGAAAGGACGCACCTCGGTCAGCTTGGACAGCAACCAAAGTGGCTCTAATAGAATTTGGTTGATAATCCACATCCCAGCCTGAGTCTCACCTTGAAGACATGTGACCCCACTGAAGCTGTTTAAGTTTTGTTTCTGTCTCTTCAGTCTTTCTCAGAAGTTGGTACTTACCCTCCAGGCTAGCCCTCCATCATGATGGGGAATGATGCTTTCCTGACATAGAATCCACCCACAACAGTGCCCATGGTCCAGAGGCTGTTGTCTTCTTTCAAGCATCAAGAGCAGAAAATCCAGCACCACTCTCATTTTAGAAACATTTCCTTTGTTTTCTATTGACAATACTTATATCTAACATTCATTTCTGAGACAGCCACAAGGAAGCTTTGGGACAGGAAAGCTTCAGTAAGGACAGTGGTGGAACATGGGAAATGACAACCATTGAACAAGATGTCAATGAGATTTCCAAAGCTGTGCCCTCTCTGAGAATTGTGATGAATTCATGTTTATGGATACTATATAAACAGGGGAATTCTATGCAGACATTAATTTGCAATAGTGCATGCAAGATGGCTCAGTTGGTTTGGGTGCTTGCTGCTAAGCCTTGCGGTCCTAGTTCAATCCCTGGGATGCACATGGGGGGAGGAGAAAATCAGCTCCTGCAAGTTGTCTTCTGACTTCCACAAGGGCACTGTGGCACGTATGTCCTGGCTTCCCCTTACACAAATAATTGAAAATAAACTAATTTTTAAAAAGTTATTAATAAACAATAACTATGGAGCTCCTGTCTTAGTCCTGTAACTGAATTCTTTAGTTTTGATGGTCCAAAGACACTGTGCTACAGATAAAGAAAGTCTGTTATGTTTATATTTGTTATCTACCTACCAATCATCTATCTATCTATCTATCTATCTATCTATCTATCTATCTATCTTTATATATCATCTATTAATATCTGTCATCTAACTATATACAATCATCACCCATTATCTGATTTTTTTATCAATCTATAAAGAAATATTTGGCTCTTGGCGACGGGGAGATCTCTAAGGTCTGCCCTGTGCAGGACAACAGACAGCGTGATCTTTTACAACCTGTCCCCAAGCCTCTGAATAAAAGTGTTTCAACAACAACAACAACAACAACAACAACAACAACAACAAAAAGAAATGTTTGAATCACTCACATAACAGGGCTGGCAAATCTAAAACCTCTGGGGTGTATATCAGGCTAGAGGCTTAAGACAGAGTGGATAGCAGAATCTTCTTCAGTCCTCATTGCTTTGGACCATCTGATGGGATTCAAGCAATTGAATCAAACTAACATTCATAGGAAGTAATCATGTTTTGGAAAATGTATGGATTTACATGTTCATCTCTTCTAAAAGTAAACAACACAAATGGGTACAGATAGCATTGTTTCCAACTGTCGTCCAGCCAACCCATAAGCCACGTTTCAGTGGAGACATCCATTATCTATCTTAGCCACAGGCTTCTAAAAGCACACCTGTCTTGGTCTTCTTCATCCTTCCAAGCTCTTATCTAAATCACTGCCCTGAGTTCACACTAAACCTCCTCAGTTTGACTGCTGTGTGTACCCAGACTCACCTAATGGGAACATGAGACAAGTCCTGAAACAGGTCAGAGATGGACAGCTAAAATAGGATTTTTATCAACACACCTGCTCATTGAAATAGTTTTACTCTATTAAAGAAAAATCCATTCACTCATGTGATTTGGAGTAGTTTTATTTTCTTGTTAGGTAAGACAAAAGATCAGGTGTGATATAAAACAATGACTTCAAATGGGATATCCAAATGAAAAATAAAGTGCAAAGTAGGACATGTTTAATCTCAGAGAACCTTAGTACTTGGTAAGCATCCCAACTGCGTGTGGTCTTGTACCCATAGGAAGAATCTCTTATTTCTATGTAGGCTATTTTTACAAAGAGACTGCTGCTGTCCCTTCTCTGGGGTGCACAGTTGTTTTTACACAGGACTCTGGTAGAATCTCTGCAATATTCAGGCAGGCCTGGAGCTATGAAATAAGAGCTGATCTAATGGCCTGCCTCATTTCAGTTTCCAGGTCCTTCTTTCATCTGAGCGGGTTTCTTATTTTGTTATGATGCTATACAACATTTGTCAAGCAATGGGGACCTTCGTATCTCACAAAAGAAAGAGGTGATTGCACTTATGACCCCACATATGAAGTGGGAGGTAGATCTGTATCTCTATTACACAACTGCTCACGTGTAGCAGCTGAACTGGTCTTTGATTTTTAGCTGTTTTCTGCCCAGGCAAAGGGCACTGCTTGCAGAAGGAACCTTGGCTTATGTCTGTGGCTCATGACACGCTTCTATCACAACAGCTTGACAGTTTATTCTTCTCAGTTTTTATCATTACACACTATTGATTTCTTCTCACATATTTTAATTCTATAGTCACACATTATATTTGTATATATATTTGTACAATACATATAATAGTGTGTATAAGCATACTATATTATATATTATTTAAAATATTTCTTATAAAAATTTTTCTTTCTCCTCATCTAGCTTTTCTGCTCTCTCTGTCTCTCTGTCTCTGTCTCTCTCTGTATTTATATGTGTGTATGTTTATGTGCCTGTGTTATGTGAGTATGTCTCTGTGTAAAATTATGTATACATATGTCTATATTTGTGTGTGTTTCTATGTGTATGGTTATGTGTATGCATTTTTGTGCATGTTTATGTGTTGTCTGTCTGTGTCTCTGTGTATACATTTATGTGTCTGTGTATACATTTTTGTGTCTGTGTGTATGTATCTGTGTCTGCATGTATGTATGACTGAGTGTCTGCATGTCTTCCTGAGTATCTGCATTTGTTATAATTTTTTAAGTTTAATTCAATTTTTTACTTATTCACTTTGCACCCTGCTCACTGCCCCTCCCAATCAGCCCCTCCCACAATCTTCCTCCCATCCCACTTTCTCTTCTTTTCTGAGTGGGTGGGGACCTGCTGAGTATCCCTCCACCCTGGTACTTCAAATCTCTGTGCAGCAGGGCACATCCACTCCCACTGAGGGCAAACAAGGCAGCCCAGCTAGAAGAATATATCTCACAGACAGACAACAGCTTTTGAGATCGCCCAATCCAGTTGTTTGGGACTGACCTGAAGACTCACCTCAATCTGCACATCTGCTACATATGTGCTGGGAAGCCTAGGTCCAGCCCTGTATGCTCTTTGGTTGGTGGCCCAGACTTTGAGAGCCCTAAGGGTCCAGGTTAGTTGACTCTGTTGGCCTTCCTGTGGTGTTCCTATCCCCTTTAAGGGCCCATAATCCTTCCCCCTATTGTCTCATCAGAGTGTAACTTTTATTTTATTTTCTCTTCTGGCTTTCTTTTCTCTCTTTTTCCCTCTGGGTTTAAGTATATTTGTCAAAATTTTCTTCTAATAACAAGATTTAATCTATTTGCTACAATTAAAATTCTGGAATCTGTTTTCCCAACTCATCTCCAGAGCCTCCTTCCGGCCCTGGTTCCGTTCTGCTTTACATCTTCATTCAGGTTGGAATGATCTTTAATCTTTGATTCCATTTTCCTTTCATGTTTATGGTTTCTTTCTCTTTTGTTATTAAACCAGCTTGATGACTCCTCTTTGCCTTGTAAAATCTAAATTAAATTGATATTTTATTACTACAAATTACAAGGGCTTTTAAAAAATTAATACTACAACATTTATTTGAGAAATCTTTAATTCTATTACATTTAAATTTCAGGTTTAATACCAGTTCCCTTCCAATTGCTTGTACTTTTGTTACTCAGAAATTAAAAAAAAAAAACAAACAAACATTAGTATATTGACCAAGATCTTTATTGGCATTATTAGTGATTTTGAAATATTTTCAATTTGCAATCTGCAGGTCAGATCTCTATGATTTATGCAAAAATGTTTCAATTACCACAAAGTTTTATGTCTTGCTTCCTGGAACACATTTTTGAATGTTCTAATCTTGGCCTCAATTACTGGCTGGGGCACACAAACACATTCAAGGCCATGATTAAGCTCCCTAGAGCTGAATTCGCAGTCTATCTTAAACTAATAGGCAGCCAGGTTTAAGACCTCAATATTTAGGGAGGTATAATCTTCATGGTTCATCAGTCAGGGAAGTTTGCAGATGTCCAGCCTGTGTGGATGTTGTGGACTCACATGAGCAATAATTCATTATAACGTAGTGCTCTCAGGGAAATGAGACCTGATCAAGCTGAACCATGGGAACTACTCAGTCAGCCTCAGTGGAGCAGTGGCAGTCAGGAGGCCAGCACCCAGAGAGCACCAGGATGTTCTCAGCAGAAGTAGGTGCTCTACAATCTACATAAGCCTTTGCTGACATGGCTTTGGGACATGCAATCTTCACTCCATCATACAAAGGACAGATGTGGAAGCAATTGGCTTGGACTGAAGAGGGTGCTGTGTTAGCACTTCACTGACAGAGCAGAGGAGAGGGACAGCCACGCAGAGGTAGGAAACCTGCCTGCTGGTGCAGATAGCTGCATCCTGTGATGTCTACACTCGATATTGAGTAAAGTTTCATTGGCAGAAAACATCTTCTATACCAAATGGAGGACTCTCAGGGTGGGAGTTATTAAGCATTTTTAATAGGCTTTTTATTGTGATATCTATTAGTTTGGGTGCAGAAGACAAGTTTATCAGTGATACATCTTGTCAAATTAATAGGTACAGATAAAACCTCCCATAAATATTCATTATACCTCATTACTGAAAATTAATAAGATATTTTCAAATTAAGCCTATTCACAATTGGTGTTGAAGATCCTGTTTTAATATATGATGCTTCAAGATAAATAATGATTGTGAAAATGATTATGTTCCTTGCAAGAAATTTCTAGATTGACTGACTTAGTAGCAATTGGGATGAGGACTACTAATTTAAATAATTACAGATTCTTACATCTCTGTGTTTCTAAATTTCATAAACAAGGGTTTTTTCTCACATGTAGTAACAAACAAAACAACTATATATATATATACATATATATACATATATATGTATATGTATATGTATATATATATATATGACTGCCAAAGCATTTAAACAATTCCAAAAACTTGACTCTATTTACAAAGGTTTGCCACATTGAGTTGGCATTTTTAAACCATATATTATTTTTTCCCTGAGCAAATAAAAATTCGGTTCTTCATCTGCACTGGGGACTTGAATAAATTACCAGAGAATTTGGGACGGCGGGGGGGGGGCGTGATATCAGTCTGTAAAGTTTAGAAGAACATACGAACATTAGAACTGGTTTCACATTCATGGTAAGTTATTCCATTCTCTGAATAGCTCTGTGGCAGGAGCTGACAGACACTCAGGTCCTCCAGGAAGTTGAAGTCTGGAAGACAATCTCTGCCTTGGTGAACTTCTAGAAAACTTCTGACGGAACTGGATTTTCTTCACTCTCCCTTCAGACAAATAGCTACTGGGAACCTTTTTAATTTTTTTTTTGACTTAGATAAAAGACTCATTGGAGTCCCCAAAGTAGCAGCTGTCACATGAAAGAAGCTCATCTTATCAGCTGTCCTGGTGAGTGATGGGGACTTAATAGGAAGGGTGGTCCCATGAGGAAGAGAAGGGGCCATCCAACGTGAGCTGTAGCTGAGCTAAGTCCAGAACCTTTATGAAAATTAAGCTACTTACTTGTCTGATTATTTGGTTCACCCCACCAAAGATGGGGTAAGCCCCAAATGAAAAAGCACCCAGAATCTGATGCTCTAATCAAGATGTTCTAAATCTTGATGGGACTTGGTTGACTACCTCAAATCAGTTTTCTCATCTAAAAGTGAAAATTGCCTCATTATATAGGTATCAAATGCTATGGTTCTCATCTTAGCATCTCTGGCATGTAAGCCCGTGAAAGATATTAGCCTGTCTCATGATCTTCTGTGACCATAGGGCTCAGATAAAGCCAAACACAGAAGGCAGGGTCCAGCTTCTGTGACATGTGGAGATATCTACACAAAGTCTCTTCACATAAGGCATTTCTAAACAACTGGTAATGTCAGGGAGCACGCAAAGTAGGGAGGGTTGTTAAGTACACCAGGAACATGGAAAGAGTAGGATCAATCCAGGTCACAAGCTGCCATCTTTCCTTAGCCCTTAGGAGACAGAATGAAGCCTATAAGAAGAAAATTCTTTTAAAAGATACATTCAATTCTTACATATTTGCTTTAGTGTGTTAGGGGACATATGTGCCAAGACACACACGTGAAGGTCACACAACAAACCCATAGGACTGTTTTCTCCTTCTACCATGCAGGTTCCCAAGGTTAAACTCAAGAGTGTCAGGTTTGTTGGGTCTATCCGCCAAGCCATCTCCCATGTCTGGAAAAAAAACTCTTGAGATCCAAGATAATGATTCTGTACTATAAAGGCAGGAATATCTTGCTGATTCACTCACATTGCTTTCCTCTAGGGTCAGGTTGTTTCATAGCACATACGCTGGTTTGTTTTTGTCAACTTGAACTCAAAAGACAACATGATACAGATACACAACACATGATAAGCTGTTGGAAAGACCACCTTGTCCCAGGCTGGTTCTCTGACAACTGTGCCATATGCTGGCAGAGCACAGGACACATGACCTTAGGGAAGGAACAGAGGGAAGTTCTGCCAGGTGCTGCACTTCCCACATTAAGCGAGCTTGTGGACTTTCTGAGTGAGCAACTCATCACCTTATCACAAACAATACCACCCAGAGGAGGTAGCTCATCTTCCTGCAGGAAAATAAAAAAAGAAATGGTATGAAGAAGTGCATGAAGTTCCTGTGGTATTTCTTCTCTCCTGTAAGTCAATGATGTTAGAGATGAGGGACAATGAGAGCTGGGTCTGGGAGGGAAATAGTAGCTTCCCCAGTTGGAGGAGGACTGACAAAGATTCCTTGTGCTCTGATCTTTGACCAAAGGGGCTTTTCATAATAAGGGACACTATCCAGACACCAAAGTTTTGAGAATGAATAACCTGACTCACAATGACATCTGCTGAATTACTGTCCTGCACACTTTTCTTCAATGGCATTATACTGCCCTTTACATATTTGTCAGGATTCTCTTGAATAATAAAACTTATAGACTGAATCTCTCTCTTTCCATATATATATATATATATATATATATATATATATATATATATGTGTGTGTGTGTGTGTGTGTGTGTGTGTGTATGTTATATAATATATAATATATATGTTATATAATATATGTTATATAATATATATGTTATATAATTATTATTTCCATACATTTATATTGGGATTGTATTACAATATTAACTTAATATATATTAAATTAAATTGTATTATAAATTATATGAATTATATCTGGGAATTTATTGGAATGACTTACAGGCTAATCCAGTTAATCCAAAAATGGCTGGCTATGAACAGAAAGCCTGTATGAACAGAAAGCCTGTATGACAGAAAGAATCCAGTAGTTACTCAGTCCATGATGCTGGCGGTCTTAGCTGGTCTTCAATAGCTTCTGAAATCCTAGAGGAGTATGTTCTAATGACAGTAAAATAATGGGCTTGCCAGTAAGTCAAGTCCAAGCAAGCAAAGAGCAAAATCTTTCTCCTTTCAAGCCCTTATCTAGGCTTCTAGCAAAAGGCATGTTCCAGATTATATATGGATTTAAAATATGTTTTCCTACCTCAAAGATCTGTATTAAAAGCCAATCTTTCCACTTCAAGTTCATCAGAAATCCTTTAGAGGTATATGCTCCGTATTTGGGTTTCAGTTAATTCCAGATGCAGTGGAGTTGACAGCCAAGAATAGCATCACACTTGGCCAGAGGGCTTAGCTCTCAAGAGAAGGAAACTTCCACCAAACACTGCCAAAAATGCTTTATTAAACTTTATTAAATGCTGCATGGGAAGCTCAGGGAGGGTACTGAGTTGTCTACAGTGATTGATTCCAACACAGGAGGGTAGAAATTAGAGGATTCCAAATGCTTTCTGGCATTGAGGAGAGTTGAGGGTGCAGGTAGACATGAGTCAAAGGAAAACAAAAAAAATGAAAACAAATAAAAAGTGATGGAGAAGATGCTCCACATCATCCTTGGACCTCTGCTGCATACACATGTACAGGTGAGAGTTCATTCATGTACACAAGTCCTTGTACCCTTATGAACATATGTGTTTCTATATATCCATATATACACACATGTATACATATGTTCATATGTATTTAAGTATCATTTTTTAAATTTTTATTTTCTATATTCTATGTTTACATTCCAAAGGCTTTCCCCTTTCCCAGTTACCCCCCACCATATGTCCCATAATTCTTCTCCCTAGCCTGCTATCCCCAATCATTCCCCCCCCAAGATTTCTTTGTTCTGGGTCTACAATACTGGATCCAAACTTTAAAGGCCCAGGGTCCTCTCCTTTCTTCTTCTTGGGAGTCATTTGACTTGCTAATTGTGCCTTGAGTATTATAGGGCTTCTGGGCTCATTAATATCCACTTATCAGTGATTGCATTTCATGTGTATTCTTTTGTGATTGGGTTAGCTCACTTAGGATGATAGTTTCCAGATCTAACAATTTACCTACAAATTGCATGAGTTCATTACTTTTAATTGCTGAGTAGTACTCCACTGTATAAATATACCACATTTTCTGTATCCATTCCTCTTTTGAGGGATATCTGGGCTCCTTCCAACTTCTGGCTATTATAAACAAGGCTGCTATAAACATAGTGGAGCATTTGTCTTTATCGTATGCAGAGGAATCCTCTGGGTATATGCCCAGGAGTGGTATGACAGGGTCCTCTGGAAGTGACATGCCCAATTTTCTGAGGAACCCCCAAATTGATTTCCAGAGCTGTTTTACCATTTTGCAATCCCACCAAAAGTGGAGGAGTGTTCCTCTTTCTCCACATCCTCGCCAGCACCTGTTGTCTCTTGAGTTTTTAATCTTAGCCATTCTGACTGGTATGAGGTGGAATCTCAGGGTTGTTTTGATTTGCATTTCCCTGATGACTAATGATGTTGAACATCTCTTAAGGTGTTTCTCGGCCATCCAAATTTCTTCTGGTGAAAATTCTTTGTTTAGCTCTGTACCCCATTTTTTGATAGGGTTATTTGGTTCTTTGGGGTCTAACTTCTTGAGTTCTTTGTATATATTGGATATTAGCCCTCTGTCGGATGTGGGGTTGGTGAAGATCTTTTCCCACTTTGTTGGTTGCCGTTTTGTCCTTCTGACAGTGTCCTTGGCCTTACAGAAACTTTGTAATTTTATGAGGTCCCATTTGTCAATTCTTAATCTTAGAGCATAAGCTATTGGTGTTCTGTTCAGGAACTTTCCCCCTGTGCTCATGTCCTCCAGGGTCTTCCCAAGTTTCTTTTCTAATAGTTTCAGTGTGTCTGGTTTTATGTGAAGGTCCGTGATCCATTTGGAGTTGATCTTAGTACAAGGAGATAAGAGTGGGTCAATTCGCATTCTTCTGCATGTTGACGTCCAGTTGAACCAGCACCATTTGTTGAATAGGCTATCTTTTTTCCACCGGATGGTTGTGGCTCCTTTATCAAATATCAAGTGACCAGAAGTCTGTGGATTCATTTCTGGGTCTTCAATCCTATTCCATTGATCTACCTGCCTGTTGCTGTACCAATACCATGCAGTTTTTAACACAATTGCTCTCTTTTACTGCTTGAGGTCAATAATATTGATTCCCTAAGAAGTCCTTTTATTGTTGAGAATAGTTTTAGCTATCCTGGGTTTTTTGTTGCTCCAGATGAATTTGAGAATTGCTTTTTCTAGATCTAAAAGAATTGATTTGGGATTTTGATGGTGATTACATTGAATCTGTAGATTGATTTTGGCAAGATGGCCATTTTTACTATATTGATTCTGTCAATCCAGGAGCAAGAAATATTTTTCCATCTTCTGAGGTCTTCTTCGATTTCTTTCTTCAGGGACTTGAATTTCCTGTCATACAGATCTTTCTCTTGTTTGGTTAGAGTTATGCCAAGGTACTTTATGTTGTTTGTGGCTATTGTGAAGGGTGTTATTTCCCTAACTTCTTTCTCAGCCTGCTTGTCCTTTGAGTACAAGAAGGCTACTGATTTGCTTGAGTTAATTTTATAACCAGCCACTTTGCTGAAGTTGTTTATCAGCTGTAGAAGTTCTCTGGTGGAGTTTTTTGGATCGCTTAAGTAGACTATCATATTGTCTGCAAATAATAATACTTTGACTTCTTCTTTTCCAATTTGTATCCCTGTGACTTCCTTATGTTGTCTAATTGCTCTTGCTAGAACTTCAAGTACTATATTGAAAAGATATGGAGAGAGAGGGCAGCCTTGTCTAGACCCTGATTTTAGTGGGATTGCTTCAAGTTTCTCTCCATTTATTTTGATGTTGGCTACTGGTTTGCTGTAGATTGCTTTTACTATGTTTAGGTATAGGCCTTGAATTCCTGCTCTTTCCAAGACTTTTAGCATGAAAGGATGCTGAATTTTGTTAAATGCTTTTTCAGCATCTAATGAGATGACCATGTGGTTTTTTTTCTTTTAGTTTGTTTATGTAGTGGATTACATTGATGGATTTCTGTATATTGAACCATCCCTGCATCCCTGGAATGAAGCCTACTTGATCACGGTGAATGATCATTTTGATATGCTCTTGGATTCGGTTGCCAAGAATTTTATTTAGTATTTTTGCATCAATATTCATAAGAGAAATTGGCCTGTAGTTCTCTTTGTTGGATCTTTTTGTGGTTTAGGTATCAGCGTAATTGTTGTTTCAAAGAACGAGTTGGGCAGTGTCCCTTCTGTCTCTATTTTGTGGAATAGTTTGAAGAGTATTGGTCTTAAGTCTTCTTTGAACGTCTGGTAGATTTCTGCACTAAAACCATCTGGTCCCATACTTTTTTTGGTTGGGAGGCTTTCTATAACCCCTTCTATTTCGTTAGGGGTTATGGGGCTGTTTAGCTGATCTACTTGATGCTGATTTAATTTTGGTATTTGGTATCTGTCTAGGAAGTTGTCCATTTCCTCCAGATTCTCCAGTTGTTTGGAGTATAGGCCTTTGTAGTAGGATCTGATGATCTTTGAATTTCCTCAGTTTCTGTTGTTATATCCCCCTTTTCATTTCTAATTTTGTTAATTTGTATACTGTCTCTGTGTCCTTTGGTTAGTCTAGCTTAGGGTTTATCTATCTTGCTGATTTTCTCGAAGAACCATCTCTTGGTTTTGTTGATTCTTTGTATGGTTCTCTTTGTTTCTACTTGATTGATTTCAGCCCTTAGTTTGATGATTTCCTCTCTTCTACTCCTCCTGGGTGAGTTAGCTTCTTTTTGTTCCAGGGCCTTCAGGTGTGCTGTTAAGTTGCTATTGTATGCTCTCTCCAGTTTCTTTTTGGAGGCACTCAGGGCTATGAGTTTCCCTCTTAGCACTGCTTTCATTGTGTCCCAAAGATTTGGGTAGGTTGTACCTTCATTTTCATTGAAATCTAAAAAGTCTTTGATTTCTTTCTTTATTTCTTCCTTGACCAAGGTGTCATTGAGTAGAGTATTGTTCAGTTTCCATGTGTATGTGGGCTTTCTGTTGTTCTTCTTGCTATTGAAGACCGCTTTTACTCCATAGTGATCCAAAAGGAGACATGGGATAAAAGGAGTCTTCTTGTATTTGTTGAGGTCTGTCTTGTGACCAATTATATAATCAATTTTTGAGAAGGTACCATGTGGTGCTGAGAAAAAGGTATACTCTTTTGCTTTAGGATGGAATGTTCTATATATATCTGTTAAATCCAATTGGTCCAAAGCTTCAATTAGTTTCACTGTGTCCCTGTTTAGTTTCTGCTTTCCTGATCAGTCCATTGAGGAGGGTGGAGTGTTGAAGTCACCTACAATTATTGTGTTAGGTGTGATGTGTGCTTTAAGCTTTAGTAAAGTTTCTTTTACGAATGAGGGTGCCCTTACATTTGGCGCATAGATGTTCAGTATTGAGAATTCTTCTTGGTGGATTTTCCCTTTGACAAGCAGGAAGTGACCTTCTGTGTCTCTTCTGATGACTTTAGGTTGAAAGTCAATTTTATCTGATATTAGAATGGCTACTCCGGCTTGTTTCCTGGGACAATTTGCTTGTAAAACTGTCTTCCAGCCTTTTACTCTAAGGTGGTGTTTGTCTTTGACACTGAGATGTGTTTCCTGTATGCAGCAAAATGTAGGGTCCTGTTTCTGTATCCAGTCTGTTAGTCTGTGTCTTTTTATTGGGGAATTGATTCCATTGATATTAAGAGATAATAAGGAATAGTAATTATTACTTCCTGACATTTTGGGCATTATTATTTCTTTTTTTTTTTATTTGAGTGGTTCTCTTCTTTTGGGTTGGATGAGATGGGGTTTCTATCTTGTTTCTTCTGGGGTGTTGTTTCCCCCCGTGTGTTGGTATTTTTCCCGGATTATCCTTTGTAGGGCTGGGTTTGTAGATAAGTATCGTGCAAATTTAGTTTTGTCGTGGAATATCTTGGTTTCCCCATCTATGGCAATTGAGTGTTTTGCTGTGTATAGTACTTTTGGCTGAAGTTTGTGTTCTCTTAGAGTCTGCATGAGGTCTGCCCAGGATCTTCTAGCTTTCATGGTCTCAGGTGAGAAGTCTGGTGTAATTCTGATAGGTCTTCCTTTATATGTTACTTGTCCTTTTTCTCTTACTGCCTTTGATATTCTTTCTTTGTTTAGTACATTTGGGGTTTTGATTATTATGTGACAGGAAGTATTTCTGTTCTGGTCCAGTCTATTTGGGGTTCTATAGGCTTCTTGTATATTCATGGGCATCTCTCTCTTTAGGTTGGGGAAGTTTTCTTCCATAATTTTGTAGAATACATTTGCTGGCCCTTTAAGTTGTAGATTTTCATTCTCATCTATCCCTATAATCCTTAGGTTTGGTCTTCTCATTGTGTCCTGGATTTCCTGAATATTTTGGGTTACCAGCTGTTTGCATTTTCTTTAATTGTTGAAACCATGGTTCCTATGGTATCTTCAGCATCTGAGATTTTTGTCTTCTATCTCTTGTATTCTATTGTTGATGTTTGCATCTATGACTCCTGATTTCTTCCCAAGGTTTTCTATCTCCAACGTTGTCTCCCTTTAAGATTTCTTAGTTGTTCTACTTCTGTTTTTAGATTCTGTATGGTTTTCCTCAGATCTTTCAGTTGCTTGTTTGTGTTTTCCTGTAATTCTTTAAGTGATTTTTGTGTTTCCTCTTTTATGACTTCTACTTGTTGACCCATGTTCTCTTTTATTTCTTTAAGTGATTTTTGTTTCTCCCCCTTATTGGGATTCATTTTTTGCTCTATATTCTCCTGGATTTCTTTAAGTGATTTTTGTGTCTGCCTTGTATGGGTTTCTAGCTTTTTATCTATTTTCTCCTCTATTACTTTAATAAATTTATCTAATTGATCCTCAATCTGCATCTTTACCAGTGATTTTAGATCTGAGTCTTGTTTTTCTGGTGTGTTGAGATATCCGAGATTTAATTGTGTTTGCCTGGTAAGGGCTTCTAGCTTTTGATCTATTTCCTCATGTATTACTTTAAGAGATTTATCTAAGTCTTCCTCTATCAGCATCCTGACCAGTGATTTTAGATCTGAGTCTTGTTTTTCTGGTGTTTCGGGGTATCCAAGATTTATTGCTGTCGGGGAACTGGGTTCGGATGCTGCCATACTGTCTTGATTTCTGTTAGTAATGATCTTACGTTTGCCTTTTGCCATCTGGTTAACTCTGGTGTTAGTTGGTCCTCTAGTTACTAGCTGGTGCTTGACCCTCCTGTGGGCTCGTAAGGCTATTTCCTAGTGACTGGGACACCTGAAGCACTGCCCTGCAGGGCTCCTGCTCACAGATTGCTGACAGGTGGCCTGAGTTCCCCGAGGTCTTAAACTCAGGATATCCCAGGTACTTGGTTCTGCCTGTTGTGCAGCTGCTTTGTACTGCTCCTGCTCAGAATTTGCTGTCTGGTATCCTGTTTCCCCAGGGGTCTTAAAGTTGGGATATCTCAGTTATCTGGTTCTTCCTGCTGGTCCAAAGCTGCGGGGAAGCTGGCTGAGGCTTGCTCCCCCGCTGCCGGCTGGATGGGAAGCTGCAGGCAAGATGGCGCTGCCTGCAGTGAGTCCGGGGTCTGCCATGCGAGTGTAAAGCGCATGCTCGGCTGCTGTGCTTCAAACCGCTACTCTGTGTGCAGCTCCCGCTCCAGGCCTGAGTCCCCGAAGGTCTTAAACTCGGGCTATCTCGGGTACCTGGTTCCGCTGGCTGGGTTTGCGCACCTGGGAAGCTGGCTGGGTCTGGCTTCCCCGCCACCACCTGGATGCGCTTAAGTAACATTTGAAAATATCAAATATAATTTAGTTAGATGAACCAAATGCAAATTTTTATCACAGAATAAAAAAAAACAATATAAATTCTTCAGTGAAGCCCTTGGACCAGTAGGAGAAAAACTGGATTTGTAAGCCTGGGACTTTGGGTTAATACATAATATTTACACTAAGGGAAGTACCCTGGTATGCTCTCTGCCTCTGTGATAAACATGATCCTGACTTGAGGAGGAAAGCATTTAGTCCACATGAAGGGATGTCAGGGCAGGAACTCAAGGCAGGAATCTGCATGCAAGAACTGAAGCAGAGGCCATGCAAGAATGATGTTTATTGACTTGCTCTTTGTGGCTTGTTCAGCCTATTCTTTATATATTTCATAATCACCCATTTAAGGTGTCCCTACCCAAAATGAGCTTGGCCCTCCCACATCAATTATTAATTGAGAACTTGCCCACAGGCCAATGTGATATAAGTATTTTCCTCATTTGTGGTTCCCTCTTCCCAAATGACTCTAGAGCTTGTGTCAAGTTGACAAAGAATAGCCAACACAGGTTTTGTGGTACTATATATTAGCAATTTCAACAGCAAGTGAGAAATGCAGAGTTTAAAGTACACAAGGATCACAGACAAGAAAAACACATTAAAAGGAAGAAGGAACCATGGATATTTTCCCAAGATGGATGAGCTAACCCAAGACCCTCTGACCTGAATTCAGTGGAATGCCACCTGAATCCAAAAGGCAAAGCCCCACTGGAGAAAGAAGCCTGGGAGGGCACTGGGTAGGCACAAGGTTGTACTGTGTAGTCCTTGGTTGCCTTCAGTGTGTGTGTGTGTGTGTGTGTGTGTGTGTGTGTGTGTGTTTCTGAATGTATGTCTGTACAATATGTTTACAGGTGACTACAGAGGCCATAAAAAGACATTGAGATCACAAGAACTGAAGCTAAGTACTGAAGTTATAGATGATTTTAAGCCATCTGAGTTGGGTGCTTGGAACTGAACCTACGTACTCTACCAGAGTAGCAAGTGCTCTAAACTAGGGAGCCAACACTCCATCCCTAGACACTGATTTATATTCTGTGCTCCAGAGTGTGAGTCACCTTCTCTGAAATCCTGAAGAAGCCACTAAGAATTCCACATACCATTCTCATGGTCTCATAGAGATTCTCATATTCTTTGTATTTTTCTTGCTGGTTAAATATTGGATTTCCTATAATTCCATCACATAATTAGCATCATTCTATAAAGAAAAGAACAGACGAGAAAAGGAAAGAAGAGAGGTAATATGGTGAGAATATCAGGTTCATTGCAACACTGAGTTTTCCTATTACACTGTAGAGGAAAATTACATGGGTGGAAAATGTATATATGGCTATACTGATGCTTGGATAGAAGCTACTCTGTGTCTGATCTCCAGCCAAAAACTGGCATGGGGATACATGAGGGTCCCCATGTGTTACCTTGTCATGCTTTCTATGAGCAGCAGCTAGACAGTACAGGGCAGTGGTTCATACACATATGAAGATTTGGAGGAATTAAAGAGTTTAATAATGTGATACTTGCTGTACATTAGTTCCAAAGAAAGATCATCAAGGCCTTGAGTCTTTTCCTGAACTGTGTCCTGCTCATCCCGGGGTGGGGGGGGGTGCGCGCAACGCTCCCCATCCCTCAAGAGGCTTTCACACATGCTCTGTTGCTCTGTGGTGGCCAACAATGTTTCTTCTGTTTATGGTTGTCTTAGCAACTTTTCTGTTTCTCCTTTTTATCACGGATGGAAGGTTACAGAGAACAGAAATAAAGTAACCTGCTCTCTTTTCTTCATTTCTCAGCCAATTAAATGAGATGATTCTTGCACCTCTTCATGTTCAGTCAGGGGCACTGAGGTTTCCATTAATTTGGTTTTTTAAGTCATAGTTTCCTCATCAAACTGGTATACTTCACCTCAGGTGTTCAAGGCAAAACTCCTCATCATTGCCATGCATGTCTGCTCAGCACCCAGTGTAACCTGGAGCATTTTTCTTTCACTCATGTTTTCTGCCTCTGTGTAACATTAATTTATCTTCATTTCATTTTCTCTCTATGACTCTTTTTTTTAAAATGAATCCTTTCATGTGAGGACTTTACTGTTGTTGCCCATTAGTCATACCGTGGTTTTCATTTCTTCTCTGATTCTCCTGGTTGATTTCCCTCAAGATAAAAGATCCCTGACATATATAACCCATTTTTTTTCATTTCTTATACTTTGTCTTCTTACAAATCCTATGTAATTTGGTTTTGAGACTGGGTTTAGCATCTTCCTTAACATAACATAAAGTCTCTTTAGAGGTTTATGACAAAGAATTTTCACCTGAAGAAATTCGGATGGCTGAGAAGCACCTTAAGAGATGTTCAACATTATTAGTCATCAGGGAAATGCAAATCAAAACAACCCCAAGATTCCACCTCACACCAATCAGAATGGCTAAGATTAAAAACTCAAGAGACAACAGGTGTTGGCCAGGATGTGGAGAAAGAGGAACACTCCTCCACTCTTGGTGGGATTGCAAGATGGTACAACCACTCTGGAAATCTGTCTGGCAGTTCCTCAGAAAATTGGGCATGACACTTCCAGAGGACCCTGTCATACCACTCCTGGGGATATACCCATAGGATTCCCCAGCATGCAACAAAGACACATGCTCCACTATGTTCATAGCAGTCTTATTTATAATAGCCAGAAGTGGAAAAGAACCCAGATGTCCCTCAAAGGAGGAATGGATACAGAAAATGTGGTATATTTATACAATGGAATACTACTCAGCAATTAAAAATAATGAAATTTGTAGGCAAATGGTTGGAACTGGAAAATATCATCCCAAGTGAGCTAACCCAATCACAAAAGAAGACACATGAAATGCAATCAATGAGAAGTGGATATTAATGAGCCCAGGGGCTCTGAATGCTCAAGGCACAATTAGCAAATTAAAAGATTCCCAAGAAGAAGAAAGGAGAGGGCCCTGGTCCCAAAAAGACTTGATCCAGTATTGTAGGAGAGTACCAGAACAGAGAAATGGTGGGGCGGTGATTGGGGAATGGGTGGAGGGAAGAGGACTTATGGGAGATATGGTGAGGGGGGAACTGGGAAAGGGGAAAACATTTGGAATGTAAACAAAGAATATAGAAAAAAAGTTTACCACAGACTGGCTTTCTCATTGGTTGTAGATGTTGGTGGTAGGCTTTTCTTCAGAGAGAGTATGACACACACTGACAGCAGTGATCTCTTCTGGACTCTATGAGTGACTTTTGATTCTAATGCATTTCCCTGGTCTCAGGATAAGACCTCTAGGATACTGACCCTTCTGACCTCAGCAGTTACTCTCTGCCCAGCCTTGTGTAGCTTAGCTTTGCATATGAGCAGATGACATATCGGACAAGCCTCAACAATAACCCTACGCAAATTTGTGTAGTCTCTTCTCCACATAGCTCCCTCCTCTTTGATATTTGGCTATGCAAATTATGTTTTCTATCAACACACTGATATCCTGAGCTCCATCTGAAGCTCAGTGGGTTCCTTAGACCTGAAGCATTTTCCAGAAACAGCTTTCAGACAAGAGCATGTTTCTGATACTAATTTCATTAATTTCAGGAACTAGCCTCATAGCCTGTATTTCCTAATATCTAAACACCTCCCTTTTGAATAAACTCCTGCCCAATTTTCTTATTGGTTTCATGGGATTATAATGTCCTGGTCAGTTATGAATTAATGAATGAGATAGTTTCAATTGTCTATTACAATAACTTCGCATCTTCAATATCTTAAGTATGGCATGTTGCATAAAATTAAAAATATTTTACCATTTTTATTTCTTTACCTTCAATAAAATTTTAGAAAGTTAGACTTTCTCACTACAAAAGCGACAGACTGGGGCACACACACACACACACACACACACACACACACACCAATCACACAAAGCAAAACTGAATTTAGAATGTAAATCCAAATTCTTTACCTCAAAATCTGATATCTTCTCCTAATGTGATCTTCTGAGCTCCATAGGCATGGGCAGCCCCACTTTTCCTGTTCTTTCACTCACACCATACAAAACATCCCTCTTAGGCTGGCTCAACCCCACAGCTGTAATTCTTCCTGGGCTATTCCATGATTCTGACATTTACAACACCCTAGGCTCTCCATTTCACTCGATGTTTCCAGTTCAACAGTGAACTGCCAGGGCCTTGCTCCATGGACCCTGACCTTGCCACATAGTACTTGCTCTGCTCCCCATGTTCTCTTCATATTTTCAAAACCATGTGGACAACTCTTACATTGCCAAGTTATTCGACATTCTCAGGATGTAACCTGGCCCCATTGGATCACAATTACATAAACTCAGTGTGCTGATCCCAGGTAACCACTTCTATTGTCCGTATAAATCAGAGAAGGTTTCCCTTAGTGGTGCTGATCACATATCAATCACTGACAATTCTTCATCCTTTGTCTGACCAAAGTCTCACACTAATGGTCCCTTGACCAGTGGCTAATAAAGCCCTTGTTTCTTTCTGAAGCCTCAGGAGTGGGACCATCACTGTCCATGTCTCTCAAGCATTATTGTCTTACAAGCAATTGCCAGAATAGTCTACCAAATCCTGTCAACAGTATCCAATAGTTTCTGCATCTCAAAGTTCTCTACCCACCACTACCCCTACCCCCAAAGGGAGAAGAACCCAGTGTGGTCAGATTCATCACAGCATCAGCAATCTTTGGTGCCAAATTCTATTCTAGTTTTATTCTATTGCTGTGATAAAATACTTTTACAAAACTCTACATAGCCTAGTGTGGTGATTTAAATGTCACCCATAGTGTCATATATGAGGACACATGATATCATTAGGTAGCACTGTGTAGGGGAGTGTTCCTATAAATGTTAGTTCATGGAGCTTAGTGGAAATCTAACTGGAGAAATGATTTGAGAGTTTATAATCTCACCTACTTTTAGCTCCTTTTCTGATTTCTATGTGTGGATGAAATATATGATCAGCCAGCTTCCTTCTGTTCTCTTCTGCTTTCATTGCCATTATGGACTCTAACCTTCTGGAACCATAAACCTAAATAAACACTTTCTCGTTTTCACTGTCTTGATTATGGTGTTTTATCACAACAATAGAAAAGTATATGGAAGAAAGTGTTTACTTGGTTTATAGTTGTAAGTTACAACTCGTTACTTCAGGGGAATCAAAGCAGGAATGCAAGCTGTTAGTCACGGATCATCTACTGTCAGGAACAAAGAGCAAATAAATGCACCTTTACTTGTTTGCTTGGTCTCATATAGCTTTTGTTTTCATGGCTTAGGATTCAGCCTGTAAGAGAGCTGCACAGACTGGGCTGGATCTTCTCACATCAATTAGTAATCAGGACAATCCTCTGCTTACATGACTGGAGCCTAACCTGATCTTGGCCACCCTTCATTCAGATGCTCTTCTCAGGTAACCCTAGGCTGTATCAGGTTGACAGCTATAGCTGAAGAGTAAGGCCATGAAGAGCAGGCCATGAAGTAGGCTTGCTCTTGTCACATATCCCTTCCCTACCCACAGATTCCAGGGACCATCACCTGCTACTAATTTGATGATTCTTGAGGACAGGTGCACGTTGTTTTTTGTTTGTTTGTTTATTTTGGTTTTTTGTTTTGTTTTTTGATGTTGTGTTTTCTCACCATGGATTGAGCCCAGAGCCTTGTACTTGCTGGGCATATGTTTACTACTAGTTTGCATGTAGCCCCATTCATGTGTGTGTGTGTGTGTGTGTGTGTGTGTGTGTGTGTAGTGAATGTTTATGCTTCTATGTCAGTTGAAATCATCTTAGAAATTCAAGGATGCATTTCCACAGACAGGTATGGTACTTGCTGACTTTCTTTTCTCATGTCAGAGAAGATCAACATCTGTGGATATCCCAGTAAGAGCCTGACCTCTGTTCTGCAGATATGATGTTTGTAAATAAAGTGTTAAAAACATCATAAATTTATAACAATACTCCACCATATTCAACACATACTCACATCATAGCCCAAGATCGAAAATATGTGGCTTATTAACAATTTTATGTTTGTGGAAATTAAATTTTATTTTTTATTGTAAATATGTATTATTTTGCCTTTTTCTTGGGAGAACTTAGACTTAATATCACAAGCTTAAAATTACTAATCCCTTCAGATAGCTGAAATAATATACCTCTGGACCATTGAAGGAAGGAATTTGAATTTGTGCAATTATTACTGTGATCAGCAAGACCTAGATTTTACTCTTGGAACTATTTACTCTCATTACCTCTATTTCTGAAAGTCTAACCTTGTGCGTGTTTCTTTTTCATTTGTAATTTTAATAAATAATTAGATTTTTCTCAAGAACAGCATGGATATAAAATAGCCTGATTCTAGGTCACAGATGTGGTTTGAAAGAACATTCTACATTACTAGTATGAAATATTAATTGGGGAAGGAAGAAAGATTAAATAAATGAACTTTACCTAGAACACAATTTAATAGAAAATACATTCTGTACATGACAGGTGTCCTCTGTCTTGGAACACATTGTCCTGGCCTGAACACTCAGTGCCTTGTTCTGCTTGTTAGATTCTAGGGACAAATTAAAACTGAAAGTTAGGCTGGGGAAATGGTGAAGTTGCTAAAGTATTTGCTGTACAGGGAGGAGGATTTGGGGTTGAGTTCCAGTGCTTACCGAAAAGTTCGTCATGGTGACTGTGATGGTTTGTATGTGCTTTTCCCAGGGAGTGGCACTATTAGGAGGTGTGTCCTTGTTGGAGTAGGTGTGTCACTGTGGGTGTGGGCTTAAGACTTTCACCCTAGTTGCCTGGAAGTCAGTCTTCCACTAGCAGCCTTCAGATGAAGATGTAGAACTCTCAGCTCCTCCTGCACCATGCCTGCCTGGATGCTGCCATGTTTCTGCCTTGTGACAATGGACTGAACCCCTGAGCCTGTAAGCCAATCCCAATTAAATGTTGTCTTTTATAAAACTTGTATCTGTCATGGCGTCTGTTCACAGCAGTAAAACCCTAACTAAGACAGTGACTCATATTATAATTTAGTGCTGGGGAGGTGGAGAGAGGAGGACCCGGTCCCATGGCAAACTAGGCCAGTCCAACCAGTGAGCTTCAGCACAAAGAGAATCCCTGTCTCAAACACTAAGAGGGATACAGTGCCTAGGGAGGGTTAACAGCTCATGTCAAGCTGTTTATTTTACATTGTTGTCATAAAATGTTCTGACAAAAAGCAACTTACAGGAAAAAGTGTTTATTTTGGTCTACAGTTTCAGAGGGGATGAGTCCATCATGGAGGCTAAGATGGGGGAAATGGGCAAAGAAACTATAGTAACAGAAACAGAAGGCCGGTGATCACATTGTGTGTGCACTCGGAAAGCAGGTAGGGGGACCAGGGTACAAAACTGGTAAGTCCTCCCCCCAACCCTCAGTGACTCACTTTCTCCTGGAAGGCTCTATGCGTTGGAGGTCCCACAGACTTCTGAAACAGCATCACCAAGAGTTCAAGTACATGAGCCTGTGGGATCAATTCACTTTCAAAATTCAACAACTTCTGACATCCATATCATACACACACACACACACACACATACACACACACACACACACACACACACATACACACACACACATGCGCGTGCTCATATACAAGCACATAAACAAAATAACATTGAAAGGATAATATAAGAACCTAAAATTCCTTGATTTTTGGTTTCTGGAAAAAATCTATGCTACTTTTCTTATAGACAGATATACACACAGGACCTTTCACCTTCACAATTTTGGAAGCAATTGAAATTTCTTGCTTACTTTTACTACCTGTTGCGCATTTATGAAAAATTTTCAGTTTTATTCCCAGGTTTTCAGATTAACCTTTAAAATTAGTTTGTGTGAAAATAAATTTTATTATGCTTACTACAGTGAGATGCCTTTCACAGATGTTTGGATTTAATATAGATTTTTAATATCTTTTAATTTGGCATTTTAGTATGAGGAAGCACTTCTGTTTAGGAATTAAGAAGAATGAAAATTATTCTAGAATGCACATACATAGGATAAAAATTATTCTGTGATGCAGATATCATACAAATATGCATATATTATGAAATGGCAGATACACAGTAAAATTATTTATGTATCTCAATTTACTGTTACATTATTATAATTCCCATACACTATAAAAGATTTCTGCCTTGGAAGCTGCTATGTCCCAGTAAATATTTTTGTTGCAATCTTAGAACAACAAGTTAGACATTGACATTCCATACTCAACTGGTAAGGAGCAACTTGAACTGAGAAGTCACTATGTGCCAGTCTCTTTATACTCTTCCCCCTTAAGAGTTATAAGACATGATGTTAATGTCAAAGTTTCACCAGTTCTATAACCAAATGATGAAGAGATGAAGCAGACATGAAAGTCCTCACATTCTATGGAAGATTACTCACAAGTGCCTTCACTCCAGAAAATAGTACAACAACAAAAAAAAACCCCAATAACACAAGTTTTGCAATGGCAGGAAGAAAGAAACAAAAAAATAGTAATGTCAGTGGGTTCATAGTACAACTCATTTAAATCAGTATCAAGAAGAAAGTATATCCCCTGTTGAGGACAAAGCATTCAGTAAATTCTGTTTCTGTCTCCAGCTGCTGAATTTAGTATGTGAGCTATTAAAGCAGCTATCCAAAAAGAAGTGGTCCAAAGGCAGTGGTTGGGACAAGCTGAAACATCTCATTCAGTTTGACAAAGCTGCATACAACAAACTCTGTAAGAAAGTTCCCAACTGTAAGCTTATTTCTCCAGCTGTAGTCTCTGAGAGATGGAAGATTTGAGGTTCCTTTGCCAGGGCAGTCTTTCAGGAGCTACTTAGTAAAGGACTTATCAAGCTAGTTTCAAAGCACAGAGCTCAAGTCACTTACACCAGAAACACAAAGGGTAGAGATACCCAGGCTGCTGGTGAAGATGCACGAGCAGGTTCAATCAGCTGTACAATTGGGAAAATAAAACTTTATTGAATAAAAAAAGCTGAAGGAAATGGTGTATAAAAACTTATGTGAATGTATGGTGCAAAGGTTTTACCAGTGTGAATTGGAAATACTAAGAACTCCAGCACTTGACATAAAAAATACACTCAATACTGAAATGAAATTTCAAATGATAGAAATAAAGAATAAGTAAACTTGAGGCTGGGTGAGTAGAAATCAGCCCATTTTAAAGATACATAAAAGGATACTAATGAAGGAAGGAGCCAAAATGTGGGTGTGTGTGATTATTTCCCAAGGGGAGAAAGACAAGATCATGGAAAGACACAGAGAATAAATAGACAATGTGAAAATGTCCCATCTAATATGCATCAATAAAAATTGTTAATAAAGGGTAAGAAACTTTAAACAACTAAAAACATTCAAAGAGGAGCACATATAAAGATACCACTGTCAAAACATTCCCTGACCTATCAGTTACTTTTCTGTTGCTATGATAAAACACTATGACCAAAAGAAACTTACAAAAAAAAAAGAGTTTATTTTGGCCATGGTTCCAGAAGGATAAGACTCCATTATGTTGGCATAGAAGTAAGATGCAAGCATGGTATTAGGAGCAGGAAGTCAGGAGCTCACATCTGCAAACACAAACATTAAACAGAGAGATTGATTAAAATAGGCTATCCTATATAATTGAAAAGTGAATCCCAGTGGCCTACTGCTTTCAACAAGTCTATACCTCCTAAACCTACCCAAACAGTTTACCAACTGAGGACCAAGGGTTCAAACATCTGAGCCTGCAGTCCATTCTCATTCAGATCACAATACCTGCCTGGGGCTTCTAATGCTATTTCCTGGCTTTTCTTCTCCTTCACATCTCTATACAGGAATATGTCATGGACTTCCTTCCTGCCATACACAGATAACCTTTGATGCATTTTTGAGGTTCCATACATTGTTCCACTGAAAGGCGGCTCCAGATGCTTTCTGATAACCCCATCCAGCAGGAAGAACTCAGATTTATCCTATCACAAATTTCTTAAATGGCAGTTAGGGTTACCTGTGTAGAGCAGTGGCAGTGAAGGAGATAGATAGAAAATGACAAGTAGTTTGAATTTGCAAGTCATGCACTTTAAATGTCTACATTCAGTAGCAAGAATATGCCACTACCAAGGGGCTTCCACATAGAGTCATAGGCCCATGATGGAGTTAGAAGAGTGACATTGAACCTTGTACAAGAAAGACATCAAGACAGGAAGTCAAAGGTCAGAGGTCAGAGACAAGAGAAAGACTAACATCTCAGAAATGAAGGTGGTAGAGAATCTGATGGAATCTAGGGCATAATCATTGGATCTTAGAATACAGACTATGAAGAGTCTGCTATGTTCTGGAATGTTCTTTCAGTAGAGATTCCAGGTTCATCTCACAACCAGTTTTCTCTCAACATATGGCTCTTTGCCTACCCATACCACACTGATTTTCATAGACTACTTCTGCCCAGGTAACTCGCGCCAGGTTCTCTTATTTTGTAGTTTCTATCTGGCTGTTGGATAGTGACTGTATGGCTGTTGGATACACAGACACTAGTATTTCAAATAATTATCTGCTAAATTATGTAAGTATTTAAGTGTCACACAGACTTAACTATTTTGTGGTTTTCAGAATAGTCTACATTAAGGAAGACATGCATGTGCACCTGAATGTGGCCTGTGAGTGTGTGTGTGTGCACGCGCGCGTGCACGTGCGTATGTGATGTTTTTATGTAACATTATCTTAACCAATCTAAAAAAGAGCATATTTTTTAAAAGCCAGAACTATATTTAAATAGAATAACCAATAAAATATGCAACTAACGCCTGTGTGATATCTATTTGTTACATTACACATGACACCATGATATAATTATTGCCTGATTCGATATGACAGCCACTTAATTTTGTAACAAGGTCTTCCATTTCTCCATTTTACTTATGAAATTAGATATTTGGTCAAATTAATTGCTGTGCTTATCAAATAAATTAAATTTTGTCAGCATTATTGGTGTTATTGTAAAAGCTCTGCTCATGCAAATATTTCATGAAATGCTATTCAATGTTAAAAGTCATTTTCTCTTCAAGTTAAAAGTGTAGCAAAAGAAGAAGTACTGAACAAAAAAACCAGGATTCTGTAACAAACTTAGATGTTCCTATGATGGTTAATATTATCAGTTTGACAGGCTCTAGAATTGAGTGGAAGATAAGCATCTGGGAGAGAGTTTCTAGTTAGGTTCATTAGTAAAGACCCACTGTAAATAGGAATGGCACCAACCCATACGCTGGGGTTCTGGAATGAACAAAAAGCAATGGTGAGCCAAGCATCAGCATTCACGGAGAGGCTGCTTCTCTGCCACTGGCAAAAGAGCCAATTCAAGCCAGATTGGACTATATTACAGACAGGTTTATTGGGAAGCTGCTCTGACTCCAAGGATTGAAGCCAGGGGAGTCACCATGGGGAAAGAGGTATAGGGGGACGGGGAAAAGAAAGAGAGAAAGGACACACAGGCAGAGAGAGAAAAGGAGAAAAAAGTGAGAGACCAAAATGTTTGGATTTTATAGGGAGGAGCTTCTGGGGCGGGGGAAGTGCAGCCAGTCTCCTGGGTTAGAAAGTTCAGGATTGGGCGCAGAGTATGCCAGGTAGGGACTGAGGGATGCTGGGCACACCTGGAGGCCAGGTCTGCTTTGGTGTGTAAAATATACACCTCAGCCCTTTGTCCCTAATACAAAACCAAACGTTCATCTCTCTCTGTCTCTTGTCAGCAGAGGCAATGTGACCAGCTACCTCATGTTCCTGGGGACGTCACCTTCCTGCCATGATGGATGGACAGCATCCTAAAATTTATGAGCCACTAGTAAGTCCCTTTTCCCTTAGGTTGCTTTGGTCAGGCATTCTGCTGTAGCAACCAGGACAGTGCTAGAGGTCATCTCAGCAAGCATTTCTGAAACCCCCAAGGGTGTTTTTATTCTCTGCTGTTTTGTATTGGATAACTCATTTTCTGTTCATTTTTAGTGTGATGATTCTCATTCCTGAATGTGAATTTTAAGAGCCTCAAGGGAATGCTTTTCCCCATAAAACAAATCGAATGACAGAAATGAGCAAAACAGTCCTCTGCAGAGAAATTCTCACCCACTCTCCGTGAAAGTAGTTCTCGATATGTGTGCAAAGTCCCACCCTTGACAACAGGAAATAACAGTTAAAAGCAGAAAAACTACAGACATGGGAGGCAGCTATGGTTGTGATTACTAATAGGAGGAACGTGAAGAGGCTTGAACTGGAGCCAGACATGGTTCTACTGACTGTATGCCCTGCTGTGCCATCCATACTGGCTGAGTTCTCATGGCAACTGCAACATACCTGCACTGGCTGGTTTTGTGTGTCAATGTGCCACAAGCTGGAGTTATCACATAGAAGGGAGCCTCCCTCAAGGAAATGCCTCCTTGAGATCCAGCTGTAAGGCATTTTCTCAATTAGTAATCAACTGGGGAGGGCCCATCGTGGGTGGTACTATCCTTAATCTTGCAGTCTTGGGTTCTATAAGAAAGCAAGCTGAGCAAGCCAGGGGAAGCAAGCCAGTAAGAAACATCCCTCCATGGCCTCTGCATCAGCTCCTGCTTCCTGACCTGCTTGAGTTCCAGTCCTGACTTCCTTTGGTGATGATCAGCAGTGTGGAAAGTGTAAGCTGAATAAACTCTTTCCTCCCCAATTTGTTTCTTGGACATGATGTTTATGCAGGAATAGAAACCCTTGTCTAAGACAATACCTAAGTGTGAATATAGAAGAACTAGATACATAAGAGACTTTTCTAGTTTCCTGAAATTTAAAACCATTATAAAATGATTTTTTTTAGGATGACACCAGTGTTAACAGCTTCTGTTATGTCCCTAACTAGCTTATACAGTGCTAGAGATGTTCATGGCTTTAACTGAAAACAAACAGAATAGTTAGTTGGATTAGTTGTGCCCCTTATGTCTGGAATGACCCTGATCTTCCTCTCACTGTAAAGAATCCAGGCTCAATGCAGCAGTGTAGGGAAATACCAGGACAGGGAAAGAGGAAGGGGGTGATTGGAGAACAGGGGGAGGGAAGAGGGCTTATGAGACTTTTGGGGAGGGTGGATCCAGGAAAGGAGATATCATTTGAAATGTAAATAAGGGATATATCGAATAAAAAGAAAAGAATTCAGGTGAAAGCTCTAGGCTGCACTGTCAGGACTTTGTCTCTTCAGCCTGGTGCTGACCCAGCGGGCCTAAGTGCATTGGACAATGCTTTGTGTGCCTATTCCTCCTTGCTGTTCAGTGAGGAGCTGGCACACTCAGTGAATTTTAAGACACATTACTGATTCGAAAAGTTAAAACGAGAACATAAAAAACAAACAAAACTGTAGTTCAACTGAATGATTAACTATAAAACCCAACTACATTCTAGAGAAAAAAAAAACTCATCCTCTTTAATGAGTACTAAGTGTTTCTTGTCTGCAAAGCTATGAAAGGATCCAGTGGGTGGGTCTTTTCTGTTTCTGAGTCTCATGCATAGACATTTCGCAGACATTGTTTGCCCCAATGCTCAACAGCCATCCCTTAGTCACATCCTCCACAGCAGAGCATGTCGGCCAGTGCGGCCAATGTCCTCATACCTGCACTGTCAGCATAAAGGCAAGTCCTCCTCAGAGTCTATTGAAAGAGTATTTTCAGTTAGAATAATGCTTAATTACAGTTGGGAAATTGTTTAAAGGGTGATGTATGGGAAATATTAGAAGGCTTGAACTTTAGCCAGACACAGTTTCATGTTCTGCTCACACTCTCTCTCACCTCAACGACACCGAGACAGGGAGCTGAGTGCAGTGAGCTCGGGGCACTGGTCACTCTCCAGGGTTAGCTCAGTGTCTGGTTGAAAGGCCTCAGCTAATATCAAATCATTTTATAGTATGAACACTGTTGGCATTCTGTCTAAGCTCTGCCCCACAGTTACCAGGCAACAGCCAGGTATGCTCTGCCCCACAGTTACCTGGCAACAGCCAGGTAGGCCTGACCCACTATAAAAGGGGATACTTTCCCCCTCCTTGTTCTCTTGCTCCTCTCTTATTCTCTTGCTCCTCTTTTCCTGCTTCCCTTCCCCCTTCTCTCCCTGTTCCCTTCCCCCGCAATGTGCTCATGGCCAGCCTCTACTCCTCTGCTCCTCTACTTCTCTGCTCTCTCCCTCTCTCTGCCTTTCTCTGCCTCTACTACCCTCTTAACTCCCATCCCATGCCCTTAATAAACTCTATTCTATACTATACTGTCATGTGGCTGGTTCCTCAGGGGGAAGGGATGCCTCAGCATGGGCCTGCTGAGACACCCTCATCCCCCGTACCTCACCACCTCTCCATAGAAAGTATGACCCCTTCTTTATCTTTTTATAAACACAACAAACAAAACACTGAAGGCTCAAAATAACATTTCTGTTATTCTTAATAACATTCTATACTTGACAGTAGATGAGGAAGTTGTAAATTGGTCAAAGAGAAGAGAGTCAGACTTTCACTTCCAATGGCATCCTATTCATCTTGATCATAGACTTATAAATGTCTGTTAAAAAGACAGAAATGCAGGACTGGGGAGGGGGCAGTGGAAATTGCCATTGGGATGCCATCCAAACCCAGAGGATTTGCATTCCACCTGAGATTCCAGTCATCCTTGCCTTTGAGCTCTTATGGGCACATCCCCATGAGCATTGTGAAACTCACCCCATGTGAAAACAAGCCTGGGATTTTCACATGAGTTTCTGGCAAACAGAGACACCTGCAAATTCCATCACACTGAGACTCTCTGCCTGAGATCCTGGGGTTAAGGATGACCTGATGTTCAGTGGATTCTTAACCAGTGTCAACATCTGGGTTAAGATTGCTTCTCCATTCTACCTGGCCTTTCAGGCAGTGCCAAAGGAAAGATGAGGATAGCACAATTGAGAAATGCCTTGGGAATACATTAAATGTCACCATTGAGGAATACACCGATTCTGTGTGTTGTAGACTAGATAGTCACACTCTTAGCTGTTCATAAGCAGAGCATCTCAAAAAAGTTATCAATTTTCTGAGCTTGTGAAAAAGGCCTCTTTTAGAATAATTCATATCTGTTACTAAACTTGTAAATTATTCATCTTTTGATTAATATGCTAATTAAGGATTTGCTGTTAAAAGGTATAAATATCTTTCATTGCCTAAAGTAATTAGAATAAGTAATTACTTAAACACTATGATTCTGCTGTTAAATACTACAAAAAAGGGAAGAGAAGATGCAGAAATATGTTTGATACAATTTCAACTGTTGAACCAGATGACAATATTTTACACTGTTTATGTAAATATATACATATGTCTTCACAGGACTTCAGTATTTTCTTCTTTTTGGACGATCCATCTAGCTTTTATTTCACTGACAACCTGGAACTCTAATTTTCTTTTTATTAGCTTCCTATTTTAATCATTAAAAAAAGAAAATATAAAGTCATTTATTATGTGATGGTTTGTATTTTAAAATTATTTAATAATTGTTTTTAAATTGTTGTTCCAAGATGTGATGTAAGTTGCTAATGAGGCCAAGTTAGATAAACCTTGCAAGCATGTCCAGCCTTTAGCTCTTGAGCCTCTAGCATCCAGGAAAGCTGTGGACACAGCTCAAGACATTTGGAGATCATGCTCATGTTGAAAGCCTGGGCAGCCTTGTTAGAGCAACCTGTACCTGATGAAGATGATTTCAGTACATTCCCAAGCCAAATTCAGGGAATTATGTTCCAATATCCAATCATGTAAATTTATGGCTTAAATGATTTTTGGTGCATATCATATGCAATGTGTGCATTTATTTTCAAAAGAAATCTACATATTATGATGATGAGATATTATCTTAAGATATATTTAGTCTTATTTTATGTATATGAGTGTTCAGTGCGTGTATGTATGTGCAGTACATACATTTTAGTGCATGAAGTAGCCAGAAGAGGGCATGAGATCTAAACTGGAGTTATATAGAGAGTTGTGAGCCACCAGTTTGGTGTTGAAAATCAAATCAAGGTCCTCTACAAAAGCAGCCAGTGCTCTCCAGTCACTGAGCCATCTACATAGCTCAAGGAATTAATGTTTTAATATTAGCTTTTATACAAAGGCCTAACGAAGGTACATTTGCAAATAATCGCTTCTCTACTAACCTATTTCTGTATCATCACAGGACTGAAGTTAGAAGATGCTACAATGGCGATTCTTGGTGAGAGGCAATAGGAGAAAAAAGTTATTTCATTTGATCTTAAACTTTTAGGGTGACATGACAGTCATCCCTGACTCAGAGGTGAATGAGAAATGGACAAAGGGGAAGAACAGCCAAGCTTGGTACCCAGGAAATGCCTAAGCCAAGATTCCCCATTCCCCAGAACCACTGTGTAGCTGTCACTGTGAAGGCTTAACATTCCCACATGTGCACTTTGATAAATGCAGACAATTTCAAGACCCATAACTTTGTCTTTACTCTTTCTTGGTCTACTTATCTGGTATACTTAATGACTAGTTTTAACTTGCTTTTACTTTTAAATAACTTAGTTTCTATATTTTATTTTTTTACCCATAACTCAATGTATCATTCTCAGTTTATCATTTGTGTATTTATAAAGACATGAAGGGGAAAATATACCTTAAGAGTGATGTATGAAATTGATAAGGGTGGTTACTAGCCCACCATTGAACAGTCTCATTGACCCTTTAGTTTTAGGTCATGGTCTGGGATGTGACAATCACTGAGCTCGTACATAGCATAGGAAATGGATTTTGCACATGTTCCCACTGGCAAAAAGTAAGCAATGTAGATCTTCGATCCACAGCCTCCAAATAACTGTATTCATTGTACATTTCCCTATGTGCCATTTATACAAAAAATAATCTAGTTTACACATTCAGTTGATCTGCCCTTCTTTTTTGTGTCCTACTAAGATAAATAAGCTGGTGATGGCCCAGCATCTCCCTCTGTGTCAGGAACCCCCTGGCTAAGTTAGTGTTATTGTGTGTGAACCAAATAATGATTGAAATTAGAGTCTCAACCATAGATCAAAAAGCAATATAGTGTTTTAAACATTTAGATGAAAATGCTTGCAAATTTAATACTTACTTCCTGTACCACAGGAGGTCACTCTGCACCTCTGAGCATCAGAACAAATGACTGACAAAAAGTTCAGGTATAGCTCTCTTCCAGTAGATTGATCCTGATGCTGCCATTTATCTGGAGACCATCACTTTGTCTAAGACCATGCTCTCTTTCATCTCTCACACATATTTTACCTTCACACAATAGCCACTAGTTTGTATAACTGCCTCTCAAAGACTATGGCTGTCCTTGGAATATTATTTTTCTTAGTATGTATCTCCTGTGACCTGGGAGTCTCTGCAGATAATCACTTCTCTATTAATATATTTCTGTACATCACAGCACTGAAGTTAGAAGAAGCTACAATGATGATTCTTGGTTAGAGGCAATAGGAGAAAAAGGCTGACTGTTTCATTTGATAAACTTTCAGGGAGACATGAAAGTCATTCCTGAATCAGAGGTGAATGAGAAATGGATTAAGGGGGAGAAGTGCCAAACTTGGTACTCAGGAAATGCCTAAGCCAAGATTCATTATTCTCCAGAACCACTGTATAGCTGTCACTGTGATTGGGTCCTTGTCTAGCAACTATTGGCTCAGTAGTAAAGACATCTTTGAAATCAAGAGGAATACATGTAGAGACAGGGATGGTAATTTTTCTGTACAAAAAATGGACAAATACAATGGTGTCCCTTGAATACTATTTTTCTTAGCATTAACTCTAGAATGTCACACACAAAAAGATAAGAGACACTCAGGGTGGCTGGAGTCCCTGAGCCATCTGTTTGGCATGATACCAGCTAAGTTATTTCTTCTGTAACAGAACCAGGCCAATGAACTTCCACTTACAGCCATGAGCTCACTATGGGATGATAAAGACAGGAAAAGCTGATTCACTGCCACTCATGTGCCACTACAACTCCTAGTTTCTCTCTACCCTTTGACTCTCCCAAACTCCCAAGGAATCAACCACCTGTGAGCTTTGAACTACATCACTAATTATAAGAGTCAATTTGTTGGGTATATGCCCAGGAGTGGTATAGCTGGGTCCTCAGGTAGCACATTTTTCTAAGGAATGGCCAAATGATTTCCAAAGCTTGCAATCCCACCAACAATGGAAGAGTGGTCTTCATTCCCACCAGCATCTGCTGGCCCTGAGTTTTTGATCTTAGCCATTCTGACTGGTTTAAGGTGGAATCTCAGGGTTGTTTTGATTTGCATTTACCTGATGACTCAGGAGGTTGAACATTTTTTTAGGTGTTTCTCAGCCATCAAGTATTCCTCAGTTGAGAACTCTTTGTTTATTTGGGTTATTTGGTTCTCTGTAGTCTAACTTCTTGAGTTACTTGTATATATTGGCTATTAGCCCTCTATCAGATGTCAGATTGGTAAAAATATTTTCCTAATCTGTTGGATGCCATTTTGTCTTATTGACATTGTCCTTTGCCTTACAGAAGCTTTGCAATTTTATGAGGTCCCATTTGTCAATTCTTGATCTTAGAGCATAAGCTATTGGTATTCTGATGCTCCAACATGTAATAAGGACACATGCTCCACTATGTTCATAGCACCCTTATTTATAATAGCTAGAAGCTGGAAAGAACCCAGACGTCCCTCAACAGAAGAATGGATACAGAAAATGTGGTACATTTACACAATGGAGTACTACTCAGCTATTAAAAACAATGACTTCATGAAATTCTTAAGCAAATGGGTGGAACTGGAAAATATCCTGAGTGAGATAACCCAATCACAGAAGAACACACATGGTATGTACTCACTGATAAGTGGATATTAGCCCAAAAGCTCAGAATACCCAAGATACAATTCACAGACCACATAAAGCTCAAGAAGAAGGAAGACCAAAGTGTAGATACCTTGGACTATCAAAATACCCATGACTCACACACAGCCAACCAATGGACTGAGCATAGGGTCCCCAATGGAGGAGCTAGAAAAAGGTCCCCAGAAGCTGAAGAGGTGTGTAGCCCCATAGGAGGAACAATAATATATACCAACCAGTACCCCCAGAGTTCCCAGGGACTAAACCACCAACCAAAGAATGCACATGGAAAAACCCATGGCTCCAGCTACATATGCAGCAGAGGATGGCCGTGTCAGTCATCAATGAGAGGAAAGGCCATTTGTCCTGTGAAGGTTCAATGCCTAAGTGTAGGAGAATGCCAGGTCAGGAAAATGGGAGGTGGGTTGGTAAGCAGGAGGAAAGAGGATGGGATAGGGGGTTTTAGGAGGGGTAACTATGAAAGGGAATAACATTTAAAATGTAAATAAAGCAAATATCTAATAAAATAAGTCAATTTGTTACTAAGATTATATTATGGAGGACAAAAGACCTTATTTTTAAAGAAAAAAACATTATTTTAAGTGATATTGACAAGTTTGTTGAAAGACAAAATCAGTTGCTAAGAAGACTCTGGGGTGTGTTTAGATTTCCTAGAGAAATCAATTTATTGCATCATGGGAAACCCCCATGAACAATGTCAGGGAGAGTGTGGAACAAAAGCAGGTTTCAGGGACACTTAAAATTATGGTTTTCGTTTCCCTAGAAGAGTGAATCTCACAGGAAACTTCCTGCTCCTCTGGCTCTTAAAATCATTCCCCTCCCTTCTTCTGCAATGATTCCTGAGACTCCAATGCAGGGATTGTGTGGTAGTCATGTCAGCTGGGACTGGGCTCCAAAGGAATGTTTATTTCCTGTCTGTTGACAGCTGCAGCTCTCTGTGATGGTCCCTGTCTGCCTTTCTTTCACTCCTTTTGCTTACTGCCCATGAAGTATTGTAGTAAAATTATTGTGAGTCTTCATATTTTTAAGAACAAAACCTGCAAAGTAGAACATGACCTGAAAGATGGAGACCAGTGGTCATAGCACCAGTAAACAAATGTCTGAGGACTTAGAGGGATAACAGGTAAAGGATATTCAGGGTATATTCCCCAACTATAGTCAATCATGAAGCAATGCTTGTGTCTTCCCAGTTTCTGTGTCATTTAACATTTTCCTCCTTAGTTAAGAACAGATACAGTCCTGTCTATTCTGTTTCCAAAGGCAGCTGTAAAGCATAGAAGATAGAACATTCCATGGAGACATTTCTTTGCAATGATCCATTTCTACTGAATGGGAGAGTTTTTTTAGATGCCGAGCATGTCTTCTATACCCCATGTACATTTACTGTTGACTCTTCTTGAGAATCTAGTCACCTAGATTTTCATTATCAACATCCCCCAGAAATCTATTGCAAAGATACAATCTTGGACTCACTTAAAATTATCAGGATCAGAAAACCTTGGGTCAGCATTCAAAAAATGCTCTCACATGATTCTAGACCAGGCCATGTGATAATGTTAAAACAAAAGTTACCTGGTTATCTTCATACTAACAACTTCGGGGTTGAGGACACCAAGAGGTAGGGATTCATTCTAGCTGTTTCTCTCAGCAGCCTAATTAAGGTTCAGTTTTGAATCTTGAGCTTTGATACTGATATGCAATGCCAGGAATATAGACATAGGTGTAGATACAAATATCAATTACAGAAGACTGTAGCCCTCATCATGGTTTAGTTGCTTATCATAGAGAACAACTATATTATCTGGCCACCATGTAAGAAGCAGATATGTAACATGATTTGAACAGATTCTCACTGCATGCTCTTCTCTTTCCTTGGTTACCTCAGTCCTCTGCTTCCTCTTACCACTCCAGTCCAAGAGATACTCTAGTAACATATGAGATAATATGCAGACTAAAGAATCTTGCAGGTGAGAGCCTGTGAGATGACTCTGTAGGTTAAGCCTGATAGCCTTGATTCCCTGGACCCATGTGGTAGAAAGAGACTTTGCTTCTACAAGTTATTCTCTGACCTCTACATGCTCCCCATAATAAGTAACTGCCATAACAATCTGTAAATTTTGGAGGAGAAAATCATATGGGCAAAAGGTTCTAACCTTCCCTACCCCTACATTTTAGAGATCAGAAACCTACCTCTTATACCTGGCCTTGTGAACTTTATGGGGTACTTCAGAGCACTAGCAAGAAACTTCTCCACTATGGTCAGTAGGGGAAACAATACTGTCCATCCAGAGAAAGCCCAACAAAGAGAAAGCAGTACAGCACTCAGTCTGAGTGTGGACTTTCTGGTTTTAGTGGACAGAGGGTTAAACCAGCTTCATTCTGTCTTAAGGCATACCATTGCTAAATCCTACAAAGAAGCCCACTATACCTTCTACAGTTTAAAGGGGGTGAGCCCTCAGAGTGCCTTTTCAAAGAAATAAAATCACATTCTTCTAAAATTTAGTCAGCCTACTTTGTGAGAATACACTGTGGAAAATATCGTATGTTGATCGCCTCTCAAAAACTAAAGGGAATGATCTTTTTATACCAAGCTGATGGATAGAATAAAATGCTCATTCATTACCATTTTTCTCCAGAGATTTACAGTGTGTGTTTCTAAAGGACGTTTGCTGGGTTTTCTTATTTGAGAATGGAATGAATGGAATATATATATATATATATATATATATATATATATATATATATTCATCTCACTTCTCTGCATAGGTCACATGTCAGTGGGTAATCACATTCCTTATGATGTCACCTGATCTGAGGATTATTGAGTGTCAGTCTTACTCAACACTGACTTCTGAATAAATAAAGGCCATACAGGATCACAAATGCAATGAAATTAATATTTACAAGGTACTAAAATAATACAAAGGGGTGAAATAATTTTTTTCCCAGAAGGTCAAGAAACTCTTGGGGCTGACTCTAAAATCGAAGCTGAGATTGGTATTAGAAGGGTGAATGGATGAGGGGAGAGAGCGGATAAACTGTGAAGAGCAAGTGGCAATGCTAGCGGTGGGTGCCTTGTCTCCACCCTGCTACCTTGAAGAATTAACAGCAGCATCCTGACTCCTGGTACATTTATAATGATATGTTTGAGAGAGGGCATCACAGATTTGTTCCAAGCTGTCTTATGAACGTTTTCTTAGATTTTTCAGTGTGGATCACCACGAAGAGGCCCATGTCTGTGAGAAGCAGTCAAGCCCTTATCTGTTTGTTCCTCCCACTTTTTTTCTGTAACTGAATGTCTGACCCTTTCAGCACCTCAGCACCATGGGGCTGCAATCACACTGAGCATTTGTTTTAGGGATGCCTTTTGCTGATTTTGCATACATATGCAAACTGTAAGATTTTATTTTTACATGTGTTTTGGACTGTCAGATGGATGAACTGCAGGTCAACCCTGGAACCTGGCTAAGCCCATGAAGATGCCTGGTAGCATGCTGTGTGCATAGTAACTGCCACAGTTACCCGGGATCTCTGGAGTAAGATGTGTAGCTGAAATGTGAAATGCACAGAAGTCTCAAGATGTGTGTGACCTCTCACCGGAAACGGAGGAAATGGAAGAAAATACCTTTCATATGAGCCAATGTGGAAAGGCTCATTACAGTTAGAATTGGGAAAAACATTTCAAAACATACATTTATGTGAATATGGAGCTTAGAGACTTTCTTGGGGGATGGAAAGGGTGGTGCAGGAGACTCAAGTACTGTTCCAGGATGTACCCAAGACTGGTAAATCATGGGTTAATGCAGGTTCCTTTCTGATCAATCCTCACTTTCTGCCCCAGTGATATGAGTTATTAGTAGCTAATATATATAGAATCCTTTGAGGTGAATGTCATTTTCTCTGCTTTAATGGGGAGCTCAGGGAACATGGCAATTGTGACTTTTAGAAATTCTGGTTCATTAGTGAGAGAGTGATAGCTCACAGGTCACCACTCTGCTGCTTCGATGTGTCCCTCTCTATTCTTTCCCAAGTCAGGCCATGCTCTCTGCTTACACTGGTTTTGCTTTTGTCGCAGGAAACGTTTTAGTGCCTGGTGTCATCTACCTGCTCAGAGTCCCGGCTTACTGTTCAGGCCTTATAACACTGCTCAGTGGATCCATCTGCAGACCACCCTGGCATTGTGTCTCTTCTGCCTTTGTGACATCTGCCCAAGGGCTCCACAGCAATGGGCAGCTTTCATAATGCCTGTTCAACTGTCCTGGTGTTTATGACTATTGGCCTACAACATCTTCCTGTTTTGGGTGGTATCAAGAAAATAAATAGGATGCAGATTATCATTTCGGTGTGTTAGTGAACTAGAACACAAAAACTCACATTCTTGTCCATAGAAGAAGTGAGGTAGGATCTTGGGCTCTAAGGAGAAGCACAGTGCCTTGTGGATGTGAGCTGGGGAATGTGCCATCTCCCATTCACCACTCAGTCTGTCTTATGCTCTCTTATCTCATGCCTCACCTCACTGGTAAGGATTGGTGCTGATAAGAGCTGCAATGCTGATAAGGTGCCTCAAGCCTGCGTGTTTAACTAATTTTTGCACTGCTCTACTGGCTATGATGCTCTGTAGCCAGACTCCCTCCCCTCAATCTTATCCCTGTTTACTCCTTTCTCCTCAACTAGTCTTCCTATTACTCTCCTGTTTCCTTTGTCCCTTTACTAAACCTAAATAAATGCACTGATTTTCATAGATTCATTTTCCGTATGTGATATTTTACCTGCATGCATGTGTGCATTCGAGTGTTGAGTCCACCAGAACTGGATTTAAAGATGTTTTTGAGACACCATGTGGGTGCTGGAACTCAAACTCAGGTCCTCTGCAAGAGCAACAGATGCTCTTTTTATTTACTTATTTATTTATTTTTATTCATTTTTATTTAGATATTTTCTTTATTTACATTTCAAATGTTATCTCCTTTCCTCATTCCCCCCTGAAAACACCCTATCCCATCTCCCCCTCCCCCTGCTCACCAACTCACCCACTCTGGCTTCCATGTCCTGGCATCCCCCTACACTGTGGTATTCAGCTTTCTCAAGATGAAGGGCTTCTCCTCCCTTTGAGGTCCAACAAGGCCATCCTCTGCTACATATGCAGCTGGAGCCATGGGTCCCTCCATGTGTATTCTTTAGTCTTTGGGAGCTCTGGGGCTATTGGTTGGTTCATGTTGTTGTTGTTCTTAACCATTGAGTCGGCTCCTCACCACCATGACCTGCATTTTTTGCAAAGTATGACTAGACATGGTTGGATCTGCTTATGACACAGGTGACCCAATGGTTCTCAATGTGTGGGTCTCAGCCCCTTTGAGAATCATATATCACATGTCCTGCATATCAGATCTTTTCATTATGATTTATAACAGCAGCAACATTACAACTATGGCGTAGCAAATAAGGAATTTTGTGTTTGCAGTGTTACCGCAGCACAAGGAACTATATGAAAGGGTCAAATCTTTAGGTTGAGAAGCACTGACATAGGCAAAGCTGTTCTCTCTTGCCCGTTCTTGCTTGCTAATTAATTTATAACAATTACCTCTGTGCAGTTAACCTGATTTCAGGACTTTTAAATAATGAGCATGGTCTCCCAGAATCGCTGACTCTTTCTGTTGTATAAAGTAAGTTCTCCCCGACACACCATTTACCTGTTTTCTTTCTTTGGCTCTGACTTCATGTGATTCCACTCTTGTTTTCTGTGTGGCACTGAAGCTGGAGATTGCTCGTGAAGGTATCCCTGACAGCTTCAGAACCCAGAGTTGACAAATACCAGTGCTGCAGTCATCTGACCCCTTGACAGCCCTGCTCTTCCAGATGGGAGTCCCTTCACATGGGACCAGTCTGCAGCAGCCCATCCCTCAGTTCTGGGGAGAAAGAGCATTCTGAGTAAGATAACAGAGTTGATTTTGCTGGAGTAAAAGCCTGCAAAAGTAAACATTCCACAGCCTTGTATATGTGTGTCTATTTTTCTTTAACCTTGGATTGCAACAGGCAAACATTTCTTAGGAAGTCTTGATAGCTCAAGGGTGACTTGCAAAGGAGATTTTCAGGTTACCATGGGGACACCAGAGTGTGAGAAAACACAACCTTTCCTCCCCTCAGCTCTTAAGATAAGTGCAAAGCTCAGCCCTTTATCTGTGGTCATTTATTTATTTAATTTTCTTCGCCTCCTGACCTTTCTCTAAGGTTTTATGAAAGGTGATGTCTGTGCTGGGCAGGAGGCAAACTGCTGTGGGAGTTCTCTCTAGCCTTGGACAGTTCTTGCAGCTTCCAGATCTGCCCCACATCTCCTGTAGCCCCAGGCCTCAGGCAGAAAGCTGAGGTGTGGCTGGCAGGACTTGGGGCACAGGGAGATAAATTGAGTTCAGGCCTGATCCTGCCATCTAGCAAAAGGGAAATGACACCTTCACTGTTAAAGCTATGGAAATGCTTGCACAGAATCTATCCACGAGTGAAAACTCCAGAATACTAGTTCTACAAAGGAAGCAACTTTAGCCTCGGTATAATGCAAGGCACATTAAACATTCCCCAGACTCTGGAACCCAAGCTCTGTAAGGTGAGACTGAAGCACACAGGGAGCTGGCACACAGTGGGAGAGAGCACAGTGCACCTTCTGGGAAGTCCTGGCGTCATCCTCCTAGTCAAGAAAAGCCATAATTTTCTCAGCAAACAACTCATAGCAACACTGAATCACCCTGAGAAATAAGTCTGAACACAAGAATAATAAACATCCAGCACGGAAAGTTTTATTTTAAAAAAAATGATGTAGGATGAAGCCATTTACCGAGGAACTGAAGAAAGCCAGAGGTGGAGGCGAAGTTAACAGTTCTGAGGAAGAAAGGAAACTGCCCAACCCACAGTCTGTTCCAACACTAGAGACCAAGAAGCAGTGTGTGGCTGGAGGAACTACACAGCAGCCAAGAGCCTAATGCATAGGCAGGAGCCAGCAGAGGGCCCAAGTGGAGCAGGTACACATGGATGAGGGTACCCTGATCCACCTCTCCTACCCCACCTGTGTGTACCTGGCACAGTTTTCTCTCACTTTTCAACATTTCTTTGTTGTAATTCTGCTTTTTTTGTTTTGTTTATTTTTTTTTTGTTTGTCTTGTTCATAAAACAAGACAGGAATATTTTCATCACTTTTTCCTTAAATGCGAAAGTTATCCTCTGGGCCCAACAAGACCTTGACCCTTCTTCCCATAGTCTGTGTGACTTTATGAGCATAGGCCACCTTCAGCTTTGAGAGAGACTTTTAATTAGTTTTTGAGTTGGGTTGCCTCAACTAAATTTATTTTGTTTCTGTCAGACTAAAGAAGATGAAAGACAGATTATAGATAGATAGATAGATAGATAGATAGATAGATAGATGGACAGTCAGACAGATAGGCAGGTAGATGACAGATAGATAAGTGATATATAATAGATGAGAAAGATGGATGATATACAGGACATAAAGATGTGCAAATTGTATTCTCATTGACAGCATGTTAGACACAAGCATGATGTGCTGCTCTGTCACCTCACTGACCCTAGCTAGCTAGCACTGCACTGTTTGGAAATCTGTTTCATGTGTGTGTGTGAGGGGCATTAGTATAGATGACATACAACATGTTATATCAGAACTTTTATGCAGCTGACTGGCCTGCTTTTGTGAGATGTCTCCCCTCAGATCGCTTCATTGTTTCTCATTTCATAGATGCATTTGTTCTGTCATTTTTGTGTGAAGTTCTGGTTCTTTCCTATTGGCCCTGTGTCTTTTCTTCATCTCTTTTGCCCCCCCCTTTTTTGGATTGGCAATTTAAAGATGCTTCTTATCCTTAAACTACAGTAGCGAGGTCCTCTTCATATGGGCATGCCAGACAGACAGGCACTGTTCTTAATCCCATCAAAACTAAAACTTGGGAACAGGTTTATCCTTCCAGAAGCAAATAAAGTGATCTCAAGGGTACTTCAACTCATACTTCAACTCATCTACCTCTCCCTGATCCTGTGTCCTGACTATTCATTTTATCAACACCAACTTCCAACCCTATCATGTGTTCTCGCAGTTTCCTAGGTCAGGATCGGTTAGGTCAATGATTCCTTTACTCTTCCTTGTTTGGGTCCTCTGTCTGGGATGATTTTTCTTCTATTTGATGTTTGTTTCAGATTAGATCTGCTAATGACAAGTTCTCTGTGTTTTGTCTGCATGTGTCTTTTTTTCCTGTCCTGATTCTTGTATAGGTGCAGGTAAAGGCAAACTTTTGCTAAGTCACCAAGGTTATTCCCCGGGTGGTGGAGTCTTTGCTGCCCAGACTAAACATTATCATGTAACTATGATTTCTGCAGATACATGTGTTTTATATGTTTCAACAACCTTCTTTACATTGTCAGTGTATCAATAAAAGTATGTGTAAGTAAAGCAAGTCCATTTTCCCTCTAGGCTAGAGAGGTGGGGGGAAAGTTGGTCTCAAACTATTCTCACATGCAGAGTTAGGCTGTGTAGCATCAATCTTCCAGGCACAAGTTCCTGTGAGTGTGTCTGAGGTCAGGATGTGGTAGTACACCCTCACAGATACAGTTCTGAGTATGTCAGCTTTATATCACAGAGAATCCAAATAGACTTTACACATCACCCTGATAGTTCTCTGACTCCCACAGCATGCTAGATTTTCCACACTTATTTCTTAGCAGATGTTTTGGGTGTCTTTTCACATTTAACTACCATCTTTAACATCTTCAATTTTTTTCCTCAGTGGGTTTGGTCAGTTAGGAGCCACAGCCTACCGTGTACCCAATTATAACACCCATGATGATAGCTTCTTAACCCTTCTTAGATCTAGTATTGTTTGTCCTTGCAAAATAAATTTTGTTGTTGTTGTAGATTGATCACCTAAATCTCCATAGCCAACTTTTTGAGTGACATTAATAATAAACTCCACACTTAACCCCATGGATAAGCCATGGTCAAAATTCAGTGCACTAAAATGATTATATATGTGCACATTCAGGATGTTTGTGTGAGAAGCATAAGAAATACAAATTAATTTCATATTTACACACATGTCTTACTGTAATTTGGATCTTAAAGACATCCAAAGGTCTATGTGCTGGAGGTTTGTCTCTCAGAATGCCTTCTTGGAAGGCAGTGAGACCTTTCATAGATGGGGGTCTAGTGGGAGGTCTCTATGCTATTGGGTTGGAGGACAGCAGCTCTTTCCTCTATTGCTCGAAAACCACATGATTTTCCTTCTCCGTGCATTCTCACCATAATGCATTGTCCCCAGATAGAACCCAAGACAATGTGACCCACTGAAACCTCCAGACTTGAGTCACCACACATTCTTTATGTTACTGTAGCCATTTGTTTTAGCATCAGAAGGCTCCTTGACATGGTACTCATCCTCAGGAGATCTTCTTATGCATATCCAAATGAGACCAAATGAGGAAGGATCTGGAATCTGCAATGCTATGGTCCCCAGAACTTCTTTTTTTTGTATTAAGGATTTACTTATTTTTGTTTTATGTATATGGGGGTTTTTCCTACGTGTATATATGTACATCATGTGTGTGCTCAGTTTGTGACCTCCAGAGGACAGAAGAGGGAGTCAGATCTCCTGGAACCAGTTATAGACAGTTGTGAGACACCATGTAGATTTAGGGGTCCTCTGTAAGAGCAAGTGCATTTAGCCACTGAGCCTTTTCTCCAAACCTAGTCCCTAGCATTTCCAATGAAGACGTTCAGCCTCTGCTATGTGTTGGTGGGTTCTCTTATTTTATTTTGTTTTGTTTCATTTTGTTTTGTTTTGTTTTGGCTTGGTTTGGTTTTGACACCATCATTAGGGTGTGGATTTATTTTGGGTCTGTCTATTTTGCATTGCTATGTGTTTTGACAAAATTACAGATGTGTGGTTTGTAGGAACCCTGGATGGAGCAAGGGCTGAGAGGGTGAGGGAAGCATTAGTGTGCATTAATTACCTTATTCTGACTGATTGGATTGATAGGCCACACTCCCAGCAATTCTGAATAGTACTGACATTTTGTTAAATATATGCAACTATTTAGGAAAAAAATCTTTAACATTATAAGCCACAACTTCAGCAATTCAAGAATTCATTAATTTCTCTTAATAGAATTTTAGCATTTATTGTCAAACAGCCTTCTGTATTTTCATTAGCTAAAGGTTTGATGGAGATTGAGTACGGAGTTGTTTAACATATATTTGTGAATCTTTCTTTCTTTCTTTTTTTTTTTTTTTTTGAGACAGAGTCTTCTGTAGCCAAGGTGTCCTATAAGGCTCAGAATGGCTTCTTCTTCTTCTTCTTCTTCTTCTTCTTCTTCTTCTTCTTCTTCTTCTTCTTCTTCTTCTTCTTCTTCTTCTTTTGTTTGTTTGTTTGTTTTTCAAGACAGGGTTTCTCTGTGTAGTCCTGGCTGTCTTGGAACTCACTCTGTAGACCAGGCTGGCCTCGAACTCATAAATCCACCTGTCTCTGCCTCCCAAGTGCTGGGATTAAAGGCGTGCGCCACCACTGCCCAGCTCAGAATGGCTTCTAATGCTTGGCTCTCCTCCTAGCTCAGCCTCCACAGAGCTGGAATTGTCTGTGTGGATTCTGACACCTGAGTTTATTTTGAAGTTTTAGCATGTGTGCCCTGATGCACATGTTTAGAGATATAAAGATGTTTTGGATTGCTAGTATTAGCATAGTCTAACTCTGACACAATGTTGGCACTGTTATTTTTTATTTATTTATTTCTCCATCTCTTTCTTAGCTTGGATTTTTTTTTGTTGTATTTCTAGATATATTTTAGATACCTCAGATTTGTTTTCACATTTAATCTGTAAACATTTCCTCCTTTCCATTTAATGCTACAATATGTATACAGTCGGCAAATAGAGATGGTATGTGAGTAGAAATAGCTAGCTGTCCTTTATTCCTGTTTCGGAGATCATTTTCGATGTTTAGTCTCATGTATAGGCAGGCACATATAGTAATCCTTAACACCCCTTTCATGTGTTCGAATACTACTTGATCACTTTAAATAACTAACACTACTTACTTAAGAAAGTTCTTGTTTGTTTATATATTTCCCTGATAATTTTGCTTATTATTGCTTGTCAGGTTGTTACTGCCAGAAATTTACATGTTTATTCTCATTCTCTCTCTCTCTCTCTCTCTCTCTCTCTCTCTCTCTCTCTCTCTCTCTCTCTCTCTCTCTTTCCACTATATAGAATGTAGGAGACAGAAGTAGGATGGTCAGAATTTCAAAGTCAGCCTGTGATACATAATGAAGCAGGCCATTCTGAGTTAGGTAACCCCTATCCAAAATTAAAAGCAAACACTCAACTACCATTCTCTGCTTTTATTATATAATGGGGCACTTGATATTATTTGTTTTTCTCTGCATCTTTCTCCTCTCTATGTACTCTAATGCGTGTTCATCTTAATTACTTAAGCTGCTCCAATGCTTCAGAACTGAATGGATACATGTTTATGTTGATCCTTAAATCTGACTGGCAACTGACAACACACAACAGTGCTCAGGTTGTAGCAGGCTTGACAGCTTTTGCTTTGTTTCTGTGGAAAGTGTTTTACTTGAAGCAGCTGTAGTCTCTGGTACATGACCTGCACAGACAGAGTTCCGGTTTCTTTTGAATATGTTCTCCTCTACAGAGACCACAGCCAAGTGGACATTAGTTAATGGTTTTTATTATCAGACCATGATATATTGTACACAAGCAGAATTAGCTAAAGCTGTTGCTTCCCTAGTCATTGGGGGGAGAGTCAGCTGTTATATTTTCTTTACATTAGCTAAATATAGTTGCAAGGCCTTTACTGTGAATCACTACTAACTAGATGTCCTAAGGCAAACCCAGCTGACTTATAATCAATAAGAAATAAAGAATAAAGGCATAGAAGACATAAAAAGGGTGCATTTCTATAAATTATGTCAGAAAAAGTCAAAGAGTGTGCAAGTTCAATTTTGGATAATGCACAGAGAGAGCCTGCTATATATAGCAGGGTGTGATTGAACTCTCACCAGTTCAGACAGTTAATGGAGGTTTTGCCTTCTCAGAGTAAGTTATGTGCCATTGCCACCATCTCCGTTATTGGTTAGAGAATAAAATTACAGTGCTAAGTAGTCACTCTAAAGGAAAATATAAAAGTCTGTTTTAATTTTAACGAAGGCTTTTAAGGAAGATTTAAAAAAAAAAAGGAAAGGCTTGGGTTGAAGTCATGAGATAATTACCCTCCCTGGATGTGTTTCAGACAACACTGTAGCTTTAGATTGTGTCTTTACACTTTTTCCATAACACTTTACAAAAGAAAATGTATGAGCACACATGCACACACATACATACACACTCACACACACCACATATTTATGCAGGAAAGTTTGGATTTTTTCTTTTTTTTATTCTATATATTCTTTATTTACGTTTCAAATGATTTCCACTTTCCTGGATTCCCCCTCCCGGAAAGTCCCATAAGCCCTCTTCCCTTCCCCTGTTCCCCAATCAACCCCTTCCCGCTTCTCTGTCCTGGTATTCCCCTACACTGCTGCACTGAGCCTTTCCAGGACCAGGGGCCACTCCTTCCTTCCTTCTTTGGCATCATTTGAAATGTGAATTGTTTCTTGGGTATTCCGAGCTTCTGGGCTAACATCTGCTTATCAGTGAGTGCATACCATGTGTGTTCTTTTGTGAATGGGTCACCTCACTCAGGATGACATTCTCCATTTCCACCCACTTGCCTAAGAATTTCATGAATTCATTGTTTTTAATAGTTGAGTAGTATTCCATAGTGTAAATATACCACATTTTCTGTATCCATTACTCCATTGAGGAACATCATACTTGTGCACCTGGAAAAGAATGGGTCACAAGTTATAACACTATCATTTTACCTTCTTGGAATGCTGAAACTCTGGGGGTCATTTTCCTTTGATGTTAGTCATGTGTCTCTATGCTAACAGCTACCTCACCATTTTCCCTTCTGATCTAAACGTCTGTGTCATTTTGAGGGTCTGCCAAAATGAAGGTCATGCATGGAGCAGTATCAGAAAACAGTTGCTAAGTCCCTGGGCTGTCAAGAGTTCTGAGGTGGGAAATGGACAAATTTCCTTTCTGAGGTGGGAGTCAGGTTGCAAGCCAGAGGAGTTCCCACCTTGTCATGTGCGCTCATGGTAAGTACCTCTGAGGTGCCACCTCTTGCAGACACATCTGTGCATGTGTTGCATCCCCATGGGTGTTGGACAGGCAGCAATTTGGAGTCACATCACTTGGGCTGTCCCAGAAGCAGGTGTTAGATGTCAGATTTCAGCACAGCAGGAAGCTGAGTTTTCCTGCCAGCCTCAGGTAATGCTGACCTGCATGTGTGTGCTTGTGTGTGTGTGTGTGTGTGTGTGTGTGTGTGTGTGTGTGTGTATGAGAGGGAGAGAGAGAGAGGAAGAGAGAGAAGAGAGGGGAGAGAGAAAGAAGAGAGAGAGAGAGAGAGAGAGAGAGAGAGAGAGAGAGAGAGAGAGAGAGGAGAGAATGCAAGGCTTTAGGGATTGTACTCAGGATAGGCAGAAAAATAAACATATTAAAAATGTCTACAGAAACTTGGTCATTTACAAAGCATTGTTATTTGTGATTCATGATGTCTTCCTGTCTCCTTCCTAACTTAGCTAAACAGACTGCAGCAGCAGTATGGCTGAGACTAAGGAGTGGCTTTTATCTTCCTATCCCAGATCTTGCATACAGGGTTCTCTCCTTGAGGAGACAGATATAACTGTAGACTCCAGCAACCTTTTGATATACTGAGCCTTAAGCAATTGCAGACAGAGCTAGGGGTTTCCATCTGAACTCAAGTTTCTACTCCCCAACATGTCCACTCTACCAAAGATTAGAGCCCTAACAGCCCTGCCCCTGTCCCCAACACACACACACACACACACACACACACACACACACACACACACCACATGAATGTAAAAACAGGCTAGTAGAAAAGTCAGAGTCCCTGTCCCCAACATAAACACCTGAGAATGTCAAAACAGGCTGGCAGAAGGGTTAGTCATTTAGATCTTACTGCAGCATGTCACCAGACAGAAAGTAGTCATGTCCTCTAATACAGCTTCAGAACCTTGGTTGCAAATTTTCCTGTATTGAGGGAAATGCTATTTATAAAATGAGGAGGAAAATGGCTGTTTCAATAGAGCAGGTGAGAGTTTAAAGCTAAGGATTCTCACAAGAGCAGCAGAAATGCAGTATCCTAGCTAGGGCCCTGACAAAGGTCTGTAAATGGGTAATTTCATTCTAGTAACCTTGATACTTTATCAGTGGTAGACTTAAAACAATAATGTGTGTGATGCTTATAAAAGTCAGGAGGGACAGGAAATAACAAAGCAGGTACTGCAGTGAAAGTCCCAGGCTGAAAGGAATGGTCACAGATCTGAGGGCTATTGACAGTGAGAGAAAGTTATAGATTGACAGTGAAAGAGCAGTCACAGAGAAGAAAGAGGATAACAATAAATGACACACTCATGACAAACAGCTTTCATCAAGGTGACATCAGGGGCCCCAAGGTCAGACTACAGTTTTCTAGTCATACTTTTCCTTCTAGACTCCCTTTCTTTCCTGGTTGGCCTGTCCAGGGTTATGTGTCCTCCCTGGGATAGGCTCTTTTCTGACTGGGACCTTCACGGTGCTACCTCTAGGCAGCCAAAGTCACCCAAGGACCACTGGATCACTTTGCCTTTCCAGAACTGTAAGACAAAGTAAGCCTGTTTATCTTTTAACTCCTTCACTCGGGGTTTTGCTCTTTTGTAACTTTTGCAAGAAGGATTATGGACTTCGAGGATGTGTCTTTGGGAGATTATAAAACTAATGTCAAAGACATTACGTAAGATTGGAAAATCTTTGCACATCTTACAATCAGAATATGCGACAATGATATGGTCATGAATGAAGTATCCATGGGAGGCCTGGTGGCTTTTGCGCAATTTAGCAAGTTGATTATGGAATCGTTTTAACTCCCAGGCACCCACAATGGGCAAAGCAATCTTCAAGAGAATGAACAAAGTCAGTGAATATATAACCCATAATTTAAAAGTACAAATCCAATACCATCATGAGAAGGTGACACTGGCTTAGAGACTGTTACATAAGATGAAGGGGAAGTGAGTCAACAAGTGTGTGACCAAATCCCCGCTGTGAGGACCCCAAAGTTATGGAAAACACAGTCGTCATCAGCATTCATTGGAGAAATGTGCTGCTACTGAAACCAAACCAGAAAACAAAAATCAACTCAATATTGAAAATATATGCAAAAGTCACATAGACAAGGCATTGTGACCCTAAATACAGAAGAATAGTGCTTGATGTATCAACAGAATCACTAGCGCTAAAATTAGTCTTGGGATTTCCAAATCCTCTATGAAGCAGGGAGCAGTTCATGGCTGGATGACTCACTTGGAACTGATTTATAAATGTTCTGGAAGAGAAACTAACCACCACAGCTAAGGGAAGGCAGACTCCCAGAAGCTCATATTAGAGGATGCCCATCGTGGCACTCAGGGGCTATGTCTAGGGAACCTGCCAAACAGGTTTGTGTCTGACTCTCAGGACCTAGCTCTGGGTTTCTGAACAAAGAATAAATTCTACTGTGTGATAGTCATCTGTGAAATAGAGATTATACATATCTTTGTGGGCTGTCAGGAAAATTAGCTTAGATTCTCTGTGAAAATATTTGCCTTAGCCAAGACGCATTCAGGAAAACTGATATTATCACTCTGTAATGGGATGTATGCAGCGCAACAGACAATAACCTTAATAACAAGAAACTAAGCATATTACAGCAAAGAATTCAGTAGCTAGCCAGAAAGATTAAAAATCACACAAAGCTAGTCAATAGAGCATGTAGCTCTGCCCTGCCTCCCAGGACTGGCAGAGGCAAACATTAATGATGTGAAAGCAAGAGGAGAATTTGGGCAGAAGTAGGGAGTGGGAGGGCTATGAGAGTATAATGGGGCTATATGAACATATATGACGTATGTATGTATGTATGTAGGTATGCATGTATGTATGTGTGTATTAAATTGTCAAAGAATAAAGCTTAAAAACTAAAAACAGGAAGCAGAGAGAGGGTTGGACTATGAATATGTGGACTCGAGGGAGGATCTTCTTCTTATGAAGCAGATCATGAGACTTGGGTCTCAGAGCAGACATCCTAGTGCTGTCTGAATGTGCATGAACAACTGTCTGAAGCTGCTTCCACAGATAGCAGCACATGGTGCTATATCATCCTTGCCTAAGTCTGCATGCTTCTTTCTTACAGCACCTTTTGGCAAAGCAATCTTGACAACCAGCTAGGTTGGAAGAACAGAGGAAGGCATTGTGGGATTCAAAACCCAGAATTAATAAACCCAAATCTAAATATATGAACAGAATTCCTGAAAAACTTTTGTGTCTATAAAGCCCGACATTAATGTTTTTAACATCCTTGGAGAGCTTGGAAAGTTGCTGATCAATTATATTGAGCTATCTTTAGTCTCCCAAAAACCTATTCCTTGCCAGGCCCCTTGTCAAAGCTAACATCTTGATAAACAGACATAAACCTTTGGAATTTATTAGCTAAACAAAATTCTATTATCTTCTAATGGAAGAGCTAAAAATGCTAACAGATAACTTTGGAGACCTATAGTTGAAATCCTCATCTTGACATAATTAGGCTTTATGATATTTTCATCAAAGTATTTTTAAAATTTCTTGTTTTTTAACTTTGTTGCCATAAAAATACTTGGAACATTGTGTTTGAAGAAGACCTAAATCTATTTTCCCAGTCCAGGTCCCTTGTATTTTGACTCTGAATTAAACAAGTTCTTATTCTCTTTTAATTGAAAGCTGGAATTTTTTGTTGACAGTGGGCTTGAAGTAGGAGATCTAAGATTAGTCACTAATACAAGTGATGTATTGTTATATAAGTTGTTTCTTGTTCTGTAACAAAACAATGAAGTGGGATACTTTATAAAGACTCATGATTCTTGTGACTGTGGAGTTGGAATTCAAACAACATGAAACTGCCACCATAAGTGTCATATGATGTGACAGAGAATGAGCTGGACAGGAGACAAGCACATGGATTGGCCTCACTGTCACAACTGCCTGCTTTGGAGAGCTGACTCAGCCTTTGAGCTCAGCAAAGTTTCCTTCTATTGGGAAGCACCTCCAAAGACCAGTTGACATATTTTCCTTATTAAGTCCCACCTCTGAAAGATTTCTTCATCTTAAAATCACCATGTTGAGAACCAAACAATAAGGATGCAACCTGAAGGAACTAAAGTCATGCCAAAGCAAAGTATTCCATGAAGAATTGAGGTCCTGGATGTTACTATAAATATCACCAGCATGAGTGGAGAATCGGTGACATTCCTACTTAGTAGTCTATTGCAACAAAGAGACAGCATTATGAAGGAAACATATAAAGGAAGCATTTATAATTAGGAAACTGCTTATAGTTTCAGACGATTAGAGTCCATGGACATCATAATAGGGAGAGCATGGTGGAAGACATGAGGGGTAAGGGGAAGAATGGGCCTGGCATGTACTTTTGAAACCTCAAAGCCAACCCCCAGTGACACAACTCCTCTGACATGGTCATACTCCCTAATCCTTCCCAGTTCCATGAACTTCAGAACCAAGTATTCAAATCTATGAACCCATTGGACAGGGGGAAGGGCATTCCTATTCAAAGCACCAGAGTAGCAAAACCCTTCAAGTCCGTTTCCCAAAATAAAGCAGCTCAAATTTGAGGAGTTAAAACCTCAGATATTTCTGTTTTCCACATTATCCATGTGTCCTAACTAGTTTTTTGTAAAATAGTTAATCATAGTTTATTTAAAAATGGAATACATGATACTAGTGTCCTGACATTTTGTTAAAAATTGTTATGACAGATATTAATTACAAAAAGAACCTTTAATATACATTTAAACATAATATAGCTAAATTTTATAACCAAATACTCTTATAACCTCTTTCATGAGTTTATAGTACAGATATATTAATCATATTAAAAGTCTTCAATATCAAGCATTAGTAGAATTTAACAGTTATCTAATGAAATGATGGGTAGATTAAAATAGAATAAAATTATAGATTTTCAATATATTCATTAATACTGTACTATCCACTAATTATGTATTTTTTATTAGACATATTTATTTACATTTCAAATGATTTCCCCATTCCTGGTACCCTCCCCGAAGTCCCATAAGCCATCTCTCCTCCCACTGTTCCCAATCAATTCCCTCCCACTTCCCAGTCCTGGTATTCCCCTATACTGCTACATCTAGCCTTTCCAAAACCAGGGGCCTTTGATGTCCAACATGACCATCCTCTGTTGCCTATGCATCAGGAGCCATGGGTAACACCATGTGTACTATCTGGTTGATGTTTTTGTCCCTGGGAGCTCTGAGAGTACTGGGTGGCTCATATTGTTGTTCCTCCTATGGTGCTGCAAACCCCTTCAGCTCCTTGGGTTCTAGTTCAATGGCTGGCTGAGAGTATGTCTCCCTCTGTATTTGTCATGCACTAGCGAAGCCTCCCGGTTGAAAGCTATATCTGGCTCTAGTCAGCAAGTTCTTGTGGGCATTGATAATACTGTCTGGGTTTTGTAACTATATGGAATCGATCACTAGGTGGGGCAGTCTCTGGATATTTTTTCCCTCAGACTAGGCTCCACAGTTTGTGTTATCTCCTTCTGTGGGTATTTTGTTCCACCTTCTAAGAAGGACCAGAATATCCATACTTTGTTCTTCCTTCTTCTTGGGCATCATTTCATATGTGAATTGTGAATTCAATTTAATATTTAATTTAATCCATTATTTAATATGTGAAGCTTGGGTATTCCAAGCTTCTGGGCTAATATCCACTTATCAGTGAGTGCATAACATGTGTGTTCTTTTGTGATTGGGATATCTCACTTAGGAGGGTATTTTCCAGTTCCACCCATTTGCCTAAGAATTTCATGAATTAATTGTTTTTAATAGCTGAGTAGTATTCCATTGTGTAAATATACCACATTTTCTGTATTCATTCCTCCGTTGAAGGACATCTGGGTTCTTTCCAGTTTCTGGCTATTATAAATAGGGCTGCTATGAACCTAGTGGAGCACGTGTCCTTATTACATGCTGGGGAATCCTCTGGGTATATGCCCAAGAGTGGTATAACAGGGTTCTTCAGTAGTTTTATTCTCAGTTTTCTGAGCAAACTCCAGACTAATTTCCAGAGTGGTTGTACCAGCTTGCAAACCCACCAGCAGTGGAGTAGTGTTCCTCTTTCTCCACACCCTCACCAGCACCTGCTGTCTCCTGAATTTTTGATCTTAGCCATTCTGACTGGTGTGAGGTGAAATCTCAGGTTGTTTTGATTTGCATTTCCCTGATGCCTAAGGATGTTGAACATTTCTTTAGTGCTTCTCAGGCATTCCATATTCCTCAGTTGAAAATTCTTTGTTTAGCTCTGTACCCCATTTTTAAATAGGGTTATTTGGCTCTCTGGAGTCTAACTTGTTGAGTTCTTTGTATATATTAGATATTAGCCCTCTGTCGGATGTAGGGTTGGTAAAGATCTTTTCCCACTTTAATTGCTGTTTTGTCCTATTGACAGTGTCCTTTGCCTTACAGAAACTTTGTAATTTTTTTTATTATTTATTGGATATATTCTATATTTACAATTCATTTCCCTTTTTCTGGTTCCCCACCCCCAAAGGTCCCACATGCCCTTTTCCCTCCCCCTGCTCCCTCATCTACCCCCTCCCACCTCACTGTTCTTGTACTCCCCCACAATGATGTTTTGGTCCATTCTAGCACCAGTGTCCACTCCTTTCTTCTTGTGAGACATCACTTGATATGTGATTTATATCTTTGGTGTTCCAAGCTTCTAGGCTAATATCCACTTATCAGAAACTTTGTAATTTTATGAACAATTAAATTTAAGAACAGTTCTTGTTCTTAGAGCATAAGCTATTGGTATTCTCTGTTCAGGAAATTTCCCCCTATGCCCATGTGCTCAAGCCTCTTCCCCAGTTTCTTTTCTATTAGTTTCAGTGTGTCTGGTTTTATGCGGAAGTCCTTGATCCACTTGAACTTGAGCTTTGTACAAGGAGATAAGAATGGATTTATTTGCAGTCTTCTGCATGCTAGCCACCAGTTGAACCAGTACCAGTTGTTGAAAAGGCTATCTTTTTTCCACTGGATGGTTTTAGCTCCTTTGTTAACATTCCAGTTATCATAGGTGTGTGGGTTCATTTCGGGGTCTTCAATTCTATTCTATTTACCTGCCTGTCACTGTACCAATACCATGCAGTTTTTATCACTATTGCTCTGTAGTACAGATTGAGGTCTGGGATGCTGATACCCCCAGAAGTTTTTTTTATTGTTGAGAATAGTTTCTTCTATCCTGGGTTTTTTGGTATTCCAGATGAATTTGAGAATTTCTCTTTTTAACTCAGTGAAGAATTGAGTTGGAATTTTGATGGAGGTACATTGATTCTGTAGATTGCTTTTGGCAAGATGGCCATTTTTACTATATTAATCATGCCAATCCATGAGCATGGGAGATCTTTCCATCTTTTGAGGTCTTCTTCAATTTCTTTCTTCAGAGATGTGAAGTTCTTGTCATATAGATATTTCACTTGTTTGGTTAGATTCACACCAAGATACTTTATCTTGTTTGTGACTATTGTGAAGGGTGTCATTTTCTAGCTAGTTTTATGTTACCTTGACACAAGCTAGACTTATCAGAAAGGAGGGAACCTCAGTTGAGAAAAATGCTCCATAAGATCTAGCTGTAGCTTCTTTTCTTAATTAAAGGTTGATAGGGTAGTGCTATCCCTGTGCTGGTAGTGCTAGGTTTTATAAAAAAGCAGACTAAACAAGCCATGATGAACAAACCAGTAAGCAGTACCCCTCCAAGGCCTCTGCCTAAGTTCCTGCCTAAAGGTTCTTGATCTATTTGAGTTCTTGTCCTGACTTCTTTCAATGATGAATAGCACTTTGGAAGTATAAGCCAAATAAAGTATAATCCTTTCTTTTCCAACTTGATTTTTCATAAGGGTGTTTCACTGAAACCAGAGATACACTAACTAAACTATCAAGATCCAAAGGCTCTTGAATTGTCACCCCTGACTCCTGTCCCTTTCAATTATACAACATTAAGAAGGCCACACAGACTGTGCTTATTCAGGATGCTGCTGTTCTTCCAAGTGTAGTAAATGCTTAACTGGGAGAAAATGCTTCCAAAGGAAGCACTGGCAGGAAGCAGTACACAATTTCCTCTAAGATGGCCATTCTGCTCCTGCTCAGCCCATTTGTTAATGAGGAACTATGGAGTCAGGGTAAGGACTTGTTGAGCTTCTGAGGAGTCTTTCTGTTTCTTCTACAATGAAGATTTCAAGAGCTAGGATAAGACCTCCACATAAAACCAGACACACTGAAACTATTAGAAAAGAAACTTGGGAAGACCCTAGGGGACATGGGCACAGGGGGAAAGTTCCTGAACAGAACACCAATAGCTTATGCTCTAAGATCAAGAATTGACAAATGGGACCTCATAAAATTACAAAGTTTCTGTAAGGCAAAGGACACTGTCAGAAGGACAAAACGGCAACCAACAACGTGGGAAATGATCTTCACCAACCTCACATCCGACAGAGGGCTAATATCCAATATATACAAAGAACTCAAGAAGTTAGACCCCAAAGAACCAAATAACCCTATCAAATATGGGGTACAGAGCTAAACAAAGAATTTTCACCAGAAGAAATGTGGATGGCTGAGAAACACCTTAAGAGATGTTCAACATCATTAGTCATCAGGGAAATGCAAATCAAAACAACCCTGAGATTCCACCTCACTCCAGTCAGAATGGCTAAGATTAAAAACTCGAGAGACAACAAGTGCAGGCGAGGATATGGAGAAAGAGGAACACTCCTCTACTGTTGGTGGGATTGCAAAATGGTAAAACCGCTCTGGAAATCAGTGTGGTGGTTCCTCAGAAAATTGGGCATGCCACTTCCAGAGGACCCCAGCATACCACTCCTGGGCATATACCCAGAGGATTCCTCTGCATACAATAAAGACACATGCTCCACTATGTTTATAGCAGCCTTGTTTATAATAGCCAGAAATTGGAAGGAGCCCAGATATCCCTCAAAAGATGAATGGATACAGAAAATGTGGTATATTTATACAATGGAGTACTACTCAGCAATTAAAAATAATGAACTCATGCAATTTGTGGGTAAATGGTTAGATCTGGAAACTATCATCCTAAGTGAGCTAACCCAATCACAAAAGAATACACATGAAATGCAATCACTGATAAGTGGATATTAATGAGCCCAGAAGCCCTAAATACTCAAGGCACAATTAGCAAGTCAAATGACTCCCAAGAAGAAGAAAGGAGAGGACCCTGGCCCTGTAAAGATTGGATCCAGTATTGTAGACCCAGAACAGAGAAATCGTGAGGGGGGAACGAGTGGAGAATAGCAGGGGGGGAGAGGAATTATGGGACATATGGTGGGGGGTAACTGGGAAAGGGGAAAGCCTTTGGAATGTAAACATAGAATATAGAAAATAAAAATTAAAAAAAAGATTTCTTTCCAGTCTCCTTGTAGTAGATATGCAGATATGATGTCGCTCCTCTGTCACTCTTGTTTATGAATATATAAACATAGGAAAAACAGAATGATTTAGAAATTAACAAGGAACAAACATTGAGTTATACAATTTAGTATTATAACTGTAACCCTGATGTGGGTTATGAGCATTTAAGATTGTCACTATGAACAATGCATGCTATCAACTGTAAGCTTACAAGCTATTGAGGGAGGTGAGAATGGTGGCTGCGTCAGTTCTTAGAATAACATTCAAAGATATGATACTGAGGTACAGGGATTCCTTGAAGAGGGTGCGATGGTACAGGGGCCAAAGATACTTGTAAACCTTCACTGCCATTCTATTAACAATGTCAAAGGAACCAGGCTTGATATCCTTCGATCATTAATAGATCATAAAATATCACACACACACACACACACACACACACACACACACACCATGATTCTTTTCAGCAATAAAGAAAAATGAAGTAATGAAATGTGCAGGTAAATCATTAATATTGGAAAATATCATGCTAAATGAGGTAAAGTAGACCCAGAAAGTAAATGCTGCATGTTTTATTGTATCTATGGATTATAACCTGGAGTATTCAGATTTGAGTATATAACCTGAAGCATCCAAAGAATCCAGGGGAATAGAAGGAGGCCATGGGGAAATGTGTATAGGAAGAGAAGGAACTCAAGAGAAGGGGTAATAGAAGATGGGTGTTGTGAAAAGGATACTGGGAAAGGGGGATTTTAACTGAGGATAGGTAATATAGAGAAAGCTGTGTTTTAGTGAAAGAATCCTGCTAGCTGTAGAATGACAGATGTGTTTCATCCACAGACAATGGACTGCATGTGGCCAAGGACAGCTCCTAGTAGACACCAGCATAAGCCTATAACTTTACACAAAACAGAAACTTCTTTTTTTATTATTGGATATATTCTATATTTACATTTCATTTCCCTTTTTTGGTTCCCCAGCCCCCAAAGGTTCCCACATGCCCTTTTCCCTCCCCCTGCTCCCTCATCCACCCCTTCCCACTTCCCTGTTCTAGTATCTTTAGTAACACTATTGTGGGGTTCTTACGAATAAACTTTGAGGATGAAGATGTCCTGTTTGAAGTTCCAAAAGGCTAGGCTTACCAGTTTGCATAGTGATGTATCTTATACTTCAAGGTGAGCCTTTTGTTCTCCAGGAATTTGTGAATTCCTTAGGAAGAAAAGATAGTAATTTTTAAATAGTTGAGTTGTAATGTCATTTAGGAGTCACCTGATACAATGCCCTGGTTTTACAAATGAGAAAAAATGGATGCAAAGTCACTTTTAAAAGAGTGCTTTGGTAGACATGATCTAATCTGGAGGTAAAACTGATTTTGCCCGGTACTCTTTCAAATAGTAATTATCTTAAGCTGGTATCTGAGATGGGTGTCCCCAAGAAGCAATTACTCTGAGAATAAAGGCAAGAGCCCCCACCTTGGGCTGATGAGAAAAACTGTGGTGTCAGCTGAGATGTAAGTAGATGTTTCTCACCCACTATGCAGAACCACCACCTGGACAGAAGTCCCAACATCCCAGAATCACCTGGATGTCAGTACTTCGTGTTTGTCCCCGGGTGATTTGTTGAGAAAAGCCTGGTTAAAGAAGATTGGGGACATTACCAGCATTTAAGAAAGGTATTCCATTTGGGAAGGAAATTTTAATGAGTTAGATTTGTAGTAACCACTTAAAGAGACACTAATGTTCTTTGAAAGCCAATACATTTAATTTCAGCTTTAAGTTTGTATTTTAATCACTAAGATAATATGGATTTTATATATTGTCTAATAGGAGCCACATATATTTTGAAAAATCTCTTATTGAAAGAGAAGAGTTAATATATTTTGGAATGTCTTTCAGGGAAGTTTTTTGACACTCCTTGCTTGCTAACCCTTTGCAGACCATAATGTCCATAAACCTAAAGACTACAACCTTCTTCTAGCCAATGTAACAGAACTCATCACAACATGTGATATGAATTTTTGTTGAAGCATAAAAAGAACATTTAATACTTAAAACAATATTAGAATATCTTATTATATAGGTAAAAAAAAAAAGAAAGGTACTCCAAATATTCAAGCTCAGTTACCCAATGCAGGACAATAGAAATATCCAGTGTTATAAAGACTAAAGAGGAGAGTTTATAAATGCATGGATTATTAAATAAAGTTAGATTCTCTATGAACTTTGTCTACTTCATTTATATGAGTTTAATCTCTCTCTCTCTCTCTCTCTCTCTCTCTCTCTCTCTCTCTCTCTCTCTCTCGTTTCAGGATCAGGAAATGGGTTAGGCATTGTTAGCAGATGAGCACACAGAAGCCAGAACCATTGGCAGCTTCTGCTACTGACAGGCATGATGGTTGAATTTTCTGTATATGCTAAATAGTTTTGTGTAAATTGACACATGCTAGAATCATTTGGGAAAATGCAACTGCAATTGAGAATATTGTCCTACCAGGTTGCATATTGCGCAAACTTGTGGTACATTTTCTGGGTTCACAATTGATGTGGGAAGGCTCGGATCACAGGGGTTAGTGCAGCTTCTGGGCTGGTGGTCCTGGGAGCTATTAGAAAGCAGGATAAGAAAGCCACAAGGAGTAAAGAAGTAGACTCTTTCATGACCTCTGTATCAGCTTCCAATTACAGGTTCCCATCATGAGTTTCTGCCCTGACTTACCTAGATAATGGACTTGAAACTTGTAAGATGAATTGATCCTTTTCTCCCTAAGTTAACGTTGGTCACAGCAATAGAAATCCTAAGACACCTTTATTTCAAGAAATGGCTTATAGGGTTTATGCCCCATCTTCATTTTATCCGTTGGGTTCTTGCAGCTGGGAATGTTTCACCATTCTTTGTGGGGATTTTTTTTCTGCTCTCAGGCTCCATAGTTATCTAGTCTTACACATTTTGATAGGACAACAGTTAATTTTTAAATTGTTTTTTATTTGATATATTCTTTATTTACATTTCAAATGATTTCCCCTTTCCAGGATCCCTCCTCCCCAAAAGTCCCATAAGCCCTCTTCCCTCTCCCTGTTTTCCAATCAACCACATCCTGCTTCCTTGTCCTGGTATTCCCCTACACAGCTGCACTGAGCCTTTCCAGTACCAGCGGCCTCTCCTTCCTTCTTCTTGGGCATCATTTAATATGTGAATTGTTTCTTGGGTATTCTGAACTTCTGAGCTAATATCTGCTTATCAGTGAGTGCATACCATGTGTGTTATTTTGTGAGTGGGTCATCTCCACACACAGAATATACCTGCCAGGATAGCATTCTCCAGTTCCACCCACTTGCCTAAGAACAAATAATTTCACAGAACGGGGAAATCTCTCTGTAGCTTCACTGCTCACTGCCCCCCAACCCACCCCCTGGTCCATAAAGCTAGAGGAGAGATTTTCAGAATCCTATGCATTTCAGGTTTTCCAGAATGTGACCCATGTTTATCCCGACAGTCTCATAAGTAAGAAAAGTTCAATTCAGAGGAAATTGTCCTACTACACATAGCAATCTCAGTCACTGGCCAGGCAAGTCACCAATGTCCCTGTGTTAGGATCCTGTTCTAGATTTCATAGAGTTGCAGTGATAAAACACTGACAAACAACAACCACCACCACAACAACAAAAACACTGCTTTTTGATTTACAAATTCCAGTCCATCATCAGTGGAGCAAGCCAGGCATGAAGTTAAGGCAGAATCTTGGAGCAGGAAACTTGAATCAGAGGTCATGGGGGATACTGCTTGCTCCCACTTGTTTGTTCAGCCTGTATCCCTATACAGCTGAGGCCTACCTGCCCAGGGATGCACTGCCTCCAGTTGGCTTGGCAATTCTGTATCAATGAGTAATGAAAAAACACTCCCACACACATGCCCATAGGAAAACTAGATGGAGGTAATCCCTCAACTGAGATTCTGCCTTCCCAAGTATATCCAGATTGGTGTCAAGTTGACAAAAACTAATAACCACAGATTACGTCAAAGACCTGGGCCATCATTTCCAAGGAAACCATACACCTTATGTAGATCCCTGGTGATGGCTTTTCATCCTTGATCCTTACAGATTATTTTCCTAAAACATGTGATCTTCGGTGGCCACATAATCATTTTCCTTTTACGTAGATTCAGAACAGAATGTGACAGCCAGAGGCATAAGGCATGTAACCTTCAGCTGCCTAGAGTAATGGTGGCAAAACTCTTGAGTATCTTGGACAAAAATGAACAGGCCTGGATTCCAAGGGCAGCTGGTAGAGGGAGAGCAACAGTTACAGATGGACAAGCAACAGAAACACTAGCTACAGAGAACAAAAAACACCCTTTAAATGACACACTTTATTAGAATAGAAAACAGTTCCCATGAAGGAAATGAAAACGGCTCCAGGGGTGGGACTGTGACTGGGGCTCTGGGTCAGACTTTGGAAGATCTCGGGGCTTCTTCTCCCTCTGGATTTCTCCTCCTCCTTAAATGAACCTGCCCGGGTATCCTGTATCTCGCCTTGAATAGATTCTTTCCCCCTTGCCTGCCTTTAGCAATTTGTAATGGTTGCATTCTTCTGAAGCAAGGAGCAACACTTCTGAAAGGAGCCCATCTCTAGTACCTGGGTACACCCAAGTTCTGCTGCTCACCTGTGAATGGGAAATAGGATGCTGAGTGTTACAGACACTTTCAAATGTGTCCTCTCTAGCTTTGCTATGGATGACATTGTAACGTGCTGAGATGCTTCATGATTTCCTAGTTATGTTTCTATAGCCAGCTGTGCTTGCTCTGATCTCAACCCTCCCCCAGCTCCAGCCTAGATCATCATCATCTCTCCCGAGTCCACAACAGGCTTGAACTGCTTTGCTTGAATTCTCTCAATATTTCCCAGCCTCCATGGCCCTGAGTAGTGTGGTGTCAACATCTGGCACTACTTCAGGAGGTAGGACACAATATCCTTGTCCAGGATTCATCTCTGACAGTAGACTCTCTTCACTTTTTCTTCATTTGACTTTTAATTAGCTTTGTAATATTAGTGTCCTCTGTACATCTGCTAGATCACCGGGTAAAATAAAAATTTCAAATGATTAAGTTATTTAATTCAGTGGCTGAGAAGCACCTTAAGAAATGTTCAACATCATTAGTCATTAGGGAAATGTAAATCAAAACAACACTGAGATTTCACCTCACAACAGTCAGAATGACAAAGATTAAAGACTCAGGAGATAGCAGGTTGTTGGTGAGGATGTGGAGAAAGAGGAACACTTCTCCACTTCTGGTGGGATTGCAAGATGGTACAACCACTCTGGAAATCAGTTTGGTGGTTCCTTAGAAAAATGGGCATGATACTTCTGGAGAACCCTGCTATACCACTCCTGGGCAAATACCTCGAGGATTCCAGGGCATGCAATAAGGACACATGCTCCACTATGTTCATAGCAGCCCTATTTATAATAGTCAGAAGCTGAAAAGAACCCAGATGTCCCTCAATGGAGGAATGGACACAGAAAATGTGGTATATTTATACAATGGAATACTACTGAGCAATTAAAAACAATGAATTCATGAAATTCTTAGGCAAATGGTTGGAATTGGAAAGTATCATACTAAGTGATGTAACTCATTCACAAAAGAACACACATGGAATGCAGTCACTGATAAGTGGATATTAGCCCAGAATCTCTGAATACCCAACACACAACCCACATATCAAATCATTCACAAGAAGAAGGAAGGAGAGGGCCCGGGTCCTAGAAAAACTTGAGGCAGCATTGTAGGGGATTGCCAGGACAGAGAAGTGGGAAGGGGTTGATTGGGGAACTGGTGGAGGGAAGAGGGCTTATGGGACTTAGGGGGAGTGGGGAACCAGGAAAGGGGAAATCATTTTGAATGTAAACAAAGAATATAAAAATTAATAAAAAAAGAAGGAAAAATATATAAAATCTAGGAAGAAACTGATAACATGGACATTTGCAATTTACGAAGGAGATAATGCAGGAATTTAGAGAAAATAGAGTAGAATTTCTAAGCAAGAATGATGAGAGCAAATTTTATAATTATGAAATATTTAATGTGGCATACTAAAACAGTTATAACAAGAATATGTACTGTTTGAGGTAAATATACTATTTATATTTGGTAAAATATACTATACCTTTTAAGATTACACTATGTCTTTAACTATTAATTTTATACTGGAGTGAATTTTGATCTCATTTAATCCTGTTTGGCAATTCTTGGAACTATTTTCTGAGCAATTGGTGGCTTTTTCATAAATTGTTTTTCCATACCGAAAATAAATAAATAAATAAAAATAAAAAGAACAAGAATGTTGCTAAAAAAAAGTTATTTAATCCAGGACTGTGAAGACTATTGTCCACAGGAAGGGGCTCATTTTATGTCCTTACATAAGAAGAACCAACAACCCCAGTTCTTATCATAGATGATGTTGTCAGCTGTTAACATATTGTCATGGTGTCTTGATAAAGTATTCCCCAACTGTGAACTCATGTATACCTTCAAAAATATTTACCTTATTTTATTAATGTATGTGTGTGTATCTGTGCTCATCTGTGTGCGCATGCCCATGGAAACCGGGAGGGGTAATTATATTTCTTGAAACAGGAATTACAGGTGTTTGTGGGCATCCTGATTTTTTTTTTGTTGGTTTTGCTTTAATATTTGATTGGTTGGTCTTGTTGTTGTTTGTTTGTTTTTTAATTTTTATTTTCTATATTCTATGTTTCCATTCCAAAGGCTTTCCCCTTTCCCAGTTACCCCCCACAATATGTCCCATAATTCCTCTCCCCCCCCAGCTATTCGCCAATCATTCCCCCCCCCAACGATTTCTCTGTTCTGGATCTAGAAAACTGGATCCAATCTTTACAGGTCCAGGGTCCTCTCCTTTCTTCTTCTTGGGAGTCATTTGACTTGCTAATTGTGCCTTGAACATTTAGGGCTTCTGGGCTCATTAATATCCACTTATCAGTGATTGCATTTCATGTGTATTCTTTTGTGATTGGGTTAGCTCACTTAGGATGATAGTTTCCAGATCTAACCATTTACCTACAAATTGCATGAGTTCATTATTTTTAATTGCTGAGTAGTACTCCATTGTATAAATATACCACATTTTCTGTATCCATTCCTCTTTTGAGGGATATCTGGGCTCCTTCCAATTTCTGGCTATTATAAACAAGGCTGCTATAAACATAGTGGAGCATGTGTCCTTATTGTATGCAGGGGAATCCTCTGGGTATATGCCCAGGAGTAGTATGCCAGGGTCCTCTGGAGGTGACATGCCCAATTTTCTGAGGAACCGCCACACTGATTTCCAGAGTGGTTTTACCATTTTGCAATCCCACCAACATTGGAGGAGTGTTCCACTTTCTCAACATCCTCGCCAGCACTTGTTGTCTCTTGAGATTTTAATCTTAGCCATTCTGACTGGAGTGAGGTGGAATCTCAGGGTTGTTTTGATTTGCATTTCTCTGATGACTAATGATGTTGAACATCTCTTAAAGTGTTTCTCGGCCATCCACATTTCTTCTGGTGAAAATTCTTTGTTTAGCTCTGTACCCCATATTTGATAGGGTTATTTGGTTCTTTGGGGTCTAACTCTTGAGTTCTTTGTATATATTGGATATTAGCCCTCTGTCGGATGTGAGGTTGTTGAAGATCATTTCCCACTTTGTTGGTTGCCGTTTTGTCCTTGTGACAGTGTCCTTTGCCTTACGGAAACTTTGTAATTTTATGAGGTCCCATTTGTCAATTCTTGATCTTAGAGCATAAGCTATTGGTGTTCTGTTCAGGAACTTTCCCCCTGTGCCCATGTCCTCCAGGGTCTTCCCATGTTTCTTTTCTAATAGTTTCAGTGTGTCTGGTTTTATGTGGAGGTCCTTGATCCACTTGGAGTTGATCTTAGTACAAGGAGATAAGAGTGGGTCAATTCGCATTCTTCTGCATGTTGACCTCCAGTTGAACCAGCACCATTTGTTGAAAAGGCTATCTTTTTTTCCACTGCATGGTTGTGGCTCCTTTATCAAAGATCAAGTGACCATAAGTCTGTGGGTTCATTTCTGGGTCTTCAATCCTATTCCATTGTTCTACCTGCCTGTTGCTGTACCAATACCATGCAGTTTTTAACATAATTGCTCTGTAGTACTGCTTGAGGTCAGGGATATTGATTCCCCCAGAAGTCCTTTTATTGTTGAGAATAGTTTTAGCTATCATGGCTTTTTGTTGCTCCAGATGAATTTGAGAATTGCTCTTTCTAGATCTATGAAGAATTGATTTGGGATTTTGAAGGGGATTGCATTGAATCTGTAGATTGCTTTTGGCAAGATGGCCATTTTTACTATATTGATCCTGCCAATCCAGGAGCAAGAAATATTTTTCCATCTTCTGAGGTCTTCTTCGATTTCTTTCTTCAAGCACTTGAAGTTCCTGTCATACAGATCTTTCACTTGTTTGGTTAGAGTTACGCCAAGGTACTTTATGTTGTTTGTGGCTATTGTGAATGGTGTTATTTCCCTAACTTCTTTCTCAGCCTGCTTGTCCTTTGAGTACAAGAAGGCTACTGATTTGCTTGAGTTAATTTTATCACCAGCCACTTTGCTGAAGTTGTTTATCAGCTGTAGAAGTTCTCTGGTGGAGTTTTTTTGGGTCGCTTAAGTCGACTATCATATTGTCTGCAAATAATGGTACTTTGACTTCTTCCTTTCCAATTTGTATCCCTGTGACTTCCTTATGTTGTATAATTGCTCTCGCTAGAACTTCAAGTACTATATTGAAAATATATGGAGAGAGAGGGCAGCCTTGTCTAGTCCCTGATTTTAGTGGGATTGCTTCAAGTTTCTCTCCATTTATTTTGATGTTGGCTACTGGTTTGCTGTAGATTGCTTTTACTATGTTTAGGTATGGGCCTTGAATTTCTACTCTTTCCAAGACTTTTAGCATGAAAGGATGCTGAATTTTGTCGAATGCTTTTGCAGAATCTAATGAGATAACAATGTGGTTTTTTTCTTTCAGTTTCTTTATGTAGTGGATTACATTGATGGATTTCCATATATTGAACCATCCCTGCATCCCTGAAATGAAGCCTACTTGATCATGGTGAATGATCATTTTGATATGCTCTTGGATTCGGTTGGCAAGAATTTTATTTAGTATTTTTGCATCAATATTCATAAGAGAAATTGGCCTGTAGTTCTCTTTCTATGTTGGATCTTTTTGTGGTTTAGTTATCAGCGTAATTGTGGTTTCGAAGAATAAGTTGGGCAGTGTCCCTTCTGTCTCTATTCTGTGGAATAGTTTGAAGAGTATTGGTGTTAAGTCTTCTTTGAAGGTCTGGTAGAATTCTGCACTAAACCCATCTGGTCCCGTACTTTTTTTCTTTGGGAGGCTTTCTATAACCCCTTCTATTTCTTTAAGGGTTATGGGACTGTTTAGCTGATCTACTTGAGGCTGATTTAATTTTGGTATTTGGTATCTGTCTAGGAAATTGTCCATTTCCTCCAGATTCTCCAGTTTTGTTGAGTATAGGCCTTTGTAGTAGGGTCTGATGATCTTTTGAATTTCCTCTGTTTCTGTTGTTATATCACCCTTTTCATGTCTAATTTTGTTAATTTGGATACTATCTCTGTGCCCTTTGTTTAGTCTAGCTAAGGGTTTATCTATCTTGTTGATTTTCTCGAAGAACCAGCTCTTGGTTTTATTGATTCTTTGTATGGTTCTCTTTCTTTCTACTTGATCGATTTCAGCCCTTAGTTTGATGATTTCCTCTCTTCTACTCCTCCTGGGTGAATTAGATTCTTTTTGTTCCAGGGCCTTCAGGTGTGCTGTTAAGTTGCTAGTGTATGCTCTCTCCAGTTTCTTTTTGGAGGCACTCAGGGCTATGAGTTTTCCTCTTAGCACTGCTTTCATTGTGTCTCAAAGATTTGGGTAGGTTGTACCTTCATTTTCATTGAAGTCTAAAAAGTCTTTGATTTCTTTCTTTATTTCTTCCTTGACCAAGGTGTCATTGAGTAGGGTATTGTTCAGTTTCCATGTGTATGTGGGCTTTCTGTTGTTCTTCTTGCTATTGAAGTCCACTTTTACTCCTTAGTGATCCGATAGGAGACATGGAATTAGTTCGGTCTTCTTGTATTTATTTAGGTCTGTCTTGTGACCAATTATATGATCAATTTTTGAGAAGGTACTGTGCGGTGCTGAGAAAAAGGTATATTCTTTTGCTTTAGGATAGAATGTTCTATATATATACATATCTGTCAAATCCAATTGGTCCAAAGCTTCAATTAGTTTCACTGTGTCCCTCTTTAGTTTCTGCTTTCCTGATCAGTCCATTGAGGAGAGTGGAGTGTTGAAGTCACCTACAATTATTGTGTTAGTTGCAATGTGTGCTTTAAGCTTTAGTAAAGTTTCTTTTACGAATGAGGGTGCCCTTACATTTGGCGCATAGATGTTCAGTATTGAGAATTCTTCTTGGTGGATTTTCCCTTTGACAAGCAAGAAGTGACCTTCTGAGTCTCTTTTGATGACTTTAGGTTGAAAGTCAATTTTATCTGATATTAGAATGGCTACTCCGGCTTGTTTCCTGAGACCATTTGCTTGTAAAACTGTCTTCCAGCCTTTTACTCTAAGGTGGTGGTTGTCTTTGACACTGAGATATGTTTCCTGTATGCAGCAAAATGTAGGGTCCTGTTTCTGTATCCAGTCTGTTAGTCTGTGTCTTTTTATTGGGGAATTGAGTCCATTGATATTAAGAGATATTAAGGAATAGTAATTATTACTTCCTGACATTTTAGGCATTATTATTTTTTTTGTGTGTTTGAGTGGTTCTCTTCTTTTGGGTTGGATGAGATGGGGTTTCTATCTTGTTTCTTCTGGGGTGTAGTTTCCCCCCTTGTGTTGGTATTTTTCCCCTATTATCCTTTGTAGGGCTGGGTTTGTAGATAAGTAGCATGCAAATTTGGTTTTGTCGTGGAATACCTTGGTTTCCCCATCTATGGCAATTGAGAGTTTTGCTGGGTATCGTAGTTTTGACTGAAGTTTGTGTTCTCTTAGGGTCTGCATGAGGTATGCCCAGGATCTTCTAGTTTTCATGGTCTCAGGTGAGAAGTCTGTTGTAATTCTGATAGGTCTTCCTTTATATGTTACTTGTCCTTTTTCTCTTACTGCCTTTAATATTCTTTCTTTGTTTAGTACATTTGGGGTTTTGATTATTATGTGACAGGAAGCATTTCTGTTCTGGTCCAGTCTATTTGGGGTTCTATAGGCTTCTTGTATATTCATGAGCATCTCTCTCTTTAGGTTGGGGAAGTTTTCTTCCATAATTTTGTAGAAGATATTTGCTGGCCCTTTAAGTTGTAGATCTTCATTCTCATCTATCCCTATAATCCTTAGGTTTGGTCTTATTGTTTCCTGGATTTCCTGAATGTTTTGGGTTACCAGCTTTTTGCATTTTGCATTTTCTTTAATTGTTGAATCCATGGTTCCTATGGTATCTTCAGCATCTGAGATTCTGTCTTCTATCTCTTGTATTCTATTGTTGATATTTGCATCTATGACTCCTGATTTCTTCCCAAGGTTTTCTATCTCCAACATTGTCTCCCTTTGAGATTTCTTAGTTGTTTCTACTTCTGTTTTTAGATTCTGTATGGTTTTGCTCAGATCTTTCAATTGCTTGTTTGTGTTTTCCTGTAATTCTTTAAGGGATTTTTGAGTTTCCTCTTTTATGACTTCTACTTGTTGACCCATGTTCTCTTGTATTTCTTTAAGTGATTTTTGTTTCTCCCCCTTATTGGGATTTATTTTTTGCTCTATATTCTCCTGGATTTCTTTAAGTGACTTTTGTGTTTGCCTTGTATGGGTTTCTAGCTTTTGATCTATTTTCTCCTCTATTACTTTAAGAAATTTATCTAAGTGATCCTCTTTCAGCATCTTTACCAGTGATTTTAGATCTGAGTCTTGTTTTTCTGGTGTGTTGAGATATCCGAGATTTAGTTGTGTTTGCCTGGTAAGGGCTTCTAGCTTTTGATCTATTTTCTCATGTATTACTTTAAGAGATTTATCTAAGTGTTCCTCTATCAGCATCCTGACCAGTGATTTTAGATCTGAGTCTTGTTTTTCTGGTGTTTTGGGGTATCCAAGATTTATTGCTGTAGGGGAACTGGGTTCGGATGCTGCCATACTGCCTTGATTTCTGTTAGTAACGATCTTAAGTTTGTCTTTTGCCATCTGGTTAACTCTGGTGTTAGTTGGTCCTGTAGTTACTAGCAGGTGCTTGACCCTCCTGTGGGCTCGTCAGGCTATTTCCCCGTGACTGGGACACCTGAACCACTGCACTGCAGGGCTCCTGCTCACAGATTGCTGACAGGTGGTCTGAGTCCCCCGAGGTCTTAAATTCAGGATATCCCAGGTACTTTGTTCTGCCTGTTGGGCAGCTGCTCTGCACTGCTCCTGCTCAAGGTTTTCTGTCTGGTGTCCTGATTCCCCAGAGGTCTTAAAGTCGGGATATCTCAGTTATTTGTTTCCACCCGCTGGTCCAAAGCTGCTGGGAATCTGGCTGAGGCTGGCTCCCCCTCTGCCGGCTGGATGGGATGCAGCAGGCAAGATGGCACTGTCTGCAGGGAGTTCAGGGTCAGCCCTGCGAGCGCAGAGCACAGGCTCGGCCGGTGTCCCCCAAACCGCTACTCTGTGCGCAGCTCCCGCTCAGGGCCTGAGTCCCCGAAGGTCTTAATCTCGGGATATCTCGGGTACCTGGTTCCGCAGGCTGGGTCTGAGCACCTGGGAACCTGGCTGGATCATTTCCCTGCTGCTGGCTGGATCATTTGTTTGTTTTTAATCACAAGTAATTATAGATAAACCACAAGACAAAGCCCTAATCACAGTCCTCTGTTTTAGAAAGTATTGTTTAAGCATTTAATAAAATTCTTTAACGTCAATATAATCCCAGCAGTCAGAAGGCAGATGGATAGCTACAGGGCTACATATGATGAGACTATCTCATCAAAAAACTTAATAAAAATATCTTTATAACTTATGTGATGGAAGCATATTTATAATACAGCAAGTCTTATATATGTGAATATTATCAAAAATATTATCCTCCAGACCAATACTAAGAATTGATGATGTCTTGCTAATTACTCGGGGTTGTGCAAATACCTAACACCAATATTCTGGCTGTGTGTATAATTACACTTTTCTTTTATTTTCATTTTCTCTTGAATCTACCATATAGAGGTTCATGATCACTGCACCCAGGCACTTTCAAACAATAGCCAAACCAAGCACTTACAACATGCCTGGTGTGGACACAAACTCCAAGGAGAATGCTCTCCATGAGATCATCAATATTTATTTCAACATCCAGTTTGGATGCTGGTGGTTGGTTTTACTCAGTGCACCTTTGAGAAAGCTCTTTGCAGAGAACACTCTGCAAAAGGACTTGTCTTTCTGTTTACTAAGTTCTGCAGCTAATGAATCATCAAAAAAATCTTTATTTTATAATAGCAAAACATTAAATGATGTTTTAATAAGTTAAATCACACTACAGTTCAATTTGATATTTCATTGGAAATACACTTGGCATAATGTGATACTTAGATTTCTATTGCTATAATAAAACATTAACAAAAAGAAATGTGGACAGGAAGGTTTTATTGCAGCTTATAGGTTATAGGACACCATGGAGGCAAGTCAAGAAATAAGGACAGGTACTTGATAGGCAGGAACATGGAGGCAGGAACTGAAGTAAAGGCTATGGAGGGGTGTTGTTTACTGGCTTATTCTCCTTGGCTTTCTCAGCCCCTTTCTTATACCACCCAGGACCACCTGCCTTGAAATGGCACAGTCTACAGTGGGCTGGACCTTCTCATTGACTAACACCAACTACTAACCAAGAAAGTATTAGACACTTTCTTGGCTTACAGGCCAACCTTATGGAGGCATTTTCTCAATTGAGATTTTCTCTTCGAAGACAATGCTAGTCTGTGCCAAGTTGACATAAAACCTAGCCAGAGCAGTTGATCTTGATCCCTTAACTTGATAAACAAATCACTATTCAACTCTCACATTTCTTATTTCATTTGTCCTCAAGATGTCATGTTAAGGCTAACTTCTCAGTATGAAACATTAATAATTATGTTCCACAGTCTTAAAAAGGTTCAGGACTTTAAGAGTCTACATGTCTAATTATCACATCTGCCTTCCTGTGTATTAAAACTTGATTATTCTTAAATCTTAGTTTGTTACATTCAGGGAAAGTATCATATGAATCAGTGGCCAATTCTTTTAAAATGATAATGGAACTCAGACAGTCTCACTTTTCATTTCCATCATAATATCTAGTTGTGAGAAAGAACCGATAAGTTTCTGAATTTGAGAAAAAGGCCAGCCCAGAAGGTATGGTAGAGGCATCAAAGACAGTATTTGCTTTAATAAGGACAGAGTTGCTAAGCTGCTATGTCTATAATTCTGTTCCATTTCTTTCTTTTAGTAAAAGAACAAGTACAATCCTTTTTCCAAGAAAAAAAGCACTGGACTGCTCTCTCTCTCTCTCTCTCTCTCTCTCTCTCTCTCTCTCTCCCTCCCTCCCTCCCTCCTTCCCTCCCTCTCCCTCTCTCCATGACTAAGTGATTATTGAGTAGAGAATTGTTCATTTTCCATGAGTTTGTAGGCTTTCTGTTGCTTCTGTTGTTGCAGAAGTCCAGCCTTGATCTGTCATCATCAGATGGAATGCAAGGGGTTATATCAATCTTCTTGTATCTATTGAGGCTTGATTTGCTGTGAGACAAATAATATCTTGTGCTTCCTTGGGTGTATTTATCTTCTTTGTGTTGATGACTTTCTTCTAGTATCCTATGTAGGGCTGTATTTGTAGAAAGATATTGTTTAAATTTGGCTTTTGGGGGGAATATCTTGGTTTCTACATCTATGATAATTTAGAGTTTTGCTGGGCATAGTAGCCTGGGCCGTCATTTGTATTCTCTTAGGGTCTACATGACATCCAACCAGGATCTTGTAGCTTTTATTGTCTCTGTTGAAAAGTCTGGTGTAATTCAGATAGGTTCTCATTTATATGTTACTTGGCCTTTTCCCCTTGAAGCTTTTTATGTTTGTTGTTTTTGTTGTTGTTCTTGTTGTTCGGTACATTTAGTGTACATTAGGTAGTGAGAGAATTTCCTTTTTCTGGTCCAATATCTTTGGTGTTCTGTAAGCTTCTTTTTTGTTTATAGCCATCTCTTTCTTTAGGTTAGGGAAATGTCCTTTTATGATTTTCTTGAAGGTGTTTTCTGCCCCTTTGAACTAGGACTCTTCACCTTTGTCTATTCCTATTATGCCTTTTATTCCTTTGCTCTTTTCATTGTGTCCCAAATTTCCTGGATGTTTTGAGTTAGGAACTTTTTACATTTGATGTTTCCTTTGACTGATGTATCATTTTTTTCTATAGTATCTTCTCCAGCTGAGATTCTTTCTTCCATCTCTTGTATTCCGTTGATGATGCTTGCATATGTAGTTCCTGTTCTCTTTCCTAGGTTTTCCCTTTTCAGGGTTGTATATATTTGTGTTTTCTTTATTGCTTCTATTTCCATTTTTAGATCTTGGAACATTTTGTTCATTTCCTTCCCCTAATTAATTGTATTTTCCTGTATTTCTTTAAGGGATGTATTTGTTTCCTCTTTAACGACTTCTACCCGTTTGACTGTGTTTTCCAGTATTTCTTTAAGGACATTATTGATATTCTATTTAAAGCCTTTATCATCATTATGAGATGGTATTTAAGGTCACAATCTTGTTCTTCATGTGTATTACTGTATTCAGGGCTTGCTGTAGTAGAAGATATGGGTTCTGATGGTACCATATTGCATTGGCTTCTGTTGATTATGTTCTTGCACTTGCCTTTCACCATCTGTTTGTCTCTGTTGTTGACTGGCCTAGGTTTCTCAAGTTGAAGCAGGCTTTCTAAGATGCACACAGAGCTGTGTGTTGATGGGCCATGGGCCAGTCCTAGAATGCAGACCAGTGCAGATCACAAGGTAAATAGAGTTCTGACAGGGCAGGGCAGAGCCCAAGTCTGCTGGGATTTGTGAGGTCCCAGTAGGCAGTGGTATTATGGTGGGGGTCTTACCTATGTCGTGGTTAGAGCAAGCCTCCAGGGAGACAGGAAGACTGCATGATGACTAGAATGGTACATAGCTCCATAAGTATCTTAAATTCTTTTTTTTTGTAGATATATATGAGAACCATCTAAGTATGAGTTTATATTTCCAAATCATAGAAGGCCAAGTCACTTATAATGCCTGATTCTATTTGCCTTTGGACTTGGTCTTCTTTATATTGTGTTTACTGATAAGGTGTCTTTATTTAACTTGTTTTGAGGTCCAGTGCTATTGGCTCTACTTTAGAGCTATACCTGATATTGGGTGAGGGCCTCAATGCTGCTGGCACCAACTGTTCCAAGAGTGGTATGGCTATGACTCAAGCAGAGGCAAGATGAGGCTTGGTGTCTAGAAAGTCCTTCTACAAGAATTATTGAGAGCCTAGCCATGGCTCAGAACTGCCTCTGTGGAGAAGCAACAGTCAAGTAACTAGGGATGGGCATTATAGAAATTACACTCAAGAGACAGCATATGGAGCTCACCCAGGAATCCAGGAGATACAAACATAGCAGGAAACAGAGATGAAAACAGTGCATGGACCAGAAAGGCCAATCTGACTTAAGTAAGCTGCTCAGCACGAATACAATCTTTATTTTCTTAGGATGCTTTCTGTAGGCTCTTTCCTCAGATTAAGAAGGCCGTCCATACTTGATTAGGGATTATGACACATCTGCAATGTGCAGAAGTAACCTAGTTTCTAAGTCTTAATTTAAACAGAGGATTCTCCAGAGCCACCTATGGGACACTACCACACCAGCTGTCTGCCCTACTATAACAGTGACTATGGGTATATCTTTATTCAAATCCCTAACTATCTTTTTTTTAACCACACCATACATTCTCCTCTATGGTATTTGTACTCATGGTAATGAACAGAAAACTGGTTTGGGAATAGAGAATAAGTTTCAGTGGGTGAAAGCCCATTGCGATTCTGGGCTCTGTACACCATGCTTCACTGAAGGGCAGGGATATTTCTCAAGCCCACCAGGGCACTGTGCTGATGCAGAATTATAGAGGTTGTACCTCACTCCTCTAATGGCACATGCATCTCATTAGCATCCTAGTGCCAGGTGCAGTACTGCTGTGTAGATCATGTTCCAAACTGTCTCTCGTCTGATTAATGCAAACTAGGAGCAGAAAGAATTTGAGGCTTTAATGACTGCTTGGCACTAATCATTAGGGATTTTAATATTTGAAAAGGAACAAAAATCGTCTTTTTAATTTTATTCTTACCTTTTACCCTGTTTCTTTTGTAGTAAATAGCTATAAAGTAAATTGCAAATAATTATCATAATTAAAATACATTTAAAATAAAATTCTTAAAAGCTGCTGTTACTTTGTATATTAGGGAAACTTAGATGAGAGAAGGTCTATTTTATATCTTTAAGTAAATTATGAAGCACATAAAGTTAAATATTATAGAAGAAGCTGCATTTCTTTGTATTTACATAAATTCTTCATAATCATGCCCTACTTCATTGTTTGCTCAATAAGTTTTTTTCTGTTTCTTCATATTTATATATTTATTTTTATTATCTTAAGTCTCTCTCTAGCTCTCTCTCTCTCTCTCTCTCTCTCTCTCTCTCTCTCTCTCTGTGTGTGTGTGTGTGTGTGTGTGTGTGTGTGTGTGCGTGTGTGAAGTGCAGATGTCTGCTGAAGTCAGAAGTATTTGACCCCCAGAACTGGAGCTTCCGGCATTTTTTAGCTACCCTACATGGGTGCCAAGAATCCAACTCTGATCAACTGCAAGAGTTGTAAGAGTTTTAACTGCTGAATCATCTTTCCAGCCTCCTGTAGCTTCATAGTTAATCTCAAATTTGTCCTCAGAAATGTGCCTCCACTAAGTCTTTTGGGATTTGTTTGAACTATATAAATTTGTTTAATCAGAAAACCATTTGGCATATGGTTTTGTTTTATTTTCAATTTACTTTTTAAGCGAGTTTCAGGAGGTAGCAGAGGGCCCGGCACACTATTTAGCACTGAGGTGAGGTCACAGTGGTAACCTTTTATTTACAGCTCTGAAGAATTCTGTACTGATCTCAAGGAAAGGATTCTATGTGGAAATCCAGTGCCTGTCTTCACTTGAAGCATCATTTTGAATAAATTGACAAGGATAAAGCTGAGGCCCTACATGTTCCACAGCTTCCTCTGGCTTCCCCTGGTTCCCGCTGGCTCTGCCATATTTTCTGAGGCTCTTTGAAACAAGCACTAAGCAATGGAAATACTCCCTGGAAAATACACAAATACATTCAAAGTTCTCTTTCAAGTATACACCTACCCTAGTGTATTTGTGGAAAGAATGCATATGAGAGAGCATGACAAGAGATATGGTGAGCATCTGCCTTCCTATCTATCTTCCTCTGGATACAAATCCCCCTAACTTGTGTGTTAACAGCAAGAAGCACTCCAGGAAAAACGGCATTAATTACACGACATAGCTATCACTCTTGTGACTGCCTCACCCTTTCCCACAGAATACATGTAACCCTAATTGAAATCAACAAAAAATATTCTGTAGAGTATTTTTTTCATCTAGATCAATTTTAAAGCCCTAGATTTGATAGTGTTAAAGGTAGAGAGGGCTGACTTTAAAGACAAGCTGGGCTTTGGGCTAATCGGCCTGTGTAGCTGGTAATCCTGACGAGTGAAGAAGTTAAGGACAGACTGATAAAGAAGTCAAGCTAAGGACAGGAGCAACCATCAGTCAGTATTCAGTGCTATTCTTCTGAAGCTTTCCTTGAGTTTTCAGCTTCTGGCAGAGTCCTGTAGAAGTTTGGCTTGTAAGTGTCAAGAACCAGAAGGCTGACACATTTGGGTTATGAAAGGGGGACCACATGTCATAGGTACAGTTGCAAAGAGACTGCAACTGTCACAAGAAGATCTGAGAATCCTCCCCAAAGGAAAGTAAATCCTGACTGTTTATAACTAATGACATGGAACCTTTACCTATTCAGCTCAGACTTTGAGTTAATGTCTGTACCTATGACATGTGGTCCCCCTTTCATACCCCAAATGTGTCTCTTCTGTACTGGTAGCTCTCTTCTATCATATACTCTCATATACAGGTTCATGGTACTCCTCTCCTATGTTTCTGGAATATTCCTTCTATCTCAGCTGTGCACAGTCTGTCTATTCTGCGTGACATGTCTGCCTTCCCTCACTGTCCAGCTGCCCCTCCCCACCTTCTTAGGAATTTTCTTACATTGCCCTCCTCTTGGGGTCCTCCATAGAGATGGAAGGTGTATCATTGACATGACAAAGGATAAAATGCCGGGAAGATGGATTTTAACTAATCACTCTTACAAATGACTTCATGAAGCTTCAAGTGGCTTATCCCAGCAGTAAAGCTACTTGCATTTTCGCATCCTGGGTCTCTTGTCTCCATCACACCTGCAACTGGGCATTCCTTGGGATTTCAGGCTCTACCAGCTCATACCAGGGTGCATTCAGATCCAATGCTGGAAATTATGTAATAAGAAAATGAATTATAAATGAGATTTAAGAACAGTTTACTGTCAACTTTAACCAGACTGAATGGAGTGGACTGGCAGCAGCTGGATCTGCCTGGTTGTCGAATCACTATGGTCATAGCGGGTGAATTTTCTTTAAGCCCCTGTTTGCATTCTTGTTAGTGAAACAGTTAAAAGACCTAAGATTTTTCTAACAGAAAAATCTAGTTAACTCATCCAAGTTCATAATTGATAAATGTTCATCTTTTATTGAAACATTTTAAAATGTTGGAAAACGTGTACAATTTCACTTGAAGCTAATTTATTTCTTGCTGATAAAAATGTTTTAAATTAGATTTTAATTTAAAGACATTTGGAGATACCCACACATTTCTGTGAGAAATGCCACACAAGGTGTCTTTCTACCTTACATAGACTTTTCTTTAATGGGAACATCTTAAGAAGTATCATCCAGGTATTACTACTGATACAGAGCAGAGAGCCCCTGTGTATTCCTCACTACCCTTCAAGGGCCATACTCACTTCCTTCCCATTCCCACCCCTCAATTCCTGTGCCTAGGGACCACGCTTTTCTTTTCTGTAGTCTTGCCAATTAGCATTCCATGTGAACATTCCACCAGGTGCCCACAACTTTTTGTGAGTAACTTTATTGGCTCAGTGAAGAGTCCCAGAGAATGAATTCATTCTTTTTTTTTTTAACTTGCTGAACTGTGTTCCAGGGTATAGCCATTCTGCAGCTGTTTGAAAATACTGAGTTATTTCCTTTCACAAGCTGTTAGGTGGAAAATTCCCATGAGCATGCGTGCATGGGTGCTTGTGTATGAATACCTTCTCAGTTTGAAGGGGGGGAAGAAGGATAAATGCCTATGTATGTGGGTACTGGGAAGTATTGAAGATGGATGGAGAAATCAAAGAAAAGAAAATGAAAACAAGAACAATGCCAAGTCACCACGGAAGAGGGGGCTTGCTGAATCTTACTGAAGTCTATATTCAGTGGCACCTTCTCTACCTTGAGTAGCCTCTGGTTTTCACTACAATTTCAGTGATTTACCTGATTCTTACTGATTCTTATTTATCCTCAAGGTGAGCATTAGCGAGTCATTGATGATATTTTAATGGTGGAAGAAATCTGCTCATGTGACAAGGAGCTTTGTTGACAGGGCTTGGACTACAGGGCCAGCCATTTCAGCTAGCTCTACATAGCCAACAAGATGCTCTGCTGGGATCCATCCTAAAGTTTCAGGAGTGAGGGCCAATTACATGTGAGACAGACCCTCTGGACCTAGACTTTGTTCTTTGGAAATGATTGCTAAGCTCCTGTGGATCTGAACCTACACTGTTTCCATTCAATGGTTTATATAGTCCTTCCATCCATTCCAGTGTTATTACATGAACATGGCACCATTATAAATTGTGAAGTGCTCCACTTCCATTGTGTTCTTCCTTCATTCTGCTCCTCCTTTATAATGCTCCTATGAGACTCCCAGTGTGGGTTTTCCAATCTAATTTCTAGTCTTTGCTAGGATGGTGAACAGCTGCTTCCCAAGGAGGTCACTCCTCTGCTTGGTTCCAATCCACTCTGGCTGAGACCACTGCAGTCTCACTGTAATAAGTGCTGCATCTTCTTATATCCAGACTCTATCCTGCCTCTGACCAGGAGGAATACACCAAGGCAGGAAGGACAGGGGCACTGCAGAATGGGGAAGGGAAAGGATGTCTCCTCCACCCAGTTGCATCTGTTATTTGTCTTATAGATGCTAACAAATGACCTTTCACATACAGTTTTTCTGCCTGCTATCTTTGAAACATGTCTTGCCTTCCTGGATTTCTCTCTGGGCCCTGAGACGTATGTAAGAGAGTAAATAATGGGGGAGATATTCTTGTTCTGGCTACAGGAGGATATGTGGCCATAATTGTTTTATGCACAGATAGTTCTTGAGGTGAACACATCTTTACTTTTTTAAAGTTTGTATTAGTATTGTGTAGTTTTGATGTATATGTGGGTGTGTTTCATGGTGCAATCAGCTCTAAGTCACCAGGCTTGCAGCAGGGGCTCCTTTTGCTCCTGAGTCATCTCTCTGGTCCTCAATGATATTTTTATAGCTGAGACCACAGTATCTAGTAGATGTGCAGCAATAGCACTATCCATGTGAAATTTTCTAGAAAAAGAAAAGCCCGTTCTGTACTTGTTCAAGCTCCCATTCATTATTTAGAGAAATACAGTAGACAGTATGCTACAGGATGTCTGGGAAGAAGGAAATCCACACATTAAAATTATCTCAGTGAACTGGTGTTATCTCCTGGAAGGGGATACAGTAGCCAAGAAAGACAAGCTCACCCGGAAAGATAACATTACAGTGAGACTGCTTACTCAGCTAAATGCCTGTGGTGCCTGACCCCCTTGGCTTCTATTCTTTCCCTGTCAGTGACCTATACTGATCACTAGACATGTAGGAAGGTTGAATTTTCTCCCATAAAAGTTAAGGACAATATACATAGAGTGTTTGCTGTGATCTAAATACAGCAGTGGGTGGCACTTCTATTTAAACTAGTTGTCATAACACCCCTGGAGTGTCTGCTCTGTTAGAATGCTCTCACCCTTGTTTTTTGAAGCTTAAGGAGTAAAAATTTTATTTAGCTTACATGTCCCAATTACAGTCCATCAAGGAGGGAGGTCATGTAGGAACTCAAGAAGGGCAGGAACATAGAAGCAGAAGTCATGTGAGGACCTAGCTTACTGACTTACTTCCCATGGATTTCCTAGTCTGCTCACCCAGGACAAATTCTTCAAAGGTGACACTGACCACCGTGGGACAGGCCTTCCCACATTGATCACTAATCAAGAAAATACTCTTCAGTCTTGTCTACACGCCAACCTGGTAGAGGCAGAATTTTTTGGTTGAGATTTGCTCTTCTTGGGTGACCTTAGCTTGTATTAACTTTACAACAATAACAGCAACACCTAAGCAGTACATATCAGTAGAAACAAAGTGTCCTACTTAACCCTGTCAATCTCACACAGTGTAGAGTTAACTGAGAAGGGAGTCTCAACTGAAAGATTGGCCAGATCAGGCTGGCCTGTAGGAATGTCGGTGAGGAACTGTTTTGAATAATAATTGATATGAGGGCCCAGCCTACTATGGATACCATTATTCCTTGGGCAAGTGGCCTGCATAAGAAAGAACTGAATGCAAGTCCATGAATGAACCAGCAAGTGTCCCTTCATGGCCACGGCTTCAGTTCCTGCTTGAATTCCTGTTCCCAATTTCCCTCAGTCATAAACTGTGATCTAGAAGTATAAGCCAAATAAATCCTTTCCTCCTGCAAGGTAAGTTGCTTTTAGTCATGATGTTTGTCATGGAAACTGAAAAGAACTAGAACACAAAGACATGAGTCAGAAAATGGAAAGGCCTATGCCATCCACCACAGCTCCAAAGTTTGAGGCCTCTAGTCATGCACTTAGATTTCTTAGCAAAATGGCAAATCCGTACCTAGCTTCCAAGCTTCTATATGCTGGGGATGAGACAGGGAGGCATCTGTGTTTCCTTTCCTTTCTTTTCAGGGTTTTTGCATCCCATAGGATGCATATGTTTCTTCTCTCAGCCTTCATTAGGTTTTATTTGAAGTGGACCCTTAAGACAAATGACAGATTGGCAAGAAAAAAAAATGGAAGGAGGGTATGTCATGTGCACCCAGGAGATGCTTGGAGAAGGAGTAACTTTTAATGAGAGAACTTTAGGCTCTAGTTTACAGGGCATCTCGGACCGGAAGGGAAGCTTTGATAACATGAAGGAAAAGGGGTTTAGTTTCCAAGGGTGAGAGACGGTAATTTGTAGGCAAAGGCCATATGCAGCGTTTATTGCCTTATGTTTCCCTGGGTGATCTCTAGGCCAAGAAAGATCTGAAACTTTCCCTGAAGCTTTCTTCTTGTCAGAAGGAGCAGGGACTTTCTTATTGTCAGAAGTTGCAGGGACATGCTTTATCTTTGAAGGTGATTTTCTACAATAAAGGGAAGGCACAAGGTCATCTCAAGTTCGTGCTTCAAATCTCTTCTGCTCAACAATTCTCATGTACATTTTTGGGTGGCATATTCTATCCCCCTGCACAAGTTATTTAGTTTCAAAAATATTTGTTTCCTATTATTTAGGAGTATATCTGCATGTGCTTGTATATGTACCTATTTATACATATGTGTGTTTATATACACATATATGTTTACTCATACTACATTTAATTAAGCACCACTACTGGCTCACTAATATGAGGTAAATGACCATGTTAAACAGTATGTAGTGAGTAGTACACAGACTTTGAAATTGTTTGAAATTTCTTCAGGAAACAAGCATGTTGCAGACTGAGTGTAGGTTCACTAACATTGTTACAGGTTGAAGGAGACTTCAGTTCCAAATTGATCAGCTTGTGACATGAGGAACTGTCTATAGCTTCATTTAAACAATCCTAGTAAGGCTCACTTTGATAAAATTTGAACAGTGACTGACACAGGGATGGTAGGAAGTGACTCTAGGAAGGTTGTAAGTGGGAAATGGCTGGTTTGGGACATTCGCTCATGTGTCTGAAGAGTATTTTAAAACAGTCCACTGAAGAGAGACAATCAGCAAACTTGGAATTGAAAAGAACAGAGTCCAAAGGAGATTGGCAAACACTGAAGCTGGATCACACCTGTCTTACACATGTCTGAACTTTTCCATAAATGTAAGGCTTTCTCCAATGTGCACTCACCTGAACGCATGGTAACAACAAACTGTTAATCTATGCAGAATTTTATCAGACCAATCAATGCTTCCTCACTGGAAATCTGAGCAGTACCTGTAACCTGTCAAAGGCCCTAGATCTGGGGTTACATGATCAGGGCAGGTAGACCATGCTTGTTGCCGCCATTGCTCCAGCTATGGAGGGAGCCAGGAGGCAGAAGGCAAGTGAGGGGCAAGGTCAGTTGCTGGTGAGCAGAGAGCACCTGGTACCCTGCAAGAAGGAAAACAGTGTGAGAAGCGGTCATTCCAGGCTGGCTCATTGCAGCTATAGAAATGCAGTGACCCCTTGAGACTCTGGGTCAAGGTTTGGAAAATACCTCTGACAGGTAGGTGAGCGACAGAGTGCATGAGAAATCAATTCTAACTCCAAGTGACCTGCCCACGTCCAGTTAGGTCATTTTTGTTAGCGATGCAGTGCAAACACAGAAACCATTCCCCTAGTCACCGACGTAGTCAAATAACCCATTCAACTCAATGTACTATTCTGTTTTGGTCAAATCTTATATTTACTTTTAAACAGGCTTTAATGAGTAATACATATGAAGTTAGCATGGCCATATACTTTATTTCTCTACACCTCCTATATAAAATCATGTGTTTCAGTGATCAGATTCCAGAACTAAGAGATGAGTTCACTAGACTGAGTTTCACAATTGTGCCCTGAAATAAAATTCACTTAGTATTTGGTAAGTTCATTTAAAAAACACTTATACTTATCTTATGAAACTATTAATTGGATTTTTACACTAAATATGCTACTTATTAGAAAGGGCTACAGGGGACACATAGAAAGCAATTGGGGGATCATAAAGAGAAAATTAAATACCTTTATCTTTTATTTCATTACATTTTGTACTAATCTACTCATGTTCTTATTGCTGGATCAGTCTGGGTGTGGATAGAGATGTGTAGGTGTGAGATCCATTAGGCTCAGGGGTTTGGTCTCAGCTCAGGGGCATCTGGGGATACTGTCATCCCATCATGGCTATCAAAGGCTTTCCTTTTCCTTAGAGCAATCCCTGTGGCTTATTCATACTCAAGTAACTCAGTTGTTCCTATTTTTTTCATGTCTGTCACATAATCATGATAATGAACCAGGAAGTAGTTGTATTTGCAAAAACACACTAGACAGAACCAATTTATCATATTCTATTTTATGAAGGAATAACATTAAAAATAAAATTGCCCATAGCAGTGGGAAACCTTCCAGAGGGAGTTTGGATGAGCAGAGGGCAGTGCCACTGGCTGGCTAGTAGTGGCCTCTGCCCAGAGTGTTTGAGAACTCTAGAAAAGACACAGCCCCTTTAGTCGCATGGAACAACCTGCATTTAAGGCACACCATTATTCATATTTGCCCTGTGGAACTCTGGGCACCGAAGAATTATAAATAGGATTCAGAGGCTTGAGAGCTGAAGTAGATAAAGGAGAGTCGCAGTCTCAGGGAGGGCTGCTGTCAGTCAAATATATGTTAAAGAGCAGGTTTACAGGAAGCAGGGAGCAGCTCACGTTACAACTAGAAACGCCAAGGTATCATCATCCCCCAAAACACACTTGGAAGCCTGGAACTGGATGTCCAGTTCCTCTTTGGATATTTACAACAATTAGAAAGTTTTGTTTTGTTTTGTTTTGTTTTGTTTTGTTTTGTTTTGTTTTGTTTTGTTTTGTTTTGTGCGACAAGAGGGGCTTCCTTCTAATTTTCAAATGTTAGTGTCAGTTTTACTTTCTGGAATAATATTTCTTGTCCCATATTTGAGGGCAAGAAAATAAGGTTTTTTCCCCCTAGCTAAAGACGTGTTTGCTTTGCTTTGTTTTGTTTTATTGTTCTTTTATCATCTGGACTAGGTCTGTATTCACTTCCTCAGAATTCTTACATGATTGCTTTGATAAAACTCATCTATAAGACACATGGAAGACAGAGAGAGATGAAAAGGATCCTGCTTGCTGTATTCAGGAGACCCAAGGATTCCACTCATCTGCCTTCAAAATGATGCTACCAAGCAGAGCTTGCATTGGAGGGATGGATAGGAAAGGATAAAGGATTTCATCTGCAAACCGTTCCTTGGTCTATGCAGTAACAGACAGCTGAGGCTAGGTAGAACATAGCATGAAGGCAAGAGAAACTTTGACTCCATTGCCCTTTTAAGCTGTGACCACTTACTGTAAGCATTTCCTGTACAATCTAAGACAAAAGACTGCCCCAAACTAATACCATAGTAGTAAGAGTTATGCAGGTTGTTCTCATGGTACGTCATTGATGCCTGTGACAGTTGGATCGATTTTTGCCTCCTCTTCTTTCTGAAAGTCCTTGGCAGAATGCCAATTATAGGCTAGATAAGGAATTCCATTAGGTGGGCACAGAGGAGGAAGGGCTAACATGATCTGATAATTCTGGTTACATAGATTGAATCCTCCAACTTTGTTTTGCAGATAATAGTAGTAGGCTTCACACTAAAAACTGCACAAAGCAGTCAAATGTCATTGAAAAGCACTAAGTTTAAAGGAAATTTTATGTATTTCATACAATATCTAAAGAATATAAAAATCTATCTATCTTGTTTCTGATAAGTGGATATTAGCCTAGAATCTTGGGACACCAATATCACAATCCACATATCAAATGATGTCCGACAAGAAGGAAGGAGTAGACTCTGGTTCTGGAAAGACTCAAAGCAACAGTGTAGGGGAATACCAGAACAGGGAGTGGGAAGGGGTGGATGGGGGAACACGGGGAGGGAAAAAGGCATGTGGGACCTTTTGGGGGCAGGGAACCAGAAAAAGGGAAACTAAATGTAAATATAGTATATATCCAATAAAAAAAGAATATAAAATCTAGCATGCTGTGCACCAAAGATTGTTTTTCTCTCTATGTTAAATCTTGTAAAATACATTAAAAGTATATAAGAAAACAAAATAATTTAATAGAAACCATACACATAAAAGACTAAGACATTGTTAATATTTTTAATTATATGCTCCAAATTACTTTTTAAAAGAAAAAGGTGTGATCAGTATCTATTCCTAATTCCAGCAGTAATCACTTTCCTGGGATTCGATGAGGGCTTCCCAGTTGTCCTTCCCTTTAATAAATCTTTAATCTTTCCTTTAATAAATCTAACACCAAGTGTGACAAACACTAGCAGAAGGCCAGAAGACAGGGAAGTTAGCGAGTGATCTACAAACACTATTTAACAGACAGACTAGTGGGAAGAGACAGGTAGTAACAGGAGGGAAAGAATGAATAGTTTACTAAGTAGTAATGATGTTTTGAATAAAATAAATGCAGGAAAAGTTAGAGTCTTACAGAAACCACCTTAAAAGAGAACACACTATACTCAATATTCAAGGAAAATTCTGGGAGGGGGGTCACCAAACTGAAACAAAGCCAAGCACAACGAATGGTATGTTCATTCCTCATTACTGTGACATAGTCGCTGACACATTTTCAAGATGACATCCATTGTGTCTAGGAAAGCATGGAGGCAGGCCCATAAAGCAGCTGGTCATTTTGCTTCTGCATCCAGGAAGCAGAAGGAGATGGATGCTGGTCCTCAACTCACTTTGTGGCATTATACTGCTGACAGCAGGAAAGCAGTATAGACCGATCCACCTCACTTAACACAATCTATGAAGCCCCTCAAGGACATGTATCTCCTGTATAATTCTAGAGCACATCAAATAAACACGATCAGTCATTATAACTATAATGGGCCTTACTTGTAATACTTTAAACCTAGCAAAGGGCCTCTGGAAAGAAAGAAGAAAATAGAGGGACAAGCATGAACCGATGAGACAGAAACACAAGCCAACCCAGGCAGCTGTGTGATCGACTTTGGTGAGTCAGAACAGAAGCATGCTTTTTTGGCATCTAGTGAAGGCAGAGCACTCTGTAGACCAGATGCCTAGCTTGTTCCTCCAGAGCTCACCTCCAGGAGCATTTATGGTGTGGCAGATAACTGAGCTACATCTATGAGGCAGCTCTATACCCATTCTATAATGAGTATTTTTTTTCAGCTCAAATACCTTTTTTATTTTTTTATTTTCTATATTCTTTGTTTACATTCCAAAGGCTTTCCCCTTTCCCAGTTACCCCCCACCATATGTCCCATAATTCCTCTCCCCCCCATGCTATTCTCCACTCTTTCCCCCCCCCCCACGATTTCTCTGTTCTGGGTCTACAATACTGGATCCAATCTTTACAGGCCCAGGGTCCTCTCCTTTTTTTCTTCTTGAGAGTCATTTGACTTGCTAATTGTGCCTTGAGTATTTAGGGCTTCTGGGCTCATTAATATCCACTTATCAGTGATTGCATTTCGTGTGTATTCTTTTGTGATTGGGTTAGCTCACTTAGGATGATAGTTTCCAGATCTAACCATTTACCTACAAATTGCATGAATTCATTATTTTTAATTGCTGAGTAGTACTCCATTGTATAAATATACCACATTTTCTGTATCCATTCCTCCTTTGAGGGATATCTGGGCTCCTTCCAATTTCTGGCTATTATAAACAAGGCTGCTATAAACATAGTGGAGCATGTGTCTTTGTTGTATGCAGAGGAATCCTCTGGGTATATGCCCAGGAGTGGTATGCCAGGGTCCTCTGGGAGTGGCATGCCCAATTTTCTGAGGAACCGCCACACTGATTTCCAGAGTGGTTTTACCATTTTGCAATCCCACCAACAGTGGAGGAGTGTTCCTCTTTCTCCACATCCTCGCCAGCACTTGTTGTCTCTCGAGTTTTTAATCTTAGCCATTCTGACTGGAGTGAGGTGGAATCTCAGGGTTGTTTTGATTTGCATTTCCCTGATGACTAAACACATACCTCTGAACATTCTGGATACTGCCTAAGTGCACACGGGAAAGACAAAGATCTAGGGGTGCGGTCTCCTGAGACCATGGGTGGGATTATGCTACTCCCAGGAACACATACACTTGAGTTTGACTAGACAATGCTCAAGGTACCAAGTTCAAATTCCAGTAGTGTCTGTGCATCCCAGCACTCTGTCTCCCAGAAGGTTCCTCCTTGCTTCTCTTTGAATTTCTATAACCATGTACTTACCTCTCTCACGACTGAAAAGCAACCAAATAATTTATTTTTTTATTTAACTTGTTACTTTGTCTATCCATTTTCTTTTAGAAATTTATACATTGTGAGTATTTTATGGATTAGGTGTTAGTTTGTCATCTCTGGCTTTTCAAGGATTTTTTCATTTCTGTAACTGTCTCTTTATTTTCCCTCTGTTTTCTTTTAAAAAGCTGATTTTTTTCTTTTTTATAAAATTAGATATTTTCTTTATTTACATTTTAAATGTTAACCCCTTTACTGTTTTCCCCTCCATAAACACCCTAACCCATCCCCCTCCCCCTGCTCTCCAACCACCTACTCCCACTTTCCTGTCCTGACATTCCCCTATACTGGGGCATCGAACCTTCTCAGGACCAAAGGTCTCTCCTCTCAATTGATGCCCAACAAGGCCATCATCTGCTACATATGCATCTGGATCCATGGGTCCATCCATGTATACTCTTTGGTTGGTGGTTTAGTCCCTGGGAACTCTGGGGATACTAGTTGGTTCATATTGTTGTTCCTCCTATGAGGCTGCAAACCCCTTCAGCTCCTTGGGTCCTTTCTCTAACTCCTCCATTTGTGATGCTGTGCTCAGTTCAATGGTAGGCTGAGAGCGTCCCCCTCTGTATTTATCAGGAGACAGCTATATCAGGCTCATGTCAGCAAGTACTTAACTTGTTGGCATCGACAACAATGTCTGGGTTTGGTAACTGTATATGGAATGGATCCCTAGGTAGGGCAGTCTCTGTATGGTTTTTGCTTCAATCTCTAATCCACACTAAAAAGCTGATTTTTATAAACTCCTTTTATAATATTGTTTTTATCCTTCAGTCTATTGAATTCAAGTAATTCTTTTACTTTTACCTAAACCTTTATTTGTCCTACTATTCTCTAAACTTTTGCTTATGGAGGATTAACATTGTCATATGTAGCATGAAGTAGGAGTCTCATTTCCTTTTTGAAGCACACAGCTGTTCCAGTGAAGTTTACTGAAAAACACAGACTTCCACTTCTGTTCCAAAGGCCACAGATGACAACTATTGAAAAAATCATGCACCTAGTATTTCAAAATAAAACTCAAAGAATAATAACTTTTAGCCTTTCTAAAATATAAAGTCAATGAGAATGTATTTGAAATTTCAACTTAACAAAACTAGTTCACCGAGATAACAGGGAAACCTAAATATTCCTTAGTCCAGTCAGCTCAGTGGTCCCGTTCATCATCCATCATCTCAGAGAATGAAAACATAAATTAACTATTGAAAGCCATTATTGAAAGTGAAGCTAACTGACAGGTTACAAATCATAGGCATAACATCACAACCATGGCTCAGTAACAAAATATGTAAAGAAGTATAACATAACTACCACCATACAAAAATAAACATGGAGACGTGAGTACAAAGAAACTAATTTAGTGAACAACACAGAAGGGGAAGTCGGTCATTGAGTGTGTGAGAATGAAAGGCACCTGTGAGGATGTCCATAGCTAGAAAAGTCCCTGGGTCCTGTAAGACAGTCTGGGTATAGGTGCTAAGCAGCAACAGGTGCAAATGTGAATCCTTGGAAAGAAGCTGGACCTGCAAAGCTGATTGGTTAGACCCATAGTGACTTGGAGATGCTGGAATGCAGTGTGTCCAGAGCCATCTTTAGCCTCCTCCAAAGCTACTTATGGCTCTCCCCTGTACATGTCCTAACATCTTTTGTGAGCATTGGGTAGACCCTTTGGAATATGTACACAGACACCAGTTTCCACCAATCCTAGGGACTGAGATAGCTGCCAGACAGCATTAGAAGCAAAACGCAGGGCTCTCCCTGGTTTGCTGTAACCCACCTGGCCAATGCTCCCAGCTAGCAATGTATTTAAAAAGTGTGGTGTCTTATGACATTCTTTATTTATTACTATGACAGCTTCATGAAACTGCCACCTCATTGAACCATGGTGTTTGAGGAGACCTAAATTTATTCTTCTAGCCCATCATCCTTTTATTTGGCTCCAGAAAAAAATCTGTTTATTCTTCTGAAGCAAGAGCTGTTTCTTTTGCACACAATCTCTGTCACAATGACATAGGAGAAAATTCAATCTGATCAATTGTGACTAAGAAAAATATGCAGAGGTCTCTCTCACCCTTCCCTCTGCCTTTCCCTTCATCTCCATTTCCAGATCTCTTCTCTCTCTCTCTCTCTCTCTCTCTCTCTTTCTCTCTCTCTCTCTCTCTCTCTCTCCCCTCTCTCCTTACCCCCTTCTCATTTCTTCCATCTCCACTTATGCCCTCCTTTCCTTTCTCTCTGGAAAGAATTCTGTACAGTCTCCATCAGGGTGTTTCCCACAGGTGGGTGCCCGAAGAAGATGCTGAGTTCTAGCAAGAGAGAGAGGAGACTTCACTCTGTAGGGTGGCCTAGTGTGAGGCATGGAGTCAAGGTCAAGGCTGGAAAAGAAGCTCGCTCAGAGGCCTTGGAAAGGAGAGAATAGACACAGCCAGGCCTTAGCATCAGGATGCAGGAGTTTGCATACTTCAGGAGAAGCCGTAGCTCTACAGATTTCAAACAAGGGGAATTTCCTGCCTGAGAGGAAGGCTGGTGGTTATAGACATAATGAAATAAAAAAAGGGAGGTTAGTTTTCTCACCCTTGGGGAGGGAGAGGAGTGGGGCATGAGAGGTGGGGGAACTGGAATGAAGGCTGAGTGGAAATAAGGGTGGGAAGGGAGAGATGAAGATGCACACTTAGCCTTAACTCCTGAGTGCCTATATCGTATGCACATTTTCAGAGTGTGACACACCTTCCTTCACAAGTCGAAGCACAGTGGATCCCTTTAGGGATAATTCTGAGCCCCATCTGAACCTACTGGCTGGCCTGGGAAGGGAAACTGTTCACAGACTGTATATGGTGGCAGACTGCACAGTCTTGTGTTTTGGGTTTTTTTTTCATGTGCCTGAAAGTCTTATTATGTCCTGGGATCCAAATGCACCCTATTTCTTCAGAGTGACATGGTGATATGGCAGCCAGACTCCTGTGTAACTGTGAGCTGGCTCTCACACCCAGGACTAGGAGCAGAGCCATGTTCTTTACATTCTTTTCAAACTGAAGTCCAAAGTTGGAGCTCTCTCTCCAGGGCATGATGGAATGCGCAGAGCCTTCCTTCGGCTTCTCTTCTATCTCTCACACACACATAGAAGCCGTGGCGAGCTTGCCAATGGAACAAGCTCGCATGGGAAAGTATTCCACACTCTGAACCTTTCCAGATAGCAATGTCTTGTCGGGTACTTTGCCTATGTGCCACAGCACCTCCCCTTTGCTGAGAAAGTTTCTCAGATCTGCTTTGTTTAGAGTGGGAGGCACTTGGGAGCCCAAAGGGCCTCCCGTCCAGTGACTCCCAGCGCTCACAGAAAGGCTTCATTGAGGAAAATCTAATCTGAGTTGCTTCCATCACTGCTAATCTTCCTTCCACATACTAAGTAGCCCTGAACATGGAACCTTAAAACTATTCCACACTTACATTTCTTAATTACATATATTCTGCCAAAGTCATGTCTACTTTCTCTGTTCAAATACTGTTCTTCTCTGACCAAGCCCAGAGCTGGCTGTGTTGGTCATTAGCCAGCAATAGATATAGGGCACCTGAGTGAGTCTCCATCCAGTGATGTTTTATCTTTGTAAGTAAATGTGTGAGCAAACGAATGTGAAACTAATTATGGACTAAGCAAGTGGATGGTACCTTCAATCATGAAGGAAATTATAGATGCATCCAGGAAACTATGGTCTAATTTTCTCTGCATGTGTCTGATTCCCTCAGCTACAGGTAGGCAGTGAAACTGAGGAACCAGAAAATGTCGGTTCTTTCTTTCTTTTTCTTTCTTTCTTTCTTTTTCTTTCTTTCTTTTTCTTTCTTTCTTTCTTTCTTTCTTTCTTTCTTTCTTTTTCTTTTTCTTTCTTTTTCTCTTGTTTCATTGTTTTGTTTGTTTGTTGTACAGAACTTATTGGGACCCAGATACTTTTAGCCCTATACGTCTCCTAGCTTATTGATATTTTAGTTTGCCATCAATTGCTACCAGCAGACAGCCCCCAAACCCTCATATTTTCACATCTTGGGTCTTCAGTAAGGAATCAAGATACTAGTTTCAGTTTAGCTGAGTCACAGCTGGTTTTATGTTGGAGGTGAGAGTATTTGAATGGTAAATAGTATGTGACTCTCATATGACTAATAGGGCATAAGCTTAATATATAATTAGACCTTAATTATCCAGGAGCAGTTGGTTCTTTTGAACTCAGCTGTCAAGAAAACAGTTGAAAAACGGACATAAGGGTTTTTTTTGCTTGTCAGTTTGTTTTGGTGAGCCTGCCAGATTTTAATCAGTTGAAATAGATACTGCAAAACCCCACAAAATACATTTCACAATTTTTATTTTCTCTTTAAGAAAATTTACTCAGGGGGAAGGGCAGAATTTTGCACATGGAATGTCTTTAGAATTAGGATGTCTATAGTCATAGTTGGATAAGAACTCTTTTTTTCCAAAATTAAAAAGTGGGCATTGCATTGAAAATATCTCATTATAATTTGTGTTCAAAGATTTACTACATCTTAAGTTAGAGTCTATTTTCATTTTTATAAGGTGAAAAAAAATCTTTGCACCTCTCTTTGTCTCTTTGCTCTCCACCCACAGAAGACGGGGCTCAACTACTTGAAAGAAGAGCAACTGGAAAGAGAAGGAGTGAGAGAAAGAGAAGATATGCTTGAAAATCTGACAAAGAAGAAGACAATGAGACCTAGACCAATGCCAATGCTTGGGGAAGAGGATGACATTTTGCATAAACAAGGACCTGAAGAGGCCATATTGCATAACACCGTCTTCACAATCACAAGCCTCTGTGTGGCATTTGCTTTCATGACATCTACTGACAAGGGAGTGGAATTAACTTTCTGCAGTTGTGGCTCTGCCATTAGCTGCATTATGTAGACAATGATTTCAAGACTACAGTAATGGTATTAAAATTGCTAACATGGCCGTAGAACCCTCTGGAGGTCATTCTTGTGAGACCTGTAACAGCCCCAAGTAAGCAGAGTTATTATTATGTGGTGTGACAAATGGAAGCTCAGAGATATCAGCTTGTTCTGTACTGGGTAACTAAGAAGAGGTGCAAACTGAATGAAGGCTTTGAGCTCTCTACTCATTTCTATAGCTCACCGGCCTCTTGTTTCTAATTACAGTCATAACTTGTCTACGAACTGGCTCAGGGTCTTCATGGTTAAACATTCATCGCACCTAGTGCTCTTTGTATCAAGAGGTGATCTCGTATCTTAAAAGACTTGAATGTTGGAGTTTTCCCCAATGGGTTCAAAGAGTGAATCCTGATGGGTGAATCAGTGTATAGTAAGATAGTTGCCAGTGCCACAATGTAGAAGACAAGGCTTTTGGGGTGGGATGGGGACACTCAGGCTCCCATGGAATGTGAAGAAAAATCACTGGGAGAAACATAGGCTTGTTTCTCACTTGTAAACTCTCCTTCCAACTTCCTTTTGTCCTCCTTCAGTTGTTCTTTATACTCTGCTTCCTTTTTACTTCTTATTTAGAAGAAAACTACTGATGTAAGGATTTTCTACAGGCCGTAATATGCACTCACTTTTTAAACATTGGGTGGTCAAGGAGGACAAGGATTAAAAAAAAAAGGAGTCATGTTCCTCTTTCCAAACATTTAATATTTAACAAAGTAAGAGAGAGAGCTGTGGCTGCAGGTGCTATCTGAAGAAACAATGAAGCACAAAACAAGAGAGCTTCTACTTTTATTCAACTTCTTTTATTCAACTGACTGTTCTGTTCTCAAACTGGAGTACCGGGCACTAGGTATCTGGAAAGATGTTCATTCTGGGTCTCTGTCTTATAGCCGTTCCTTTGGACTGGAATAGTAGTGAAGTGTGGGAATCACACTCCTGAGGTGCATGAGATGTGGACTCTTCTGTCAGGTCACTGGTCCAGCAGCAGTAGTGGTGGTCTCAGCAGCCGCAGCAGCAGCAGCAGCAGCAGCAGCAGCAGCAGCAGCAGCAGCAGCAGCAGCAGCAGGCTTCTCTTTCAGCCCTTCCCAGGCTCCCACTCACTTTCAAGCCTTGAGCTTGTTAGAGAGGTGCCTTCATGTGTTTGTAGTACTGAGCATAGCTGCTTCCCGAGCCAGGGTGCCTTTAAATTCTTCTTTTCCAGTTCCACCGTTTTGTATGGTCTAAGTTCTAAGCCCATAGAATAATGATTTAATTATTCTTTTGTTCCTATAGCTACTGATGCTTAAAGTTGCTCTTTGGCTGAGCAAGGTGAAGAGTGTGACTCAAGATGGCCGTCATTTATTCCTGTTAGGTCAAGGGTTTTGGTGGCTGTCTTGAAGAGTGCACAGCAGGAAAAGAAGCACATGCTCTAGGAACAGTGAGAAAGCAGACTTGGACTGTAGTTTACACTGATGTAATGAGGAAACATAGTCAATTCTGGATGTGTTGAACTAAATTCTGCCCCAACAGCAGGTCCCTATACACATTAACCCTTGTTATTGCTGAATTTCAGAGCATTGTTATGACTTAAGAGAGAACCAGAAGCATTATTAAAATAAAGAATGCTATTGTAATTTTATTTTAGATACTAGACTTTTTAAACATGGAAATTACAATGGAATGAGAGGAAAAGCAACATGGGTATCAGGCAAATCCTGGATGGACACAATCCAGGATTTATAGATGAAGTATTCACTAGCAACTCACCATGGCTCCTTGCTACCTGTGGGGGAAAAAAACTAAGGTCCCTTTGGGTGGCTAAGTCCTGAGTTTAGTTAAAGTACCAACAGGGACCTGTATTGCTCTAAGTTCTGGATAATCCAAAATCCCAAAGGAAGGCAATGGTAGATTTGGTCTCCGCAGATGGCAGTTTCTGTGTATGCTCACATTAGGAAAAGAGACAAGTGGAAGTTTGATAATGTCATAAGTCTGTCTGCAGGACTGTGTTTGCATGGTTTGAGTGCCTGACTCTTCCTCATCAACTTGAACATTATGTTTCCCATATGAACATGTTCAGCGTGTAGACCTCAGCTAGCTTGGATGCAAAGAGGAGCCACTGCTTCGGGTGTCTGTCAGCTTGCAAACTCAAGGCCAGGCAAGAATTCAGTCCATATATAAGAAGCTATTTTCACAGAAGACACAGGAGTAACTATTCCAGGAGATAGTAGATAGTCCGAGGGTGAATAATGGTCTGCTTTGAGAATTGACATTTGATCTGGGAATACATGCATTAGAGAACCTGTGGAATTGCTTAATAAAACGCAGTGTGTAGATAGGGGAGGTAGAAAAAGCACTTTCCCCTCAGGAACATGTACAGCTGTGGATTCATGTTGCAGCTATATCATATTCCAAACTACAGGGAACGTGTGTGGACCCAGCTCTAACAACCATGTTTGTAGAATTCTTCAACATGGCTAAGTCCTGCAAGTTAAAACTCCAGTAGTTTATCCTTGATGTGAAATGCAACTTTGCCACACACAGCTAGTGATTTCTGTGAGTGAGTGAGTGAGTGAGTGAGTGAGTGAATGACTGAGTGAGTGAGTTTTATCATTGGATTTATCATTGGATTCCCACCCCCCTTCTAAACGAGGACAGGAATATTCTATGTGTCCTTGCCCATATGCTTCCTTGTCATATTAAAAACACTGGCAGTCATTTGTACAACTCATGGGTCTCCCCCATTAATTCACTCAGTGCTGGTGCTAGACAGCAGATGGGAAAAAATGTGCTCTCCCCAGCCAGTCTCTCCCTGAAGATGGTAGCAACTACAGTCCCAGGACTGAAAGCTGTGGGTTTCCTGGGGAGGTTAGTAGATCACAGCTTGTTCCCTAGGTAGGCTGTTCTCAATAGCAGCCCAGAGGACTGTGAGAGGCTCCCTGGACATCGCCTGATTTGTAGGCTCTCTTCTAGTTGCTCCTTCCATACAGATATCTTTGTGTGCAGTGATAGGCAGCTCACCCAGGAGTTTAGCCACCAGACCTCTTGCACATTCAACCCCAAAGAAGACTTCGTCCTAGTCCTGAAGCTAAACAAGGAATATGGTAACAGGGCAGGTCTACCCATCTCTTCCCTCTAGGCATGAGTATATGCAGAGAGATTCGGCAAAGTTAAAGCAGGGCACGAATTAGCATCACCTCAAGCTAAGACGTGAGGCACAATGTTTCCCACTGCAGATGCTGAGTGCGATGCTCCTGGGAAGTCAGTAAGGGTGCTCCCAAGGAGAGAAGGGAGTCCCTCCTGAGAGAGTCAGTAGAGTGCTCCTGGTGAGAGCAAGGAAGGTGCTCCACAACACAACATCTTGCTATTATCTATGACCAGGAAGCAGCTGGGAGGGACAGGAGTTCTACTTGCTTAGTTAATACTTAGAACTGATACAGCCTTGATACTACGAAACTTCATTACTCTACATCTCCGGCCCTTTATGCACCTTTGTAGTTTTTTTATCAGAGTGCTGGTGGTACTGGATGGAACCTGCTCAGCCCACTGTCTAGAGACTGATGGGGTGGGGGCAGTCAGTTCGCACACAGCCTGCTTCCAGCCTGTGTTCATATGCGGCTCTTTTACCAGTCATTTAACTCAGACTTCCTTGTGGCTTCTGAGAGTACAATAATAGACCAAACAGTTCAAGGATCTCACACAAGCAGAAGAGCAAGCCATACCAGTTTAGCGACTGTCCTCAGGTAAGACCTGAGGGTTCTGACAAAACCACATGTCTAGACTGGTGAGAGTGCAGGCCAAGGCCAGCAAGGACTTCTGGTAAGCCCGTTAGGTGCTGACTCTTGAGGGGTACGGGCAATCTACTACTGAGTAAGCAAAGTTTCATTAAAGACTAGAGTGTGTAAAGGTCCATTCCTGTTGCATGATGTAAGACTTTCTTCTGAAATGAGGGTCTTTTATGAATGAAAAGTATCTAGAAGCTATGACTGGAAATGACATGGTTTCTGGTCAGGCTGTAAGGCCCAGAAACTGGAGGTCTCATGCTTCAGTCTGTCATGATATTAAGCAGTTTAAGCAACTAAAGAACCCCTGTGGTCATGTGGACCAGCCTGAGCATCTCACCTGAAACCAGAGCCTGCAAGGTTCGGCTGTATTACAAGGGCAGCAATCAAAACCGGCACAGGTCTCAGATGTGTCAAGGTGTGGAAGGTGCTCAGAAATGTGAGCCGTGAACTCATGCCATCTAAGGAAAGAGCTGGTGATGTTCTGTGAATCCTACAAGGATCTGAGAATTAACTCAGGAGCCAGAAGAAGGCTCAGGGGTGAACTAGGGACAGGCAGTGAGTGATCTTCCTTTCTCTTCTTTAGCTGCAGAGGGGAGCTAACACAGCGTGTAGTCAGAGAACACACGGTGGAGAGAGGCTGCTGCACCGCAGTGCTGACTCGGGGCAGCATACGCTGCTAATGAACACTGGCACCACTCTGGCCAAGCCCGCTCACATCACAGCAGTGCCTCACCCCCCTTTGAAACATGCCAGGGTTTCATACTTCTCTACAAGGTGCATAATTATCTCTATGAGCAGATGCTTTAAGCACTTGATTCCAGAGATTGGTGTCCACTGTCCAGCCCAGAGTCTCACTGGGGGAGAAATGGCAAGAGTCTGCAAACCCATAAATGAGTTGTAAGTGCACAGAACCTTTAAAAGGAGACATTGAAAGGACACACTAGTCAATCTAGTCTCCAGAGTGTTCTCTCAACCCCATGTTCAAGAGCAAAAAATAATCTCTCTGTGAACTCTCACAGCCAGTGAAGGAGAGCAGAAGTCTGAGAAACATAATCAGGGACCGTCTAAAAATTTATTTATTTATTTATTTATTTATTTATTTATTTATTTATTTATGTGTGTGTGTTTTACATACATGTATGTGTGTGTTCTTTGTGTATGCCTGATGCTCTGGGTCTGGAGGTATAGATGGCTGTAAGCAGAGACATGAGTGCTGGGAACTGAACCTGCTTCCTTCCAAAAGTGGCAAGGGCTCTTAACTGGTGAGGCATGGCTTCAGCCAAGAGCTGGGGTCCTCTTTCTCCACCCCTTTCTTCATTATTTCTTGCTCATTCTTTGTTTACTTTCCTGTATCTCTACCTTCTATTGGAATTTCAAGACTTGCCCATGTGGCGGTTGCTTGTTCTCTTACAATGTGCATTGTTCACTGGGATGCTTGTCCACTCAAATTCCACTTGATGCACATCTTGGGACTGTCAGCCATTGGTCAGTTAGATATGGTTGAAGGCTAAGACATCTAGCCATACAGTCAGAACCCATAGCGTAGGTTTAACACCATCTCTAGTCTGAAAGAGGTGGAACAGTATGATTATCAGTGGCCAAAAGTGATGTTTCCATGCTGATTCCTTTTCCAAAGTTCAAAGTTGAATCACTGCTATCTTACTTCTTACTCCACATTTCCACAAGTCTTCTGGCTTCCTCCTAGGGGAATTCACAAAGAGAGGTTGGGTTGGATGTCCCTTGGGGATTGGCAGTGAATAGACCAATCAGCAGGTGTTTCTGAGCAACCGATCTTGGGAGGTTTTGAGTCAAAAGACATGAGAAGAGTAGCTGTAAAGGCCAGGGCTTTGAGTTAAAAGGGAGGCTAAAGGCTCATTTCCTTTCCATCTACAGCTCTGGCAAGCCATCTGGAAGTATTTGCATATTAAATGGAGAAACATCAGAAGAAAGCAGCCAATAACATCATCCCAGACTGCCTGTGGTCCTAGCTGCCCAAAGCATGTCCAGCAAAGGTTATGACATCCTGGGTAACACTGTACACAGGTGCTGTTCAGTGAGTATCCTCCTATGTATTTATGACTTGAACATCAGAACACTATAGTCATCAGCAGTGTATTGTGTGTACTCACTGTAAAGAGGGAATCTAGGAAAATTGCTGCTCTAGCCTTTCCCTGTATGATTTCTGTAGGCATGTCCTTTGCTGTCCATATCTGATCCTCCTGTAGTTCCTGAACATACAGACAGAGCATCTGGCACCATGGTATCAATACTGCAATGGTTCAGCCCATGGATTATAGGAATACAGTTATTAATTCAACACCCCTTAATGATGAAAGTCTTGAAAAGATCGGGAATTCAAGGCCCATACCTAAACATAGTAAAAGCAATATATTCCAGACGAGTAGCCAACATCAAACTAAATGAATAGAAACTTGAAGCAATTCCATTAAAATCAGGGACTAGACAAGGCTGCCCACTCTTTCCCTACATATTCAATATAGCGCTTGAAGTCCTATACAGAGCAATTAGACAAAAATGGAGGTCAAAGGAATACAAATTGGAAAGGAAGAAGTCAAACTATCACTATTCGCAGATGATAAGATAGTATACTTAAGTGACCCCAAAAATTACACCAGAGAACTCCTACAGCTGATAAACAACTTCAGCAAAGTGGCTGAATATAAAATTAACTCAAACATATCAGTAGTCTTCCTCTATTTAAAGGATAAACAGGCTGAGAAAGAAATTAGGGAAACAACTTCCTTCACGATAGTCACAAATAATATCAAATACCTTGGCATGACTCTAACCAAGCAAGTGAAAGATCTGTATGACAAGAACTTTAAGTCTCTGAAGAAAGAAATCAAAGAAGACCTCAAAAGACAGAAAGATCTCCCATGCTCATGGATTGGCAGGTTTAATATTGTAAAAATGGCCATCTTACCGATATCAATCTACAGATTTAATGCAATTCTCATCAAAAAACCAACTCAATTCTTCATAGAGCTACAAAGAACAATTTGCAAATTCATCTGGAATAACAAAATCCTAGGATAGCGAAAACTATTCTCAACAATAAAAGAACTTCTGGTGGAATCACCATCCCTGAACTCATGTTGTACTACAGAGCAATCATGATTTAAAAAAAAAAACTGCATGGTATTGGTACAGTGACAGACAAGTAAATCAATGGAATAGAACTGAAGACCCAGAAATTAACCCACACACCTCTGGTCACTTGATCTTTCACAAAGGAGCTAAAACCATCCAGTGGAAAACAGTATTTTCAACAAATGGTGCTGGTTCAATTGGCAGCCAGCATGTAGAAAAATACAAATAGATTCATTCTTATCTCCTTGTACAAAGCTCAAGTCCAAGTGGATCAAGGACATCCACGTAAAACCAGACACACTGAAACTAATAGAAGAGAAAGTAGAGAAGCTCCTTGAGCACATAGGCACAGGGGAAATTTTCCTGAACAGGGCAGTTGTACTTCTGGCTGCTTGTTCTGGCACTTATGACACAGGCAAGCAAAGGACTTTACACGTTTCCCCTTTCACATCAGGCAGTGAGGCTTCCTGCATCCTCTAGCAGAGTTTGGAGCTGGAAGCCACCTCTGTGGATGTCAGATAACCTACATGAGTTCTCACTCACTGTGAATTTTACAAGAGCAAATAACCGGAAACAAACAGACAAAAAAAAAATCTGTAGATGCCTCAGGTCACAGGAACACTGAAATCTTTTCATCACAGCAGCAGAGTTTTTCTGATCCAGTCTCCACACATGAAAGAAGCTGCCATGGAGAGAGAAGGAGAAAGAGTCAGACAGACAGACAGACAGACAGACAGACAGACAGACAGACTCACACTTAGTCACACAGGAAGACACGTGTGAATTGGTCTTTGGAGCATGCCAAGATGGTCTCACGTGATGCTCGTGGAGCAGCGGGCTTCCCTAAGAAGGGACCCAGCTCTCCTTCCAAGAACCAAGCCCAAGCTAGACATCCCCAGTGACCAACCCTCCACATAGAAAAATGCCTTTCTAGGCAGTTTTGCACAAACGAATGAAGCTATTTCAACTGGTTGCTTCTCTGGTTTTAACTTCCAACACTGATTTAAACCATTGATGGTTTAGTTTGGCTCAGAATTTGCTTTGAAAATGTGCTTTTATATCCCAATGAAACCAGAAGACTATAGGGAAATGAGAATTTTTTTTACATGTTTATTATAATAGTGAAGTGATAGTTCACATGCAGGAGCCAGTGAAGCCTAAGTACCAACCAATCAGAAAAGGGTATGCTTGCATGTTATCTTTGTTGAGTAACTGATTAGGCCTTGTAAGTTCATAGAGATACCATAGTAGGAACTGATGCACAGAAAGGAATAAAATATCTAACTGCTAGTGAGATGATACAGCCAGTGAGGGTTCTTGTGCTCAACCTGATGGCCTGCGTTAGATTCTCCAGGACTCACACATGGTGGAAGGCCAAAACTGACTCCTACAAGTTGTCCTCTATATTTGAAGCATACATACACCATGGAGAACTCATCACCCACATGTACACAAACAATAAATAAAATTAAAAAGGATAATACATACGATTTTAATATGTAGAGTCCCCCAGAAGTCCTTTTATTGTTTAACCCCAAGATAAACTTGACTCTCCAATTTGCTGATTTTGTTTACTTATGATGTAAAAGTCGGGTAAGAGATTATTGTTTTCTTTAATCTGAAAGCATGTAGCAAACACCAATGTGGTATATTTGGTAGTTTGAGTTGTTTGAATTTCTGCTTTTTACAGTTTTGCAGTTTAAGGCAAAGCCTGGAAACATTGTGATTTCTATTAATAATATTGCCTACTTTGAGGAAAAGTTATAACTTGTTGGGTTAAACCAATAAGAAAATCTCTCTCTCTCTCTCTCTCTCTCTCTCTCTCTCTCTCTCTCTCTCTCTCTCTCTCGTGTGTGTGTGTGTGTGTGTGTGTGTGTGTGTGTGTGTATGTGTGTGTGTGTGGTGTAATAATTATGTAGTCAGAGTGCTTATAATGTAAGAACACAGTAACACAATCACTACCAATTCTCTTTCAGGATACTTCTTAAATTGTCACTTACTGAAGAACAGCTTGGATCCTTCTCTATGAAAAACTGTGGTGATATCTCTCACAAAGAGCAACATAACCAAAAATGTCTTTGGAATATGTCAGTGACTGAGCATTTGACCTTTGCCATACCCTGCTCATCTGGCAAGGAGACATGGCCTGGCAGGTGGCAAAGGTTGGGCATCATTATCTCTGTGAACCCGATGCTCACTGGGGAGGCTGAAGGGAGCCTTGCTGTCGATGTGGTTAGATCATGTTTCATAAACAGAATTTGGCTGCCTCCTTCTAGATCAGCGTCTGCCCCAGGCTGGTCCCTGGTGAACCCATTTTGTTTTGTCCAAGACAGCTATCGTGAGTAATGTATCAGGCTGAGCCTGCTAATGTATGATGTAATTAGCAGAGGGATTTAATTATCAGCACATTTCATATGGGATTTACTGAGTCATGCTGGCCCCACCTCTATCTCAGGCCAGCTAGAAATGACAGGAGTCACAAGGATAGAGTGCCCCACAAGGTACTAGAAATGTACCTCTTCCTCTCTTAACAGAGAACAGAGAATAATGACATGGCTTACTGTTCTTGATAATTTCAATAACAAATCTAAAACAGTTTATGGATCCATATGCATCATCTTCTTCTCACTGCTCAAAAGCCAACCACACATCAGCTAAGGCTCTTTGAAAGGAAGAAACGAGGCATCCAGGACACCCACTCACTGAGTACAAGTAAGGTAAACACAATGTCCACAGACAGAATAGCTTCCACAGATATTTTCATTCCTTCATCAATAGGTCTGGCATGTAATGAAGAGTGACTTTCTGTCTTTCCCATGTATTAAAGTAGGGCATAGTGACTTACTTGGACTGTGTTCTTGACTTAACCAAAGCGGTCACCAAGTGATACAGTTGCTGATGTCAGCACTTATTTCAATTCACTTGTGAGGAAAAGGAGGTTGATTCTACTCTTACTATGGTTGAAGGGACTTTTTACTTGAATGCAGTATACTAAGCTGACTGAACAATAGAGTTGACATGGATATTTGCATTTATAACTTTGAAGTGAATCTGTGGATGGGAGAACAGATTCTGAATGCTAGGTAAGGTTCTAAGAGCAAGGGATAGAAGAACTTGTGTTATAGAGGTGAAAACACAAGTTAGAGTTTGAGAACAAACCCTGGCTAATAATTATGGGTCAAGTTTGTTACAAAATTTCTGCTTTAGAGTTGGTATAGGCTCTCACACCTACAATCTCAGCTCTTGGAAGGTAGAGGGAAGAGGATCTCAAGTGGGATGCCATCTTATATGTCATAAGTAAGACCCTGTTTCAAAAGAAGAGACGTCTACGCTTCAGGATCTGTAAGGTTTTCAACCACATGTCCATACCCATCTCTTTCCTGGTACCCATCTCCCACTGTTTATACTGTGTATTTATCTCAATGCCTCTTCCCACTGGCATCCTCCACAACCTTCCTCTGTCTGGTTAACTAAGGCCCTTTCCCACCTTCTGAGCACTTTGGTTTCATGAGAAGCTTTGTGATATTTCTGTTGATTACCAGTAGACCATTGCATGTAAACAAGCCATGAAAATTGTTTTCAAAGGAATTAGAACATAAAAAAGAATCAGCAGAGTCCTAGATCTACAACCTAAAGGGCAGATGAGAGATTAAAGATACAGACATGTGCCTTTCATGGCCTGGGTCCAACCTTCACGCTATCCTGTTTTCTCTTATGGTGATGGATTCAAGCTTACAGTCCTCATCTCTTGCTAATGTTCAAATGCCTCTTATTACTTTAATGTACTATCTTGCTAGTTTCAGTGTGTGTGTGTGTGTGTGTGTGTGTGTGTGTGCATTGTCTTAATTGAGTTCTAACTGACGCAACACAACTAGACTTTCTGGAATTAATTCATCACCTCAGCACCTCCCTGGGGGTTTGGGTGTCTTGCTTCTGTTGCTCTGACATAGCATGGATAAATTCACCTTACTTCTTCCCATGTTAGAGCACTGTGCAGGTACCCTGGGGTTCCCTATGTTTATGGCTGTGTTTGTATTTGTGATCTGAGATCTAGGAACCACTATTTTAACACTTAAAGCCTCTAGAACAAATTTCACATGGGACAGACACTGGAGATGGTTTGTAAACTGGGTAGCTAGTAGGAATTTGTGAAATCTTTTTCAGTTAACCAACACATGCTGTCCCTAGCTACTTCTGGGTCCTGCTTTCTTTCCCTTAAGTATCTCATTAGCATATTGAAAGTCAATCTTACAAAGTAAGGTGGCTCACACCTATAATCCTAGAATTTAGCAGGTTGAAGCAGAAGAATTATAAATTGGAGGTTAACCTAGCCTACACAGACAAAACTTGTCTTAAAGCTTTCTAAAAAGAGAAAAAAAAAATCTGAGAAAGTCAGTAGTTAGCCCCGGGAGTTTGAATGGGAAACTTCCTGAAAGTAGCTGACAGTGATAGTGTCCTAAAAGGACTGACTCCATACTCACAACATGTTTCCAAAGAAACTTTAATTTTTATTTTGTATTTTTTCTTTAGGCATCCAAAACTGAATAATTAAAAATATGGAGTTTTGTTTTTTGTTTTTTGTTGTTATTTGATTTTTGGTTTTTGGTTGTTTTTTTTTTTTTTTTAATCTCATGTGCATGTGTCTGTGTGAGTATGGAAGAAGTCACCAGATCCCCAGGAGCTGGAGTTGCAGATGCTTATGAGCTCTTTACAAGAATGCTGGAAATCAAATTTCTGTCCTTTGCAAGAGCACCAAGTGCTCTTTCTCATAGGCCCAGCTCCTAAGTTCCCCAAGTGTTAATAGTTGAGTGTGGGAATTAACTGTCCACAGCATTTGAATCTGTGGATAAAATAAAAGTTCAACTCACAGCCTTTATATAAATTAAATTTCTAAAATCTGATCTCAGCTGACTTTGCTTTTAAAGAAGCTTTACATTTTCAGGTCTTATTCCCTAGCAGAGGACTATAAAGTTCCTTCGTCTAAAACAGTTTCTGTGTTGTGTCTTCTGTGTTGTGTCTTTTGTGTTGTGTCTTCTATGTTGTGTCATTCTGGTTGGGGTCTGCTGGCCTCACACAAGGAATGGAGGGCTGGTCTTAAGCTCAGGAGGCACCTGAAAGTCAGGGTCAGGGGTCAGGGGATCAGAGATCTTGCTCTCAGTTTGTCCCACCCTAACTGCCACAAATTCACCTTTCACAGATTGCAAAATCAACATCTTAAAACAGGCTAGAAGGAAAATCATTTCACAGATGCAGGTAAAAGATTAAAGCAACTAGTTCACACAAGGAAATGAGAGCCTTCTTCCTTGGGCCAGTTGTGAATTATCCTGGCCACATCAGTATTAGCATAGATTTGCTCTGCAGATTGAAAAGCAGGGTCCTTGTCATTGATACTGACATCTACTACTTCTTACCTATGTACACTGTGAGCCAGTGTTTGTTCACAGCGGGCTGTATATAAACAACAACCTAATAATCTTGGGATCATGTCTGCTTTTCCTCTCAAACTTACAGGCAGGTCCTTAGAACCCTATACCAAGAAGCCAAAGAGAAACAACACTGCCCCCTACTCCTACCTCCTCCCAAAACACATCCCTGAGAGTCTTCACTGATTTGAAAATCCATCCTGTAACCCTGATGGCAGGACATCATTTGGCTGTCCCCAGGCAACCTGCTGGCTTAGAGCACCCTCCCCCTCTCAGCTCTTTTCAGCCACATGAATATCACAGGCCACATGAGGTGATATTTGTTCATGCATATAGCTCACAATGGTCAGAGCCCTTCTGGCTTCTGGAGGTCCCATATTGTCTTCTACATGGGGCAATGCAACCACCTCATCATAGAAGGAGATGTTATCCTTGAAACTCCAGGCTGAGCTAGTTAGAAGCTGATGGCTGTCACACTTTTTAAAATCAGACAGAAGGCTCCCTGGTGCTCAGTCTGGTAGGCAGTCATATTGGGAGAGACATATCACCATTCCACAGTGGCAGATTCAGGATTTACTTAGTTTTAATTGTTCCTCTTGTGGTGACCTTGCATCCTGAGAAGGGTGAAGAAGACAGGCATGGATGAGCGGGCCTGAGATTTCCTAGACAGCCAGCCTGCCAGGGGTCATGCACCCTCAGCAGGTTCCTGAGACTCCCTGCTGGTGACTGGCACCAACTTGGCTGAAGCTAGCTGATCCCAGGAGGCCACACATCCTCAGCTGACTCTGAGGGAGAACAAGAGGACTGAGCAGAGAGGACAGGACAGAGGATGGTGTGGATCCTAAGTAGCAGGAGTTGTTTCAGAAAAGGAGTTTGATGGCCTAAATTAACATCTGTGAGTGTGTTTTCTGAAAGTCAAAGGCAGGAAAGAGAATGGGATGCAGGTATGGCCAGGGTCAGGAGTGGAGTAAGGGTCACTAAGAGGAAAGCAAAGCTGCTGTGGGTCACCTACAGGGCAAGCAGCCTCACCCCACCCCCAGTTCACCACCGCTGTGCTTCAGCACTAGGTCTTCCTGGTTCTGTGCATCTGGGCCTGTCTTGTGCTTTGAAGGATGAGAAGTAACATCAAGGCCTCCACCCACCGGATGGCAGCAGCAAGCACTAATGTAGGTGATCTGACAAATAATGCAAGTAACTACTGCCATTCTAGATGAGATGGCCTTAGAGCACAGTAGCAAGATTGGCCTCTGTCAGAACCATGGCTTTAGACATCAGATTTCTTTCTTCCACTTGCACATTCCATTAGCCATCCTTTCTGAATTCCATTAATTAGCAGTAATACCAAGACAAGTTTAAACAGGGAAGGAGACGGTATGTTGGTGCAAAAGATTCAAACCTAGGCTCATAGCTATGTTACAGTGGGCCCCTTCCAAGTCCAAGTGATGATCTAAGAGGTAAAGAGAGTCATGGTTCTCTCCTCATGCTGGCTCTCTCATGGCCTTGAACAGAGAGGCCAGATAAGTGATAGAGCCATGGTGGTCTTCCATGCTGGAACTGCTACCAGTCCAGTAGTGATTCTTTAGCAAAGGTGCCATTACACCTTCATCTCCCTCTAGCAAATACTGGAATCAATTTTCTTGTTTTGATTCTGATGTTAGAAGGTTTCTCTAGGAGAGTAAAGAGCATTGCACCCTGGTTTCTGTCCTCAGAGCATCCAGTGCTTCAACCTGCGTATCTTAGGAGGGACTAGAATCCCCTGCTGGGAAGCAGTGCAGTGAGTGGTATTACACATAGCTAAGAATGGAACATAGTGTGACTTCAACACAGACCTTTTCACATGCAGCCCTGTCCTGGGTGGAAAGCTAGAAGATCCTACAACATCTGCTATGTTAGCTCCACCTGACCTAGCCTTCCTGTCTTCACCTGAGTGGTTCCTGTCACTTGTACACCAGAAAGACATCTCTTCATAATATACAGAGTTGGCATACATGTACCACTAAATGGTTCTACAAATGACTTTGATACAAGACAGAACAACTCAGTTCAACTCCTCACTCTCCTGCATAGTTATTCTACCTGTTCAGTTGCAAACAGAGCCTATATCATGTACCAATGAAAACTGTGTGGCTTGTTGTATCTATGGTATTTTCTGTCATCATCTCCTCTGCTTGCAGGTATTTGTAAGCATCTGTGGTCCCCCATGAAGATGCTCAGCCTTTAAGAGCATGACCTAAGGATTCACTTCAACCTCAACCTCCACATCCTGACATTGATGAGAACATTGGCTGGTCTACAAGTCGAAGCTCTGTCTTTTATATCAAGTCACTACTCTAGTATAGCTGATCCCTATACTCCACTAATCTCACTGCCTGACAATATTGTACTTTGGATAGTCAGTATTATTTGTGTAAAGAACCTTATAAGTTGTTCTTATTCTCAAAGGTCTATGATTCATTTTCCTATGTTGTGACTAGTATTTTAGAAACTAGACAAGATTTTATTTCTAGAGTGTGGAGTGTGGCCACACACAGCAACAGAACAAATCCAAGATGGCCTGCTTTCCCTTAGAAAGGTAATATGCACAAAACCCAGGTGGATGGGCTGGCTAACCAGTGGTTTTTATGAAGAACATGCTGAAAATAGATATTCATTCTAAGAAGGCAAATACACTCCTCTGAGAACAAGAACACTAGACAAATCTTTGTACTGGCTGTAATTAGAGTTAATCCCTTGCAGGAAGTAGGGCAATATGAGAAATTAAGAAAGAGAATAGCCTTTGCTAGAAAAAAGAATGCATATGAGCCAGTGAAGGAGGCAATGTTCACAGTGTGGTCGAGCCATGCAGTTGAGAAGTCACACCCTTGGAGCAGAGGGTAGACTGTAAGATGGGGTGAGCCAGATTGCACAGTGCCCCTGTACCCTTCCACTCATCACTGAATACCAGAAATGTTGACCAGGCAATTATACAAGTACTTTTCTTACAAAGCTTGATAATCAGCCATCTATGAGGAGGCCATAAGTAAGAAGAACACCAAGGGAAATGTGATGATTTTACAGAGTCTGAGTCCAACAGTTTTGGTCATTGTTGTTGTTGTTGTTGTTGATGATGATGATGATGATGATGATGATGTATTGTTTTGCTTTTTGCTTTTTTTCTAGTTTAGGGCTGTGTTGCTAATTACACAGCAGGCCAGGAAAAATATTCAGCCAGGCAAGACAAAAGCAGGGAGGGACACTCCCGAATGGTGCTGGATTCGAATGATTGGGGAACAGTTGGGGGGGAGAGGAACTATGGGAACTATGGTGGGTGGGAACTGGGAAAGGGGAAAGCCTTTGGAATGTAAACATAGAATATAGAAAATAAAAAAAAGATTCATTGTAGATAAGTGCTTATAGAAAATAAAAAAAAAAGATTCATTGTAGATGAGTGCCCTAGTATTATTCTGTGGATTTCAGAGGACAAGACTTGAGAAATATGTAGAGAGCTGTCTACTTAACAGGTGAGAGCTGTGTGTTTACGAAAGAGAGAATGAATACAGATACAGACCACAGCACTGCCACTCAGGTACCACTGGCTTTCAAGAGGTTTCAAGGACATGGTTTTAGGGGTGGTTTCCATCATCAGGATGCTTTGGTAGCTTGTCTTTACTGCTGGATGCCAACACCTTCACTGTAGCTTGCTCCTTGTGAACAGTCCCAGCCACATAAGCTCAGTGTAGCAGAAGCTGCAGACAGATCTGCATGGTAGATGTGAATGCATTGCCCCATCCAGGTCACCTTCCATTAGGCTCCAGTGGAGGATGCTGTGGAAGCAAGCTCAGCCCCCCCTACTCCACTCCTCCCAGTTTCTTGTTTCCTAGTAACCAAAAGAGAGGAAGTTGACTGGTTCTTTTTAAAGCCATCAAAGCAGAATAAACTTCATTCAGCCAAAGTCACCTCTGTCTTGTTAGATCTAGTTTTAATTGTCATTGAAATAACTAAGAGGACATGATAAGCAGTAAGTATGTGGGGGAAGGCAGATGAAGGGAAAGTTGGAACTGGCTGAGGAAGACAAGGTGAGGGTAATGTGCCAAGGAAACCAGAGCCCAGTGAGGTGGGGCAGCCTGTAATCTCAGCACTGGGAGGTAGAGACCAAGTACACAAGCTCAAGGTATTACTCAAATACATGGTGAATTCAGAGCCAGCCTGGCCTATCTGAAGCCCAGTATCAAATGCAAACAAACGTACATACGTGTGTGTGTGTGTGTGTGTGTGTGTGTGTGTGAGAGAGAGAGAGAGAGAGAGAGAAAGAAAATACATATTCTAAATATTAGTGTGTATGATTATTATGAATAATTTTATGTGTATAAAAAAGGTAATTGTCTAATAGTGAATTTTTACATATATATTATCCTTATATCTTTCATTAAAATTATTACTCAAAAGTTTTATAGTCACAAAGCTGATTATCTTATGTAAATTATAAATGCATCAAAGCCAGAGAGCACTCTTAACAACTGCCTATGTGGCACAATGTGTAGTCTCCCCAAGGTAAGGAGGAAGGCTTCATGAAGCATAAATTCAAGTTGCTGCTTAAATAACATGTCACATCATAGAAGAAGTTTATGTTCCTAGGCTGTAGTCATTTGTATTCTGCTTGATTTGCAGGCTAACACCAAGGTGACCACCCACTTGTCTCTACCCATCCCCCTTGATACTGGGACTACAGATGTGTTCCACTACATTCTGTCTTAGATATGTATTGTTTGGACCTTTTTTTCTATTAAGTACTATGCTGCATTGATTTAATTAACACTCATCTTAAAATAAAGCCCTAAACTGCTTGATGAGTTTATGGTTAATCTTCAGTTTGTCACATTCCAGACATCAGAAAACTGTTTAAGTCTTTAATTTTAAAACGACATACACTTCCAAATTCGATAATAATACTATATTAATATTAAGATAACTGAAGTGGCAGTCAAGGTATGTAAGTCCTAGGTAAGAAAATGATAAATTGTTGTTGGCTGAATGTTTGCATTGGTAGAAGAATTTTCCTTACTGTATTCCGCGAATGAACAGATGTGTCTAATGACTGATTTGGATTGGATGCCATTAATGTCTGCTAGCTAAGCCTGCTACCTGCTCAGGAAATAAAGAAGGAAAGATGGCTTGACACACAGGATCCAAGCCTCTACTCAACCTTTCTTGATTATCTGCTATTCTCTGCAGATAAAAACTGAATGATACACAGTAGAATGGGTAAAGTATGACTCAAGCATGGTCTTATACAGACATACTTTTTTAAAAAAGGGAACCCCTTGCAAGTCCATAACATGAGAGATATGAGGCTGTGACTCCTTCCATAAATAGTTCCACTAACTTATCCAAGTACATAACTATGACTTAAATAAAATCTACATATGTGTGCATTCCTTTGTTTGGTTTCTTGTTTCTCTCTCCTTATGCAATCCAAGGGACTATCTTAGTTAAGGTTACTCTTTCTGTGATGAAACACCATGACCACAAGAAAGTTGGGGAGGAAAGGACTTATTTGGCTTATAATTCCACATTGTAGTCCATCACTGAAGGAAGCCAGAACATAAACTTGAACAGGGCAGGGACCTGGAGGCAGAAGTTGATGCAGAGGCCATGGAGGAGTGCTGCTTAGTTCCTTGCTCCCCAACACTTGCTCAGCCTGTTTTCTTATAGAAGCCAGGACCATAAGCCTAATTAGTAAAATGTCCACTTTCAGTCCTCAACTCTCTCCAGGGATGATTGGGTTTTCCAGACCTCCTCCCATACCCAGATACAGCTTGACTACCAGGGGGCCCATCACATCCAGGCTCACAGATGAGATCCACCATACCAAGTCAATACATGCATGGCCAAGCTGGAAGCCCTTCCAGGACCGGTAGATGCAGGACCTATTGACCCTGCCATAAACACGTCTTTCTGCTGGGGAGACAGATTAGGAGACACATCAAGATACATCTTGACTCCCAGAGGTTTGCCATAACCAAGCTTAAAGACTGGGTACTTCAGACTCCCTCTCATACCCAGAGACAGCCTGACTCTAGGAGGTGCATCATAACAAGCTTATAAAATGGACAGGCTCCAGTCAGAGATAGCAAGGCAAGATAACACCAGAGATAACCAGATGGTGAAAGACAAGGATAAGAACATAATCAACAGAAACCAAAGCCACTTGGCACCATCTGAACCTAGTTCTCCCACCACAGCAAGTGCTGTATACTCTAACACAACTGAAAAGCAATATCCTTACCTGAAATCCCATTTCATGAAGATGATAGAGGACTTTGAGGAGGGCATACATAACTGCCTTAAAGAAATAAAGGAGAACACAGGTAAGCAGGTAAAAGTATTTAAAGAGGAATCACATAAATCCCTTACAGAAATACAGGAAAACACAATTAAACAGGTGGAGGAATTGAACAAAACCATCCAGGATCTAAAACTAGAAATAGAAACAATAAAGAATTCACAAAGGGAGGTAACCTTGGAGATGGGAAACCTAGGAAAAATATCAGTAGTTAAAGATGGAAACATCACCAGTAGAACACAATGGGTAGATGAGAGAAATCTCAGGCACAAAAGATATCACAGAAGATATTAACACAACACTCAAAGAAAATAAAAAGTGCACAAAGCTCCTAATCCAAAACATCCAGGAAATTCAGGACACAATGAAAAGATGAAACCCAAGAATAATAGGAATAAAAGAGAATGAAGATTCCCAATGCAAAGGGCCAGAGAACATCTTCAACAAAATCATAGAAGAAAACTTCCCTAACTGAAAGAAAGAGATGGCCATAAACATACAAGAAACCTACAGAACACCAAGTAGATTGGACCAGAAAAGAAATTCCTCCTGTCACATAATAATCAAACAGTAAATACATAGAACAAGAAAGAATATTAAAAGCAGCAAAGGAAAAGGGCTAAGTAACACATAAAGGCAGACCTATCAGAATTATGCCATACCTTCCAACAGAGATTCCAAAAGCCAGAAGATCCTGGACAGGTGTCATGCAGACCCTAAGAGAACTCAAATGCTAGCCCAGACTACTATACCCAGCAAAACTCTCAATCATCATAGATGGAGAAATCAAGATATATGACAGAACCAAATTTAAACCATATCTTTCCACTAATCCATCCCTACAGAAGATAATAGAAGGAAAACTCTAACTCAAGGAGGGAAAATGCACCTAAGAAAAAACAAGAAATCGATCATCTCACCTCAAACCCAAAAGAAGAGAACCACACACACATACTACCATCTCTAACAACAAAAATACCAGGAATCAATAAACAGTGATCTTTAATATCTCTCAACATCAATGGACTCAATTTAGCAATAAAAAGACATAGACTATCAGACTGGATACATAAGCAGGACCTAGCATTTTGTTGCATATAGAAAACATGCATCAGTGACAAAGACACATACTACCTCAGAGTAAAAGACTGGGCTAAAGTTTTCCAAGCAAATGGTCCCAATAAATATGCTGGAGTAGATATTCTATTTTTCACTAAAATTGACTTTCGACCAAATGTTATCAAAAGAGATGGGGAAGGAAACTTCATACTCATCAAAGGAAAAATCCACCTCAATTCTGAACATCTAGGTCCCAAATATAAGGGCATCCACATTTGTAAAAGTAACATTACTAAAGCTCAAAATACATTGAAACTCACACAATTAATGATAGTGAGAGACTTCAGAACTCACCAATGGGCAGTTTATGGAAATAGAAACTAAACAAAGAAATAGTGAAAGTAACAGAAGTTATGAACCAAGTGAACTTAACAAATATCTACAGAATATCTCTTTCTAAAACAAAAGAATATACCTTCTTCTCAGCAGTTCATGAATTCCTTTTGCAAAATTGACCACATAATTGGATGCAAAACAAGCCTCAACAGATAAAAAAGGATTGAAATAATCCCATGCATTCTGTCAGATCACCATGAACTAAGACTGGTTGTCAATAAAACAAAAACAACAGAAGGCCCACATACTCATGGAAACGTAACAACCTTCTACTCAATGATAATTCAGGGAAAGAAAGACATTAAAGACTTTATAGATTTTAATTAAAATGAAGGCACAGCATACCCAAATATACCCATAGCACAATGAAAAGCAGTGCTAAGATGAAAACTCATAGTACTGAGTGCCTTCAAAATGAAATTGGAGAGATCCTACACTAGCAACTTAATAGCACATCTGAAAGCTCTAGAACAAAAAGAAGCAAACACACACAAGAGGAGTAGGACTGCAGGAAATAATCAAATTTAGGGCTGAAAACAACCAATTAGAAATAAAGAGAACTATACAAAGAATCAACAAAACTAAGCCCCGATTCTTTGAGAAAATCAACAAGATAGATAAATCCTTAGCCAAACTAACTAAAGGGCACAGAGACAGTATCCAAATTAACAAACTCGGAAATAAAAAGGGAGACATAACAGTAGAAACCAAGGAAATTAAAAAAAAAAATTCATCAGACCCTGCTACAAAAGCCTGTACTCAACAAAACTGGAAAATCTAGGTGAAATTCATAATTTTCTAGACAGATACCATGTACCAATGTTAAATCAGGACTAGATAAGCAATCTAAACACTCCCATAACCCCTAAGAATATAGAAGCAGCCATTAAGTCTACACAAGAAAATAAAAGCCCAGAGCTAGGTGATTTTAGTGCAGAATTCTATCAGCCCTTCAATACTTCTCAAACTGTTCCACAAAATACAAACAGAAGGTACACTACCTAATTATTTTTATGAAACCACAGTTATGATGATAAGTAAACCACACAAAGACACAACATAGAGAACTTCAGACCAATTTCACTTACAAATGTTGATGTAAAAATACTCACAAACTGAATCCAAGGACACATAAAAGTGATCATTCACCATGATCAAGTATGCTCCATTCCAGGGAAACAGGGATGATACAATATATAAACAAACTCAAAGAAAAAAATATATGATCATCTCAATAGCTGCTGAAAATGCCTTTGACAAAATACAACACCCCTTCATGTTAAAAGCATTAGAAGGATCAGGAATTCATGGCACATAACTAAGCATAATAAAAGGAAGATGAAGCAAACGAACAGCCAACCTCAAATTAGATGGAAAGAAATTTGAAGCAATCCTACTAAAATAAGAAACAAGACAAGGCTGCCCAATCTCTCCCTATTTATTCAATCTAGTCCTGAAAGATCTAACTAGAACAATTAGACAACAAAAGGAGGTCAAAGTGAAACAAACTGGAAAGGAAAAAGTCAAGATATCACTATTTGCAGATGACATGATAGTATGCATAAGCAACCCCCAAGTTCAACCAAAGAACTCCTACATCCTGACAAAAAACTTCAGCAAAATAGCTGGATATAAACTTAACTCAAACAAATCAGTATTCTTCCTCTACACAAATGATAAATAGGCTGAAAAGGAAATTACAGAAACAATAGCTTTCACAATAGTTACAAATAATATAAAATACCTTGGTGTAACTCTGATCTAGCAAGTGAAAGATCTGTGTCACAAACTTCAAGTCTCCGAAGAAAGAAATCAGAAAAGACCTCAGAAGATAGAAAGGTCTCCCATACTCATGGACTGGTAGGATTAACAGTAAAAATGAGCCATCTTACCAAAAGCAATGTACAGATTCAAAGCAATTCCTATCAAAATTCCAACTCAATTATTCACAGAGATAGAAAGAGCAATTCTCAACTTCATATGAAATAACAAAAAACCCAGAATAGAGAAAACAATTCTCAACAATATAAGAATTTCTGGGGAATCACCATTCCTGACTTCAAGCTGTACTACAGAGCAATAGTGATAAAAATCGCTACATCTGACAAAGGGCTAATATCCAAGATATACAAAGAACTCAAGAAGGTAGACTCCAGAGAGCCAAATAACCCTATTAAAAATGGGATACAATGCTAAACAAAGAATTCTTGAGTAATATCGAATGGCTGAGAAGCACCTAAAAAAATGTTCAACATCCTTAGTCATCAGGGATATGCAAATCAAAACAACCCTGAGATTTCACCTCACACCAGTCAGAATGGCTAAGATCAAAAACTCAGGAGAAAACAGGTGCTGGTGAGAATGTGGAGAAAGAGGAACACTCCTCCACTACTGGTGGGGTTGCAAGCTGGTACAACCACTCTGGAAGTTAGTCTGGTGGTTCCTCAGAAAACTGGGCATGACACTACAGGAGGACCCTGCCATACCACTCCTGGGCATATACTCAGAGGATTCTCCAGCATGTAATAAGTACACATGCTCCACTATGTTCATAGCATCCCTATTTATAATAGCCAGAAGCTGGAAAGAACCCAGATGTCCCTCAAAGGAGGAATAGATACAGAAAATGTGGTATATTTACACTACGGAATACTACTCAACTATTAAAAATAATGAATTCATGAAATTCTTAGGCAAGTGGGTGGAACTGGAGAATGTCATACTGAGTGAGGTGACCCAATCACAAAAGAACACACATGGTATGCACTCACTGATAAGCAGATATTAGCCCAGAAGCTTGGAATACCCAAGAAACAATTCACATATCAAATGATGCCCAAGAAGAAGGAAGTAGAGGTCCCTATCCTGGAAAGGCTCAGTGAAGCAGTGTAGGGCAATACCAGGACAGGGAAATGGGAAGGTGTTGATTGGGGAACAGGGGGAGGAAAGAGGGCTTATGGGACTTTCGGGGAGAGGGGATCCAGGAAAGGGGATATCATTTGAAATGTAAATAAAGAATATATTGAATAAAAATTAATTAATTAATTTTTTTAAATGCATGGAATTGTTATAGAGACATACAGGTAGATCAATGGAATGGACTTGAAGACCCAGAAATAAAGCCATATACCTATGGTCACTTGATCTTTGAAAACAGTCAAAACCATACAGTGGAAAAAGGAAAGCATGTTTATCAAATGGTGCTGGTCTGACTGGTGGTCTGCATGTAAAAGAATGCAAATTGATCCATTTCTATCTCCTTGTACAAAGCTAGAGCCCAAGTGCATCAAGAACCTCTACACAAAATCAGATACACTGAATCTAACAGAAAAGAAAGTTGGAAAGAAACTCAAACATATCAGCACATGGGAAATTTTCGTGAACAGAACACCAATGGCTCAGTTTCTAAGAACAACAATTGGCAAATAGGACCTCATGAAACTGAAAATCTTCTGTAAGGCAAAGGATACTATTAATAGAGGAAAAGAGCAACTGACAGATTTGGAAAAAGATCTTCACCAACCCCACATCCTATGAAGAGATAATATCCAAAATATACAAATAACACAAGAAGTTAGACTCCATAAAAACCAATAACCCAATTTAAAAATGGAATACAGGACTAAACAATGAATTTTCAACTGAGGAATCTTGAATAGCTGAGAAGCACCTAAAGAAAAATTCAACATCCTTCATCATCAGGGAAATGCAAATCAAAAGGACCCTAATATTACACCTTACACCAATAAGAATGGATAAGATCCAAAACTCATACGACAGGAGATGCTGGCAAGGATATGGAGAAATAGGAACACTCCTGCTCTACTACTCAGATTGTCAGCTGATACAACCACTTTGAAAATCAATCTTGCAGTTCCTCCGAAATTTGAAATATTTCTACCTAAAGACCCAGCTATACCACTCCTGGGCATATACTCTAAAGATACTCCAACATTTCACAAGGACACAGTTCCATTATGTGCATAGAAGCCATATTTATGATAGCCAGAAGCTGGAAACAACTCAGATGTCCCTCAATGGAAGAATGGATACAGAAAATGTGGTATATTTATACAATGGAATACTATTCCGGTATTAAAAACCAGAGCTTCATGAAATTTGCAGGCAAATGAATGGAACTGAAAACATCATCCTGAGTGAGGCAACCCAGACCCAAAAGGACATACGTAGTTTGTACTCACTGAGAAGTGGATATTAGTCCAAAAGCTCAGAATACCCAACATACAATTCACAGACCACATGCAGCTTAACAAGAAGGAAGGCCAAAGTGTGGATGATTCAATCCCACTAGAAGGGGAACCAAAAAAATCATGTGAGGCAAAGGGAGGGAGGAATCTGGGTGGGAGAGGGGAAGGTAAGGGAAAAGAGGAGCATGATCAGGTACTGAAGAGAGGGGAGAGATGCCTAGAGGGCCTGGAGCATGAATGAAAATATGTAGCTAGTGGGAGGTGGGGAACAGCAGGAACCACTAGAAAGTCCCAAATGCCAGGGATGTGAGAGGCTCCCAGGACCCAATGGGGATGACATTAGCAGAAATACCCAACAGCAGGGAGATAAAACCTGAGGAGACCACCTCCAATAGGCAGACATAACCCCTAGTAGTGGGGTCAGACCACCCACTCATCTGAAAATCTTTAACCCAGAATTGTTCCTGTCTAAAGAAACTGCAGGGAGAAAAAATAGAGCAGACATCGAAGGAAAGGCCATTCTACCTTGGGATCCATCCCATCCACAGACACCAAACCCTGACACTATTACTAATGTGTGTGCAGACAGGAACCTGGTAAAGCTGTCCTCAGAGAGGCTTTGCCAGCTCCTGACTAAGATAGATGCAGATACTCATAGCCAACCATTGGACTGAGCCTGGGGAACACCCAGTGAAGGAGTTAGGGGAAGGACTGAAGGAGCTGAAGGGGATTGCAACCCCATAGGAAGAACAACAATATCAACTAACTCAACCCCTCAGAGCACCCAGAGACTAAACCACTAATCAAAAAGGCCCACAGCTCCTGCTCTATATGTAGCAGAGGACTGCTAACATGTATTTGTTAGCAAAATCACTAATTTAGACCATGGTGTCTCCAAAGTAAAGGCCAAACTCTCTTTTAGCTTAAGAATCTGACCTCCACTAAAATTCTCCCACTAAGGAAAAATATCAAGTTAAGCATTATATCTTCTGGAAAAGCTACAGGTACTTACAAAATATAAAGAACACCACCTTCACAGACCTGCTGTGTGGTGACTTCAAGAGATAAGCAACTCAGTGTAGATGCATGTGGGAACACAAAAGCCAGATGTTTAATAGGCTGTTTCTGAACCTGGTATGTCAATGTGTGTGTCACGGCTTTCTGGATGCACATTAGCATTAGGTGCTTGTCTATTGAGAATACCAACAGTTTGCATGGCACAGTGCTGTCAAGCCTTGGGTCTTCCAATTGCTATCCCATGACCACTATAGACAAGGCAGATTCCAGCACTTCTCTGTATGAAATGAGCCTCCTGTAGCTACAGAGTGTGCATGTTATGCTTGGTGTTGAGTGTTTGGACTTGAATGACTCTCTGGCTTTAACTTCCTATTTAACAGAAACCATCAGTAACAGAAATGTATGTACAGGAGTCAATACTGTATTTTCAGGAGCAATGTTTTGGTGATTTATATATTATGTGACTCCTATTCGTTCTCCTTTGGGGAAGCTGGCAAGCAGTATCAGAATAAAATGTATTCATGGTCATAGGAAATGGGGAAGGGCAAGAGAAAGAGAAAGGAAATGGATGCTCAATAAAAGATTTAGTTTTCACTAAGTACTAGATTGGTTCCAACTATGTATGACATTTCCTAATAACTGGAAAAGTAAAAGATTCCCAGCATGTGAAACTTGGTGATTTTTCTGTTACACTTATATTCATATATAAATACATTTATCTTTGTTTTAACTTCTCATTTCTCTTCCCCCAAGTGAAAGGAGGTGCTTGTATTTAATATAAAACACGGGATCTTAAAAGGTGATTAATAGTTGAGTAGAGAGGTTTATTATTGTTAGTTGATTATCATATATTAGGTGTGTATCATATTACCATATGACCTTGAATTGCAAAGATTGGCAGTGTGAAAAGCCACTTTGATTGTAGTAAGGACAGATTCTAAGCTGATGGCCTGGGAGAAGGGATGTGCAGACATTTATGATAGAACTGTAAAAGCACTACAGAGAGTGACGTAGCTCAGAGCCAACTCTGTGGCGGCGCTGCGCAGAAGATGTGGACTCTGACACATGGCTGTTTGGCACAGATCCAGCCCACAGTGCAAGGTTACCTAATGCTAATCAGCACAAAAGATAAAAAGTCCAACAGCAAGATAGCAAAAGACAGAGTCACGTGGAAGACCCCATGACGAAGAAACATGTTCATGGTCTCCACGGGAGGCAAAACTGCCCAACAGGATGTGAGACTGCCCCCACCCCCGTGGGAGGCAGCTCTGCCTCATGGTAAGCAGGTCTGACACCGCCGCTGTGGAAGACAGGGCTCTGACACTGTGGTCCAGTCTGCTTCTCCCAAACAAAACAACCAATACACTGTCCAAACTTAGAGTCAGTGCTGGGAGCATCTCTGAGAGTAGACTTGCCAGATTTAGGAGAGAAAAAAAACGCAAGGAATCTAGGTAAATTTTCATTCAAGTTTAATATAATATATATATTTTTTAAATCTGACTGGTATGTCCCAGAGAGGGAAATGCTTTTAGAAAATGAAAAGGAAAGTAATTTGAGTGAGTAAAGCATCCCAGGCAAAACTCAGAAGCCTGCCAAGGTTAGTTCCAGGAAAAATGGGAGGAGAAGCTTGGTGAGCCTAAAGGTAACAGGTGTCAGACTAGATGCTAACTGAATATAGTCCCGCCAGTGCAGCAGGCAGTGTGACAGCAACGTTGTTTTCTTATTCTATGATGTTTTTCACTGATTTTCCTAGGGCAATGTTATAGCCCACATGCTGATAAGGCAAATGAAATTCAGGAGGTAAAATGTCATATCTCAGTTTACACACGAGAACATGAGCTCTTTCCAACTCCAAAAAGCCCACCCCTGGGATGTAGATGTGGTGACCTAGCTTGCAGTCAGCTTTAGGAAGCATCTAGAAGTACTCTGGTCTGATTTGATGTGCGATTTGTTTCTTCAGCTACAGAAACCCATAGATACACAGCTGCTTCAACTATATGCCTCTTGGTAAATGCACGACGAAGCTCCATCCACTGGCACAGACATCTCCTGCAGGTCAGCCTCTCTGAATGCAATTCTCACCTCTACTCAGGTGCTAACTTCCAAATCTCTGATCAAACACAACTGTTAATTAAGAATACTCAATATAATTCTCACCTCCAGCACATGCTGTCTCCAGACTCCCTGATCAAACTGAAGTCTGGTTTGACCCCTAATACCTGTTTGGCTTGATGAGATCTCACTCTCATCTGGACATGGACCTGTTCTTCCCTGTCTCCTTCAGAGGGTAATTGTATTAGTTGTGAAATTTGCTGTAACAGTCTTCACAGAGATCAATTTTATGGAAAATAGAACATCAGAAAGCTGTGGAGAATAGATTTAGGCAGAATGTACAGCAAGAGGAGATTGCCAATTTTCTAGATTGCTCCCCCGATTTGATCAACAGCTCATCTACACAACAGCCCCTGAGCTCTGCTGCACTGAGTTGGATCCTAGTGTGGAAAAAAGGACTCTGTAATTATGAGCTTGCTGAAGGTGTTCTGTTGTTTTAAAGTTCAAAGAAACCGACAAAAACCATGAATGACGGGGGTGGGGTGGGGGGATGTAATTCTGAGAAACAGCACGTGGGAATCTCTGCCTATGTCTTCAGAGTCTATTCCACTCTAAGTCTTTCTTAGAGGGTATTTTGAGAACTCTGCAGTGTGAAGATAGCATAAAAGAGCAAACCGTGGGCAATTTCTGGCAGATGCCGGAAAAGCAGTGGAAGAACACAGACTGTCAGTCTAGCAATCTGAACCTCAGGTGCCACTTGTCCATGCATGCACCCATGCAGGTAGGTTGCTCATTTTCCATTGCCTCGGTTTTTCTTCTAGGATGTGAACAAACACATAGGGTCACATATTACAGGTGACTGAAGCTCCTTTCTCTGAACTAAAACATTCATTAAGACTCAGGGAGTAAACAAAACTTGTAAGACTCAGGACGTTCTTGAAACTTACATGATCAACCGGCCCATCCCCCAAACAGTACTGGCAGTCAAATTCGGACAGTGAAAGACCTTCCCCCATCCTTAGTGTCCTCCAAGTGATGCAGACAGCTGCATGGCTGGAAAGTGCACCCCTGTATTTGTATAATTTCTGTTCCTGTTAAGTAAGCTATCATCATTCTCCTGGAAGTTACCCTGATAGACTTACTAGTTGGATAAACTAGACTTGGATATAATAATTTTTGATTGATTCTTTGGTATGTCATTGGTGCCCTATCTGGGGTGAACAGACACTGTCCACATCTTCCCAGGAAGTGTCACATAGCAGTAGGCAACTATTAAATGTTAGTAGTGATATACTATAACTTTTTTGGGGTTTTTTTGTTGTTGTTGTTTTGTTTTGTTTTGTTTGAGACAGGGTTTCTCTGTATAGCCCTGGCTGTCCTGGAACTCACTCTGTAGACCAGGCTGGCTTTGAACTCAGAAATCAGAATCCCGAGTGCTGGGATTAAAAACATTCACCACCACTACCCGGCTACTATAACATTTTTTTTAATTGACTCAGGGGAACATCCCTTATTCTAGTACTGTAATGTTTGCTTCAGTGGGATATAACATAACAACATTAATGTGAGATACAAAACTTGAAACGTACAGATTTTGTATGCAGATTGAGCCACCTGGAACCCATTTCCACCTTGGTAGTAAGAAGGAGCTACTTAGTGATACAGATGAGAAGAGCTTTCATGAAGTCAGTCAACAAGTATCTCCCAACAGGAAACCACTAGATAACCAGATGGATTCACCACTGAATTCTACCAGACTTTTAAATCATTTAGAAGACAGTAAAGTAAAAGATGCTGCAGGAGCCTCTCTGCAGAGCTAGCAACACCCTGATAACTCTGAGAACTGAGTAAGCTGAGTCCAGCCTGGCTTCTGAGCTGATACAGTCATAAGGGGTAAGCAGAATGATGGACTGAAGCTCATCTAAAAGTTGGCCCAGGACCTTTCCATGTAATGCCACAGACAGAATTTTTGTTATTATCCTTAATCTGTCTCCATGTCCTCTTCTTTCTAACATTTTCATTCCAGGTCAAATATTATGAAACAAAAAATATATGTTTATTTTTGATTTGCCAACATCTTTCCACCCTCTTTCCCTTACCTATGACCATCTCCAATGCAGAACCAGAACCAGGCCAGCACCTACTTGACTGTAGGATCTACTTTTCCCAAACTTCTGATGAAAAACCGTGTTACTACATGAAGCTGTTCTCTGTCGAAGTAAAAAAGACAATACATTATTTGTATGACAGTGTGTGCTGAGTTCCCAGTTGTCTCATATTTCTATGAATTACCTAAGATGAGGACAGAAAAGGTGGACCGCAAGGTCTACCCATGGGAAGCTCTGGGAAGCTCCCAACTGTTCTCTACAAATGGCAGTGTATAGCTGTTCATTTTCTGCCAAAACAGCTCATTCTTCCTTCTTGAATACTCTTCACCTGCTCTTGACATGTTAGAGGCCAGGCAGGTGTCCATTTGGAGACTGAAGGGTCAAACCTCTGAGGTATCCTAACTTTATTCGTAATCTCAATATCTTCCTTCCTCCTTTTCAAATCTTAGGCCTTTCTGTGCTTACTTAAACATTATGGTGAGCTGTGATTTTTCTACCAGTTACCCAGGAGTCCTCTTAAGTTTCTCCCATTGTGTGAAAGTCACTGCATAGTGTCTTTTTCTTTTCCAATATGTTTGAGCAGAAGGACACCTAGCACCCATTCCATGGCTAGCATTTGACAATCTCTTTAGGAAATCATTAGCATTACATTCTGACAAGGTTCTGAGGTTACTTAATTATGAATGGTAGATCTATGGTCATATCACCCACACTCTAATAAGCCTATGTCTACAATGTCAGAGACAAAACATTCTGCATTGAAGAATGTGTCCCATCAGAGAGTTGTAGAAAATAAAAGCTACCCATGATCTTCCCAGCTGTTTCAAACCAGCAGGTGGAACCAGCTGTTTTGAACCAGCAGGCAGAACCAGGCGAACCAGCAGGCAGAAACAGGTACCCGAGATATCCCGAGTTTAAGATCCCTGGGGACTCAGGCCTTGAGCAGGAGCCACTCACACAGAGCAGCGGTTGGGGGTGGGGGGCAGCCAGACATGGGCTCTGTGCCCTGAAGGCAGACCCCGCACTCCCTGCAGCCTCTACCATCTTCCCTGATGCTTCAACCCAGCAGGCAGAACCAGCAGGCAGAACCAGGTACCTGAGATAGCAGGCTCAGGCTGGGAGCAGGAGCTGCATGCAGAGCAGCAGTTGGGGGTGGCAGCCAGGCATGGGTTCTGTGCCCTGAAGAGGGACCCTGTGCTTCCTGAAGCCTCAGCCATCTTCCTGGCTGTTGTGACCTAGCAGGCAGAACCAGGTACCTGAGATATCCTGAGTTTAAGACCTCTGGGGACTCAGGCCGCTTGTCAGCAATCTGTGAGCAGGAGCCCCACAGGGCAGTGGTTCAGGTGTCCCAGTCACTGGGAAATAGCCTTACGAGCCCACAGGAGGTTCAAGCACCAGCTAGTAACTACAGGAACAACTAAGACCAGAGATAACAAGATGGCAAAAGGCAAATGTAAGATTGTTACTAACAGAAATCAAGGCAATATGGCAGCCTTTGAACCCAGTTCCCCAACAGCAATAAGTCTCAGATACCCCAACACACCAGAAAAACAAGACTCAGATCTAAAATCACTGGTCAGGATGCTGATAGAGGAACACTTAGATAAATCTCTTAAAGTAATACAGGAGAAAATGGAGCAAAAGCTAGAGGCCCTCACAAGGCAAACACAAAAATCACTTAAAGAAATTCAGGAGAGAGCTTCCCATCCAGCTGGTGGCGGGGAAGCCGGACCCAGCCAGCTTGCCAGGTGCTCAGACCCAGCCAGCGGCGGAACCAGGGTGGACCCCTGACTCCCTGCAGGCAGCTGCCATCTTGCCTGCAGCTTCCCATCCAGCCGGTGGCTGGGAAGCCAGACCCAGCCAGCTTGCCAAGTGCTCAGACCCAGCCGGCGGCGGAACCAGGTACTCAGGCCTGGAGCGGGAGTTGGGCACAGAGTAGCAGTTAGGGGCACAGCAGCCGAGCCTGCGCTCTGCACTCGCAGGGCGGACCCGGAGCTCCCTGCAGGCAGCTGCCATCTTGCCTGCAGCTTCCCATCCAGCTGGTGGTGAGGAAGCCAGACCCAGCCAGCTTGCCAGGGGCTCAGACCCAGCCAGTGGCGGAACCAGGGCAGACCCCTGACTCCCTGCAGGCAGCTGCCATCTTGCCTGCAGCTTCCCATGCAGCCAATGGTGGGGAAGCCGGACCCAGCCAGCTTACCAGGTGCTCAGAACCAGCCGGCGGCGGAAACAGGTACTCAGGCCTGGAGCGGGAGTTGGGCACAGAGTAGCGGTTAGGGGCACAGCGGCCGAGCCTGCGCTCTGCACTCGCGGGGCGGACCCTGAGCTCCCTGCAGGCAGCTACCATCTTGCCTGCAGCTTCCCATCCAGCCGGTGGCGGAGAAGCCGGACACATCCAGCTTCCCAGCAGCTTGGGACCAGCAGGCAGAACCAGATAACTGAGATATCCCAACTTTAAGACCCCTGGGGAAACAGGATAACAGACAGCAAACCCGGAGCAGGAGCAGTGCAGAGCAGCCGCCCAACAGGCAGAACCAAGTACCTGGGATATCCTGAGTTTAAGACCTCGGGGGACTCAGGCCACCTGTCAGCAATCTGTGAGCAGGAGCCCTGCAGGGCAGTGGTTCAGGTGTCCCAGTCGCTGGGAAATAGCCTTACGACCCCACAGGAGGGTCAAGCACCAGCTAGTACCTACAGGACCAACTAACACCAGAGTTAACCAGATGGCAAAAGGCAAACGTAAGATCCCTACTAACAGAAATCAAGGCAGTATGGCGGCATCCAAACCCAGTACCCCGACAGCAATAAATCTTGGATACCCCGAAATACCAGAAAAACAAGACTCAGATCTAAAATCACTGGTCAGGATGCTGATAGAGGAACACTTAGATAAATCTCTTAAAGTAATACATGAGAAAATAGATCAAAAGCTAGAAGCCATTACAAGGCAAACACAATTAAATCCCGGATATCTCAGCACACCAGAAAAACGAGACTCAGATCTAAAATCACTGGTAAAGATGCAGATTAAGTATCACTTAGATAAATTTCTTAAAGTAATAGAGGAGAAAATAGATCAAAAGCTAGAAGCCCATACAAGGCAGACACAAAAATCACTTAAAGAAATCCAGGAGAATATAGAGCAAAAAATGAATCCCAATAAGGGGGAAAAACAAAAATCACTTAAAGAAATACAAGAGAACATGGGTCAACGAGTAGAAGTCATAAAAGAGAAAACACAAAAATCCCTTAAAGAATTACAGGAAAACACAAACAAGCAACTGAAAGATCTGAGCAAAACCATACAAAATCTAAAAACAGAAGTAGAAACAACTAAGCAATCGCAAAGGGAGACAATGTTGGAGATAGAAAACCTTGGGAAGAAATCAGGAGTCATAGATGCAAATATCAACAATAGAATACAAGAGATAGAAGACAGAATCTCAGATGCTGAAGATACCATAGGAACCATGGATTCAACAATTAAAGAAAATGCAAAATGCAAAAAGCTGGTAACCCAAAACATTCAGGAAATCCAGGACACAATGAGAAGACCAAACCTAAGGATTATAGGGATAGATGAGAATGAAGATCTACAACTTAAAGGACCAGCAAATATCTTCTACAAAATTATGGAAGAAAACTTCCCCAACCTAAAGAGAGAGATGCCCATGAATATACAAGAAGCCTATAGAACCGCAAATAGACTAGACCAGAACAGAAATACTTCCCGTCACATAATAATCAAAACCCCAAATGTACTAAACAAAGAAAGAATATTAAAGGCAGTAAGAGAAAAAGGACAAGTAACATATAAAGGAAGACCTATCAGAATTACACCAGACTTCTCACCTAAGACCATGAAAGCTAGAAGATCCTGGGCAGACCTCATGCAGACCCTAAGAGAACACAAACTTCAGCCAAGACTACTATACCCAGCAAAACTCTCAATTGCCATAGATGGGGAAACCAAGATATTCCACAACAAAACCAAATTTGCAAGATACTTATCTACAAACCTAGCCCTACAAAGGATAATAAGGAAAAATACCAACACAAGGGGGGAAACAACACCCCAGAAGAAACAAGATAGAAACCCCATCTCATCCAACCCAAAAGAAGAGAACCACTCAAATACAAATAATAATAATAATAATAATGCCCAAAATGTCAGGAAGTAATAATTACTATTCCTTAATATCTCTTAATATCAATGGACTCAATTCCCCAATCAAAAGACACAGACTAACAGACTGGACACGGAAACAGGACCCTACATTTTGCTGCATACAGGAAACACATCTCAGTGTCAAAGACAAACACCACCTTAGAGTAAAAGGCTGGAAGACAGTTTTACAAGCAAATGGTCCCAGGAAACAAGCCAGAGTAGCAATTCTAATATCAGATAAAATTGACTTTCAACCTAAAGTCATCAAAAGAGACACAGAAGGTCACTTCCTGCTTGTCAAAGGGAAAATCCACCAAGAAGAATTCTCAATACTGAACATCTATGTGCCAAATGTAAGGGCACCCTCATTCATAAAAGAAACTTTACTAAAGCTTAAAGCACACATCGCACCTAACACAATGATTATAGGTGACTTCAACACTCCACTCTCCTCAATGGACCGATCAGGAAAGCAGAAACTAAACAGGGACACAGTGAAACTAATTGAAGCTTTGGACCAATTGGATTTAACAGATATATATAGAACATTCCATCCTAAAGCAAAAGAGTATACCTTTTTCTCAGCACCGCATGGTACCTTCTCAAAAATTGATCATATAATTGGTCATAAGACAGACCTCAACAAATACAAGAAGACCGAACTAATCCCATGTCTCCTATCGGATCACTATGAAGTAAAAGTGGTCTTCAATAGCAAGAAGAACAACAGAAAGCCCACATACGCATGGAAACTGAACAACACTCTACTCAGTGACACCCTGGTCAAGGAAGAAATAAAGAAAGGAATCAAAGACTTTTTAGACTTCAATGAAAATGAAGGTACGACCTACCCAAATCTCTGGGACACAATGAGAGCAGTGCTAAGAGGAAAACTCATAGCCCTGAGTGCATTCAAAAAGAAACTGGAGAGAGCATACACTAGCAACTTAACAGCACACCTGAAGGCCCTGGAACAAAAAGAAGCTAACTCACCCAGGAGGAGTAGAAGAGAGGAAATCATCAAACTAAGGGCTGAAAGCAATCAAGTAGAAACAAAGAGAACCATACAAAGAATCAACAAAACCAAGAGCTGGTTCTTTGAGAAAATCAACAAGATAGATAAACCCTTAGCTAGACTAACCAAAGGGCACAGAGATAGTATCCAAATTAACAAAATTAGAAATGAAAAGGGGGATATAACAACAGAAACAGAGGAAATTCAAAAGATCATCAGATCCTACTACAAAGGCCTATACTCAAAACAACTGGAGAATCTGGAGGAAGTGGACAATTTCCTAGACAGATACCAAATACCAAAATTAAATCAGCATCAAGTAGATCAGCTAAACAGTCCCATAACCCTTAAAGAAATAGAAGGGGTTATAGAAAGCCTCCCAGCCAAAAAAAGTACAGGACCAGATGGGTTTAGTGCAGAATTCTACCAGACCTTCAAAGAAGACTTAACACCAATACTCTTCAAATTTTTCCACAAAATAGAGACAGAAGGGACACTGCCCAACTCGTTCTTCGAAACCACAATTACGATGAAACCTAAACCACACAAAGATCAAACAAAGAAAGAGAACTACAGGCAAATTTCTCTTATGAATATTGATGCAAAAATACTAAATAAAATTCTTGCCAACCGAATCCAAGAGCATATCAAAATGATCATTCACCATGATCAAGTAGGCTTCATTCCAGGGATGCAGGGATGGTTCAATATACGGAAATCCATCAATGTAATCCACTACATAAACAAACTAAAAGAAAAAAACCACATGGTCATCTCATTAGATGCTGAAAAAGCATTCGACAAAATTCAGCATCCTTTCATGCTAAAAGTCTTGGAAAGAGCAGGAATTCAAGGCCCATACCTAAACATAGTAAAAGCAATCTACAGCAAACCAGTAGCCAACATCAAAATAAATGGAGAGAAACTTGAAGCAATCCCACTAAAATCAGGGACTAGACAAGGCTGCCCTCTCTCTCCATATCTTTTCAATTCCACTTAAGTGATCCAAAAAACTCCACCAGAGAACTTCTACAGCTGATAAACAACTTCAGCAAAGTGGCTGGTTATAAAATTAACTCAAGCAAATCAGTAGCCTTCTTGTACTCAAAGGACAAGCAGGCTGAGAAAGAAGTTAGGGAAATAACACCCTTCACAATAGCCACAAATAACGTAAAGTACCTTGGCGTAACTCTAACCAAACAGTCGAAAGATCTGTATGACAGGAACTTCAAGTTCTTGAAGAAAGAAATCTAAGAAGACCTCAGAAGATGGAAAAATATTTCTTGCTCCTGGATTGGCAGGATCAATACAGTAAAAATGGCCATCTTGCCAAAAGCAATTTACAGATTCAATGCAATCCCCATCAAAATCCCAAATCAATTCTTCATAGATCTAGAAAGAGCAATTCTCAAATTCATCTGGAGCAACAAAAAACCCAGGATAGCTAAAACTATTCTCAACAATAAAAGGACTTCTGGGGGAATCAATATCCCTGACCTCAAGCAGTACTACAGCACAATTGTGCTAAAAACTGCATGGTATTGGTTCAGCAACAGGGAATAGAATTGAAGACCCAGAAATGAACCCACAGACTTATGGTCACTTGGTCTTTGATAAAGGAGCCACAACCATCCAGTGGAAAAAAGATAGCCTTTTCAACAAATGGTGCTGGTTCAACTGGAGGTCAACATGCAGAAGAATGCGAATCAACCCACTCTTATCTCCTTGTACTAAGATCAACTCCAAGTGGATCAAGGAGCTCCACATAAAACCAGACACACTGAACCTATTAGAAAAGAAACTTGGGAAGACCCTGGAGGACATGGGCACAGGGGAAAACTTCCTGAACAGAACACCAATAGCTTATGCCCTAAGATCAAGAATTGACAAATGGGACCTCATAAAATTTCTGTAAGGCAAAGGACACTGTCAGAAGGACAAAACGGCAACCAACAACGTGGGAAATGATCTTCACCAACCCCACATCCGACAGAGGGCTAATATCCAATATATACAAAGAACTCAAGAAGTTAGATCCCAAAGAACCAAATAACCCTATCAAAACTGGGGTACAGAGCTAAACAAAGAATTTTCACCAGAAGAAATTCAGATGGCTGAGAAGCACCTTAAGAGATGTTCAACATCATTAGTCATTAGGAAAATGAAAATCAAAACAACCCTGAGATTTCTCCTCACACCAGTCAGAATGGCTAAGATTAAAAACTCAGGAGACAGCAGGTATTGGTGAGGATGTGGAGAAAAAGCAACACTCCTACACTGTTGGTGGGATTGCAAGATGGTACAACCACTCTGGAAATCAGTCTGGCAGTTCCTCAGAAAATTGGGCATGATACTTCCAGAAGACCCTGGCATACTACTCCTGGGCATATACCCAGCGGATTCCCCTGCATACAATAAAGACACATGCTCCACTATGCTCATAGCAGTCTTATTTATAGTAGCCTGAAGCTGGAAGGAACCCAGATGTCCCTCAAATGAGGAATGGATACAGAAAATGTGCTATATTTATACAATGGAATACTACTCCGCAATTAAAAATAATGAATTCATGCAATTTGTAGGCAAATGTTTGGGTATGGAAAATATCATCCTAAGTGAGTAAACCCAATCACAAAAGAATACACATGAAATGCAATCACTGATAAGTGAATATTAATGAGCCCAAAAGTTCTGAATACTCAAGGCAGAATTAGCAAATCAAAAGATTCCCAATAAGAAGGAAGGATAGGACCCTGGTCCTGAAAAGAATGGATCCAGTTTGTTGGAGAGTATCAGAACAGAGAAATGGGGGGGGTTATTGGGGAATGGACAGAGGGAAGAGGTCTTATGGGACATATGGTGAGGGGAGAACTGGGATAAAGGAAAGCCTTTGGAATGTAAACAAAGTATATAGAAAATAAAAAAGAAAAACAAACAAAAAAAGAAAAAAAAAGAATAGCTACCCATGTGGTCATATTGGAAAAACATGTCTAGCAACTGACCACACTGAGAATGTAACATTTCCCCAAGTATACAAAGTTGTACTGGGGATGATGATACCATCTAAAGTGGGTTCTGTACCCAAGTGAACACAGATAAGTTGACTTTTCCGTGTCAGTCTCCAGGTGAGCAATGGAGTCACTGAGTACTAGAGGCATTCTAAGGTGGCACTCTACTCCTTGATTCCATTGTATAAATTTAAAGTTTGCACATTTATTGATTTCATTGAAATCGGAATCAACTTAACTACCCAGAAACTAAAGTAATCTTATTCTCTTGTCATTTATAATAAACTTTTAACCTTAGGATAGATTTTGTGTTATACAGGGGAAAAAAACTGCAGACAGACAGCATAATTCCAGTAAATTCTACTGACAAGCTTCCTTCATATTACTTCTTTAGACAAAGAGTGTAAAATTTTCATAAATTGAAGAATCAATATTCATACATCCTTGTTAGTGCCTGAGCTTGCCCTAGAGTGAGATTTCTCTTTCTGTCTCTGTCTCTGTCTCTGTCTGTCTCTGTCTCCATCTCTCTCTCTCTCTCTCTCTCTCTCTCTCTCTCTCTCTCTCTCTCTCTGTGTGTGTGTGTGTGTGTGTGTGTGTGTGTACGTTTTCTCTTCCAGGCCTCATCAATGACAATACCCTGCTGAGTCATCACTGTCCCTAGGCATCACTGGAATGTGACAACTTCCTCCTTACCTTGGTCTTGAATACCTCGTTGGCACTTAGGATGCTAGCCAGGTGTTCTCTAGATGGTCTCTTGCTTGTGATGTGTCTAATGCTTCTCTCATGATTATTGAGAGGATACAAGATTCTGGGAAAGCAACTTCATGGTTACAGTAGCACTCTGATCACATTATGACAAGGCTAGATGCTCCCACGATGCCTCAGCCCTGAAAAAATTGACCTTGGCCTAGGGAAGAGAGATCTGCACCCCATTTGTGTATAGACAGACTTCACAGAACTAATTTGGAGATTCGCTTTATAGGAATTCATCTCATTTCTCACTTTATAGGAATTCATCATGAGATGAATGAAATATTCATCTCATTTTTATTGGTTCATCCAATAATGTATTTCTGGTAATGCAATGATTAATACTGATTTGTCAACTTGAAAGACTCTGAAATCACCTGGGAGATATAAAACTGATGAAATCTGCTTCCTCCGAAGAGTCTGAGTGCTAAGTTTCTGCAAGGCAGAACGATAGAAGACAAGGCACACTAAGAGCCAATGACATGTGACTGTGCATGCATACATGCCTACATGCATTCGTGTGTGCAAGAATGTACAGAAGAGACCTAGAGGACTCACAAGTAAGCCCACACCCCTCTTTTATGATCTGTAAACCGAATCTTTCTTCAGTTACCTTTTTCCTTTTTATGACTAGCTAGTGCTCAGTGTGTGCCTGACCATTACTTAGTTTTCCTCTCACTCTCTAAAAGATACCTTGGTTGCTCCCAGTGTTCCCTGACATGACAAAGGGCAGCTACACACATTCAGATATTGATGTCATATTGGCAAAAGTGAACAAGTATCTGTGTAAACAGGAACAGTGCTGCACTGTGCACTGGGAGTACCTTCAGCATAGAAAGAAAGAATCACAGGGCCACAGTAGGGCCAAAGTGTCTTCTCAAATAGCTTTACTGGTATGTACTTCCATTGCTGTACCTTCTCCTCCATGATATTGCCAGTGTTTGGATGCTCAGGAAAGTATATTATTCATTTTTAATTGATCATTTATAGTTTCGTTTTACAATTTGGCATAAGATTTTAATTATTCATGTGTCCAAAAAGAATTAATTTGAATATTAACCTGTACTCTCTAGCAGTGCTGTGCTGGACTGCTTGCTTTCTGGAAACTTTCTTTCAATTATTTGAAGTTTCTACATAACAAGCATATTGCCTTTGAATATACAGCCACATTTTCATTTATCTTTCATGTTACTTTTATTCTCTTATCTTGCTGTTTTGCACCATAGGTATGTTGCCAGATGTATATTGGCTCCCTACACAGCTTCCTCCTGTCCTTTGTAAATTGTTTTTATCTTTATTAGTTCTTATGCATGTGTGTGTGTGTGTGTGTGTGTGTGTGTGTATTCCATGTCCCTAGTCATACCCAGGGAGACCAGAAGAGATCATCAGATCCCTTGGAGCTGGAGTCATGGAAGATTGTGAGTCACCTGACATGGACACTGGGAACTGAACTCAGGGCCTCTACAAGAGCAGCCAGTGTTCTTAACTGCTAATCCATCTCTCAGGCCACGCTCCACACCTTCTTTAGTGATGTCTTACTTTATGTCACCAGCACATTTTAAATTAGATAGCTTATTATTCTTGCAATTTAAGTGGACTTTGTATATATTAGATATAATTATCAGATACTTCTTCACAGTATATTTCTTAGAGCAGCAATTACATTTTAAAGAAATTAATAAGAATATATTTATATTAAATAATTACTTTCTTTTGTGTATCACAGATATGTATTCATATCCAAACAATCATTACCAACTCACACACACACATATGTATATAACATATGTGTGTGTATATATATATATATATATATGTATGCATATACATATATATACATATATATATACATATATATATATAGTGGTATTTGGATGATCATTATTTTTAATAGACACCCACATACTCCTTCATCTCTTTTTCTATAAATCACACCACTTCCTTTCTGCATGATCAACACTAGGTTAGAATGGATCTACTTTGGGGTTTTCCTGTCCTGCTCCATTGAACTATGGGCCCTTCTTTTCCCTCCAATCTATCTCACACTGCCTTGATGGCTGCTGTGTCACAGTGTACCTTGAAAGCAGGCTGCATACATCCCCTGGCATAGCTCTGCTTTATTGCTGTATCAGATATATTGCATCTTTCTGTTTCAATACAAGCTTTAGAATCAATTAGCAAACATATGCTTATAGCTTACTGTTATTTCTGACTGAAAAGACAGTAAAACCCTAAACTAACCCAATAAAGCTGTTTTCTAGGCAACCCGAAGACCTTTAATCCATGGGATGTGCCCCTACTTATTCAAGTGCTTGATACTTTTTTACTATTTATCATTTATACATTTTGTTATATTTCTACTAAGATAGTCATTTTATTTTGTATTATTATAAACCCTTCTCTAATTTTACACTGTCTTTTACTATCCATTTGAAAAATAAGTAATAAAAATGGACATGCACATTGATGTTGCATTTTGCATCAGTGCTTGCCTCACTTATGGGTTCTAAAAGTTTATTGTTTGGTTACTGGAAATTTCTCTATGAGAGTCATGTCACTGTGAATATACAGTCTTTGTATCTCCAGCACGTAGAACACTTGATTCTCCCTGAGGATTTATTGCTGTTAACTACAACAAGCTATATCAGGTTGAATAGACACCATAAGAGGATGTATAGCCACCCCAGGACTTTGTATGAAATGTTGAATAACATGGTGAGAAAAAGCACAGTTTCCCCTGCCCCATCAAAAGTGCATTTTCCTGCCTTCTCATGACAAGATGGTGATGCTCAAGGCTTTTATGAATTTTTTTAAGAAAACTATAACCCCTCTACTCTTACTTTGCTGTAAATTTTGATCAGATATGATCAAATAGCGTTATAAAATGCTTTCCACACTTCCGAATTCTTATGAATATGTGAGTTTCCATGTGTCTTTGGCCAACTGCTCACAAGCACAGAGAGATGAAAATTGATGTGCAGCCAGCTTTCTTCTTGATCCTTTTCTAGTCATTCTAGGACTTAACTACATGGTTGGTGCTACTCATACTCAGGGTCTGTCATTCCTTCTTAGTTAAGTCTCTTTGGAGACACTCTCCTAGACATGCTCAGAAGTGTGTCTCCTAGGTGATGCTAATTCCAGTCAGGTAGACATTGAAGACTATGAATCTCAGTATGTGTAGTCTGTGAATGCATAAACTGCATCTTTCAGTGATCTTTTATGTTATGTACTACAATAAGGTACATACAAATACATTGTAGAATAGTTTAAATGTTTTTATTTTATACATACTGTTGACCATGCATAGTGCTCTTTACAGACAAGATCCATGTAAACACATGTGAGGGTATGGCACAAAGATGTTGTTGCTCTATAAGGTAAATTCAGGATCACTGATCTGTGATACCAACCTTGTGACCAATGTCTGCTCCTGCTGCTCCTGCAAGAAGCTTAAGTGTTATGAGCATATCATAGAAATGTTATGTGTTATGAGTACCTCACACCAGTCAGAATTGCTAAGATCAAAAACTCAGGAGACAGCAGGTACTGGCAATGGTGTGGAGAAAGAGGAACACTCCTTCAATGCTGGTGGAATTGCAAGCTGGTACAACCATTCTGGAAATTTGTCTGGCAGTTACTCAGAAAACTGGGCATCATATTACCAAAGGATCACTCGTGGGCATATAGCCAGAGGATTCTCCAGCATGTAATAAGAACACATGTTCCACTAGGTTCATAGCAGCCCTATTTATAATACCCAGAGGCTGGAAAGAACCCAGATGTCCCTCAACGGAGGAACGGATACAGAAAATGTGGTATATTTACACAATGGTATACTACTCGGCTATTAAAAACAATGAATTCATGAAATTCTTAGGCAAATGGGTGGAATTGGAAAATACCCTCCTAAGTGAGGTATCCCAATCACAAAAGAACACACATGGTATGCACTCACTGATAAGTGGATATTAGTCGAGGAACTTGGAATACCCAAGACACAATTCACATATCAAATGATGCCCAAGAAGGAAGAACAAAGTATGGCGGTAGGACCTTATATGGCAGTCTGTAGCCTGGTTGAGCAAGGCTCACCCCCTGAGACCCAGTAGTACATTCTACAAAGAACAGAACCCATGAGCTATGCTCCTAGACTGCTTACTCCTCAACTCCATAATCCTGTGGTCATCAGTCACATATGGTCATGCCCCAGGCCCCTTGTGTTCTGGCTGGACTCCATCCCTACAGTCACCTGGCTACAGCCAGGCTTTCCAGACCCCAAGGTTACCTGGCTGTTGCCAGGTGACCCAGCCCACTATTAAAGGGGACTTCTTGCCCCTCTTTGCTCTCTTCATCCTCTCTTATCTCTCTCTGCCCTCTCTTGCCTCCCTCCCTCTGCTCCCCCTTCCTCTCCATTTTTTTCCCTCTTTCCATGTGGTCATGGCCATCTCTCATGCCTCAATCTTCTCTTTTCTCTTTACTTTTTTAATCTTCTTTTCTCTTTCTACTTTTCTACAATAAAACATTGAAACTATGAACTGTGTCTCCTTACCAAAACCTGCCAAGTAAGAACTTGGAGCAGCCTCACCGTTTCCAGCGACCAAGAAAGGATCCAGCTTCTTCTCAGTCAAGCTTCCTCAACAGGTAACCTGGGCTGTGCAAAGAGCCCCACCTTCTGGGCAAAGACCTCCCCACTAGCCAGGCAGCCTCTTGCTCTACAAGTACTTGGGTGCCCACCATCCCTATCCAGGTGTGGTGTGCTGGCCTAGCCAGTGTTTCCCTATCCCCCTATGCAGGCTTTGCCTGCCAGTGTTTCTCCTATGTGGGACCCACCACTGCCTCCATTTCTTTCTTTTTTGCCCAACATATGGATACTCTGGTCCTTCTTAGAAAGGGGGAACAAAATACCCACAGAAGGAGCTGTAGAAACAAATTGTGGAGCAGAGTCTGAGGGAAAGACCATCCAGAAACTACTCCACATAGGGATCCATCCCATAAAAAGATACAAAACCCAGACAGTATTATTGATGCCCATAAGTACTTGCTGACTGGAGCTGGATATACCTGTCACCTGGGAGGCTCTGCTAGTGCATGACAAATACGGGGAGGGAGGGGGGGACACTCTCAGCCAGTTGTTGAACTGAGCACAGGATCCCCAGTCGAGGAGCTAGAGAAAGGACCCAAGGAGCTGAAGAGATTTGCAGGACCATAGGAGGAACAACAATATGAGACACCCAGTACTCCCAGAGCTCTCAGGGACAAAACCATCTACCAAAGAGTATACATGGAGTTACCCATGGCTCCAGACAATTAGGCAGCAGAAGATGGCCTTGTTGGACATCAAAGGGAGCAGAGGTCCTTGGTCCTGGAAAGGCTCAATGCTGCAGTGTAGGAGAATATCAGAACAGGAAGCAGGAGAGGGTTGATTGGGGAACGGGGGTGGGGTAGGGGGGGAGATGGCTTATGGGATTTTTTTCGGGGGGAAGAACCAGGAAAGGGGACAACATTTGAGATATAAATAAAGAATATATCTAATCAAAATTGTTTAAAAAAGAAAGAAGTGCTGTGACACTTGTCTTCTTCCTTGTCCAACTAGGCAAAGTGACCATCCACATTTTATAACAGGAGGGACACACACCAATGTGTGTGTGTCTGTGTGTGCACATACATGCGCATCTATATTCATGTGTGTTTGAAACCTACATCATTCTACTGTTTATGCTGTAGGTATGACACCACCATACAGGGAAGTAAGCCCTCAACAAATGAACCCTTGGATAAAACTTGTAAATCAGATTTAAAAAATGTAGCTTCTATGTTTCTGACAACAAAACCTAGAACACTTCACAGAAAATTATACTGAGAGGAGCTGGCATGTAAATAACACAAAGTATGCACTGCAGACTTCCTGTAAAACATTCTACAGTAAAGAAATCCACAGACTAAGTAGCAAGCAGGCCAAAACTATGTACCAATGACAGCGCTTGAGAAATGGCAGACAACTTTATGAGAAAGAGTGGAGAATTTGGAGCAAGATCATCAGTTTCGACATAATTCTATTTCTTAGTTTTAGTGCTTGAATCTTGTGAGGTAAACACCTCCCTGCTGCCCATTACTTGAAGTTATTTGAAGTTGTTGGGTCTTTTGTCTCTATGGGGATGTGTGAACAAATCCCAGACTGTAAGCCTTGAGGGTTCTCCAACACAAGAATGTATAAAGTGAGTAATAGACAGCAGGTATCCAACAGAGACATTCCCACTTTTCTCATGATCATTATTCTAAATGCTATCACCCAAAGAACTCGTGTGAGTACTCTATGGAACATTTCCCTGCAGATATTTAAAAAATTAAACACAGTGCTGAAATATTAAGGCTCAGCTGCCTGAAAACTTCACTTGTGTGATGAACAGCATTCTTCAGATCTGTAGAATAAATGGTGTGTGAAGACGGATAATTGTATTCTTATAATTGTTCATGAATGTATAACTCATGAACTATGCCTGTGAATAGGTGAGTGACTAGAATAGCCCAATTCAAAGGTATTTATGTCAACTAATAACTATTAAAAACTAGACTATAACCAAATACACATGAATTACAAAAGAAAAAGGCAGCTGTCTTGTAGCAATATATCTTCAAAACACCTATTTATATGCATGCACAGAGGTAGGATAAATATTTATTCTGCATTTTACTATGCAATTTTGTGACATTTCCAGAATGATTTCAAACAGTATAGTAAGCCCAAAGGCATAGAAAATTTAAAAATCACTGAATTAATTGTGTTAATTTTCTTGATCTTGCTGGTGACAGACGAGTAATATTCATTTTGCTCATTGTAGGTCACACATATGGTCACATGGCACACCTGTACAGGTGTCCACAGTATGCATAAACACACAAGTTCACACACACACACACACACACACACACACACACACACACCAAATGAAGACCATACAAACAAATTGCAATCACTCATAGTGGAGTCCCATGGAAGTTTTGTCAGTTTGAGTGTAACAGTCCTGTCATATCTAGCTGACACACTTGTACCCAGGTATTCCTTGACCTCTGGCTCATACACTCTTCAGCCAATCCCATTTTCAGAAATGTTCCCTGAGTTCTGTTTAGAGGGGGTGCAATGTAGATGTTTCATTCAGGACTGAGCACTGTAGATAGTCCTCTTTACTCTGACAAGTTTCGTGTCTCTGTCTTAATAACCATTTCCTGCAAAAAGAAACTATTCTGACAGACCTGGAGGAGGAAACAGTGGCTTTTTCCAGAGTGCTCCATCCAGAAGTATCCTGTATCACTGTTAATAATATAGACATGGAGATTCTATATTGGACAAGTCCCTCCTCTGAACATTAAGATATTTATCAACATTTCTGGGTGGTACCCAGTAGATGCCACGAGCACTTCATGCCCACAGTTGCAAAACCAAAAAAATAGTCTCCATCAGGTTTAAGCAAATGTTAACTAAAATACAGGAATGGCAATTATTTCTGCAGTCTAAAGTCTTTTTTTTATAATCCCAAAACTTGAATACTAATACTAATATCCTAATTCTTTGCAGAATTGGCTACTACGAGATGTTCATATTACTGAGAGAACTGTCCATGGACGGTATGATATAGTTGCTATGGGAACCTTGCACTGTCCTGGGGGCTGGCACATGGATCACTGAGTCTTTGATTTCCTGTGTGGCATGTGGTCTGGTTTTCTCTCATATAGACGTGCTACTCATTATGATGTAGTTGCTTACCAGAGTCCATTTAATGTCAGAACCATGCTCTTAAGTCTCCAGAATACAAATTAAACAAACATCTTTTCCTACCTCAGGTAGCTTATTATACTAACAACAACCACTGATATGATGAACTTGAAAAAAATTAGGTAAAGCTTATTATTAGTTTTTTCTCTTCTCTTTTTTCTTCAAAAGTACATTCTAAGGTTAGGTACCTAGTAATGGATTACTGGGCCAAAACAATCTTCCAAGGTAGGGAAAAGAGAATATATTTTTTAAAAGCAAGATAAGAGGGAAACTAGAATAGGAGGATTAAATAGGGAGAGGGATGGGAGAAAAGGGTAAAGGGAGGAATATGATGACGGACAACGAGCCTTAAAGACCATTTGGAAAACCACATGGAAACCTACTACTGAAGAAGTTTCTTTAAAATGTACACTTATATGACAGGAATTTAAATGGAGTTGCCCCATAATAGGGGAGAAAATTCTCCAACTAGATATTTCATTTGCCACCAAATAAAACTTTCTGCACTAGCAATGTGTCATATTTTGTTGAGTTGTTGGGCAAAAGGACTCAGTAAAAATGCTGAAACATCAGAGGATTATTATCTAATGGTTATTCTTCACAACCTGATGGTAAGGCCCTATTGCTGAAGACAACACTTGCATAGGTCATTGAGTGCAGACAAGTTGAGATGGTGCCTAACTAGCAGCTCCACCTCTAGTGACTAGTATTTATGCTACTTAAGTGTCCTCTGCATGTTTCCAGAGGGAAAATGTAGTCATTAGTATTACTGAGCTATAAATTCTACAATTTATAGCGATGAACTTCCTGAAAAATATACTGACACAATTGTGGTACAGATGTTAGAGGAGTAACCAATCATGATTTTGATTGAATTTTGTGTGCACTCCATGGATGGATTTCATTCATGATTCTGCTGAGTGGAAAGAACCTGAGACTTGATAGGTCATGGACATAGGAAAACCTGATAATATTATTCTGCTAAAGGAACATAGCAATGAAATGACTCCTAATGACATATTTGTATACCAATAGATCAGTGCCTAGCTCAGCCCTCAAGAGAGAAATTTCCCCTTGAAGCAGATAAGAATTAACACAGAGTCACAACCTTGGAGAATTGAGAAAAGCAAGAGTTTGGAACACTCAGTTGTAAGTGGAATGTCCTTATCAGTCCTTCCTATGGAGGCTAATTGATCTATGTCAAAGAAAAGGCAGAAAGATTGCAAGAGCCTGAGATGGTAAGTGACAAAGTAAGCTGCTTATTAGATATATTTTACTAAATTTAATGTTTATAATGAAGTACAAATAAGAACAACAAATATCTCAATAGAATCTGCATGGAAATATTTATGAATATATATTCCTTTAATAGGTGCTATCCAAATAGTTTCTATTACTTATGAATGAACATTTATGTGTTAACCAAGCCAGCTGACTTTGTACTTCTACATCCTAATTTAAGGTATTTGTACAAAGCATTACAGAAAACAGAAAAGCTTTATCCTCATGTATCTCTACCTGCAGTGATTCTTCTCTAAATTATGAGAAGGAACTCAGATCTCTTCCTTGTTGCATATAATGTTAACAAGAGGATAGATGAAAAGAAAAGCTTAGGGACATCCCTTAGAATGTGAGGACTATGTAGATTATGAAAGAGAACCAGCCCAGGTTCAGGGGTCATTCATAGAGTCTCAGAGGCCCTGCCAGGACAATGCCCACAGGACTTTGAGCACACAGATGTCAATTAGACAACATAAGGAAGTCAAAGGGATACAAATTGGAAAGGAAGAAGTCAAAGTATCATTATTTGCAGATGATATGATAGTCTACTGAAGCAATCCAAAAAACTCCACCAGAGAACTTCTACAGCTGATAAACAACTTCAGCAAAGTGGCTGGTTATAAAATTAACTCAAGCAAATCAGTAGCCTTCTTGTACTCAAAGGACAAGCAGGCTGAGAAAGAAGTTAGGGAAATAACACCATTCACAATAGCCACAAACAACATAAAGTACCTTGGCATAACTCTAACCAAACAAGTGAAAGATCTGTATGACAGGAACTTCAAGTGCTTGAAGAAAGAAATTGAAGAAGACCTCAGAAGATGGAAAAATATTTCTTGCTCCTGGATTGGCAGGATCAATATAGCAAAAATGGCCATCTTGCCAAAAGCAATCTACAGATTCAATGCAATCCCCATCAAAATCCCAAATCAATTCTTCATAGATCTAGAAAGAGCAATTCTCAAATTCATCTGGAGCAACAAAAAACCCAGGATAGCTAAAACTATTCTCAACAATAAAAGGACTTCTGGGGGAATCAATATCCCTGACCTCAAGCAGTACTACAAAGCAATTGTGTTAAAAAACTGCATGGTATTGGTACAGCAACAGGCAGGTAGATCAATGGAATAGGATTGAAGACCCAGAAATTAACCCACAGACTTATGGTCACTTGATCTTTGATAAAGGAGCCACAACCATCCAGTGGGAAAAAGATAGCCTTTTCAACAAATGGTGCTGGTTCAACTGGAGGTCAACATGCAGAAGAATGCGAATTGACCCACTCTTATCTCCTTGTACTAAGATCAACTCCAAGTGGATCAAGGACCTCCACATAAAACCAGACACACTGAAACTATTAGAAAAGAAACTTGGGAATACCCTGGAGGACATGGGCACAGGGGAAAACTTCCTGAACAGAACACCAATAGCTTATGCACTAAGATCAAGAATCAACAAATGGGACCTCATAAAATTACAAAGTTTCTGCAAAGCAAAGGACACTGTCAGAAGGACAAAACGGCAACCAACAAAGTGGGAAAAGATCTTCACCAACCCCACATCCGACAGAGGGCTAATATCCAATATATACAAAGAACTCAAGAAGTTAGACCCCAAAGAACCAAATAACCCTATCAAAAAATGGGGTACAGAGCTAAACAAAGAATTTTCACCAGAAGAAATGTGGATGGCTGAGAAACACCTTAAGAGATGTTCAACATTATTAGTCATCAGGGAAATGCAAATCAAAACAACCCTGAGATTCCACCTCACTCCAGTCAGAATGGCTAAGATTTAAAACTCGGGAGACAACAAGTGCTGGCAAGGATGTGGAGAAAGAGGAACACTCCTCCACTGTTGGTGGGATTGCAAAATGGTAAAACCGCTCTGGAAATCAGTGTGGTGGTTCCTCAGAAAATTGGGCATGCCACTTCCAGAGGACCCCAGCATACCACTCCTGGGCATATACCCAGAGGATTCCTCTGCATACAACAAAGACACATGCTCCACTATGTTTATAGCAGCCTTGCTTATAATAGCCAGAAATTGGAAGGAGCCCAGATATCCCTCAAAAGAGGAATGGATACAGAAAATATGGTATATTTATACAATGGAGTACTACTCAGCAATTAAAAATAATGAATTCATGCAATTTGTAGGTAAATGGTTAGATCTGGAAACTATCATCCTAAGTGAGCTAACCCAATCACAAAAGAATACACATGAAATGCACTCACTGGTAAGTGGATATTAATGAGCCCAGAAGCTCTAAATACTCAAGGCACAATTAGCAAGTCAAATGACTCTCAAGAAGAAAAAAAGGAGAGGACCCTGGGCCTGTAAAGATTGGATCCAGTATTGTAGACCCAGAACAGAGAAATCGTGGGGGGGGGAAAGAGTGGGAAATAGCATGGGGGGAGAGGAATTATGCGACATATGGTGGGGGTAACTGGGAAAGGGAAAAGCCTTTGGAATGTAAACAAAGAATATAGAAAATAAAAAAAAAAAGAAAAGAAAAGTTTGATGCAGAAACTCAGGCTAAATAAAAGGGCTGAGATTCTCTCAGATATACTTTAATTAGAGGTCGGTTGAGTAAATAAATGAAATATGAACATGAGGAGAGAGGCACAGGCACATTGTGCCCCCATGAGACTTCTTTTTTAAAGAAAGACACTGCATGCTTTGCCACATTTCTTACCACACAACTCTGCATGCTTTCTGGGAGTCCTGCCTATATCAGGAACACTAGATAGCACCCCCTCTTTCCAGACCTTGTCCACCAACTCTCCTGAAAGCAAACCCAATGTCAGTAAACTGTAGCCTATACCTTGTGCCCTACTTCTTCACAAATCTACCTGCTTTCACCATAGCTTCCTGGCACCAGGGACAGAAGGTAATCCATTCATGACCCAAGGCTCTGTACATCACACTATACATCTATAAGTGTTGTGGACTGGTTCTAATGCTTTGTCTTAGTTAAGCTCCCAGAATCTGTACATTTAGACACTAAAGGAAGCCTGTGCCCAGTTGGCTCTGACTGGAAAATAAAGTCACCAACGGCCAATGAGTAAGTATGATGAAAGAGGTGGGACTTTTAGATTGCTCCAGCAAGGAAAGGAAGAGTAGAGGCAGAATCACCATGGCTTGGAAGGAGAAGGATGAGATTTAGGAACTGCAGGAAAGAAAACATCCTACAATGTAGGTGGAAAGAGAATTTGGCCCTGGGGTTGGGGGAGCTTCCCAGAAAGTAACAGGGCACCAAGATAAAACATAGGTTTAGAAGATGGAAGCCAGGAATACTGGAGAGAAATGTATGCTAGCCTTGGGAATTTTAGAAATGCCCAGCCTTTGAGCTAGCCAAGGCATATTAAAATTAGCAGGCTTCTATGTGCCTTTCATTTGCGAATCCAGAGAGCTCTTGGCTGGGTGTGGGTGTGAACCACTGGGAGCCAAAGTGATTTAACTAATTCACCACTACATAGGGGAGAGAGGAATTATGGGACGTATGGGGGGGGCTGGGAAAGGGGAAAGCCTTTGGGATGTAAATATAGAATATAGAAAATAAAAATTTAAATAAAAAAAGAATGTCTAACAATGGTAAATTGCACCCCATATCTTGTGCTCCATATCCCATGGGCCACAACTCTGCACTCTAGGAGACATACTAGCACCAGGAATAACCTGGTAAGACCTTGCCCCAAGCTCTGGCCTACCATATTGCCATAAAACACCCATCAGCTTTAAACTGCACCCTGGACTGTATTTTCCAGCCTACATCCCTGCCTGTTCTCCTGAAGGTCCCCAGTATTCCAGATTCCAAGCCATGTTAGTACTAGGGACCTCAGAGGAAATGTTAGCACCAAAAACCCCAGAGGCATTGTAGACCACAAAACCCCAGAGGAATCATCCTATTGGAACTGAAGATTACCTAGTGATCAGAACTGCAGGCTACTCAGCTCTCTACCTGTAGAGAGAAAGGAAATAGAAACAAAGGGGGAGGAGAGCATCCTCAAAACACCCATCAAACAAAGACCAACTTTGGAATCACTACCTAAACTTATAGTAATCACAAAACTCAGTTGCCTAAAAGCCAGCATAAAAACAGTCAACAATAGCCAGAGCAATATAGTAACACCATATACACACCCATCCTACCGCAGTAAGCCCTGGATATGCTAACACAGATGAAGCACAAGAAAATGAAAGGTAAAGGAGGGAATATGATGAGGGACAACTAGCCCTAAAGACCAGTTGAAAAGCCACATGACGACCTACTACTTCATGTATCTTGCAGAGGATAGCTGCATCAAATTTAAGGAGCATTCACCATGAATCTGTGTTGCTGACTGAAGAAGAGAATTCAGGTGTGAAGTACAAAGTGACCTTCCTGGAGTTAAATGAACTGCAGGGTTATCTCAAGAGCCTTACTAATTGGTAAAGGTTTATTTCTATAAATTCTTCTGAAAAGTTTGTCATTTGCTACCATTGGTTTAGTTATCCTTAGCAGATTATAAAACAAATGAACAAGCTGCAAATGAACTTCAAGGAAAACTAAGAAAATATTATTTTTTAAACATTTTACTCTATTTTCTCATCTCCTTTCATTCTGCCAACAAGCATTCTTGAGTGGCAGGATAAAATGAGTCCAATTATCACAGAATTTCAGTAAAGAAAATCTTTACTGCCCTTCAAATGAGCTGTGATTTGGAGGATCACAGAGTCCCAGAATGTCTGTCTTTGTCAGAGCAACGCTCAGATGTGGGAGATTTATTTGAGGTGGGAGGCATCTTGGACAAGGCAGCTGTAAGAGCAGAAAGGTTAGTATTGTGTTTTAGCAGGTGTGAATGTTGTACTTCTGTGTAGAGACAAGCGTTAGGTCATAAGAGTGAAACTGAAGTGAACTTGTTCTAAGAGTTCCAAGCTAAGAACAGAATAAATCAAACTTGATGGAGACAGCACATCTGAGTTCAACAGAAGGTCACACTTGCTTTATGTAGTAAAATAGTGAGACAAATGTCTGGAAATGCTTTGATCTATTCATTCATTTTATTATCTTTTGGTAGAGAGATTATGAATGATATGTGATTGATAGATGATAGATGGATATATAGATGGATAATAATATATAGATAATAGAAAAAGATGATAGGTGTTAAATAAATCGACATGTGATGATTATGGATAGATGGATAGATTAAATAGATAATTGACTATGTAGATAGATGAATAATTGATAGCTATGTAGGCAAATAAGTGAATAAATGATAGATTGCAGATGATTACATGGATTAATAGATGGATAGATTATAGATGCTTGATAGGTGATAGATAATCAAAAGAAGATACATGGGTAGGAAGATCCATAAATAGATGATAAATACTAAACTGTTCTGGGTATGTTTTGATTTCAGTTGGAAAACAGAGTATTTACTATGCTGAAGGATTGTCAATGGATTGCTGAAATAAGTTGTGTAGTGAACTGGGAATTGATCAATGATTTTCAAAAGAAATAGGTGATGATGATAGGGATTGAGAACATGACTTTTTAATGGAAAGACTTGTATCTTAAGTGGGATTACAGAGTTGGATTTATGAAATTGCTGACTAGTAGTTAAAGCCAGGGATGTGTAACAGTGAGTCTTGAAGACATGGCAGTGTGACATTAATTAAAACAACCAAGCTCCGCAGGCAGAATCTGTGGAAAAGAGCCAGTGTGGCCCCAGTAAACAACAGACTGTAGGGGGCAGAAGTTGAAGAAGCTCCACATCGTGAATCTTTTTAAATTATACAAAAAAAATTGTGGATTCTGCTCTCACAAGGAGGCAAAATGGCAACATTCTCACTAAGACCGGGACAGCTTGAAGTGTCTTAGTTACCATTGCTCTGCATAGTATGTTGAATAGAAATTTGGTCAAAGAAAAAGTGAAGGACAACAACTATTTAGGAGAGAAATGAAAGTACCCAGGGAAGAGAAGATTGCAATATAGGTTGGCAGTAAAAGAGAAGATAGCAAATGACTGCTTATAAACTCATGATGTTGGTTCAGTATGAGTTATAGAAAAATTCCAGAGAAAGTGTTTTATAAAAATGGACCACAGAGGAGGTGAGAAATAGGGAAGTTAGAAAGAAAGATGCCAAATAAGTAATGTCTCAAGACTGTGCCAAATGATCCTGATAGGCCAGGAGACCCTAGATAGGAACTAACACGATGTTGATGATGTTTAAGGTCACCAGGAACTTCCAAAGAACCACTTCTTAAATCAAAAGGAGCCAGTAGTGCCAAAAGATAGGAGGTAAGTTACTAAAAACAAGAGAGAGACAGAGAGACAGAGAGAGACACACAGAGTGAGACAGAGAGCATGAAAGGGAATATTTCTGAAGATCCTACTATAAAATTGATTGATGTAACAGAAGTTGTGAGGTCAAACATTTTAATATATTGAAAAATGCAATTTACTGTCTCATGCTAATGAAGATGGTGTGTGCTATATAGAACAGTGTGTGACAAGTAGGCCTATGGAGGAAACCATTGCCATTAGAAAATGTCAAAAGCAAAGGCTGACAAGGTGATTGCAGATAAGTGGTACATTGCAATGGTATGGCTATTTGAACAGCACAAATAGCAACAGCAACAGTAATCATGAAGATAAATCTTAGGGGAAGGAAAATTTAAGGCCATTTTAGAAAAAGACAAAAATAAAGACAGGAAAAATAAAAAACTGCACAGGAAAGTAAAAGGGCAAATGGGAGTTGGAAGTAAATTGAGAGATTTTCATTGAGATAAAATATAATTAATGAAACATCCTTATACTCTTTAAAAGAGTTTCATCCACTGGCACATGAATTGAATGATTCACTCAACCATCCATGTTCAACAACCACATACAATATCTCTCATCATCTATATCCAACATCCACCCCCAACTTGTATCTCCAGCATGCATTCACTATGAGACATTTATCCTTCACTCTGGACACCTTTCTCGAGGTGATCTTTTACCACTTTAAGGACTTTCACAAGGCCACTGCCATCTTTGTGATTGATTGTTCCCAAAGAACTCTCACTCTTTGCAAGCTTGAATGGCCCTCCTTTGGCACCTGCTGGCCCAGAGAGGGCTCTTCTGACCCTATAGTTCTTCTTCCCATACAGACTTGTCCTCAGATGTCCTGGGCACACCGAACAGGATCCTTACATTATCCTGGACATCACCAAATGGTTGAAAAATTAAATCCCATCTCTACCTAAACGTACAGAGGAGGAAAGTGCTTTAGCCTTCACTGTAGATCTCCACAGCACGTTCACCGCACCCAGCTTACTTCCTCTCTTCACTGCTCCCACTCTACTGCCCCTCTTGACTGCTGGTTTCCCTGCCACAGCTCCAGCCTTTCCCATCCCCTCTGCTGCCAGCCAAGGAAGCCCCCTCTAATCTTGTCCCAGCTAGATGATAGAAACTTGTTGCCACTCTGATACCAACCCCCTCATGGAGCCCTACAGGAGATCGGTTCCCACTGCTCCCTCATTTTCTTCCCTAACAAGCTGGCCTCATACATGGTCTGGCACCTGCCTTAGTTCCTTAACTGAAGTCTTTTCCTTCCCAGTTGTTGGCCTCCCTACCACTGGTTTATCAGCCTTTGTCTACAAGTGACATACATAACTAAAAGGCCTAGAAATTTTTTGTTTTTAAGAGAAACCTATGGCCTTAATTTCCCTTTCAGAAACCATCTTTCTTATTTACGAGCCTACCTAGGAGGTTACCCAATATCTCCTCTAGATTCTCTTTACTACAAAGAAGCAGGTCACATGGCCATGGGTGGGGGTAGGGAGAGTCTTCAAGTTGGTTCCAGGAGACAATGACAGATACTCTGAGGACCTGGGGTCATGGCTTTCCTTGGACCATCCCAGAATGGGATCCTAGCACATCTGAGGTTAGGGAGGCACTAAAGGTCTATGGCTAGATTCTGGTGGGGCAGGGTTATGGCTGCTACCAGGCACCCAACAAATTCATCAAAAGTAAGTCAGATAGTCCAGAGACATACAGAGTTCCCTGATGCTCTCCTGGAGTGGCTCCTAGATACTTACAGGACCTATATCCTGACTGATCTAGAAGTAACAGAGAACCTAGAAACCATCAATATTATCTTTGTAGCTCAATCTTCCCCTGACATCTGAAAAAAAAGATCCAGAAGATTGAAGGCTTTGAAGGTAGGTATGTGTCTGAATTAATGGAAATTGCTAGCAGAACTTGTTATAACTGGGGCAGTTTTGAAGATAGGGAGACCAGGAAACTGGTGAAGGTTCTAATTGCAGCTCAGGCACTTCAGAGGTGGGTATGTCTGAAGTGCCCCTAAGACCTATGACAATCCAGATTACCCTGGTCCAAAGTGCCATTGACACCAAGTCTTACCCATGGACTACAAAATGCTTAAGGTTTGAGGAAAAAAGACTGCCACTCAATCTTTTTCTTTTCTTTTTTATAAATTATTTTCTATATTCTTTGTTTACATTCCAAATGTTTTTCCCTTTCCCACTTTCCCACTCCCCATAAGTCCCATAAGCCCTCTTCCCTCTGCCTATACCCCAAACCCTCCCACTTGTCTGTCCTGGCAATCCCCAACAATACTGCATCAAGCCTTTCCAGGGCCCTCTCCTTCCTCCTTCTTGGAAATGATTTGATTTGTGAGTTGTGTCTTGGGTATTCAGAGCTTCTGGGCTAACATTCACTTATCAGTGACTGCATTCAATGTGTGTTCTTTTGTAAATGAGTTACCTCATTTAGTATGATATTTTCCAGTTCCAACCATTTGCCTAAAAATTTCATGAATTCATTGTTTTCAATTGCTGAGTAGTATTCCATTGGTAAATGTACCACATTTTCTGTATCCATTCCTCCATTGAGGAACATATGGGTTCTTTCCAGCTTCTGGCTATTATAAATAAGGGTGCTATGAACATAGCGTGTGTCCTTATTGCATGCCGGGAAAGCCTCTGGGTATATTCCCAGGAGTGGTATAGCATGGTCCTCCAGAAGTGTCATACCCAGTTTTCTGAGGAACTGCTAGACTGACTCCCAGAGTGGTTGTATCATCTTGCAATCCCACCAGCAGTGAAGGAGTGTTCCTCTTTCTCCATATCCTCGCCAACACCTGCTGTCTCCTGAGTTTTGCCACTCAGTCTTTTCTAGTTATTCCAGAATGTCCTTATCCTTTGGGAAGAGCCTCCTAACTACAATGGGAGCTCACATTCATTTTCCCCAGAAGTGCCTGTACAGGGTATCTCAACTCTGGTTTGCACCCTCTCACTAGAGGATGAATAGTGTCTGAGTCCAGAGGAACAAGGAACTACTCACCCTTGTTCCTTCTGAGGGAGCTCCTGGACTCAATACCTCAGATATGGGCTGATCTTGACCTGGCTACTCACCTGTCTCTGACCATGATGAACTTGAAACCCACTGTCAATACCATCAGGATAAGACAATATTCCTTGTTACCAGAGTCCCACAGGGCATCAGGCCCCTTCACAATCACCTCAGAAAACATGGAATCTAGGTTCCATGTCAATGTCCCTGGAACACTCCTTTTTTGAGTCAAGAAACCTTGAGGAAAAGATCATAGATTCGTGTAGGTCTTAAGGGAGGTGAAAGAGGGGGTGGAAGACATCCATTTGACAATACCAAATCTGTACATGCTCCTGAGTTTCTTACTACCTGATAGGCAAATTTTCACAGTATTGGATTTAAAGGATATTTTCATTAATATTGCCCTAGACAGAAACAGCCAACTTCTCTTTGCTCTTGAATGACAATATTTGAAGGGTGAATTGAGCAGACAATTGACCTGGACAAGGCTGCCACAAGGGTTCAAGAGCAAGCCTACTATCTTTGACAAGGCTTTCTACCAAGACCTGCATGATTACCAGCTATCAGCTATGCCACATATCTCATTACTTCAATATATGTATGACCTACTTTTGGTTGCTACTGATATAGACTCTTGTCTGAAGCAACCAAGGCCCTCCTGCATTCCTTACAGGGACTGGAATACAGGTTTCAGCCAAGAAAGCACAAATGGTGTCCCTGAAGTCACTTACTTGGGCTTCCAACTCAAATGGTGTCAGTGAAATATCTCTCAGGTCTGTAAAGAAATCATCTTATGTACCCCACCACCTAACACCTGGCACAACATACAAGAATTTTGGGAATCAGTTGGATTTTGCAGACTCTGTATATCTGGCTTAACTGAAATGACCAGGTCACTTTATGAGGCCACCAGTGGGCAGGAAGGGACCTTTGCATGGAGAAAGGAGAGCAAGAGAGCTTTCAATAATTTAAAATCAGTACTTCTTCCTACCCCTCCCCTGGCCCCGCCAGGATCTGACCAAACCTTCCCACCTATTTGTGGATAAGAGTCAAGGCATTGACAAGGGAGTATTAACCTAAACTGTGGCAATGGCCAGAAACCTACCTGTCTAAAATTTTGACTCAGTGATGGCAGAATGGCCTAACTCCTTGAGAATCATGGCAGCCACTGGCCTGATGACCAAAGATGCATATTAACCCAAGGGCAGTCTCTGACCATAACTACTCCTCATGCCATAAAGGGAATTTTCAAAAGCCCCCTGACTGATGGATTTCAAATGCTATGTGGACTCACTATCAGTCCTTGTTATTGAACCACTGGAGTGTCCTTCGCTCCTGGCATCTCCCTGATGCTAGTTTGCTGCCTAACCTGGATCTGGAAAACTTGTTGAGATACATGAGTGTTTAAAAACACTGCAACATATACATGGAATCTGGCCAGATCTGATTGACCAACCCTGGCCCAAGACAGACCTTCCATGTATATTAATAGGAGTAACTACATGGAAGTTGGCTCCAGATATGCATGGACAGCAATAGCAGACCTGGACCAACACTGTGGACATCTTCCTACCCGAGTGGTACCACTGATAGCCCTCACTGAGACCCTTTAATTGGGCAAGGGCAAGATGCTCAATATCTACACTGATATCCACAAATATAATATGCATTTGCCACTCTGTATATTTACCAAGCAATAGACCATGAAAGGAGACTGTTAACTGCTGAAGGAAAAACAATGCAAAATAAACAAGAAATCTAAAACCTTCCAAAGAAATTGACCACTATATATTGTACCAGGCATCAAAAGGGACATACTTCAGAGGTCATTGGTAATCCTAAAGCAGACAAGATAGCTTGAAAGGCAGTCAAACACCTCTCTCATATTTGCCAATGGCCTTCCTAGATGTGATCCCGCCTGAGCAATGAGTGAGTCTATGGTGACACACCATGGACGGTAGAAAGATTCTACCGAGAGCACTAGGAAAAACCTTGGCTAGACAATTTCACACCAGCCCATTTTATTTATTTCCACACCAGGGAATAAATAAAATGAAGGAACTGATATCCCTCAGGTGTAATATTCCAGGTCTATCTAAGGAATTACAAGACATTGTTACCAGAGGCTGTTCTTACCAAATGACAAGCACAGCTCCTAGAATTATGTATGTCAAAAGGGAAAGAGACAACACAGTAGGAGACTACTGGGAAGTGGACTTCACAGAGGTAAAAACAGGAAAATATGGTTACAAATAACTTTTAGTTTTCATAGATACCTTCTCAGAATGGACTGAGGCATTTCCAACCAAAAAGAAACAGCACAAAACGAGTAACAAGTTCACAGAAGAATTGATTCCTTGGTGTGGGATTCTAACAATGCTGGGATCAGACAATAGTCCTTCATTCACCTTTCAGTTTTGTCATCCCTTTTCTTGAAAACTTTGTTGTTCATATCATCCACAAAGTTCAGGTCAGGTAGAAAGGATGAACTTAACCAAATTAATCCTGGAAACTTGGAATAACTGGGTAGCCTTCTTTCCCTTCACTCTACTTAAGGTTATAGATACCTCCTACATAGATGGGATTACAGCTTACAGCTTATTAAGTAACGTTTGGAAGGCCTGATTCTACCCTCTCACACATCTTGGCAGACACACTGGCTGAAATTTCTAACCATGATGTCCTTAAGTCAGTCCAAACACTCCAGGGGGTCCAAACTGGTGTTCTCCATTTACAAAACTGGCCCCAGCCAACCCATGTGACTTCCAGCCTGATGACCTCGTTTTGGTTAAAAGATATCAAAAGGACTCTTTGAGACCAGGGAAAGGACCATGTACCATGATCCTGACCTCCCTGATGGTTCTGAAGGTGAACAAGATCAAGGCCTAGACTCATCACTCCCATCTAAAACTTGCTCCTCATAAGGATCAGAACCCAGACCAGGATTGGGTTAAATTCCTGATATAGGATGTTGGCCCCAAAACACTAAGGAAGAAAAAAATTCCTGAAAGAAGATTAATATTATGCCTGCCATGCTGAGGAAGGCTCCATTTGCAACACTGGAGAGGCTATTGCCACCACTGGGGATGTGAAAATTGGAAGCCAGGATAGAAGACACATAGTAATCCCTACACTTTTAAGATAGTATTTACTTATAACCAAGACACCCTTAGATTTGCAATCTGATGATCATTACCCTCAAATCCTGGGACTCCTTTACCCCTTATGCAGACTGGGAAGCAGGGCATACATGGGGATTCAGAGTTTACCTATATGAACCTGACCCAGAGACAGAATTTACTATGCAGAGGTGGGCACAACCTGTGGTCCTATGGTTACCCATAGGCCCCTGGCTTAAGGACTGAAGACTTGGTGGACCATAGTCATACCCTCTGGCCCCACTACTATACCCTCTAGCAGCCATGATGTATACCCTGCCTTTGCTCCATAGGAACCTGTTATTGGACACTATATGGGTCACTTTCAAACTTTTTAATGATACCATATCTAAAATTACTAGAGACTCTTTGCTCTTTCTGTATCCTAGACTCTCTTATTGCATGAGAATCATTGTTATAGACTCTAAGCCCTTCCAGAATATCAGGCTGGTCCCACTCAATGATAGTCTTTTGTCCATGGGACTCATCCCTCACACTGAGGAGAGACCAGCAAGAAAATAGAACTTGATTATGATCTCACAGCTACTGGTTGGCTAGATTCCCTTACACAAACTTCTGTCATAATCCTTATATCCATATAGTTAAAGCCTCAAGTTCCTTGGGCATGGATAATAACATCCTCCTGGCCAACCCTAAAGGCATTTGGGTTGTGTGATCATTAAGTCTAATGCCTTGTATGTCTGTCAATCATTTCACTCATAAACAGAGCCCAGAGTTATGAGTATTGGTGAAGGTAGTTCCCCAGGTCTCCTACTGTAAGGGGAATGTGGGCCAGATAATATAGGCCTGCAAGCCTGGCTCAAACAGGTGACTCCTATTCTATTGTCAATGATGGGGATGAAGATGACTGGGCTAGCTGCCATAGATGCTGCTGCCTTAGTCTCAGTTCAATAAAATTTCAGACACCTATGATAACAAGTTGACAAAGACCTGGCCAGGTTGCACTCTGCGATCTTGTTCCTGGAAAGCCAGGTCAACTATCTCACTGAACTGGTCCTATAGAAGGTGGTCTACAAGGGCTTTGGGAAAACAATGTTACTTTTATGCTAACCACTGTGGTTAGCATAAATACACTCTAGCTGAAGTCACAAAAATCTTCTTAGATAAGAACAGAGATAGCAGTCTATAGGCCGGTACAAAAGCCTATTCAACTGGTCCCCTTAGCTGATTTTTCTAATAACAGCCCTAATTGGTCTCTTGTGCCTTCTCTTGCTGACTCTCCTCTGTGGGCCTTGCAAAACCAATGCTTTAATGTCCTCCATTAGACAGCATATTTCAACTGTCCAACTCATGGTCCTCCAGACCCAATTCAACCCCTTAGTTTCAGAAGATGTTTTAAAGTCAATGATTTGGCTTTTAAGGAATTTGGGTTGTGTGCTCATTAAGTCTAATGCCTTGTATGTCTGTCAATCATTTTACTCATAAACAGAGCCCAGAGTTATGAGTATTGGTGCAGGTAGTTCCCAGGTCTCCTACTGTGAGGGGAGAGATGTTAAAACCTAGATAGCCACTACCTTTCTGACATTATTGTAGCCAGCCATCTTACATTGTTACAGAGAACCTTTCTCACTCATGAGTCAACCACATACCCTTTCATGTTCTATGCACTGGTATTTTTCGAAATCCATCAAATCCTTGTCCTCCACTAGAGCCAATTGCAATAAAGGTTAGTTAGAACTGCTTTTTTTATATTTTTTATTGGATATATTCTATATTTACAATTCATTTCCCTTTTTCTGGTTCCACACCCCCAAAGGTCCCACATGCCCTTTTCCCTCCCCCTGCTCCCTCATCCACCCCCTCCCACCTCCCTGTTCTTGTACTCCCCCACAATGATGTTTTGGTCCATTCTAGCACCAGTGTCCACTCCTTTCTTCTTGTCAGACATCACTTGGTATGTGATTTGTGTCTTTTGGTGTTCCAAGATTCTAGGCTAATAGCTACTTATCAGTGACTGCATACCATGGGTATTCTTTTGAGACTGGGTCACCTCACTTAGTATGACGTTTTTCAGCTCGATCAATTTCTCTAAGAATAACTGCTTTTTATAGTTAGCTACAATAAGCTTGGACCTGAACCAGCTGCCTGAACTACCACTTCCTGACCTGTGTATGAACTTTTATGGTTGCAATGTTTATGGTTGCTGTCAGCTTTTCTGGTTGGTATGAGCTTTTATAGATATTTGTTGGCATTGTCTTTATCAGCTGCCCCAGAGAAACAGAGACACATTCTCAGCAACCAAGTCTGACCTGTGTTCAATAAACTATCCCTACTTGACTGAGATTGGTGTCTGAACTGTCAGTGGGATGATTCCTAGTCTCCAACACCTACATTCTACCTTTTACGTGGCTAAAGGTCACTAACTTTACACTGTTTTCAGAGGAATCTGGCCAGGTGACATCTTCTGCAGTACTTATACCTTTGATGAAGAAAAAAAAAAAGAAGAAGCCACATTCAACCATTGGACTTCTGGAAGGTGATGGTGCTTATTCCCAGATGAAAAACTAAGAGGGTAATTTCAGTCTAAAACCTAGTAGTTATCAAAACTGATATGAATCATACTGAAAAAAGGGAGAATCAACTGTTCAGTCTATAGCTGACCTGAGCTCCAGACTTGGTTAAAAGGAAAAGCATAAGGCAATTAGGAATTCTATCTGGTGAACAGCATCTTAGGATAGAATTGCATCAAGGAAGCCCTAGAGTTTTTTGGGGTGGGGGACAAGATTTTGCAGTTCACAGAGTGTCTCTTTAGTCAGAGCAGCCATTGTGAAATGCTGTATGGAAAAGAACTATAATGCCCTTTCACTTCTCCTTGGTTCAGGATGCTGTGTTTAGGAACAGAAAAATAACCAGCCACTTTTGAGAGCACTCAAAGCTGAGTGTAAGTCTATGGGAGTTGAGAACAGGCTCAGCAATACATTTGAGTGGCAACAGGCAGCCAGAAGATGTTCCAGGAAATGTCGATCACTCCAGAGAAAGAAACCCTTGCAAATATCTCTTCAGGGGGAAATATCACATCAATGCACTCTTCCTGCCTTTACTAACAAAATACTCCAAGATGTGTAAAATATAAATGGTGTACCCAGAAGTAAAGTTATTTAATTTTTTAACATCTGCTTACCTCTATAAAAAGGTAAATACTCTGTTAAATTATATGTCATATGCCTGTGCACCTCTTAGCATGGGGTAAAAATTATTCTTATTACTTGGATAGATGACGAGATTCTGTGAAAGTGGCAAGGCTCCTCAAGACTGTTTGAGAGATAAATAGTCAGTAGAATCCATTGTATATCCCTAGCTTCCAAAATGAAAGTTTATATTTTAAGTCTTGTGAGCCTGTGGGTGCCAGAAGAGGATATCATATTATCTGGGATATAGGTGGTTATGAATCACCCAGTGTGGGTACTGGGAACCAAATTCAGGTCCTCTGGAAGAGCAGCAAGTGCTGTTAAATGCTGAAGTATCTCTCTAGGCCCTTAAAATGAGTATTGACCAAAACTAATAGTAACTTTTAAAAAATTTAACTTAACTGAGTAACTTGAATATTTAAAAGTTATTATTTAATTTTTTTTTGTTTCCTAAATACTATTTCCTAAATAGTAGCAAAAATAGAAATAATAACTGTAAAATTTTTACCTGGAACAAAAAGATCTGCCATAAGGGCCTCTTTAGGGAGAATCCATAGTATATGTATCAGGCAGATTTTAGACTGTAACAACACATTAGAGGTAAGTGACTTAAGGAAGAATTTGTTGGTTTCATGTTTTCATGGGTGTTAATGAATGGCTGGATGGCTCTATTTCTACTTAGCCTACGGTAACAGAGACCCATCAACATGGAAGGGAATAGTAGGGATTAGCAGATCACCTCATAGCAGGCCATGATGAAAGGGTCTTGGGATAAGATATGCTTTCAACCCTGGTATCACTCCTAAAGAGACCTTACCTCTTACACAGTTCCATCAATATACATGGTCTCATTTACCAATGAGTAAACTACTGATGAAAGATGTAACCTCATGAACCCATTCCATTTTCATAATGCCATCTGCCTCAAGGCTTACATCATGTTGGCCTTCTAGAGAAGCAGCTCATACACACACCATACCACTAGCTATAACATCTGGCTACTTTTATGTCATCTTAACACAAGCTAGGGTCATCTTAAATTGGGGAATATCAATTGAGAAAATGTTTCATCCAGCTGTAGGGCATTTTCTTAGTGATTAATGTGAGAGGGCCCAGTCCATTTGGGGTTGTACTACTCCTGGGCTGATGGTCCTCAACTTCTGCATCCCGATTTGTGCCATATTTGAGTTTCTGCCCTTATTTCCCTCAGTGATGGAGTACAAATAAACCCTTTCCTCTCCAACTTGGTATATGGTCATGGTGTTTCATCACAGCAACAGAAACCCTAAGATACCATCTACATCTCTGTGTGCATGTTATCCTGATAAATCAACAGACACATGTGGTAAATGTGAAGAGGTTTATGTTTCTAGAAGTTTTGCCAGATGCAAAACTTCTATAATTTTGAATGCATTGACATAACTGTTGAATACGTAACACAGCAACTTCACTCTTCCATGGAAGAATCAAATGAAGTGGCATGTTTACTAATCACCTCTAGATGATGTGCATAGTTTGAACCATGTGATGGTTTGTATATGCTTGGCACAGGAAGAGGCACTATTAGAAGGTGTGGCCTTGTTGGAGTGTGTGTGTCACTGTGGGTATGGGCTTAACACCCTCATTCTAGATGCCTGGAAGTCAGTATTCTGCTAGCATCTTTCAGATGAAGCTGTAGAACTCTCAGGTTCTCCTGCACCATGCCTGTCTGGATGCTACCATGTTCCTGCCTTAATGATACTGGACTGAACCCCTGAACCTGTAAGACAGCCCCAATTAAATGTTGTCCTTTATAAGACTTGCTATGGTCATGGTGTTTTTTTACAGCAGTAAAACTAACTAAGACAGCAGAATCAACCAAGGTCTCATCAGCTCATAAGCTTCTTGCCTCAGAGAATCACTGTTCTGTCCTACACAGGAAAACCAGAGATTAGCCCCCTGTTCCTACCAGGGAAAGATAACATTTGCAGAAATACTGATTCTAGAATTATGGTCATCTCTACTGGTTTCCTACTGATGATTAGGAGACTTTCTCATTAGCCTCACATGTATGAGTACATTTCTCAGTTGCATGTGAATAAAGTTTTCTTGAGTCAGGGAAGACTCATACAAGATGGACATTTGCAGATTGCCATTGATAGAAGTTGTTGTTCACATCTTGATCTGTTAAACAAGAGTTTACTCTGGTAGTACACAAGGAAAAAGGTTTCAAGTGCTGTGGGACATCCCCGCGCCCTCTGGCCGAGCACCCAGGCTGCGTTCTGCAACCAGCTCACCGGCCCCTGGACCAGCTATAGTGGCGGGCCTCCATATTGCAACCAGAACACAGCTGGAAAGGCCCAGGTAGACACCCCTTCCAGGGCTACCCTCACGGGGGGGGGGATCTGCTAGGGTCTCGGAGCCAAGCAGGCTGAGTTCCGCCTAGGCTCTGTGGGACATCCTCGCACCCTCTGGCCAAGCACCGAGGCTGCGTTCTGCAACCAGCTCGCCAGCCCCTGGACCAGTGATAGCGGCGGGCCTCCATATTGCAACCAGGACACGGCTGGAAAGGCCCAAGCTCTGTGGGACATCCCCTTGCCCTCTGGCCAAGCACCGAGGCTGCGTTCTGCAACCAGATCGCCGGCCCCTGGACCAGCGATAGCAGCAGGCCTCCATATTGCAACCAGGACGCAGCTGGAAAGGCCCAGGGAGACACCCCTTCCAGGGCTACCCTCACGGGGGGGGGGATCTGCTAGGGTCTCGGAGCCAAGCAGGCCGAGTTCCTTGCAACCAGGACACAGCTGGAGAAGCCCAGGTAGACAGACTCCAACAGGGGCTACAATCGCATGGGTGGCAGCCAGCTTATGATCCCTTAAAGCAGCAGTCACACATATTCACCAGTAGAGAAACAACACGTGAGCCCAGCCTCACAGGAGATTCAAACACCAGCCACTGACAACAAGGCCAACTAACACCAGAAATAACCCGATGGCAAAAGGAAAACGAAGGAACATTACTAACAAAAATCAAGGCAACATGACAGCATCTGAACCCAGTTCTCCAACAACAGGAAGCCCTGGATACCCCAAAACACCAGAAAAACAAGACTTGGATATAAAATCACTGGTCAGGATGCTGGTAGCTGAACACATAGAAAAATCTTGTAAAGAAATAGTGGAGAAAATGGATCAAAAATTAGAAGCCTTTACGAGGCAAATACAAAAATCACTTCAAGAAATTCAGGAGAAGATGGATCAAAAAGAAGACAATAAGGAAGAAAGACAAAAGTCACTTAAAGAACTACAGAAGAACGTGGGCCAACAAGTAGAAGCTATGAAAGAGGAAGCACAAAAATCTATTAAAGAAATACATGAAAACACAATCAAGCAAGCGAAAGATCTGAGCACATCCATCCAGATACTAAAAACAGAAGTAGAAACAACTAAGAAATCACAGAGGGAGACAACATTGGAGATAGAAAACCTTGGGAAGAAATCAGGGGCCATAGATGCAAGTATCAACAATAGAATACAAGAGATAGAAGACAGAATATCAGAAGCCGAAGATACCATAGGAACCATTGATTCAACAGTCAAAGAAAATACTAAATGCAAAAAGGTGGTAACCCAAAACATCCAGGAAATCCAAGACACTATGAGAAGACCAAACCTAAGGATTATAAGTATAGACGAGAATGAAGATTTACAAGTTAAAGGGCCAGCTAACATCTTCTATAAAATTATGGAAGAAAACTTCCCCAACCTAAGGAGAGAGATGCCCATGAATATACAAGAAGCCTATAGAACCCCAAACAGACTGGACCAGAACAGAAATACATCCTGTCACATAATAATCAAAACTCCAAATGTAATAAACAAAGAAAGAATACTAAAGGCAGCAAGAGAAAAAGGCCAAGTAACATATAAAGGAAGACCTATCAGAATAACACCAGACTTCTCACCTGAGACCATGAAAGCTAGAAGATCCTGGGCAGATATCATGCAAACTCTAAGAGAACACAAACTTCAGCCAAAACTACTTTACCCAGCAAAACTCTCAATTGCCATTGATGGAGACATCAAGGTATTCCATGACAAAACCAAATTTGCAAGATATCTTTCCACAAATCCAGCCCTACAAAGGATAATAGGGGGAAAACACCAAGAAAAGGACGGAAACTACACCCGGGAAGAAGCAAGATAGAAACCTCCTCTCATCAAACACAAAAGAAGATAACCTCTCGACTATAAAAAATAAATAAGAAAAGTAAATATAATTTCAAAAATGTCTGGAGGTAATAATTACTATTCCTTAATATCTCTTAACATCAATGGATACAATTCCCCAATAAAAAGACATAGATTAACAGACTGGATACGGAAACAGGACCCTACATTTTGCTGCATACAGGAAACACATCTCAGTGTTAAAGACAAACACTGCCTTAGAGTAAAAGGCTGGAAGACAATTTTACAAGCAAATGGTCTCAGGAAACAAGCTGGAGTAGCCATTCTAATATCAGATAAAATTGACTTCCAACCTAAAATCATCAAAAGAGACTCAGAAGGTCACTTCTTGCTGTCCAAAGGGAAAATCCACCAAGAAGAGCTCTCAATACTGAACATCTATGCTCCAAATGCAAGGGCACCCTCATTCGTAAAAGAAACCTTACTAAAGCTTAAAGCACACATTACACCTAACACAATAATTGTGGGTGACTTCAACATTCCACTCTCCTCAATGGACCGGTCAGGAAAGCAGAAACTAAACAGGGACACAGTGAAACTAATTGAAACTCTGGACCAATTGGATTTAACAGATAAAATAGAACATTTCATCCTAAAGCTAAAGAATATACCTTTTTCTCAGCACTGCATGGTACCTTCTCCAAAATAGACCATATAATTGGTCACAAGACAGATGTCAATAAATACAAGAAGATCGAGCTAATCCCATGCCTCCTATCAGATCACCATGGAGTAAGAGTGCTCTTCAATAGCAACAAAAACAACAGAAAGCCCACATACACATGGAAACTGAACAATACTCTACTCAATGACACCGTGGTCAAGGAAGAAATAAAAAAAGAAATCAAATACTTTTTAGAATTCAATGAAAATGAAGGTACAACCTACCCAAATCTATGGGACACAATGAAAGCAGTGCTAAGAGGAAAACTCATAGCCCTAAGTGCATCCAAAATGAAACTGGAGAGAACATACACTAGCAGCTTAACGGCACACCTTAAAGCCCTGGAAAAAAAAAACAAGGTAATTCACCCAGGAGGAGTAGAAGACAAGAAATCATCAAACTCAGGGCTGAAATCAATCAAATAGAAACAAAGAGAACCATACAAAGAATCAACAAGACCAGGAGCTGGTTCTTTGAGAAAATCAACAAGATAGATAAACCCTTAGCCAGACTAACCAAAGGACACAGAGACAGTATACAAATTAACAAAATTAGAAATGAAAAGGGAGACATAACAACAGAAACTGAGGAAATTCAAAAGATCATCAGATCCTACTACAAAGGTCTATACTCAAAACAACTGGAAAATCTGGAGGAAATGGACGATTTCCTAGACAGATATCAAATACCAAAATTAAATCAGCATCAAGTAGACCAGCTAAATAGTCCCATAACCCCTAAAGAAATAGAAGGGGTTATAGAAAGCCTCCCAACCAAAAAAAGTACGGGACCAGATGGTTTTAGTGCAGAATTCTACCAGACCTTCAAAGAAGACTTAACACCAATACTTTTCAAACTATTCCACAAAATAGAGACAGAAGGGACACTGCCCAACTCATTCTTTGAAGCCACAATTACGCTAATACCTAAACCACAAAAAGATCCAACAAAGAAAGAGAACTACAGGCCAATTTCTCTTATGAATATAGATGCAAAAATACTAAATAAAATTCTTGCTAACCGAATCCAAGAGCACATCAAAACGATCATCCACCATGATCAAGTAGGCTTCATCCCAGGGATGCAGGGATGGTTCAATATACGGAAATCTATCAATGTAATCCACTACATAAACAAACTGAAAGAAAAAAACCACATGGTCATCTCATTAGATGCTGAAAAAGCATTTGACAAAATTCAGCATCCTTTCATGCTAAAAGTCTTGGAAAGAGCAGGAATTCAAGGCCCATACCTAAACATAGTAAAAGCAATCTACAGCAAACCAGTAGCCACCATCAAAATAAATGGAGAGAAACTTGAAGCATTCCCACTAAAATCAGGGACTAGACAAGGCTGCCCTCTCTCCATATCTTTTCAATATAGTACTTGAAGTTCTAGCAAGAGCAATTAGACAACATAAAGAAGTCAAAGGGATACAAAGTGGAAAGGAAGAAGTGAAACTATCATTATTTGCAGATGATATGATAGTTTACCTCAGCGACCCAAAAAACTCCACCAGAGAACTTCTACAGCTGATAAACAACTTCAGCAAAGTGGCAGGTTATAAAATTAACTCAAGCAAGTCAGTGGCCTTCTTGTACTCAAAGGACAAGCAGGCAGAGAAAGAAATTAGGGAAATAACACCCTTCACAATAGCCACAAACAACATAAAGTATCTTGGCGTAACTCTAACCAAACAAGCGAGAGATCTGTACCACAGGAACTTCAAGTCCTTGAAGAAAGAAATCGAAGAAGACCTCAGAAGATGGAAAAATATTTCTTGCTTCTGGATTGGCAGGATCAATATAGTAAAAATGGCCATCTTGCCAAAAGCAATATACAGATTCAATGCGATCCCCATCAAAATCCCAACTCAATTCTTCATAGATCTAGAAAGAACAATTCTCAAATTCATCTGGAGAAACAAAAAACCCAGGATAGCTAAAACTATCCTCAACAATAAAAGGACTTCTGGGGGAATCAATATCCCTGACCTCAAGCAGTACTACAGAGCAATTGTGTTAAAAACTGCATGGTATTGGTATAGCAACAGGCAAGCAGATTAATGGAACAGGATTGAAGTCCCAGAAATTAACCCACAGACTTATGGTCACTTGATCTTTGATAAAGGAGCCACAACCATCCGATGGAATATAGATAGCCTTTTCAACAAATGGTGCTGGTTCAACTGGAGGTCAACATGCAGAAGAATGTGAATTGACCCACTCTTATCTCTTTGCACTAAGATCAACTCCAAGTGGATCAAGGACCTCCACATAAAACCAGACACACTGAAACTATTAGAAAAGAAACTTGGGAAGACCCTGTAGGACTTGGGCACAGGGGGAAAGTTCCTGACCAGAACACCAATAGCTTATGCTCTAAAATCAAGAATCAACAAATGGGACCTCATAAAATTACAAAGTTTCTGCAAAGTGAAGGACACTGTCAGAAGGACAAAACGGCAACCAACAAAGTGGGAAAAGATCTTCACCAACCCCACATCTGACAGAGGGCTAATATCCAATGTATACAAAGAACTCAAGAAGTTAGACCGCAAAGAACCAAATAACCCTATCAAAAAATGGGGCACAGAGCTAAACAAAGAATTTTCACCAGAAGAAATTCGGATGGCCGAGAAACACCTTAAAAGATGTTCAACATCATTAGTCATCAGGGAAATGCAAATCAAAACAACCCTGAGATTCCACCTCACACCAGTCAGAATGGCTAAGATTAAAAACTCAAGAGACAACAAGTGCTGGCGAGGATGTGGAGAAAGAGGAACACTCCTCCACTGTTGTTGGGATTGCAAAATGGTAAAACCGCTCTGGAAATCAGTCTGGCGGTTCCTCAGAAAATTGGGCATGTCACTTCCAGAGGACCCTGGCATACCACTCCTGGCCATATACCCAGAGGATTCCCCTGCATGCAATAAAGACACATGCTCCCCTATGTTTATAGCAGCCTTGTTTATAATAGCCAGAAATTGGAAGGAGCCCAAATATCCCTCAAAGGAGGAATGGATACAGAAAATGTGGTATATTTATACAATGGAATACTACTCAGCAATTAAAAATAATGAAATCATGCAATTTGTAGGTAAATGGTTAGACCTTGAAAATATCATCCTGAGTGAATTAACTCAATCACAAAAGAATGCACATGAAATGCAATCACTGATAAGTGGATATTAATGAGCCCAGAAGCCCTAAATACTCAATACACAAATAGCAAGTCAAATGATTCCCAAGAAGAAGAAAGGATAGGACCCTGGGCCTGTAAAGATTGCATCCAGTTTAGTAAAGAAACCGAGGGAGGAGGGGGAATGATTGGGGAATAGTTGGGGGTGAGAGGAACTATGGGAACTATGGTGGGTGGGAACTGGGAAAGCCTTTGGAATGTAAACATAGAATATAGAAAATAAAAATAAAAAAAAAGGTTTCAAGTGTTTGTTGCGGGCATTGCTGTTAAATAGACAGAAGGTTATAGATGAACTTAATCCACATTCAACTACAAAGCCTGCAAGCTTGATGGGTATGTACTTGGAAACTGATTTCATTGAAAAGAGGTGAGATATTGCAGGTGCTGAAAATCAACATTAATTGGGAGCATTCTTGGCTCTCCAGCCTAGCTGTCAAGAGATTTTTCTCAGACCTTGCATAATTAATCAATATAATTTCTCAATATTCAGAGAGAAAGAGAAAGGGATAGTGATGAGCAGTCTGAACTGTAATGATTGGAAATTGCACCATTTTTAAGTACAGTTTATATATTTGCCCTGGAGCAGAAATCTCAGAGATCACAGATCTCAATTCACATGTCCTGATTGGAACTAAAACCTTAATCCAAATTCAGTGCCTCGAAGAAGAAGAGGTTCAAGCTATTTGAAATGATTAAACACTTATTGATTATAAGTAGATGTTATCTTTAATAAATGGGCTGTTTGCACTGTTAAGCTGTTTGAGATGGCAAAGTCCTCTGTGACTTTACCTCCTGTTTAATTGGAGATTCTTTAATTGAAACCAGATTAGCATTGACTTTGAAGACCCCATGGCATAAGGCTTTGTGTTCACAATCTGTCCTGTTTTCATGGAGGCATTAAAGATGGTTGAGTTATTTATGCAGCACTTGTACAGGTGTGCAGCCACACCTCTGTTCTGGCACTCCTGAACATCATCAACTCCTCTAGGAGAGGGCTTATGACCTCTCATTAGTATTCAGACATGGTGAGCAAGCTATAGTTGCAGCCAGTGAATCAACTTTCTGATTTCAGAAAAGGAACTTGTATTCTCTCCCAGAGCACTTCCCTGCAGCTGCCACACAGCTTTGCATTTTAAATCCCACTGCCTGTCAATCACTGGCCAGTTTGGAGAAGAAGGCAATCAACCTTAAACCAAGACACAAGGTTGCCAATGCTTTGTAGAGGGTTCAGGGACACTATAGCAGCACTTTAGGGGTTGCAACACTATTCCCCCTCTCCTTCTATTCAGCCATTGGATGCCATTTCATGTAACTTTCAATCCCCCAACCTTTACTCCACAGGATTGCCAGCTCTGGTCTCATTCTTCCTAGCCTGCTATATTGACAGACTCATAGGCCACTGCAGGATCTGCTACAAAGCACATACTGGAATCACCTCAATTCATGTGGTTTGCTCACCTTTACTTAATAAGTGTTTATTTTATTTTATTTTATTTTGTTTTGTTTTATTTTATTTTATTTTATTTTATTTTATTTTGTTTTGTTTTGTTTTGTTTTATTTATTCACCTTACATCCCACTCACCTTACATCCCACTCACTGCCCCCTCTCCAAATCACCCCTCCAACAGTCCTTCCCCCCCTCTTTCCTCCCCTTGCCCTGTGAGAGAATGGCAGTCCTCCTGATTATTCCCCCACCCTGACATATCAAATATCTGTGAGGCTAGGTGCATCTTCTCCTACTGGGGACAGACAAGGCTACACAGCTAGAAGAACATACCCCATGTACAGGCAGCAGCTTTTGGGATAACACCAACTCCAACTGTTCAGGACCTTCATGAAGACCAAGCGGCACATCTGTTACACATGTGTGGGGGTAGTGGGTCAGGTTCAGACTGAGTATGTTCTTTGGTTGGTGGTTTAGTCTTTGGGAGTCCCAAGGGTCTAGGTTATTTGACTCTGTTGATCTTCCTGTGGAGTTCCTATCCTCTTCAGCCTGAAAACCTTCCCCCAAGTCTTCCATATGTGTCCTCAAGCTCCATCTACTGTTTGGCTGTGGGTACCTGCATCCATCTGAGTTGGTTGCTGGGTAGAGCCTCTTAGAGGACATTTATGCTAGACTCCTGTCTGAAAGCATAAGAGAGTACTATAGTGGCAGGAATTGGTGATTTCCCAAGGATGGATCTCAAGTTGGGTCAGTTATTGGTTGGTCATTCCCTCACTGTCTGCTTCATCCCCGTCTCTGCATTTCTAGTAGACAGTATACATTTGGGGTTGAAAACTTTGGGGGTGGGTTGGTTGGTGTCCCTAATACTTTACTGGCATTCCTGACTGGCTACAGGAGGTGGCTTCTGTAGGTTGCATATACTCACTACTATGAGTCATAGCTAATGTCACCCCCATTGATTGTTGGAAGCCTTCCATATCCTATGCCTCTGTCCTGTCCTCTAGATGAGTAGGAGGAACTTAACCAAGCAGTTCCAGTTGTAATGCTGGCACATGTGCTGCTGATGAACTTTCTCCCCAGCCAACCTAAAATATGCCACCTTGGCTAGAAACTGCTGATCCTGTATCAGGTGATGAAATGAGCCAATGAGAAAGAGACAACACCACATCTGGCTACTTGAAAGCCAATGAGATGTTGGAAGAGGGGTATAAAGGTTTTTCTCAGTTCTCGAAATAAACAAGTTGGCTTATGCTAGTTGCCTAACTTCTGGAGTCTGCATCATTGACTCTGCATCATTTTATCCTTCATTCTCAAGGGTCTTGGTTGTAGTTGCAAGCAACATAGATGCCCTCCACCTCCCCCCCATCAGTTGTACATTTCCATTCATTCTCATGGCCATCTGGGTCTCTCTCCTGTGCCTCACCACACCTGATCCTGAACAGCCCACATTCCCCACCTCAACTCCTCCCCCACCCAGTTCCTTCCTTCCATCTACTGCCTATGATTATTTTATTTCCCTTCTAAGTGAGACTCAAGATTCCTTTCTCAGATCTTCCATCTTGTTTAGCTTATTTTGTGCCTCTGGAGTACAGCATGGGTATGCTGTATTTTATGGCTAATATTCACTTATAAGTGAGTAAATACCCTGCATATCCTGAGTGTTTTTAAATTGCTTCAATACACAGAAGATCCAGTGTGAAATTTCAGGCACCATTGCACTGTGGCAGTATGACACAGAGATGTGGTAGCTGAGAAGTGAATAGAATAATGGAAACATAGTTAAGATTCAGGATCTGCGTCCAGGTTCTGCATTTCCAACAAACTGCACAGCAAATAGCACCACTGGATGCAAGTCAGCTCTGTGAATAGAAAGAATGAAAAGGAAACACAGTGTGTTCAAAGCATTTCTATAATTTATTAATTTTGATCTCACACAAATCATAGTCCATTGCTCAGTTAGCTTGGACAAAGCACACCAATATATTCTTAGAGTGAACCAGACTGAATCTCCAGGTGTTGATGTTTTATAGTTAAGGTCAGTGTCTCTGATGACTAATGATGATGAACATTTCTTAAGGTGCTTCTCAGCCATTTGAAATTCTTCAGGTGAAAAGTCTTTGTTTAGTTCTGTACCCTATTTTTGATAGGGTTATTTAGCTCTCTGGAGTCTACCTTCTTGAGTTCTTTGTATATATTGGATATTAGCCCTCTGTCAGAAGTACTGTTAGTAAAGATCTTTTCCCAATTTGTTGGCTGCCATTTTGTCTGGTTGGCGGTGTCCTTTGTCTTACAGAAACTTTGTAATTTTATGAGGTCCCGTTTGTCAATTCTTGATCTTAGAGCATAAAATATTGGTGTTCTGTTCAGGAACTTTTCCCCTATGCTCATGTCGTCAAGGGTTTTCCCCAATTTCTTTTCTATTAGTTTCAGTGTGTCTGGTTTTATGTGGAGGTCCTTGATCCACTTGGAGTTGAGCTTAGTACAAGAAGATAAGAATGGATCCATTTGCATTCTTATGCATGCTGACCTCCAGTTGAACCAGCACCATATGTTGAAAAGGCTATCTTTTTTCCCCATTGGATGGTTTTAGCTCCTTTGTCAAAGATCAAGTGACCATAGGTGTGTGGGCTTAATTCTGGGTCTTCAATTCTGTTCCATTGATCTACCTGCCTGTCACTGTACCAATACCATGCAGTTTTTAACACTATTGCTGTGTAGTACTGCTTGAGGTCCAGGATACTGATTCCCCCAGAAGTACTTTTACTGTTGAGAATAGTTTTAGCTATTCTGGGTTTTTTGTTATTCCAGATGAATTTGAGAATTGTTCTTTTTAACTCTACAAAGAACTGATTTGGGGATTGCATTAAATCTGTATATTGCTTTTGGCAAGATGGCCATTTTTACTATATTAATCCTGCCAATCCACGAGCATGGAAGATTTTTCCATTTTCTGAGGTCTTCAATTTCCTTCATCAGAGACCTGAAGTTCTTGTCATACAGATCTTTCACTTGTTTGGCTAGAATCACATTTGCATTCTTGTGCTAAGGAGTGGTATAGCAGTCTGGCAGTTCCTCAGAAAACTGGGCATGACACTTCCAGAGGATCCTGCTATACCACTCCTTAGCATATACCCAGAGGATTCCCTGGCATGCAGTAAGGACACATGCTCCACTATGGTCACAGCACCCTTATTTATAATAGCCAAAAGCTGGAAAAAAACCCAGATGTCCCTCAATGGAGGAATGGATACAAAAAAAAATATGGTATATTTACACAATGGAATACTACTCAGCAATAAAAAACAATGAATTTATGAAATTCTTAGGCACATGGTTGGAACTGAAAAATATCATCCTGAGTGAGATAACCCAATCAAAAAAGAACACACATGGAATGCAGTCACTGTTAAGTGGATATTAGCCCAGAAGCTCTGAATACCCAAGACACAATTCACATATCAAATCATTCCCAAGAAAAAGGAAGGAGAGGGCCCTGGTCCTGGAAAGGCTTGATGCAGCAATTCAGGGAAATACCGGGACAGAGAAGTGGGAGAGGTTTGATCAGAGAATGGGCAGAGGGAAGAGGATTTATGGGACTTATGGGGAGGGAGGAACCCGGAAAGGGGAAATCATTTGGAATGTAAACAAAGAATGTAGAAAATAAAAAAATAAAAAAGAAAAAAAGATCAATGTCTCTACCCAAGGGCAGCTCTTATTCATAGCCAATTGTGCTAGTAGATACCAGGTAACACTCATTTGTTCCTCCTTGGGTTTACAGCTTTTTACATATTGATTTTATGCCCTGAAAACGTGATGTGAGTGGACTGGAAGAGACTCAACTGCAAATTCATATGAACACTGCAGAGAGAAAAGGGGAGGAAGAGGGAAAAGAGGAAAAAGAAGGAAAAGAGGAAAAAGAAGGAAACGAGGAAGAAAAGGGAAAAGAGGAAGAAGAGGAAAGAGGAGCTCAGTTTCTATAGCTATTTGAGACAGGAATGGTCTGTCCTGGTGCTTGCTTCTACTGCTGAATGAAAGAAGCCATCTCAGAGTGTAAGAGGAATTTTGTACTGTGGAGGATGAGATTGTTCTGCATGTGAAATAAATGAAGTGATGCTAAGAGCATAAGACTCTCAGTGGGACCATCAGCACAACTGCCAGGAAGGGGGAAAGTGGTGAATGTCATCGTGAGGTGCTTGTCACGCATGCTGTCCTCACTGTGCTGTGAGCATGGAAAAAACTTCATGAACTGTACAAATGTCTGCTTTTCCAGAGGGTCTAAAATGCCAAAAGTACTAAGAACTGACAAGAGCGAGGATGCATCTTCAGCTGAGATTTGCTCAGCTCAGTATAGTATAGCATAGCATATTCAATACAGCATCGCTGAGGGAGACTTCCCCTAAACCTGGAGGGCACTGAGAGGTGGTAACTAGAGCTGAACGCCCTGCAGCCAGGGCAAAAATCTTGTTTGTCCCTACACTGCCTGCCTGTGGTCTAGTTCATCTGAGAAATCTCATTGTACTATGATCTTTCGATCAAATTCATCATATTTGCCCTTAGTTCCACTGGCCTTTAGAGATACCTGGGCTGCACGTGCTTCTGCCAGCCTTAAGAGTCACATCATTAGTGTTTGCTGGCTGCTGCTGGTGTGAGAGCATAGCAAGTAACCAGCTAAGTAGTTCCCATAGGTTAATATGACCAGCTGTCTGCGGGGATGGGCCTTGGTGAGAGAAGGTTGTCAGTCACCTCAGAGAAGGAGCCACCTGTCTATTATACAGATGCGATTACAGACAGAGTGACAGAAAGGCTGAAACCATCTCGAGCTGTATGGCCACCAGGTGCACAATTTGAGTGAGAATACACTTAGGAGTCAGGCTCTGCCAGAACCATCATGTTTTTACATTAATTCAAAAATATTGTATTCACCCTCCCCCTCTCTCCTCCCTTCTATGCCCCCTGGCACTCTCTCTCTCTCTCTCTCTCTCTCTCTCTCTCTCTCTCTCTCTCTCTCTCTCTCTGTGTGTGTGTGTGTGTGTGTGTGTGTGTGTGTGTGAGTGAGTGAGAGAGAGAGACAGAGAGACTGAGAGAGAGAAGGAGGGAGGGAGGGAGGAAGAGAGGGAGGGGGAATGCCTGCAAAGACAGAGGACAAGTTGCAGAGGCTGCTGGTTCTCTCCTTCCTTCCTATGAGGTTTTAATTCAAGCCATAAAGCGAAGTAAGTAGCAAATGCTTTCAGCCAAGGAGCCATCTCACTTAGTCCCTTAGGATACTTCTATGCTTCTCCTAAAATAGTTCTTCATTACCTCAAGTACTCACGTTTGAAAAGTGAGTGCAAAAGGGCTAGGGGAGAAGCAAAGTCTATGAAGTGTTTGTTTCCTTTCGTAAGCATAAGGGTGTGGGTTTGAGCCTCTGAACCCATGTTAAAAACAATCAAGACACATGTAGTTATAATCCCAGGGAGGCAGACATGGAAGAAGGTGACTCCTGGAGGCTTTCTGCCAGCCAGCTTAACTTACTTGGCAAGTGAGTTTCAGCCCAGTGAGACACCTTGTCTCAAAAAAATCAGAGTGGGCACTACCTGGGAAATTATACTGCAAGTTGTCCTCTGAGTTCAACCTGCTAGTACACACAGTGCACATGCATACACATGTAAACTATCTATACACAAACATTCGCATACACACATATGCCACAAAGGTTAAAAGGGAACGGATTTCACATTTTCCTGTGCATAGTAGTCAGGTTTCTATTGCTGTGACAAAGTACCACAACCAAAAACAACGTGAGAAGGAAAAGGTTTATTCCAGTTTACAATTCTCAGGTCACAATCCACCATTAAGGGTAATCATGAAGCCAAGAACTGGAGATGCAAGTCTGGAGGCAAGAACTAAAGCCACCACCACGGACGGATGCTGCTTACTGACTTGCTCACCGTGGGCTGCTCAGTTTGCATTCCTATGTGGCCCAGGACCATCATCCCTCAGTGAACACACATCAGTCATTAATCAAGAAAATGCTGCACAGGCTTGCCTACAGGCTGATCTGCTGGAGGCATTTTCTCAACTTGTATTCCTTCTTTCCAGGTGACTCTAGATTGTATGAGGTTGACAAGGAACTATGCAGTGACCCAACCTCATTTCTTCAGAAGGCCTACACCTTGATTCAGGTAGAGAAAGTTGCATTTTGAATGGGAAAGGCTGTTCCGAGGCTCGTCCACCTCTGGGGCTCTGGAGCAAGGCAATTTATTTTAGATCAATAGCTACTGGTTCAGGCTTAGCTGTTGGTGCTCCTCATTAAAACAAAATTAGACTGTCACCCAGAAAATCATCTTTGAACCATGTTTCAATTTGTGAGCAGTCTACTAGGGGAGAATATTAATCAGTATGTGCTTTGGGGAGTTAGAGCTACAGCTCTGACTGTTTCCTCGGGATGTTACATAAGACAATCCATTTACTGATGAGGCATGAATGGCTCTAATGGTGTATTCTGTAGGTGATTTATCTTAATTGTCACTCTGGGACCTGTTATTATAGTGTCAGGATGGGTCACTGCATTAGAAAATTAAGGCTGATGACGAGTATTCATTTTTAGCCTGTTTGTAAATTCAGACTCTTGGGACAATGACCTTTTGACTACATTTGTATCTGATTCTTCACTGGGACTTACCTTGCCATTCACTACCTCTCACAGAAGAAAAGTGCCACACCTTTGTCTGTGTCATTCTGCTATGTGACACTGAGGCTTTCTTTGGTAAACAGGAATGTGTATAACTGCCAATTGTTGTCTAGGGGTAGCAGGGTGCAGGGTCTGGGATAAGACACAATGATCCCTGACTACTAACAATAGCTCCATGGCCAGTGGTAGGTTGGTCTTAGATTAAAACGATTTAAGCATAGAAAGAAGCTAGAATTCGAGACCTGAGTCAGTTAGCCTTGCTCAAACTCTACGGTCTCATTCACCCATCTGATTTTGCCTCAAATGCTTCCTGATTTTGTCTGGTGTTAGCCCTACTTTTGAACAAGGCATCAGAGAGGTTTGTAAACTTAAAGAAAGGTGCACTTGAAGAAATATAAGACCAGAAGACTTTATAAGAAGTATGCACACAAACACGTTGGCTAAAGTTTAACCCTTTGTATTCATAGTGAGAAATGCTGTGGCCTTACTTGTATATAAAGCAAACAGTCTATTAAAGACACTAAAATAGGGCAACAGTGTGTACCATGACCTTAGCTTCTAGTACACTGTTTCCTTGGTGGTCTAACACAGCCCACAGCAAGATAAAATAGGTAGGAGGGAAGCAAGAAAGCACTAAAAGTGGCATGTGTCCAAGATGAACTTCGGAGAATTGAATGAGCCCCTCCAGTTCCATAATTCCTTTGAGCTCATACAATAGAGGCAATTTGGAGAAGAGAAATGCAGTTATTCACTCTATTTTTTTCCTAAATGAATCCATCTTTTGTGAGCATTAAAATAGCAAATTGCCTGTGACGCTATGTCTAGTCAGCCTCTAAAGAAGAATAAGAAAGTGAGATGTCAAAAAAATTCTCATCTTCTATTTACATAATTACCAGATTAAAACAGAATTGTGTAAATGCAAATGAATGTACAGGTGTCTGCCAGGCAGAGATTATCCAAATTATAATCAGTCTGTCTAGGAAAATGGCTCCTTTAGTGTCATCCCCAAGGCATAAAGCTTCAAGCTTTGAGAATCCAACCTTTCAAATTATACCCATTGTATCTGTAAAAGTATCAAGTCAGTGTGCCAGAAGAGTACTCGGCAGGACACTGCTAACCCCACCTCCCCAGACACTTAGCTCTGCTGAGCACAACAGGATACCTCTTCACTAGTTGGTATTTGTTCCTTGTACTTGGATAGAGCTCTGCTAGGCAATGTTGTCTTTTCATGATTAATTAATTAATTAATCAATTAATTAATTAAGTGTGTGTGTGTGTGTGTGTGTGTGTGTGTGTGATGGTTCATGTGTCACACCATGAGTGTAAAGGTTAGAGAACAACTTGTGGGACTCAGTTTTCTCCTTCTACCATGTGTGACTTGAAGATCAAATTCAGATTTGAATCCTTTACCTCCTGAGTGATCGTACTAGCCATGTATTAATTATACATGATGAGTTGTTTTGGTTCATTTTATCTGCTTGTCAAGACACAGCCTGGAGCCACTTTAAGAGAGATTCGGATGGCTGAGAAACACCTTAAAAAATGTTCAACATCACTAGTCATTAGGGAAATGCAAATTAAAACAACCCTGAGATTTCACCTCACACCAGTCAGAATGGCTAAGATTAAAAACTCAGAAGACATCAGGTGTTGGCGAGGATGTGGAGAAAGAGGAACACTCCTCCACTGCTGGTGGGAATGCAAGCTGGTACAACCACTCTGGAAATCAGTATGGCGGTTCCTCAGAAAACTGGGCGTGATACTTCCGGAGGACCCAGCCATACCACTCCTGGGAATATACCCAGAAGATTCACCAGCATGCAATAAGAATACATGCTCCACTATGTTCATAGCAGCTTTATATATAATAGCCAGAAGCTGGAAAGAACCCAGATGTCCCTCAACAGAGGAATGGACACAAAAAATGTGGTATATATACACAATGGAGTACTATACAGCCATTAGAAACAATGAATTCATGAAATTCTTAGAGAAATGGATGGAGCTGGAGAATGTCATACTAAGTGAGGTGACCCAGTCTCAAAAGAATACCCATGGTATACAATCACTGATAAGTGGATATTAGCCTAGAAGCTTGGAACACCAAAGACACAAATCACATATCAAGTGATGTCTCACAAGAAGAAAGGAGTGGACACTGGTGCTAGAATGGACCAAAACATCATTGTGGGAGAGTACAAGAACAGTAAAATGGGAGGGGGTGGATGCGGGAGCAGGGGGAGGGAAAAGGACATGTGGGACCTTTGGGGGTGGGGAACCAGAAAAAGGGAAATGAATTGTAAATATAGAATATATACAATAAAAAAAAATCAAAAAAAAAAAAAAAAAGAGAGGGCAATTGATCAATTGTTTCCAAAAGGTTGGTTGGTATATGGGTATATCTTTGAAGGATTATCTTGATTGGTAATTGATGTTAGGATGGCCCAGCCCCCTTGAGGGTAGCAGCATACCTTGACAGGTGGAGCTGAGCTGTAAAAGGAAGCCAGAGGGTATCTTAGTTAAAGTTACTATTGCTTTAATAAAAAATCATGACCAAAAACATTTCACTTAAAGTTACATATAGCAGGTCATTGTCAAGCAGTAGGGGTAAAATCTCACATAAGGGCAGTAACCTGGAAGCAGGAGCTAACACAGAGGCCATGGAGCAGTGATGCTTACTGGCTTGCTCATTACTCAGCCTGCTGTCTAATAGAATCCAGGGCCACCAACCTAGAAACGGCACAGCCCGCCTCCTGCATCAATTACTAATTAAGAAAATGCCCTACAGCTGGATGTAATGAAGGCATGTTCTCATTCAAGTTTCCTTCCTTTCGGTGAACTCTATTAAACTAGCCTTCACTGTAAGCCATCAGGTAGCATCCCTCCATTGCTGATGCTTCGGTTCTTGCCCTGACGTCCTTCAGTGATGGAAGCTAAATCAAACCTTTCCATCCCAAGTTGTTTTTTATCAGAGCATTTTATCACGGACACAGAATAAAACTAGAACAGAGTAAAACTCAAATTATCTCACCATCAGTTTCTGCTAATGAATATAAATTGTTACTTTGCCCCTGAGAGTCACAGTGGAGCGGACAGGTGTAAGACTGTGGCATCTTGTGCTGAAAGTGACAGGCAGACCTTGACGCGTGTCTCTGAATGCATGGAGCACATTCCAGAGCTGTCTCCTCTGTCCAAATTCTGCTTTATTTTCCCAAGTGGCCAGTTGAGAGGATGCATTTCCAAGGTCATCTCTCTGTCATTGGGTGTCTGGGCTTAGGTATGACCGCAGAGTAACAGTCTTGGATATCCCTGGATACCCTACCATGTGCTTAACTCATGAATAATGAATAGGAAAGACCCATCAAAAGATCACCTGCCATATTCATTATGACAAGTCTTTCTATGGTGAAAACATTTTCATGATTTTTCTTTTTTAACATTTTTATTTTTGCATATTCCTTTTATAGCCCACTCACTGCCCTCCATCCCTTCACCCACAATTCTTTCCGCATCCCTCATTCCCTTCTCTTCTGAGCATACAGAGGCACCCCTGGGTATCACTGCACCCTAGCACATCAAGTCACTGTGAGGTTACGCTCATTCTTTCCCTCTGAGACCAGACTAGGTAGCCCAGCTGAAAGAACATATCCCACAGACAGCCAATAGCTTTTGAAATAATCCCCACTCCAGTTATTGGAAACTCACATTAAGACCAAGTTGCATATCTGTTACATATGTAGCAAGGCCTAGGTCCAGCCCATGTATGTTCTTGATGGTGGTTCAGTCTCTGAGAGTCCTGAGAGTCCAGGTTAGTAGATTTTGTTGGTCTTCCTGTGGAGTTCCTATCCTCTTAGGGGCTGCAATCCTTCCTCCTATTTTTCCATTAGAGTCCCCAAGCTCCATTCACTGTTTAACTGTGGGTGTCTGCATCTGTCTTAATCAGCTGCCGGGTGGAGCCTCTCAGAGGATAACCATGTTAGACTCATGTCTGCAAACATTAACAAAGTACCATTAATAGTATGGAGGTTGGTACTGGCTCGTGGCTAGCTATTTGCTCAATCTCTGCCCCATCCCCTCCCTGCATTTTTTGTAGACAGGATAAATTTGGGGTTGAAAGTTTTGTGGGTGGGTTGGTGTCACTCTCTCCACTGGAGTTCTTGCCTGGCTACAGGAAGTAGCTACTTCATGTTCCATACTCTCAGTGACGTGAGTCACAGCTAAAGACACCTCCATTGATTCTTGGGTACCTCCCTTATCCCAGGTCTATATCATATCCTAGAAATGCCCCCTACCTCCTCACCCCTGTTAGTTGCAGATTTCCATTCATTCTCATAGCCATCTGGCCATCCCTTCTGTCTCTCCCCACATCTGATCCTGAACTGATCCATTCCCCTCCCCAAGCCCCATTATCCCCCTTCCCTCCCTCCATCCACCTTTTATGACTATTTTATTCACCCTTCTAAGTGAGATTTTAGCATTTGAGCATTTGAGGATGCTTTTAAATTACATTAGTAATCAACTTAATGTAGAAACTTGTTCACAGGCATATCTGCAGGTTTATCTCCTATGTGATTCTAGGTTTTGTATAGTTGACAATCAGTATTATCAAGCACTCAGCCTCCACCCTGTTCTTAGCAGTCATCCTGGGATAGTAGGAATTCAGCATCAATAGATGAGTATAGAAGTGAGAGCTTCTACTGTAGGAATGAAGAGGTGCATGCAAAGGTCAGGGCAAGCTTTAGTATGAAAAACATAAATGTAGATACCCAAGAAACTTGTGTTTCTCAGGTAAAGAGAATGGGTTGCTAATAAGAAATGTAGATGTTTGCAATGTGACAGTAATATTTATTTAGAAATTCAGAAGTGTGCTACATAGGCCCCCGTGTTTACAAATGTGCTCATATGCACTTAGTCTCTATGCATTAGCCTGTATTTATCCCACAGAACAGATCCATCGGTGTTCATTAATTAAATTTATTCAAAAAGGCTCTGAAATGTAGAAAATCTACAATTAAGTTTCTTGTACTAGCTCTCTTCTTGGTAAGGGCTACTCATCCAGGGCAGTTGTGGCTGGATAGAGGTTCAGCAATTTGAGCAAGAAGTGAATATTCTATGTCACCCTGTGGAACAGAAAGAACACTTTTCCTATTGAAAGAATTGTAAGCTCTTAGTGGGGAAATAAAATAGAAAAGTCTTACAGCTGGAGAGATGGCTCAGTGGTTAAGAGCACTCATGGGTCTTCCCAAGGTCCTGAGTTCAATTCCCAGAAATCATGTGGTGCCTCACAACCATCTGTAATGAGATCTGATGCCCTCTACTGGTGTGTCTGGAGACAGCTACAGTGTACTTACATATAACAATAAATACATAAATAGATAGATAGATAGATAGATAGATAGATAGATAGATAGATAGATAAAATATTTTTAAAAGTCTTACAATAGAGATTCAGTAACCTGTTTTTACTAATAGTATTCATTGATTAACTTCATTTGTTACTGGGGATGGAAGTCAGGACTTGGTATATGCTAGGTAACCATACCACTACTGAACTAAACTCGAAACCTAAAAATAGACACTGATGGAGACAGTGACTAATGTGAACTCCATTCCCAAAGGGCATCCATGTAAAGGAAAGTAACAATCTCTCTCTTTAACATTTCTTGGTGTGGAACTGTGGGAGCATTCTAGCCTGACACATGGCTCCATGAGCTGCTGGTATTCTCTTTTGGAAAGCACAGTTAGTCCAGGTTTAGAGTCATCTGCATAATTACTATTTTACTATTTCTATTGTTTATAAACCAAGGGATCTGGTGGTTAATGGGAAGGATGGTATGGATTGGCATAAATATAGTAAATGCAGGATCAGACTGATCTCACCATGTAGTAAACAAGGAAGCCTTGGAAGAGGATACCTCCAAGGAAATTGTTTAATATGGCTGAAGACCCCAAGCAGGAGTATTTTAGGATAAGGGACTAAAAATGTAGAAAAGTGTCTTGTCAGAGATTTAGACCATTTCCATAAATGTGGAAAGCTCTGCCATGGCTGGAGGCCAAGAGTTTTGCAGCAGCTAAGAATCCTCTGACTTAAGATAGATCAAGCACTCCAAAGATATCTTCACCATGTTTGAAGGTGTGTCTAACCTATAGTCTGCTTACAATTACCAGTGCAACCAAACATGGAGTCATAAATTTACTTAAATCACTATGAAGACATCTTTTGCAATTTTAATTTGCAACTCAATCAAAGTTCTTTAATGAGAGATGTGTTGATGACAATGGTAAAATCTGGTGGTGGCAGGGGAGATGGAAGCAGAGGGAAAATATAGATCCAGCAAGACAAGGGGAGAACAAATGCATGGGAAACAGAATACAGTGTATAGGTGTCCCCAGGTGGGGAAGAAAGGAACGGAGCCTGATGCTTATTTCTGGTTTAGCCTATCATGCTAATAATGTATTACCCCCTAAAATATATAACACAAGAGGAATATGAGACTGGAAACAAAATCATAAACTATATTACTACTCCAGTTCTACTTATTTCAGCAAAATAATGATCTAAGATAAGAAAAGAGGAGTGTGGGAATAATTTTGGAATCATGGTTACACAGAGTGCTCTATTTTCCATAGGATGAGAAAAGACATGAGTCCCAAGGATACAGTCTATGGAAGGCACTCAGAAGTCCTGAAGAATCAGGTCTCAGGAGGACTTGAAGGGTTATTGATACAAAGCTTTTAAAATCAAACTGCCGAGTTTAAGATTCTTGTAACCAATGTGGAACATATAGCACTCTCTCACTCTCTTCTCTTGGAAATGGCATGATAGACGCTTGCTAGAAATCAGAACTACAGCATCAGTAGCTCTAGTGTGGGAGTTACTGGCAGTGTTATTCAGAGTTTACCTGACAGGATAGAAAGACACATTCTGCTCCTCTCGGGGCCAGAAAGATGGGTAAGTGTTTGTGGCCTAGCTTGACAACCTCAGTTTGAGCCTGGAACCCCCACAATGAAGGGAGAAAACCAACTCCTCTGACATCCACACTCATGTAGAAAGAGTGCTATATGCACACTACAATTTATATAAATGTAAGAAAGACTTTAAGAAGTCTTCCTTAGGATTTTGTCTGAGGCAAGAGCGAGCAAAATGAAATTAATTAAAGCACAGCAAGTGTTGAGTGAAGACACTCCTCCACACCTTACCATTTTACTGATTTTCTATATTGAGAGCCTCATCAACAAACTAAAGAAATGTTAGTGTGTTTTCAAATATCCTAGTTTGCTTGGAATTCCCACAAGAGCTCAGGTTTCAAGATATCATACTATCCAAAATTAAAACAGAATAACTTTTAATCCCACATGGAGCCTCTAGCTTCTGTACCAAAATATGTACATTGTAGACCCAAGAAGCAGCTTCTGTTGTAACTCATAGATGCTTCTGAAGGAGGGTCTACTCAGCATAGTTTTCCCATTGGTTGTTTAGGTTCTATATTTACTTGACCCACCTATCTCCTTGTCTGAATATGGAACTCCTATAATCCACATGTCAGTTTCTTAGATGACTTTATCTACATATATTAGGGCTATTCTTTTGACAACATTTAACTAATTCATGGGGGAATAAATTTTCCAGCATCCAAGAACCCTAGATCCTGGTTAAGAAAGAGACACTGACCAACATCCAGATTAGGTTGCAAAACTCCCAAGAGCAAAGACAGCCTCATGGGACCTTGTGCACCTCAGTATGCAACTGAGCAAAGGACAGTAGCTTTTTTACTCTCTTTAATTCTGGGTAGTTTCCTAATTGTTTTATTACAACAGTTCTCACTCCTATAAAACAGTCAATTATCAATTAAAAAGTTCACACATCTTTTAAGTTGGCCACAACTCCCTCAAAACCTTGGCGTCCCTTGCATGTCACTTGAGACAGATACCAGCTGTTTCACAGCTAGGAGTTAGCCTTGGTTTGAACTTGGGAGACATAGAGGCATTGTCTCAAATTCCAGCTAAGCTGATGATTATCGGTATAATATCTCCATGCCAGCTGCGTTTCTTTGGAGCAAAGCTAAGATTTTCTGTAAGCATGAATATTACAATACTATATGCATTACACTTGAGGTATGGAGACTGTCACCTTTCTCAGTCCATTTCATGCCCTTGCCTCTCTGGTGCACAATCAGATAAACATTTCTACCCATAACAGTACTTGAATAAATAATCCAAGGGATGAGTTTTGTGTGCTTACAATTCTGCATATTTTCAAAAATAAAATCCATAATTATACAAAGACACAATGATTACCTTGTCATTCTTAGAGGGGACAGATTGTGAAGGTTCAGGGGTGAGGGGGTCTGTCTTAGAAGCAGATGCAACTGAGACATGTAGCCTCCAGAATGCTTACTGACGCTAAAAGTTGTCATATTCACGGGAATTGTGGTAGTCACTGAAGAATTATGATGATTCACATGTTTTATCACCAATGTTCACTGAGGACTGCCATGGACACTTAGACTAAACCTGGAAAGTCACCAACCACTGAGGACCATTAGGGATCAGGATGGGGAGACCTCCACCTACTGAGGACCCCTAGAGAACAGCTTGAAAAGTCTCCACCCACTGTGGACCCTTAGAGAGCAGCTTGGGAGACCTCCACACACTGAGGACCTTTGGAGAGCAGCTTAGGAGACTGCCACCCACTAAGGACCCTCAGATAGGAGCTTGGGACACCCCTACCTAGTGAAATAGATTTTTCTTCTGGTAGGATTTCTGAGAACCTCTAACTAGTTCTGAATACTTCTTCCTACCTAGAAGGAAAATCATGGTGCTGAAGAGATGGGTCAGATGTTAAGAATATTGGCTGCTCTTCCAGAAGTCCTGAGTTCAATTCCTAGCAACGACATGGTACCTCACAAACATCCATGATACGATCTGATGCCTTCTTCTGGCAGGCAGGTATACATGCAGATAGAGCACACACATACTTTAAATATTAAATAATAATAACAAAACCAGAAGTCAATTCTTCATCAAAGTATTCAGGAATTGGAGGGAAGGCTCAGTCAGTAAAGTGCTTGTCCTGAAAACATGAGATCCCCATGCATCTGCAAGTATAAGACCAATAGGGTGCACCTGTAACCTTAGTCCTGGGCAGCAAGAGGTAGGATCATCCCTCTAATTTGCTCAATAATCCATCTAGCAAATTGGTAAATTCCAGATTCAGTGAGAGACCCAGTCTCAAGCACTAATGTAGAGAGGAGAATGACTGAGGAATACACACAATTTGGGAAAACCACACAATGTTGACCTGTGCTTTCCACACATGCATGAACTCATATGTGCATATATACAGACCTGTTTGGCCACAATAGCCATGATTAAACCAAACTCATAATGTCCAGGCTACTTTCTGGGACAAAGGCTACTGCATGGAGGATCAATACACAGGATCAATACACATATCTATGAACTTCCATAGGACATGATATGGTGACATTCATGAAAGAAATCTACACAAAAGAGTCCTATTAAAGAAAGTTAAAATCTAATTTCAGGATCTGGTGCCCAGTGGCTGCGTAAAAGCAGCAAAAGTCACAACAAATTATTCTGAAATACCAAATGGCTCCTGAAATCATTGCTTTGAGTCACACAGAATGCATAATTGTCTCAATTGAATAAAGCCACAATCTCAAACAATCCAGCTCTAATAATTCACAATTATAAAGACCCAGCTGTGACAGCATTCACCCCGAGATGAGAATTTAATCTCCCATCTCTCATATAAAGCCATTCTACCATCCTTTTCTGATGAAACAAATAAGGACTTTTTTTTAACACAAGCAATCTATAGAAATTTTTCTAGGCTGCAAGGTGTCTTAATAATCATTTTGATTTAATGACTGTAGCTATTACCTGTTTTCACTACCTTGATAAATATAAGGCTGGTGGTAGACAAGATCAGAAATGTTATAGCCAATTTGTGGATCCACAGTCATCTCAAGAAGCAGAGAAAGTGTTGCTCAAATCCACAGCCATGGCTATGCACTCTACCCAAAATCTCACTAGAGTGGATTTCCTGGATATGGAGACATGTCTGAACAAACTGGGGTACATATTGGGCTCTTTCACTTACTTTATAGTTCTCTTGTGGGCCAGAGGTAAGTGTCCCCATCTTCAAGACTAGATTTGCAATACAAAACAAGGACATCTTTGAAGTCAAGACAGTGCCCTGTGCAGCGCACACTACATTGAAAGAGGCACACATTTTTTCTTTCCCAAATTGATTGGCCAACTCTAATGTCAGCTTCATTAGCACTTACCACAAGCCTGGCAGAGAATCTGCTCACACTTCCTTTATTAAAGTAAATTGAAATAATAGAAAGCCTTGGGTAAGTGCCATTAGCCTTGGGGGCTGATCTCAAGAGACGGGGGTTGACTGATCAGTTCTGGTTTCCATCATTGCCAGGTGCAAAGCCTTTGAACCTTGATAAACACTTTCACTATGTTATTTTAAATGCAATGTGGTAGAAGACATGTGCCACGTGACCCCTCCATTCCCAATGTAGTATGAGTTCCTGTGCATGCAGAAAGCCATGGCCAGTGTTCATGCATAGGTTCCTGAGAAGTGAAGGCACCCACTCCCCATGGGCTTTTTCCTTCATTGCTAACACAGAGACATGGTGTACACCAGAATGGAACTCACCTCACAGGGGCAATGAGTTTCCCAGTGAACCTGCAGCTCAACAAGGCCACTGAAAGACCAATGGGTGCAGATGGGAACTAGACCTTTCCACCAGACAACGTGGGCAGCTAGGAACACTTCACCCAAGGCAAATATCTATATACAGAGGGCACTGTGTGTCGAACTTCTAGATTGTTCCGATCAATAAATAGCATGGAGTCATGGCTCTGGGGATTGTGGTCTCTTGGCATCATTGTGCTGCTCATCTTCCTGGGTTATATACAATATAAATGAAAAATTCTGGGTCTCACTAGAATGTTTCAAGAGCTGAATACAAGTCACCCTTTTAAAACCTTTGCTCCATTTATTTGAATGGTCTCTACATGTAGGAAAAGTAGGAAGTAAAAACATTAGAAGAAATAAACTGAATTCCAAGAGTCACTCTTCAGTGGATGATTTAAAAATATTTTTTATTTTTATTTTCATTTGTGTATATGTGTGGGCCTATTTTTTTTTCATGTTAACATGCAGAGGTGTACATAGGTACATTCAGAGGCCAGAAAAGGGTCCCTTAGAACCAGAGTGGTAGATATTTGAGAGCTGCCATGTTGGTGCTAGGAACTCATGTCCTCTGTAAGAGTGCCAAGTGTTCTTAACTATTTAGCCATCTTTCCAACCTCTTGTAGTTGAGGTCAATTTTGGCTTCAAGAAAAGCATTGCCCCTATGTAAGGCTGCTTTTTCTACTGAACATCATTTTTCTGTAAGGATTCAACGACTGAATGAGTCAAGACAGGGTAGGGTAGGAAACATGTTTAAATCCATGAGAAACTGTTGTTGGGCCCCCTCTGTATTCATATTTTCGTATTATGGGTTTGTGTTTGAGTCATGGTGGAAAGCTCTATGTTATCTCTTATGGCAGAAGTAAATACCCTGTGACCCATGGTGTTACAGACTGAATGCTATGTCCTTCCAAGTGTATGTGAATTGACCAAGGTTAGATACCAAGATTAGGTGATGAGATCAGAGAGTTGGATCTCCCATGCCTGGAGTTAATGTTCTTATGCAAAAAGAAACAAAAGGGCAACTCTCTTCTCTTCCCTCCAGTATGTGAGGAGCTCGATTAGTTCCATCTGCAGTCCAATAAGGAGTCCTCATCAGCTTTTATTTGTGGCAGAACCTTGGCCTCTGATTCCTGCCTTCAGTTGAGAAATACAAATGTGTGCATTTCAGGCTACCTAGTCATGGTTTGCATTACAGCAGCCTGAGCCCTGTATCAAGAGGAATTAACAGGAATTTTCTCTGCAAACAATGCAACTTGAGCCATGAGCATGGGCACATCCTGATCTCAGCATTTGGAATGGAAAGTGAAGTGGTCCAGAGCTTTATAAGACTAGCCTTTATGGAGCTGTGTGATCTCACTTCAATAATAAGACTTTCTCTCTGCCTCAACCACAAGAGTATTTTCAATTGAGCCCATAGGAAAAGTGTTGCACTCAGTGCATTTGAAAACCACTGGGATGTGTCTAGACATTAGTGTGAAAAGTACATGTAGACGGCACCTGGATCTGAAGAACATGCCCTACTACTCTCCCAATTCCCATCAATACACAAAACTGATGCTCTACAGGGAACTAGAGGTGATGAATGGGATAAGAAGGCATTCCTGACAATGTGGAAAGAACAGTCTGTACATATTCTGGATCACTCTGTAGATATCACTGGTGTCTTCTGCATTGGCCTAGAATGTCAGGTCTACTGAAGGTACTATTTTTTCCAGTGCACGGGAAGCTGTCAAGCACTCGTTCATGTCCTAATTAGTTCTTTATCTTTCTGTGAACCAAACAAACTGTTTCCTCTAGTCTTGATGTCATGTGACATTGGTTTAATTTTCATATTACAAAAGGACACTTTAATATCTAGTAAATCTTCATGCACCAGTGTTGTAAGGTACACCCTGAAGCTGCCGGGCAGAACTCTATCTTACACATTTTTGTTAACTACTCTTACTTCACCAATATCAGAAATGTTGGATTGCTTTTTCAGACAGATAAACTCTTTTCGCTGCATCTCTGGCCCTGGAACAGACATACAGTTTCCATACCTTTTCTCTGTTTACCTAGGAACTCATTTCACAGTCAGAAAAGTGCAACAGTGGTCCCAGTATCATAGAATCTGCTTGTTTTCCATGTTCCCCAACATCACAAAACAGTTAGCATGATAAAAATAAATGAAATGGATCTTTGAAGACACAGTTACAGTACAGATTGGGTAGTGACAACATGGAGGGCTGGGGCAGAGTTCTTCAAAAGGCAGTATATGCTTTGAATTAGCATCTGATATATGGTACTGTTTCTCCCTAGCTAGGATCCACAGGTCCAGGAATCAAGGGGTGGAAAATGGACTTATTCCGTTCACTATGATTCCTAGTGACCCACTAGGAAAGCTTTTGCTTCCTGTTCTCACAACACTAAGTCTTCTGTCCCTACAAGTTTGGGTTTCAGAGCAGATAGGAGTTACAACAAGCATTCCATTGAACTGGAATCTAGCTGATCACTTTGGCCTTCTAATGCCCTTAAGCCAACAGGCTAAGAAAGAAATATCAGTATTGGGGGGGTGATTGATCTAGACTACCATGGGAAAAATTGATTGCTTCTTCGCAAAGGAGGTAAGAAGGATTATGTCTAGAGTGCAGGAGATCATTTAGGGAGCCTCTTAGTACTACTATGTCCTGTGATTAAAGTCAGTGGGGAACTACAATAGCCTAATCCAAGCAGGATGACAAAGGGCACAGATCCATCTAGAATAAATGTATGGGTCACTCCTCCTGGAAAACAGTCAAGACCAGCTGAGATGCCTACAGAGGGTGGAAGAAATACAAATAGGTAGTAGAGGAAGGTAGTTATAAATACCATCGAAGGTCATGCCTCCTAATAGTGCTATTTCCCATGGGACAAGCATATTCAAACACCACCTAGTTTCCTCTGGAAAATGTCACAGAGTGTGATAGTTTGTATGAAAATGGCCCCCAGCATCTCATAGTGTCACTATTAGGAGCTGTGACCTTGTTGGAGTAGGTGTGACCTTGGTAAAGAAAGCATGTCACTGTGAGGATGAGGTTTCAGAAGCCCATCCCAGGTCCAGTGGTACTCTTTCTTCCTGCTGCCTTCTAATCCAGATGTAGAATTCTCAGCTGCTTCTCCAGCACCATGTCTGCTTCCCACCATGTTTCCCACTATGAAGATTAATGGACTAAACCTATGAGCTCTAAGACAGCCCCTATCAAATGTTTTCTCTTTATAGGAGGTGCCTTGGTCATGGTTCCACTGAGGAAATTGAGGCAGCTATTGTGTTACACCAAAGTCCTGACTTCACACAGGGAGCCAGCTCAGACCCATACATGGACAAATATGACTCATGCTGACATTCACACTAAATGGAGGAAGCCAGCCTAGCCATACACACAAATACTTGCTATTCAGACATGCAGGGACTCAGCTTTGACCCATACACAGATGCATGTTACTCACGTTGAAATCCCCACTACATGCAAGCAGGCATCCTGGCCTCATATGTGGGCACACATCACTTTCATTGCTTTAGTTTTTCCCTTTCCTGAAATAAGAATTAAGTATATTCTGAGAAGGTACGTGGGGCACTTTCCAGTATGGCCATAGGAAATATACTATTTTATTATTTTGTTAACATTGCACCCAGAGGTATTAGTATGAACAAGGATTCCTGAGTGTGAATTATAAAATAGAAAGTGTGTATAAAGGTGCCTGTCTCTGGAGCTATGTTGTCGCAACTCTCAAACTTAGAGCTGGGAATCAGGCCTACAGAAGACAGTGAATCCTTGGGCCCCCAAGGAATTTGAAGAGAGCCCCTGGCTTCTGCTTTGAAGGGAAATGTTTTTTTCCTGTCTGCAGCTAAAATTTCTTCTATAAGTCTTTTTTTTAATTTTTATTTTCTATATTCTATGTTTACATTCCAAAGGCTTTCCCCTTTCCCAGTTCTCACCCAAAATAGTTCCCATAGTTCCTCTCCCCCCCCCAACTATTCCCCAATCATTCCCCCTCACCCCTCGGTTTCTTTACTAAACTGGATGCAATCTTTACAGGCCCAGGGTCCTCTCCTTTCTTCTTCTTGGGAATCATTTGACTTGCTATTTGTGTATTGAGTATTTAGGGCTTCTGGGCTCATTAATATCCACTTATCAGTGATTGCATTTCATGTGCATTCTTTTGTGATTGGGTTAATTCACTCAGGATGATATTTTCCAGGTCTAACCATTTACCTACAAATTGCATGAATTCATTATTTTTAATTGCTGAGTAGTATTCCATTGTTTAAATATACCACATTTTCTGTATCCATGTCTCCTTTGAGGGATATTTGGGCTCCTTCCAATTTCTGGCTATTATAAACAAGGCTGCTATAAACATAGTGGAGCATGTGTCCTTATTGCATGCAGGGGAATCCTCTGGGTATATGGCCAGGAGTGGTATGCCAGGGTCCTCTGGAAGTGACATGCCCAATTTTCTGAGGAACCGCCAGACTGATTTCCAGAGCGGTTTTACCATTTTGCAATCCCACCAACAGTGGAGGAGTGTTCCTCTTTCTCCACATCCTCGCCAGCACTTGTTGTCTCTTGAGTTTTTAATCTTAGCCATTCTGACTGGTGTGAGGTGGAATCTCAGGGTTGTTTTGATTTGCATTTCCCTGATGACTAATGATGTTGAACATCTTTTAAGGTGTTTCTCGGCCATCTGAATTTCTTCTGGTGAAAATTCTTTGTTTAGCTCTGTGCCCCATTTTTTGATAGGGTTATTTGGTTCTTTGCGGTCTAACTTCTTGAGTTCTTTGTATATATTGGATATTAGCCCTCTGTCAGATGTGGAGTTGGTGAAGATCTTTTCCCACTTTGTTGGTTGCCGTTTTGTCCTTCTGACAGTGTTCTTTGCTTTGCAGAAACTTTGTAATTTTATGAGGTCCCATTTGTCGATTCTTGATCTTAGAAGATGGAAAAATATTTCTTGCTCCTGGATTGGCAGGATCAATATAGTAAAAATGGCCATCTTGCCAAAAGCATTCTACAGATTCAATGTGATCCCCATCAAAATCCCAACTCAATTCTTCATAGATCTAGAAAGAGCAATTCTCAAATTCATCTGGAGCAACAAAAAACCCAGGATAGCTAAAACTATTCTCAACAATAAAAGGACTTCTGGGGGAATCAATATCCCTGACCTCAAGCAGTACTACAGAGCAATTGTGTTAAAAACTGCATGGTATTGGTACAGCAACAGGCAAGCAGATCAATGGAATAGGATTGAAGACCCAGAAATTAACCCACAGACTTATGGTCACTTGATCTTTGATAAAGGAGCCACAACCATCCAGTGGAATAAAGATAGCCTTTTCAACAAATGGTGCTGGTTCAACTGGAGGTCAACATGCAGAAGAATGCAAATTGACCCACTCTTATATCTTTGTACTAAGATCAACTCAAAGTGGATCAAGGACCTCCACATAAAACCAGACACACTGAAACTATTAGAAAAGAAACTTGGGAAGACCCTGGAGGACTTGGGCACAGGGGAAATGTTTAATGGTATGCACTGTCCTTTTCTGACTTGAAAGACAGAGAGTCAAAACATGAGACTTTTGCTTTTAATTAATCCTGTTTACGTATCTATTACTATTATTTTGATATATAATTAAAAGTGACAATTCCTATTCTCCCTGTCATTCTCCACTTCTCCAAGTTCTGACCTGCTCCACTCCAATCCTCCTAATGTATTAATACAACTAAATCCTACCATGTGAGATAAGCAAATGTCCAAGAGAGAAGGATAAAATAACTTCTTACCAGTTACTTTTGGGCATATCAAAATCTAAAGGAAATAGAATTGTGTCAAGACCATTTTACTAGTGTTAAATTTGGAAGTTCTCAAGTTGACCCTTTGCCCATTTCACTGAGCTCATGACAGGAATTTCAGACATAGAAACCACAGAATCATAACTCTGTTGTAAGATACAATTGATTCTCCAGTCCCCAAAATAAAATTTGTAGCATATATATATATATATATGTGTGTGTGTGTGTGTGTGTGTGTGTGTGTGTGTAATATATTTTGTACTTCAATTTGTCGTGCATTTAAAATAATGTAATCAAACTCTCAGTTTGGAATCACCATTTATGTTAGAGATTAAAAAATAATTTCTTTCAATAATAAATATATTTCAATTGTTATAATACTTAAAAAAAAGTACTGTGAAATATAGAATGAACTAGACTTTTTGTTGAAGATTTAGACAAAATTTTAGAACACTAAGATAGGGGGAGTGAGAGAGATAAACGTAAAAGAAAATGAGACAGAGGTCAAAATGAGAAGCCAAACAATGGATTGCCACTTCCTAAAGAAGTAGACTGCACACAAAGGGCACTGTCATTCTCCTGTCTCCTTGGAAGAGGAGTAAAGGTCACTGTGTTCTTTTCCACAGTGGCACAATCTCAGATGATAGATTTGCTAGTGCGGTGGAAGCAGAATGGCATTCCATGGTCTGAGAGAACAGAGGTAGGTCGCCTAGTTCCCACCGTAAAAAAGCTTTCTTCAGGGAATGCTTCATGTTGGGATATCTGTCTGTAGATAATACTTATGTGGAATGATTCCTATACCATGCTGAAAAGTTACTATCTGGAAACTGGAAAGGGAGGAAAATATCCATCCTATGATACCAGGATCACTGTCACCACAAATGCCTTTGAGCTCTATAACTGCTCTAAGACTTTTTCAAATATATGATTAAAAGTTAGCACTTGGTAAGAAGCCATTTGAAGCATGAAAAATGGGCTCTCTGGGGGCACACTGTCCTATAGACTAAGCCAGTTTGTCTCAGCTGCCAAGAAGATGTAAACAAATAACTTTACTGAGGTTCAAACAGCTTGAATGATCCCATCATCAATGTGACTTATTCTCTTGCAAGAGCACAGTAAGATACAATGGTGTTGGGGCAGGGGTGATAGTACAATTCCTCCTTCATAAGCCCTAGCATGAGCTCAGCAACCCATATGGCCACAGCTGGTAATTAAAGGGTCTAGGACTGTGAACATTATTTCTCAACCTTACAAGCTTCTTATTCAGTCTCAATGCATTCATAATTATTTTCACAGTTTGCCCTATCAAACAAACATATTCCAGTGGCAGCACAAAGCTATATTTAAGCACTATATCCACCCAAAGGGGAGAAAATTAACAGGTAAAAAGGAAAGAAAGTATTGCCTAAATGTAGGGAAAGGTAGTCATCTTTTCAAATTGTGGTGGTTTGAATGAGAATAATGCCATATGCTTGACCCACAGGTAATGGAACTTTATGAGAAGGATTAGGAGGTGTGGCCTCATCAGAAAAGGTATGTCACTAGAGGTAGACATTGAGGTTTCAAAAGTTCACACCATTCCCAATTCTGTCAGCTACTCCTCTAATATCATGCCTGCTTAGGGTCAAGTTATGATGTTATGATAAGCATGGACTCAAGTGCTCTGTAACTGTGATTCCCAAATTAAATGCTTCTACATTGCCTTGATCATGATGTCTATTCATAACAACAGAAAAATTTCGAAGATATTCCTGTATCACCATACCTCAGCTGTCTGTACATTCTAGTACTTGTGGGCATTGCTGAGACTTGAATAAACACCAAATATTTTAGACTTTATTAGGGGAATCAGCATGTATTATAGTCAACATGGGACCTCCATACATGGCTTTGCCTTCATTCATCCTTGACCATCATATTAGGGGAGCGGATAGTCTCATCAGTCCTTCTGGGCTTTCCTTTCTCCACAGCAAGGACTATGTGGGAATTGCCTCTATTGCTCTGTCCCCCACATTTCAGAAAAATTGTCATTGAATCCTTCCAGAGGCTCACAACAACAGCATTTGATTTTTTATCTGCTTCTTCCTTCTCTGGCTTCACATATAACTTTGGTTTGCACATAACCTGGGCAGGCCCATTTGCCTGTGCCTCCTTGTCTCCCTCTTTAGATTATATTACTATTTTATTCATTTTCTTCAGAGGCTCTCCACTCTGTCAGTCTTTCCATGATTTCTACCATGTGAAGCCTAGTTCTATGTAAACTTGACACACACTATAGTCATCTGAGAGGACCAAGAAAATACTTTCATAAGCCTGAGGAGCATTTTCTCAGTGATTGATCAGGGAGGGCTCAACCCATTGAATGGGAGGCTATCCCTGGGCTGGTGGTTCTGGGTTCTATGAAAAAGCAGACTGAATAAGCCATGAGGAGCAAGCCAGCAAGTAGCACCCCTCCATAGCCTTGGCATCTAGGTCCATATGTATTTGAGTTCCTGTCCTGACTTCCTTCAATATTGTGGAAGTATAAGCCAAATAAACCCTTCCCTACCCAATTTGACTCAATCATAGAGTTTCATCACAAAGACAGAAACCCTAAGAAAGGCACAAGCTTTTTCACACCAGGTAGACATTTTAAAACAAAAGTAAATTTTTACTCCCTTTTTTATATGCCTCCACCAAAGTTGTAATAACTGCCTCCATCTCATCCCTCCACTCACTCGGCTTTTGGCAATCAGAAGTTAACATGGAAGATGCACCCCAGCATCTGCTCTCACTTTGGAACTTCTCCTTACACACTGAAGAAGTAGGCAGCTCAGCTTCAGCTGCATTTTGGAACATCTCCAACAGGGGCTACAGTACAATTGAAACCTTGCAAGCATCTTGTTGCCATACACCATATCAAAGAATACAGTCAGCACACACCTCAACTTCCCCCACAGATGCTCAACCCCAACTCATGTTGATGTGTTAGATTCTATTCAGGCACCAAATGTTGTGTGACTTTCCTGGAAAGATCTAAAGAAATATTTATGTTTGTGCCAGGGAAGAAGAACATGGGCCACTCTCTCCCATATTCAAGCCCAACTTGGAGGAAACAATAGGTTCATTGGGGTTACTTAAAGGAATGTGGGTGACTGTGGTACCTGGACGCTATAGTCTCACTTGAGTAACTCCACAGTGCTGAAAACCCCCACATCAGCTGAATGTTTGTGCACAAACACAGAGAGGAGCAGGCCTCTGGAGGTGCTCATTAATTTTATGATTGTGAATGTTCTGTGTGACACATGGTTCTCTCTCTCTCTTTTATGAAGGGATATTAACAAGCTTGGGCCTATAAGGCTCTCTTGGTGCTGAAAAGTCTCTGAGTTAAGATACTGAATGAATTAAGGAACTGAACTAAGGAGTTCATTGGCTCTAAGGCAATGGCAAGGGAATACCAGTTTTTTATTTTAAGACCAGGACAATGTTAGAATAAAAATGTTCTATGTATATACACAGAGGCAATTACCTACCAGGGTGCACACACATGTTGATTCTCCCTGCAAAACAGGAAGATTTTCTGTCAGGTGGCACACCAAGAATTCTTGGGTTCTGAGACATTGAACAAATCATAAATGGTAAATAGTATCTTGAAGGTCAATGAGACTTAAAGGAAACATCGAACTTGAGGGCTCTGTGTTAAAAAGAGAATTGGCTGAGTAGTATTCCATTGTATAAATATACCACATTTTCTGTATCCATTCCTCCTTTGAGGGACATCTGGGCTCCTTCCAATTTCTGGCTATTATAAACAAGGCTGCTATAAACATAGTGGAGCATGTGGCTTTATTGTATGCAGGGGAATCCTCTGGGTATATGCCCAGGAGTGGTATGTCAGGGTCCTCTGGAAGTGACATGCCCAGTTTTCTAAGGAGCTGCCAAACTGATTTCCAGAGCAGTTTTACCATTTTGCAATCCCACCAACAGTGGAGCAGTGTTCCTCTTTCTCCACATCCTCGCCAGCACTTGTTGTCTCTTGAGTTTTTAATCTTAGCCATTCTGACTGGTGTGAGGTAGAATCTCAGGGTTGTTTTGCATTTCCCTGATGACTAATGATGTTGAACATCTCTTAAGGTGTTTCTCGGCCATCCAAATTTCTTCTGGTGAAAATTCTTTGTTTAGCTCTTACCCCATGGTTAGATCTGGAAAATATCATCCTAAGTGAGTTAACTCAATCACAAAAGAATACACATGAAATGCAATCACTGATAAGTGAATATTAATGAGCCCAGAAGCCCTAAATACTCAAGGCACAATTAGCAAGTCAAATGATTCCCAAGAAGAAGAAAGGAGAGGACCCTGGGCCTGTAAAGATTGGATCCAGTTTTGTAGACCCAGAACAGAGAAATCATGGTGGGGGGGATGATTGGGGAATAGTTGGGGGGAAGAGGAATTATGGGATGTATGGTGGGAGGGAACTGGGAAAGGGGAAAGCCTTTGGAATGTCAACATAGAATATAGAAAATAAAAATTAAAAAAAAGAAAAAGAAAAAAAAGAGACAATGAATTCATGAAATTCTTAGAGAAATGGATGGAGCTGGAGAACATCATACTAAGTGAGGTAACCCAGTCTCAAAAGAATACCCATGGTATGCACTCACTGATAAATGGATATTAACCTAGAATCTTGGGACACCAAAGACACAATCCACATACCAAATGATGTCTGACAAGAAGGAAGGAGTGGACCCTGGTTCTGGAAAGGCACAAAAGATCAGTGTAGGGGAATACCAGAACAGTGAAGTGGGAAGGGGTGAATGGGGGAACAGGGGGAGGGAAAAGGGCATGTGGGACCTTTGGGGGGTGGGGAACCAGAAAAAGGGAAATGAAATGTAAATATAGAATATATCCAATAAAAAAATAAAAAAATAATAAAAAAAAAGAATTGGCAGTGGGAATCTTACAATGCTGATCTACTGTACCTTCTTTGCCAGAGAGTACACCATTAGTATGATGGTCAGAGGTGTGGGCATCTTTACTTCAAACAAATACTAGAAAAATAATAAGAAATTCCACAAAGAACACATTCAGCATACTAGAGACGCATACCATGTGTCTCCTGTTTGGGCTCCTGAGGAAATCTTATTCTCTACTCTCAAGGACAAAGGATAGTCAATGCTTCTATTCCCCATGTCAACAATAAGTATTCACTTAGCTTATAAGATAGAACAGAATTCAAATTAATTGATTAACTGTGTTTCAGTTTAGGAAGAGACATTTGCAATAATCATCAAACTGTGAACTGAAATAATTTTAGGGCTCAGGTTTCAGTTATCCGGTACCTATAACAGAAGAAATGGGGAAGCCTAAACATTGGTGTGCAGTACGCACCATGCGTGTCTCCTGTATTTGCCAAGAATAGAGTGGTAAGGTATTTGTCTTCTTCATCTTTTTTGTTTGGATTTTCTTGAGCTGTAATTTGACTGTTTTTACTGGCAGCATGCAAATGTCCACCAGGGAGGATGAGATGATAATACTAAAATCATTGTCATTTAGTTTCTGTCAAATCTGTCAGTAAAGTTTTCAAATGTGGGTTTTCCCCACCCCCATACAGGCAGAATGATAACAGGACATGAGGTTTGTCTCAAAACACAAGGAGTGTTCTGTTTCCTCCCGTGCACAAACGTTGGGGGCCCGGCACTTCCCTTGACATTCATTAGCAAGCCATGCAGCCACACACGTCCACACCTGTAATCCAGCTGCTGTGGAGAATACAGTTGCCTCCACAGTAGTTCACAAGTTGCTACCACACTGTGAGCATGTAATTCATTATACTGTGATTTTTTTTTTTTTAAAAAAGCAAGATAATAATAGAAAAATCTTTCAGCAGCTGTCAAGACGGCAGGAAAAACACACCATTGTTAGAAGGCATTGACTGTGCTCAGCCCTCATGTGCTGGAGCCCAGCCAGCCAGGCATGCATCCATGCCTCTGCAGAGCACTGCTATTCAGTCTCTGCATGGAATAATATGCCGAGGAAGTCACTATTGCACACTGTGAAGATGATAGTAATACTTGCTGGCAGTAGCTGCCTAACCCAAAGGACATTTGTGCACCCGTGCCACAGGGTGAGTCAGCAACCTGTGCTGGCACGCACATCCGTGAAGTTGGCTCAAAAACTCATCTTGTTTGAAAATTAGGAACACTGGCTGACACTAGACTCAGGCTGGCCAATGCAGAGCAAATGTCCAAGTCAGGGTGTGGAGGCAAAAGGATCAAGTCTAAGACCAGCCACAGCTAGGCAGGAAATTAAAAGTTCATGAGACTGTGTCAACCACCCCAGTCCCCAAGATAAGACAAGCCAGTGTGGAGATACGGATAGGCCAGCTAACTACACAGCTTCAGCTTCCCCTAGACTCTCTTCTGCCCTACATGAAAAGTATTATCGGTTGTGGAAGAATTACTTTGTTTTTAACAGTTTGATAAGGAAATTTTGGATAGGGCAGTCATTAGTACTTTGTTCATATAAAATATGTGTATGCATAATACTTGTCTGTGCATAATTATGGGTGTGCCTATGAAAACCAGAAAAGGACATTCAATCTCCTGGAGCTAGAGTCACAGACAGCTGTAAGCTATTTGACATGGGTACTGGGAACTGAGGTTTGGTCTTCTAAAAAAGCAGCAAGTACTCTTAATCATTGAACCATCTCTCCAGGCCTCTCCCTTGAAAATATTGATTGATTGATTGATTGATTGATTGATTGATTGATTGCACACTTGTTCTTTTACTTAAATTAATTTCTTGTCCCCTGACCTCTTCACATGTGCCTTGTTATGCATGCTACCCCCATGTGGGAGCAGAGGGCAAAAGAGGTCAAAGGACAACAAATTACTTTAATTGAAAGAACAAGTGTGAAGTGGTAGCTATGGTTATTCTAAACACAAACTGTGCATTCAGATTTCTGGATAGCATACAGGACTGTTGAATTTTAAACTTCTGAATCTCGCACTTGAAATTAATTAAGGGGCACAATTATTTGCAATTAACACTGCTAAACCAATATGGAACATGAAGATCCATCCCAAATTTTGCTTAGAGGGCTTTGAATTAAACAAAATTAAGTAAACAAAAACATTCCAATAACCTACAAGGCAGTAACATGTCCAAAAAAGATGCAAAAATGGCAGCTCAGGATAATTGCCAGTGGGTTTGGAGCTCCTTATTCAGCAAGGCTGTGCTCAAAGCAAAGCTTTATGTCAAGTACTTAACAAATCTGAGACTGTGGATGTGACTCAACAGGTAAAGTGATTGCTTTGCAAGCATGAGGACCTGAGTTCAGATGCCTAGAAGTCAAGCAAAACTCGGGCATGACAGTGAACACACATATGGGCTAGTACTAAGCAAACAAATAATGAAGATTCTAAAAGTCTCCAAAAATGAACTTGGAAGAGGTTTGAGCAACAGCTGAGTGGAAGCCAAGGCTCCACCCTGGCTATGGCATCCTCTTTTGAACCTCCCATGTAATTCCTTCCATCTCTACTTCTCTGCCTGAATATGACAGTAGAGAAAAGCGAGCTGCTGTCTGCTGTTGTCTGCTGTCAGCTGTCTGCTGGTTGCCGTCTGCTGGCTGCTAGCTACTGGCTGCTGGCATGCTGATGTTCCCAAGTCTCCTCCCTGCCTGCTATTCTTTTCTTCACTTCTCACTATTACATACCACATCCCCTGACTGACCGCACCACCACACACTAATTCCACTTGCTTCACTGTGCTCTGTTGACAAATGTACCTTCATGTCTCCTGTCTTAGCAACTTCTATCCTAGTTAGGGTTTCCATTGCTATGAAGAGACATCATGACCAAGGCAACTTTTACCAAGAATAACATTTTAATTGGTGCTAGATTATGGTTTCAAAGGTTCAGACCATTATCACCATGCCAGTGATCATGACAGCATCCAGGCAGGCATGGAGCTGAAGGAGCTGAGAGTTCTACCTCTTGTTCTGAAGGCAAATAGAAGACTGGCTCCCACATGGCTAGAAGTGGTAACTCAAAGCCCATTCCCACACGGATACATTTCCTGCATTTCCTCTGAAAAGGCCACACCTTCTAATAGTGCCACTCCCTGGGCCAAGCATATTCAAACTACCACACCTCTGTTCACACTAAGGTTCAAAACAAACTGTGAGCCCCACCCCACCCCCACTGCTACCTCCAGTCTCTGACTTAACAGTGAGCTCTGATGTGTATCCTTAGATTTAGAGTGTAAGGCTGGAAATCTTCCAGAGGCTGAGTGAAGCACACAGAGCTCTATGTTTGGTCCAAGTATCCACAAGCTCGGTGGTTCCTATGTAGACACCTCACATTTGAATGTCTACTTTGTGTTTTATAATATAATGGCATAGAGATCCTGGCATGAAGGCACATTTGTAATCTTAATGAGATTTACTCTGAGTTGAAAGCCTTCCTTCCAGTTTAGTCTGGGCAAAAGTGTCTCAAACCCACCCAAAATGAAAACAAAATAAATAAACAAAACAAGATAAAGTGTCCTACCCTTAACACAGTGACCATGTGTTCTCATTGAAAGCACATGCTTGATTAAATACTCATCCCATTTTTCTTTCAGGACAATTTCATCTACATATGGCATCCAAGTTCAAGAGATTAATAATGTGGTCTGTGGCTCTAAGACGTTTTGGAAAACTCATATTATTGAGCAGTATACTGGCATGAGACAGGATCAGGCTATAATTCCTGCTGAGAGTCTGGCTCTGTCAGTACATGGTTTCTCTATGTGTGTAGAAGAAAGGAAAAAAAGCATTTGCATTGAGCATCAACCTTGAAAACATCCACTCTGTGTTTCCATTTCACCTCCTAAGCAGTGAGTGTGGTTGATTTAAAATTCTAACCTATCTTCACCTCAGCCTTCACCCTGCACTGCAGGTCTGTCTCATGTGTCCTGATCACTCTACCACAAATAGTCTGTGAAAAGCTAGGGAGGAGGGGTGTGTGTGTGTATGTGTGTGTGTGTGTGTGTGCATATGTGTTTCAGGGGGGCTCTTCGAAGGAAGGCAGGACCATTGGGAATCAGGGCAGCTCTCTGATTTTAGTTTGAGGTCTGTTCTTTCAGACAGCACGATGCTTACAAGGCAAACCACAAGAGCTCTAAATATCAGCTGTCATTACTGAAGGAGGGGGCTGAGCTGAGAATCTCAAATTACTGAAATGGAACCAGAAAGGCAGATGTTCCCTTGTTACCACCCACTGCAGTGAGCCTGAGTCCTTTTCCATGACAGGGGGAAGGCTGCCTGATGCTGGGAGGAGACGTGGCCCTACCAGTGACAGTCACACATGAGATTCTCTTCTCTCCCTGGACAGGTGATCTGGCAGGCTAGGATGAGTACAGAAAATCCCAAGGATTCACTGATTGTAGCCAGTCTGAACAGAGCCTAGGTATCGGCCCTGTCCTCACAGAGTTTCATCCAGCACCCTTGCCTCCTGCCATGGCATTCAGATCACGTCTCTTTGCTGCTAGTACTAATTTAAAAATTATAACATTCATGGCTATTTCTACTTCCCTCCAATGGAACTGCACGCTTCCTCTCCACCAGCCCCCCCATCCACCCTACCCCTCTCCCTTCTTCGTGTATATTTGGAGATTGACCTCAGGTTGAACCCTGAGCTCCGAGACTGCTTTTCTCAGAGGATTAGAAGCACAGACATGCTCGGGTTTATGAAAGCTGTGAATCCTGTGGCAGGGAAAGGTGTCTTCACGTCAGGATGAAGACACAGGAGATAGGCTGGGCTGCCAATTAGTGGTAGCCAAAGAGTTAACCTTCCAGTTACACATCTGGGAAATGCCAGAAGCTCCAAGTGAGGTCACTAAAAAGGGAACAACCCAACTGCCTTTTTGAGGCAAGAAAACACGACCACAGGAATGTGTGCTTGCTACAATCCTCTAGGGTCTGCTGGAGATGTCAGGCCACCGTTCATTCCTATAACTCAGAAAGCTCAGGTTCACTGTTATAGGAAGGGAAAGAAACACACTTTTGCCATTGTATGGTCTCAGTTCCATCCTTCTTAGTTAACCCTGGATTTCCTAAGACATTTGTTTCCCGTGGGCAGGAGGAAGCACCAGCTCTGCAGGTCATAGTCAGGGCTGTCATATCACTACCAATCTACAAAATGCAATTCACACCCACCCAAAACTAATATGTCTTCCTAAGCCTAACTGGCAATTAGTACTGAGTCCCAGTGAGAAGAAGGGGAGGAGCCTAGCTGACAGTGTGTTCATAGAGCAGAGAGACCAGCACAGCCTGATGCCATCAGGGTGGTAGAGTTACCAACCAGCCAGAAATGCAGTTCTGGGAGGTTGCACTCCATAGTCAGGAAGACAGAAAAAGGCCAGGAGCCTACTTGATGCACATACATGGTTCCATGCTGAGAAGGTGGTAAAGACCCATTAGTGAGTGCTCAGGGACAAAGATGTCAGCTCAGAACCCAGCAGTCTTTCAGGAGAGGTGCTGACATGTGGGGTGAAAGGCTGGGAGGGCTTCCCAAAAGGAGGAGGAGGGTGGCTGTCATTGGAAGAGGGGGTTCTCAGCTTAGATACTGGGTATTGGGACTGGGGTAGGGACAGATAGAATCCAACAGAGAAAAGGCAGACAACAAGAAAGGGACTTTTGCGGGTCACACACAGAAGCAGAGCTGAAGGTCTAGTCTCTGTTCTCAGAATCTTGTGATTCTGCCCTTCCGCACTGGAGAGTCTACCTTGGCAAGTGCATGATTAATGTCTTATGGGGGAAATAAGGGAACTGAGAGACAGGGGAAGGAACAGAAAGAGTGGGGAAGAAGGAAAGGGAAGAGGAGTGGAAGAGAAGAGAAAAGGAAAAGGAGAGGGATGAGGGAATGGATGAGGAGGAGGAACAGAATGGAAAGGGGATGGAGAAGACAAAACATTCTCTGGTAGAGAGTCCTCCTCCCTGCGAGCACTCTCATCCATAGAGAAGAGAGCACTCCACACAAAGAGCTGGGGCCTTCCCTCTAAACCTGTTTTCTGCAGACACTTTAATTTACCTTTTCTCTGAATACTTGGCAGGGATCTGGGATGTCCAGCTCTGTGGCCTTAGGCATGGCCTCTTTCTCTACGCCTCCATCTATCTCCCCGCCTTGGAAAGTGGGGACCACACTTTCTTTGCTCACAAGATTAATATCCAGAATAAATGACATTTAGGTTCTATTTGAACAATTTGGCAACACAAAATATTTCAGTGGCAATAATTACCTATTATTAAAATTAATTAAGAAATTGATTGAACAAACAGCATACTTACTGATCTACTTCTATGTTTTTAGTCCTAGCAAAAATTCACAAGTAAAATGTGGCAAATCAAGTTTTATTTCTGAACATTGTAAGCATATATCCACACGGACTCAGGCAAGAACGTGGTTGGGTGCAAATGTTTCACCAGATCTTTGCAGATACTTTGATTTTGAAGTTAGACATCCATTCTAACACATTTCAGTGTTTCTACCACCACTGCATCATATCATTTCCCTGGTGGTTTATCTCAAACTGAAGTTCAAGTTAAAAAGCCAAGACTGAAGATGGAATACTCTAGAGGCAGGCAGAGAGCTTGGACAAAAGGCTCACAGAGCTGTGACAAGGGTGAACACAGAGAAGAGGTCTTGATCTGAGAGCCACAGCTCTCCTGCAGCCCAAAAGTGGTGACTCTTCCTGTGTGAGAGGTTAATAGATCTGCATAGATTCAGAGAATGATGTGAATTTCCAACTATTCTTTATAATGCATTTGTTGCAGTACAAATAGATTTTTCTATAGTAATTTTTCCTTATTATTAATATTTGATGTGCTTGAGGCTCAAGGGGGAATTTAATACATTTTTTTTTAAATTGGCACAAAAACACTAAAAGCTTTCAAGACTGTTGGGGGCCTTTCCCTTGGAATCAGATCGGTTGTCACCATGTTCCATGTTTAACGCTGCTAACCTCACATCACTTCAAGCAGAACCTGCTCATAAACACAAGAGTGAGTGCAGTCAGGCACTCAATACACAGGAGAGTATTGCCATACGGTCACTGAGGCATCAGACCTTTTCTTTTCCCTGGTGTCTCTCTTTTTATACTGATGGTGTTTTGTGCATGCTGTTGAGTTCTTTTTTGGTAGGAAAAGTTTTAAAATATTGCTCACTCTGTTTTCCTATTCATACTTTCATGCCATGTTAGATTCCAAGAACAGCAGAACATTTGGCTTGACTACAGGATCACCAAGATTCTACACTCAGGGTTCAGTTTCCTACCAAACACAGATGGACACTAACACAATTGCTTGACCTCATTGTTGACTGCAAGTTTTGATTAATTCATATCAGAATATCAATGTTTCTTGAGCTTTGACATGAAGAAAAACAGGACACAGAAGGACTAGGGATCCCCAATCCTGACTCTGCTTTCTTCATCCCCCTCATTTATAAGTGACTGGCTATCTGGGAGAGTCAGAGTGAACAATGCAAATGTGACAGTGTTGCTAGACCATTTTTCCCCTTAGGACTGTGGGGCATAACCTCATTTTGCCTTTTGGAACACCCTGCTGTCTCAGCATCTAGCTGCTCTGAGCTATCTGCAGACCTTACTCTCTCCACAGATGCTGTGGTGGTTTGAATATGCTTTGCCTAGGGAGTGGCACTATTAGGAGGTGTGGCCTTGTTGGAGTAGGTATAGCCTTGTTGAAGTAGGAGTGGCCTTGCTGGAGTAAGTGTGTTTTCATGGGTGTAGGTTTTAAGACCCTCCTACTAGGTGCCTGGAAGCTAATCTCCCGTTTGCTTTTGGAACAAGATGTAAAATTCTCAGCTTTTCCAGCACTATGACTGCCTGGATGCTGCCATGCTTCCTGCTATGATGATAATGGCCTGAATCATTGAATCTGTAAGCAAGTGCCAATTAAATGTTGTCCCTATTAGAGGTCATGATATCTCTTCACAGCAGTGAGACCTTAACTAAGACAGCTGCCATGACAAAGATGGGTTCCTCTGAATCCCAAGCTCATGATCCCAGACAAAGGAGTCCTAGAGCATGGCAAGATGCAAAAGGAACTCTATACACTACAGTGTCCCTCATCACATGTCGGCATGGTCAAGTGTTTGCTTTCACAAACCTAAAGGTAGAATAGTTAAGAATTTCTAGTTAGCACACAATGTTCATGTGTGGGAATGTGTAACATCATATATGCTTTCCATAATGTCACCCCACTGTTTAATGCCAAACTGAAGATGGTTCCTATGGGGTTAATGAAGAAGAGCTGCTGCTGTATATTGGCTCATCCATGAAAGTGCCTTTTTAAAGCCTTGCTAATTACCCCAGTGATACACCTTTTTTTTTTCCAGTAGGCACTTTCTTTTTTGAGGCATAGTCTCATGTAACCCAGGTTGGCCATGAACTCACTGTCCTGGCTAGTGCTAGTTTATGTCAACTTGAGACAAACTAGAGTCATCTAAAAGGAAGAAATCTCAACTGAGAAAATGCGTCCAAAAGATCCAGCTGAAGGGCGTTTTCTTAGTTTGTAACTGATACAAAAGGGTCCAGCCCATTGTGCCTCCATCCTTGGGCAAATGGCCTTAGGTTTATAAAAAAAAAAAAAAGCTGGCTGAGCAAGCCATGATAAGTTACAATAAGCAGTAACTCCCTATGGCCTCTATATCATCTGCGGCATCCAGGTTCCTGTCGTGCTTGAGTTCCTGTCCTGACTTCCTTCAATGATGGACAATAATGCAAGCCAACAAACCCTTTTCTCTAAACTTGCTTTGGGTCATGATGCTGCATCACAGTGATAGGAACCCTAAGTAGGAAACTCACATTATGGCTAAGGATTAGAGTTGTAGCCCTCCTGCCTCTTTAATCCTGGGATCACATGTATATGACAAGCCCTGTTTATACATTGCTAGGGATCAAAGCCAGACCTTGGTGCATGCTGGGGGAGAAGTTTACCAAATGAGATACATCTAACTCCACGGACACTAGAAAATATGTTTTCTTTTTTAAATATTTTTTATTGGATATATACTATATTTACATTTCATTTCCCTTTTTCTAGTTCCCTGCCCCCCAAAGGTCCCACATGCCCTTTTCCCTCACCATGTACCACCATCAACCCCTTCCCACTTCCCTGTTCTAGTATTCCCCTACACTAATCCTTTGAGCCTTTCCAGAACCAGGGTCTACTCCTTCCTTCTTGTTGGACATCATTTGATATGTGGATTGTGTCTTTGGTGTCCCAAGATTCTAGGCTAATATCTACTTATCAGTGAGTGCATACCATGGGTATTCTTTTGAGACTGGGTTACCTCACTTAGTATGATGTTCTCCAGCTCCATCCATTTCTCTAAGAATTTCATGAATTCATTATTTCCGATGGCTGAATAGTACTCCGTTGTGTATATATACCACATTTTTTGTATCCATTCTTCCATTGAGGGACATCTGGGATCTTTCCAGCTTCTGGCTAGTATAAATAAGGCTGCTATGAACATAGTGGAGAAAAAAAAGAAAATATGTTTTCAAAGCACTGTGCTCATGGTGTGTGACTAGCAAGTTATTATGGGCTGTGTATAAAATATGACCACCCCCTACCCCAAGCAAAAGCTGTGAGCTAAAGAATTTGGTATCCAACTTGTGGCACTATTGAGAGGTCACAAAATTATGAGAGCAATGACTTCATCCTGCCCTTCTACCAGACCTACACTCAGATCTTTAGCCATGAAGACAACCACTGACTGAAACTTTGGGAACCACAAGCCAAAATATAGCTTTGTCCTTTCAGTTAATTTAAGTTGCTTTACTCTGGTGTTTTGTGTGACACACACACACACACACACACACACACACACACAGCCACTTTTCACCTGCCCTTTCCCTCTCTCCTGTTGATGAATGATAGCCATAAATGAGAAAGATCACACAGAACTAAGAGGTAGTCCCAATAAATGATTTGCTTGACCTAGCTGGTGTTGTTTGTTGGAGTACTTTATGGATATTTCTGAAACTTACAGAATCAGATTGCAGCTTCTGTTACACCTGAACAAGTTGCTTTGATGTAACCTGCAATCTGTTTAGACTCTTTGTAATGAGATGATTCCTTAGGTCACTGGCACCACTGATTCTTGGAATATGTACTCTAACTTTCTCTGGAAAGGATGTTTTTAAATAATTGATTACTTCTTCCCTGAAGGCCAAATAAGGAAATCTTAATGTTTCAGTCCCTTAGGTAACGATACCTCCAGCAGCAGTCTCACAGGCTCCTAAAGAAACTGAACACTGTGTATGTGAATAACACTGAGGAGAGAGCAGTTGAAGTGGTGGAAAAGCCATTTACAATTGTGCATGAGCACATGTATGTGCATGGTTCGAGACCCAAATTGATCTTTATCTAGACAATCATGTTCACATCAGAATGTGAGGCTCAGCATAGTTTTTAATGTGATCAAGTGATTGTAAATATTTGTTTTAAAATAGATTCCTCATTTCATGAAAACATTATTCTCCTGAAGACCACAGAAGAGAAAAAGAAGCTTGATTAGAAGTCAAAGGGCAATCGCTTCTCAGCCTTTTGGCTAAGATCAAGTGTAGAAGTCAAAGGGCAAAAAGGCAAACATTTAACCTTAACTTTAACACACATATATGTACACACACATATACTCTGATATGCATACACCCATACTCACACTAACACAATTACACATACAAACATATGTATAAATATACAGATATGGATGGAAATAAACATGCACATACATACACAGGCATACACATATGAACATACACACATGTAAATACATACACAATAAGCTCACATATATACACTTTCTAATACAAGCAATTTCTTCCATACTCAACCCACACTCTCCCCCATGGCAGGACTCTTGATGAATCCCTCTGTTCTTTCACCAGGTCCAATCCTAGGCTCTCTGGAGCTTCATCTGCAGCAAATCACAAGACTTTCTTGCCTTGTACTTTTCTAACTAGATTGCTGAGCTGTCAGTACTCATCAAGGAGTATAGTGGGAAGAAACAAGAATGCCCAAGGAAGCCTCACTCAGAGGGCACAGGAGTGTCAGAGACAATGGTCTTCAGTCCAGAGAAAACTTTTAGGGCAAGAGCTGCTAAAAGGCCAACACTGAGCATCTATGCAACTTCATCAGCTACTCCTGGATCTAACTCAAGTTGTATGCTCTTGTCAAATGTGAATAGAGTCATGAGCTTTGTGTCCTGGGAGACTAATCCTTATCTATCGCCTCACCTGTGCCACTTGCAGAGAGCATTGTGCTCCCTCCAGGAAGAATGCATCATTTTGATGACCTGTTTCCTCCTGGGGAGCACTTTGGAGTTTTTAGACATGAGTTGCAATTTCACCATTCATTTATTTAGTCCACTCATCCCCTCTTCAACTTGAGAGATTTCTGGTTCAGTCATTTGGTTCTCTCACAGTCAGAATCCATCAAAATGCTTGTCTTAACTTTCAGATTCTCTCATTTGCATGAATTAATACAGGGCTGGTTAATACTTTGAATTTTAAGGAGTGCTACGCATAAGCTCCTTGAGATGCTGTTCATCTGGTACTTGACTGAGAAATCTAATGAGAAACTGTACACCATCAAGTATGTGTCTTATTTCCTACTGTTTGAATTTGAGAAGAAATTGCCTTGGCCAACACAGGGGAGTCCATCTAGATGGCTCTTCCCATCATTATTTGCAAAGTCATCATTTCCTTGAGCCCATCTCCTTCCCCATGAATGTGACAAAATCAGAAAGCAACTAATGGCAGGTCCTGATGCTTTGATTCTTCTTATGATTCCTCTATATTTACACTGACTGTGACTCTCCAATTTAAGACAAATGTATTTCCATAGGATAAGGAATGTTAAGCATCTGTTATATTTATTTCACTTCTCAATTCCTAATTTCTTCAAATGTCTTTGAAATATATATTTATTATGAAGGTACCTTCTTTTTAGAAGCTAACTATTTAAGTCATCACATGTCACTCAAAAATCTGTAATGGTTTTCCATTGATGCAGAACGTATTAAACTATTATTTCATAAGTTTTAGCTATCTGATTCATGCATGATTAGATGGTGATAGTACTATAAAACAGGTAAGTGCATTGTTATGAAGGCAGCGTGTATGTTTTTCATTAATAATCCATTAGCATATTTATTATTTAACAAGGTCCTTGACTTGCTGACTGAGGAAAGAAAGCAAATATATATAACTTACTGATTTTACATATATGAAAAAGGAATATTTTTATAAGTATGGCTGTGAATATGGAAAACCTTCCACACTTCTTTCAGGAGGCAGCATCAGCTCTGAGGTAGTGGTACCAGTCTGGTAAGGCCATGGTCTTGAATTGCTCAGGACCCAGAATTTTGAGCAATAAATTATTTGTTCATTCATCAACCATGGTAAGGTAGTTTGCTATAGAAACCTGACTCAAAGACATATCTTTCAAATGAGTTCAGCCTCTCAGTTAAACCAAACCCACTCTCACTGACATCCTTAGAGTAAGACCACACCACCATCATCATCATAATAACCCACTACTATTGTCATAGTAACTCCATCATCATCATCATCATCATCATCATCATCATCATCACAGAAATCCAACACCATCATCATAGCAACCCCTACCATCATCATAGCAACACACCATCATCATCATAGCAAATCCCAACCATCAAAGCAATACACATAACCATAGCAACCTGTAGAGCCATCACAGAAACACATCTATGTTGCTTTCATATTTGGTGAACTCACATTAGCCACCAAAGTAACCATTCATGCTTACTTCTCAAATTTTTCTCTACACTTTCATCTAAACTACTTGGATATGAGGATGAAGCCACCATATTACTCAGGGCCCAGTGATGATTTGGGAGTAGAGTCCCACCCACCTGGCTTAGCCCAAATCTATTCCACTAACATCCAGACCTCACTGACTATTACCATGTTGTACTACCCTGTGGCTGATGGCATAGTTACCCTGCTGTAACCTCTCATGCCAGATATGGGCAGAAGTGACTCTCTTCTTTTAAGAACAGCTGTTTCTGCATAGCATAACATCCATGCTCATAATGTCTCACACTCTCAAAGGGTCCCATCCTGCCATTCTATCCTTTTTCCTGTGCTGGTCCTAATGAGCAATGTAGGGATTACAGGTGAGCACAAGAAATTTTTCTGGAATTTTTATCACTCCAAATTTGCTTTGGTCTTTATTTGCATTCAAAGATTCTACCCTGGACTGATTTAGATGATGCCATATAATGCCACATATTTTAGTATTTCATATACTAGCATCTTATCCATAATGAAGAGATTGAGCCTATTAATTACAGACAGTAATTCTTTCAATTTGGTTTCTGACAGATAACTTCAGGGAGTTAAGAGTCTAAGGACATGGATAGTCACTTCTCCCTTTTGTTTTAAACCTACTGACCACTATCTTTTGATCACTATTTTTTCTTTTTAAAATCATATTTTATAGGGATAACCTCTTCAAATTCAAGAAAATCCAAGAAATGATGTTGCTCTCACTTGCACAGTTTTAATGCATATATGTCAATCAGCCTTTTCCAACAATAGGTTCTACTAAGAGAAACCAACAATGTAAAGTATTCAGGGCATCACCAGATAATATTTAGGCTAAATAAGCATATTAAAATTTTAAATCAAGCATATCTACTAATTGCCCATGTGTTCCTGCAGTAGCAAAACACACTTAATTTTATAGGAAATCTTGGTGCAGCTAACACGTAATAACCTGGTTTAATTTGGCTCTGTATAGACAGACAATGCCAGTGAACCTTGAATTGTGTTGTCATTGGCCAGGAGCCATGACAATCAGCTCTGGCTGGGGACTGAGTGCTCACATCCAGTTGGGAAGAAACCACCATCTGACTGGATTGAACCAAACTGCCCGGCATTTCCTTATGCATATTGGAGTCCTGGAGACCTCAAGATCTTAGCACCAAGATCTTACTGAGTGTCATTTGGTTTACAATCTCCAGCCTTGTCTTACAGGCACATTAGAAAAGAAGTCCTAAGTGACAGAGAAAAAAAATTATAAGTTAGAACATACTAATTCCCATGCATGTATTAATTATCATCATTGGTCAAAATAATAATAGTTTGTCCCACAGTCTATGGAAAATTCCCAGAAGTACATTCAAGTACTGGCATACTCTGTACTACATGCCCATTCGAGTGCATTATTTCCTTTTCACTACTTCTCAACAATTATTTTTGTGTTGATGATAGAATGATAGAGTAATACGCATATGAAAAATATATGCTTTATTACATCCTGCTATTAAAAAAGTCTTAGAAGTACCATAAATGTATAAAAGTAATTAAATAATTGCTTGTAGGTAAGATGCTGCATGATATACTCACTCCTGGGCATATACCCAGAGGATTCCCCTGCATGCAATAAGGACACATGCTCCACTATGTTTATAGCAGCCTTGTTTATAATAGCCAGAAATTGGAAGGAGCCCAAATATCCCTCAAAGGAGGAATGGATACGGAAAATGTGGTATATTTATACAATGGAATACTACTCAGCAATTAAAAATAATGAATTCATGCAATTTGTAGGTAAATGGTTAGACCTGGAAAATATCATCCTGAGTGAATTAACCCAATCACAAAAGAATGCACATGAAATGCAATCACTGATAAGTGGATATTAATGAGCCCAGAAGCCCTAAATACTCAAGACACAAATAGCAAGTCAATTGACTCCCAAAAAGAAGAAAGGAGAGGACCCTGGGCCTGTAAAGACTGCATCCAGTTTAGTAAAGAAACCGAGGGGGGAGGGGGAATGATTGGGGAACAGTTGGGGGGGAGAGGAACGATGGGAACTATGGTGGGTGGGAACTGGGAAAGGGGAAAGCCTTTGGAATGTAAACAGAGAATATAGAAAATAAAAGATTAAAAAAAAAGTAATGGGAGGCAACAATCACTATGCCTTAATATCTCTTAACATGAATAGACTCAATTGCCCAATAAAATGGCATAGATCAACAAATATTTTTCTTGTTAATCTTCCATTTTATCAGAAAAAAATGTTTATAATTAATTTTTCCAGTAAAATAGTAATGTTTTATCTAAAAAAAAAAGAAATATGTAAAATGAAGGATTGTAATTAAACTTAGGAACTAAACCGTACTTGATAAGTGATATTTCTTCTTTATCGTTGAGATTCATCTCTCCTACACATGTCAGAACAAAGATGTCAGAGTATCTAATTTGGTGCCAGAAGATATGGAAATATGAGGGAGAAAGGATGAAGGCCCACAGACCCTCTAATAGGTCAGTCCTTCGCTTACAATAACAGAAAACAACAATGGTAAGCAGAGTAGATCCAGACCAGACAAAAGAAGGGATCCACATTTGATGTCTCCTTGTCAGTGTGTGTGTGCTTCCTTTAGTAATAGGGGAGAAGAAACTAGTGCACTGATGAACTAATAGTTCATAAAAGCAAGGAAAAACAAATGCAAATTTGTCGTGGTAAACTCTCCATTACTGTTTTAATATGGTCATGCATGTACACGTCACAATGCATGGATGGATATCAGAAGACAACACTTGAGAGTCTTGAAGAACTTGAGTTCTCTTTCCACAGTGAGAACCAGATGTTGAACTCCTGCAGCAGGCTTACATTGCAAATACCCTTAGAAGCTGAGCTATCTCTTTAGCACTGGAAATTATTTACATTGTATCTCTTCATTTACACAAACTCCTAAAGCCATAGGTGCTTCAGGTCCCTTATCCAGGAGCCCATAGTGGGGAAAAATTCCAGTCCATTTATTGCTCCTACTATCATCCAGTATGGTGAGAAAGGCTCAGACGTGCATAGTTCCTTCAAAAACAGCTTGGCCACTAGAAAGGGTGATGATCTCTTGTTACAAATGTGTATTTTCAAAGACCACAGCTCAACATGAAGTTACTCAGATAGCTGCTCTGTGAGGTCATCTGTCATCATTTCTGTGAATGACCAGTAGAATCTTTTCTCTGATTTGAATTGTCATCTTCTTGTGTGGCTCAGAGGTGCTCCTCTGAAGTAGGTCCTAGAGAGCTGCCTGTAAGTGTATTCTGCTAACAGGTTTCCAAGCCCTATATGGACTTCAGATAACAAGTTCTAGGCCATCTTTGCCTACTTACTCTAATTAACACAGGATTGGTTTGGGGCATTTGTCCATGTCCAAGCCTTATCATAAATTCTGTACCTGTGTTTGTGAGATTTTTGTCAATTTGATACAGGCTAGAGTTGTTATGAAGAGGGGCTCTCACTGGAGAAAATACCTCCATAAAACTGAGTTGTAGGCAAGTCTACAGGTTATTATCTTGATTAGGGATTGGTGTGGGAGGGCCTCGCCCACTAAAAGTAGTGGTGCCAACCTTGGCATGGTGGTCCTGGGTTCTATAAGAAGGCAGATCCAAGCAAGCCAGTAAGGAGCTAGCCAATAGCAGAACCCCTCAGTTCCTTCCTTCAGGATTCTGCCCTGACTTCACACAGTGATGGACTGAGTGTGAAACCATAAGCTAAAATAAACCCTTTCCTCCTCAACTTGTTGGTCATGGTGATTCAATGCAACAATAGAAAGCCTAACTAACACAGTACTCAGCACATTTATTGCAAGTCACTTGAACATAGCATGAATATCTCCACCAGTGTGGGTCTTTCTTCTTTGGCTGACATTCCTGGGAGATATTCTGTTTGGAGGAAAGAACAATTTGTCTACTGGGCCTTCCCCTCTCAGGCTAACTTCTTAGGGAATGGACCTCATTTTGTTTTCCAAATTTCCTCTCCTCCTTTGCCACACACTTATAATGTACAAATGTTTTTATGACATGTTAGTCAAGTTTGAACACATACAGAAGGGCTGTATGGCGGATGTTTTTGATCTACAAACCCAGGACTAATTAAATTCCTTTAGTTATTTTTATGAAGAAATTTGCCAGCATATTTATGTGTATTTACATCTCACTTTTAATTGATTCACTTCTGCTTTTTCCAGTTTCAAATGGTTCTGTGCCATATATGTAAACACTAATGTTTATAGAATATAAGTATTTTACGTGAAACAGGACACTGTTAGGTTTAAACTAGATTAAGATTGATTCCAGTCACATTGTTCACTTCTCTTAGATCTTCCATAGGTCAAATAAGATCACAGCCAGAGGCTGGAGATATAGTTCAGTGGTAGAGGGCCTGTCTAGTAGCGGCAAAGTCTGGGTTCAATCTTTGGCACCGGGAAAAAAATGCCAGGTCCTGTTAACTGGCTAAGTAGTCCATATTTGTGTTGTCTGTAAATATTGTGAGGGTTAGGGTTAGGGTTTTATACTGCCTCAACTTTTTTTTTTCATTTACTTTTTACTTATTCGCTTTACATAGCACTCCCTGGCTCTCCCAGTTATCCCTCCCACAATCCTTCCTGCATCCCTCCATCCTTTGTCCTCTTCTCTCCTGAGTAGGTGGGGACTCCCTGGATATCTACCCACCCTAGCACTTCAAGTCTCTCCGAGACTAGGTACTTCTTCCACTGGGGCCAGACAAGGCAGCCCAGATAGAAAAACATGTCCCACAGACAGGCAACAGATTTTGGGACAGCCCCAGCTCCAGACCAAACTGAACATCTGCTACATATGTGTGGGGAGTCCTAGGTCCAGTCTTTGTATGCTCTTTGGTTGGTGAGTCAGTCTCTGAGAGCCTCAAGGGTCGAGGTTAGTTGATTCTGTTGGTGTTCCTGTGGAGTTTCTATCCCCTTAGGGACCACAATCCTTCCTCCTATTCTTCCATAAGAACCCCCAAACTCCATGCACTGTTTAGCTGTGGGTATCTGCATCTGTGTCAGTCAGTTGATGGGTTAAACCTCTCAGAGCACAGTCATGCTAGAATCCTGTCTGCAAGCATAATAGAGGATCATCAATAGTATCAGGGATTGGTGCTTGCCCATGTGATGGGTCTCAAGTTGATTATAGGTTGACCTTTCTCTCAGTCTCTGCTCCATCTCCAATCCCTGCATTTCTTGTAGACATTATAAGTTTGGGGTCAAAATTTTTGTGGGTGGGTTGATGTCCCTATTGCTCCACTGGGGTTCCTGTAAATATTCCTGTAAAACGTGGGAGTACATTTTTTAATTACTCAGGGGCACAGAGGTATTCTCTTTCCTGAATCACAGAGCTGAATGCAATGAAAATCTAAGGCTCAGAAGTTGAGAACATGGTGAGAAGATGGACATACCTCCTCCTTCCTGCTCTTCCCTCACGCTCCTTCTTTACCTTTACTTGGCTATATCTGGATGACATCATCAGGATTATTTGCCTATGTGTCATCAATAAGTTCTCTTTTCCTTGGAGTCAGTCTTAGTTAGGGTTACTGTTGCTGTGATGAAACACCATGAGCAAAAGCAACTGGGGAAGACAGGGTTTATTTGGCTTACACTTCCACATGTAATTAGTTCATCATCATAGGATGTCAGGACAGGAACTTAACAGGGCAGGAATATGGAAGCAAGAGCTGGTGCAGAAATCAGGGTCAGTGCTGCTTACTGGCTTGCTCCTCATGGCTCCCTCAGTCTGCTTTACTATAGAGCCCAGGGCATGCTCTAATACTGTGAAATTTTGCATCCATGTCTGGACTTCACAGTGTTTCACAAACTGCTGCTGGATGAGTGGGCAGCATGGTGAAATAGTGGTTCCTGGCTGGGGATAACACTCAACTCACAGCCCTGCAATCTACATGCTATACAGTGCACTTGCTATACATGAGTCTTCCCTAGATTGCATTCATCCTGTGGGAATGGAGATGGTAACCATGGCAGCAGATGGAGTGCTTATTTGATGAATTCTCCTCTTAGACAAGCAGAGGCTGGAAAGCTGATGCTGCATTTTCTGGCTTGGTTATAAAGCCCAGAGCCTCATTGCACAGAGAGTTCACTGCATCATAATTCCTTGGAATTTCTGGCTCTCAGGGACTGCCAAGGGGTGCAGGTGAGATGCAAGGTGCCTGTTCCATCATTGTACTTTGGAGAGGCCATGTGTGTCCTGGCTGCTCCAATCAACAGTGATTCCTTGATTTACAGTTATACCAGTGGGGTTCAGACAGAGCTGTGCACTGCGTCACCATAGTAGAGAATGGTGAAACTTCTGTTTGGAGATTCTTTTCTTGAGCACTTCTGATAAACAATTGAATCCCTTTTCATCTACATTGTCTAGGATGAGCTTTAAAAATACCTGTTTATTTTATATGTGCAGACATTTTGTCTGCATGTATATCTGTGTGCTAGTTGTTCTTAACCACTGAGACATCTCTTCAGCCCCATTTAGGATGGGCTTTTACCTCTATTATTAAAACCCAAGCCCCACACCAATCCTCCTCCAGCATGCTCTTCATAGCTAAACAAAGCTGCAGCCACACCTGACACTATTTGTGCAGAGTAAATACACTGCTGTTTTCTCTATACAAGGTACTCTTCCCATGTTCTCCACACATTTCTCAGATGTGACTTCTTCTTTGTCCTTTTCACCAATCTCAGCATCTGGGATGATGCATTTCTGCATGTGCAGGAACCGGCATCTACTGAACTGAGACTAGTGGGAGGTAAGGAACACGGTGCTGCCTTATTTTTCTTATATTAACAGAACTGAGAACCATTATAAGTCTTGCAGGGTGTGTGTGCTGGCAGGGGCAGTCAGTGTGTGCATGTATATTTGTGTGAGAGTATATGTTTTTACACACACATTTATGCGTGAGTGTATACACCCATGAAGTTTGTCAGTTTTAAAGAATAGAGAAAAATTATTATGGAATATTTAACCTTAACAATCAGATAAAAGGACCACAAGAAACCATAAACATGTCTTAGTTCAACTAATGGACTGGTCCAGCCTTTTGTACTCAAGATGCAGTTCAGTGGCTGAAGGAGGTGAGCATGTTCACGGCGGTTTTCTGAGTTCCTGTGTCAGCTATTTCCATAGAACACTGTAGAATACTCCTATTCTCAAAGCACACCCTTTGCTTTCTGCCAACAGTATCCCAAAGTACCTTTGCTGGTTCCATCTGCCTCCCTTCAAGGGCACAGCTCACCTGCTTATCTTTAGTTTGGGAAAATGGTAGAAAAACAAAGCAATTCCTATTTGTTCCTGACAGTTTGGAAGGAATTATTTATTACCTTCATGGGACTGCACCTCTTCTCTCCCCTCACACTGAACCTTAGCCCCATGCTTCCATCATGATAATAATCTATTTCTTTCCCCACACTGCTGCTCCCGGTGTGACCCTTTCTGACCCGATTGAAATTGATTTTGTTGTTGAATTCCCAGCTAGTGCAAATTAATCTGAGATCCACCCAAGATCAGGGAAGCAAGGCAGAGCACAAAGACCTCAAGTACTGAGGGAAAAATTAGTTCTGCAGAAGGTATTCTAAGTTTGGCAAGATAAATGGTTACAATGCCTGGCTTTGATAGAACGGCTGGCGGAAGAGGGAGGAGAGTGGAGGGGCTCCGGGGCGCAAGGCTGTAATTTAATAGCCTAATTTCCTGCCCAGTCCTGCAAAAAGTAGTTCTGACAGCTGATGGAAATCACCCAGGGCTTGATCTAGTCCCTGGTGGGGACAAGTTGAGACCTATCTTTCCTAGAGTCTCCAGGAGACAGTACTTCAGTACACAGTAAAAGCTGTTGTCACCTCCATACAGAATAAAATCCTCATCTTTTTATGAAAATGATCTCGCATTGGTCTGTTGGCTGTTTGACACTTATGTCCACCCCTGTACCAACAGAAGGAAACATTTTTGTCCTAGAGTGTCTTTAGAAACTCAACACTGCTCCTGTGAAACGAACACAGCAAAACCTCCTGAAATTCAAAAGAAATCTCTCCTCAGGAGGGTCTAACACCCAAAGCTAAAATTTGGCTCATTTTTCCTTAATTTTTCTCCACAGCCACTAAACAAGAGTTTCGGATTGTCACAAACTCAGGTGTGATTGGCTACTTACTATGCGGCTCTGCAGCTGTTTCCTGCACAGCCAGCAAGCTGTAAGGCAAAGCAGACAAAAGCCTGTGCTCCAGGACCAATAGAAAGACAGTGTGTCAAGGTTTCTGTCCGAGCTAGAATTCCTGAGGAAGTTGATGAAAACCAAAGTCTGGGTCAGAGGGGCCTCAGGAAGGCTTTAGTTATGTAAAGACAACATAGGCAAACAGTCGTCTGGGGTAGGATTCTTCAGTAGTACACCTGCCTAAGTGTAGTACAGGAGCCTTCCCAGAAAGAAAGGGCTACTGAGTGTCTATAAGTTTTATTGATAAGTCCTTTGGTTGATCAAGCTGATGTTGGGAAGGATTCATCCTTGGTCTTTCAGTGTCCTCTCCATATGGGGTGAATAAACATCTCATTACATATGTTCTGGAAATGTTCTGTAATAGTTGGTGTCTAGGCAGAGAGTAGATACAACCAAATGAGACAAACTAGAACGTCCATTTTTTCCAAAGTGCTTGTATTCTAGAGAGTGCAAGTTTTCTGGCTATATGTAGTATATCTTATGAACATAAGGACCCACACAAAGCTGGCTAGAAGGCCAGAGAATATTGCATATCCTCCAAACAGCACATTGCAAGGGTGGGGCTGAAGCTGTACAATCTTCTCAGAGGGAACTTAGCCATCCAGGAGGAACTTCAATGTGAAATATACACACAGGAGCCGTCTTTCATGTTAGCCCCCGATTCATCAGGAAACATTGCTAAGGGAGCAAGGTATAGAGCTATTGAATCAACTGTTCTTTCTTACAACTGGGGGGCTGGAAGGAAAATAAGAAAAAAGGTCCTGACAAGGTCACTTGAAAGCACACATGTCAAGATTTATGTGGAGCCAGAGTTATTCAGGAAAAAAAATATAAAATATCACTATTGAACTGCTGAGTCTTTGTGGAGCATTGAAGCCTGAAAAGGTATTTAGGTGGGGAAGAGCAGAGAGGCATGAGTGATCTCAGATGAGCCCCTGATGTGCTTGTTCAAAGGAAATCTCAGGGGGTGGGGCCAATCTGACCTGATCCTCTAATAGGATGGCTAGGGTGTCCCACAGATGTAAGCCATAGAGACTAAACAGAGGCTTCATGTTAAGTTGCGAATTAATTGAACTCTTCTTAGTTTTCAGAGCCCTTGGGCTCTGAAGATCAGTAAAGTGGTGTGTGCCATGATTCTGGTCAACCTCCAAAAGCTTGAGTGAAGGCCAAGATAGCTGTACATGGATAGCATGGCAAATGTTTTAAAAGATGAAGCTGTCCTAGAGGTGTGCAGTTATCCCTCTCTCCCATGAATGTATATTGTATGCATTCCCCTGTAAGGCAGTACACTGAAGCTGGATGTGACCTGGGACACTCCCTGCATAGCTCCTCTGAGGCATTTTACCTAAAGGTACAAATGTTGAAGCACTCATACATGGGTGTCTGAAATGGAAGATGACAAAGACAAAAACTGTTTGCCACGCCCTTAGTATTTCAGATCAACAGGTATGTCTGGTAATGGAGCTGGAAACTCAGAGAGTGACTGTGGAGGACAAAATAGTTCCTCATTTCCTTGCTAATTGACCAAGCATTGCTCTTTAGTGGAATGAATTATGTAATTGGCATAACCACTTCATGATATGTTGTACCGGGACTTTTGTCCTCTTTTAGAGGAGGAGCCCCAAAACCAATTTATCCTTGCTTGGAGTAGTAAACATGCAGGACATTCAGAGCATTTTCCAAGGTTCTCTTCTCATCCCCATGCTTGTCCTGTGCTGGTAGCCCAGGACTTTGCTTTATTAGCTTCTGTAAAGTGGACCAACTACATAGATTCTATAATACTAACTTAGTCTTAGGAAAAATAGCAAAGAGTTTGAAAGCAGATGATGATGCTGTGTGTGTTTGTGTGTGTGTGTGTGTGTGTGTAGCCAGCAGCAAGATGGCTCTACCATTTTTCTTGCTTTACTTTTGTTCATTCGTCTGGTGGTTGTTTTATTGCCATCCTGAGTCAGAATCTCAGATTCTATCAATTTCTATCATATTCTTATATAGAGAAATCACATCATTACACCCTAGTCTATAAAACAAGATATATCTGAAACTCTGTTCCATGAGACTCATACATTCTTAAGTATGTTTAGCTTAAAGGTATTCTTAAAGAACAAAATAGAAATGGGTGCATGTAAAAAATTTACCAGAATTCCCCTTCCCCCCAAAAATTAAACTTCAAAGATATGAAGAAAGCAATTTTATTGAACTATTTGAAGAACAAAAGTGTTTTGACAGCTCCCCTCCCGCTCAAGTGACTCTGTATGGTGGAAAATCACTTTCCACCTAAGAGATGAATATTAGATTAAATATGAGATGCATGTGATTAATCTGAAAACTCCCATTTACTACAAGTGGTGATTATTATAGCAGCTAAATGACTAAGAAACTTTCTCTAACCAAGAAGAACAAAATTAGAACTCTACAAGAATCTAAAAGAGCCATAGGAGAAATGGAGTTGTCTTTGAGCTGAATGGGAAGTCTGGGTTGGGTTGCAAAGGTTGGTTCCTAGGACTAATACTCGAAGGAGAATCTCTAACTTGACCTCACTCATTCCTGCAGAAGTCCTGCAGAAGTTCTACCTCTTAGGTAGATTTTGGTCTTTATGCTTATAAAAGATTTGTTCTCAATTTCTGAGGATACCTAGGGTAGAGGGTTGGTTGCTAAAGCCACTTTATCTGTGGGCTTTTTTTTTAGATAAGTAAAAACCCCAATTTTAAAAATCAGTCCAACTCTATCTTTGCCCACTGAAACTTGAATGAGAAATTCAAGCTCACAATACCATGAAGAAGTTGTCATGAACCTGAAACATGCAAAGGTAACCCCAAGATATATGGTGGGTTTTTCTCTAGTTACTACTCTGTACAAAATAAATCAGTAATGGTAGTGTTTTCTGGCTTAACCAGGCAACACAGACTGTAATCACAATACAATAGGTAAGAAAGGGAGAAGAGGGGGCAGGATAACTTGTTTCCAATGGTGTCTTTCTGGTGCCTGAAACATTTCCATGAACAATTAGAACAACATTTCACTACCATGTGTTTGATTCCCAAGATTTTTTTATATGAACGAGATCAGTATCTGAATAGATTAGGTTCATTTAAAAATTGTTAAAGTTTAAATTTACTCATTTCATATTATATTTGGGTGTCACTGAACTTGTGGCTCAATGTACCCAGTTGGCCAGCAGTGGGATGCTCCTGAAAAAGGAGCATCTGCTTCATTTAGTCTTGGGCATGTAGGAATGAATTGCCCCTCGGGTTCTACTTAACCCCGATATTAAAACCCAATGTGTAAAGCCTCTGCTAATGAGAAAAGGGGAAAAAGAAGAGTGATTATGATTATATATGAGCATCAAATCCAGAAGACTTGGGTATTCATCTCTAAATCATTTGATGATATCACAAGATTAACATGGCACTTTAAAAAATAGTGCCAAGTAGAGATGGCTGGGAAAACAAAGACTTTTTGATATCGATTGATAATGCACAATGCCAAAGCCTTCCCCTGTTTGCAACAGGAATTCTGGTTTACTTTGTAATCTCTCTATGTCTCTGTCTCTCTGTATCTCTCCTTCTTTTTCCAGGGAATGATGTAACATGAACATACACACTTGAGGAACTGTGAGGACACTAAACTGAGATGAGCATAGAGAACAGGTACTCTCATTGACTTTCACTTCACTGGTGTCTTTACTGGCCACAGGACTGATGTATAGACCTTCCCAGGCAGGGACTCTTTGCCTTGCCCTTAAGGGAGGCAAGTGGATGCAAGGTAAATGAATAGGAGAATCTGTTCTTTAGTGCAGAAGTCACCTTACTCTATAAGGGCAGGGGAACACTGAAACTTTTTCAGCTGTGATCACACCAGCACTTATTTCCCCACACTCCACTACATCATACATTGGGCTTTTGTTTTCTCAGCCTACATCATTGTGAAAATGGCTCATCTCTGACAGGTGGTTGACAGTGGATCTCTCTTATGGGATGACTGTGGATGTTAAAGAACAGACCAGGACTCTGGATTCTGTAAGTATAGGCCATTATGTATGTGACTATCATCTGTTGTGATATGAATGATAAAAAATACTGTTTAGTTATAGAAAGTCCTAGGCAGAAAATCATGAAAACAGCTGGTACTTGGGGGGCAGAGTCTTCCTCTTAATCTAAGCATATCCTTGTCACCCTCTGCTCCCAAAGCCATTTCTAGTTTAAGGGCAAATAGTCAAACCTGACATTTGGTTCCCAAGTTATCTACCAAGCAAATCTCTCTCTCTCTCTCTCTCTCTCTCTCTCTCTCTCTCTCTCTCTCTCTCTCTCTCTCTCTCCTCTTATACACACAAATACACACCATATGTGCAAGATATCCACAGATGCAAGATATAAACACTCAAGACAGATACCTGTGCACAAAATGAAGTCCTAGGAAGAAAAGGGGACCCAGTCATTGCAAGAGAAGCCCAACAGTTTGAGGTCTCTGCAGGGGCAAAATGAGTTCAGGAGTGGAGAAAGATAAATGCCCACAGTCACTGATATTAGTGCATCCTTTATCCTTTATCCTTTATTATTTCTCAGCAGTCTGACTTCTTATCTGACACAATTTTCATGTAGAGATAATCCTTCATCCACATAGAAAACATTATTTTTAAATCTACCAGAAACCATGGGGAGGCACATCAGCTGAAGAATACAGTAAACTCTCTAATCCTAAGGAACTGGAGATAATGGAAGACACCAGGTGTACATAGGAGAGGACAGGGAAGGAAAAGAAGCAGAAAAGAAATAGATTGTGGTGAAGGACAGAGACAAAGAGGAAGAATAAATTGAGGCCCTTTCGCAACAGTACTTATAGGTATGCGAGACTTCAATCTACTAACTCTGAGTTTGTGTTTGATTCCCCTCTTCCCATCTTCCTCCAGCTTTCCTCCTCCTCCTCCTCCTCCTCCTCCTCCTCCTCCTCCTCCTCCTCCTCCTTCTCCTCCTCCTCCTCCTTCTCCTCCTACTCCTCTTCTCTCTTCCCCATCCCCATCCTTCCAACACCTTTCTTCATGGAGTACAGTTTCAGCTGTCTTTACTGCATTTCTGCTGAGAAGTATAGGGAGACTTGCGTTATGCTCCTTCCTAGGTAGCATAGATCAGTTCTTATATGAAGTCTAGTTTCTGTCCTTCCCCTAAGCCACAGTAATAATAACCACATAGACCATGAATGTTCTTCATCCCTGAACTTGTGACCTTCACATTTTTGCTTCCCCTCTGTGAAAATTTTATTCCAGATGGAGTCACAAATTTGTAAAGTGGGCAGTTATTCACATGTGAGCATCTCTGTGTAACCTGCTTGGGTCATGTTCATGGTTTTTCCATGGTTATTACAGCCCCCTTTAGTGGAAAAATCAAGTCTATAACTCTATAGAATACGTGATTTTGCACACAGGCAAGTGTTCAGAGTCATCCAGAGTCAAAGTATCCACTGAGATGAGGTGACAACCCAGATCTCTCTGATACCCCTCTTGATTACTGGGACACCTCTTTCCTTTCCCCTTCTTGAAAGAATGAATGTGGCCTAATATTCAATTCTTGGAGTAGATGATCAACTTCTTGTCTTGAGGAGACTGTCAGCTGTTACTACTACATCAAATTGTAACCACAAACCCTCTATTTTTCTGTGGACCATAAATCAATGAGATGAGAAGGACAGAATCATCCTGAATTCAAAGCATGGCATTTTGAAACAGAACCTACATGTAAATAGGTTCACATCACAGGACAATTGAAACAGTCAAGCTCTATGAGGCTTCAGATGTTTTGAACAAAACAGACCAACTGGAAATGAATTATTCTTAATATAAACAGTTAATTAATCTGGAAACAGTGCTTATTAGCCCCCAATAACTGTACAGAGAAACCAAGATTTATTTAAAACTGCACTTCAATAGTTGAACAATCCAATGATCTATCTTTACTTTCAATGCTAATCTGCCTACCTCCAGCACCATCCCATGATACTTACATATTATCATTGATCTGGCATTTTGGATCCCTTCTCCATGGCTCCAATTCCTTCATCCCACCAGCATATCTCCCTCCTTTGCTCCTTCCTCTTGCCAGCAGATGTCCCACCCTATTGTCTATTTTGCCCAGACATTGGGTGATCAGCATCTATTGGAAAGGCAGAGAATAAATGGTAAGAACTATTTACATAAACCTGAGACAGAAGATTCTTGTATAAACATTGCAATGCCGTGTTAGGATTTAAACAAGATGTGAGGGCAGAGAGGTAAGCATTTGAATAACCTGAGGGCAAGCTTTCCACAGCCTACAAAACATTATGCCTACACCTGAGCTGTACTCCATCACTTCTTAGCAAATCCCCAGTGGGCTAGCTTTGCTGGGAACGCATCCATATCAGCTTAACCAAGAATCAAACATTCTACCAGCAGATTCAGTACATCAGTACATTCTACCAAGAAACTACTACCATCAGATCCAATAGGACTTGCCAACTGCTTGCAGCCATGTGATATAGTACACATCCTTTCCCGTCTTTATGCCTCTCTGTACATCACTGGCTGGGTAGCAGGTGCTCCATGCACAGACTAGATAAGCAGATGAACAGCCAGATAAGTACTTTGAACACAAGAGCCCTCCCCATCCCAGCAGAGAAGATTCCACACTAACTCTCATTGTGCAATTATCAAGCCCAACAACTACACAGCTTCTTGACTCTTACTAACTTTATTAAAATGTTTCACATGTAATCACAAATTGACATCTTCACTTGTCTTGTAACAAGGGTACAGAAAATCTGCGAGAAAAGATATCACTGATATGTTGTTCATTTCTAAAATGGATAACATTCTCTGGGCTGCTCTTCTGGTCTCCTAAATAGGACCTCTCCATCCCACTGGAGCACTGGGATGTAGCTGGCTCTCATCATATGCCCTGCCCACCACACCCTAATGCTGACTACAACATGGTAAGATTAGGTTCATTGATGTGGGCTAAATCCTACAGCAATTATGTACTGCCTTTTATTTACACAAACTGATGCTCTGAAGAGCAGGACAAGGAAGGTGAAGACAGGTGATCATCTACAACTGTGTTTACACTTACACTTATGTCACACTTATATTATTGTAAATTATATATAATTTTAAAGTCCTAGTTCATCTGTGTCCCCTACCAGAAGTCCATACAAGAGGCAAAGCCTGGGACTCCCCCTTAAAATAAAATAATGGAAAATTTTGTCCTGTTCTAAACCAAAGCAGCATGTATTACCAGAAGAGAGTGGCTTTCAAGAAAACCACAGAACTTTTCTACCAAAGCAAAGAAGGAAAGATCCATCTCTGTGCTGCCGTCCATTCCCACTAGAAAGGGAATTGCAAGTATCAGACAAACAAGTCTCTCTCTATTGATAGTCACACCACTCATTGAGAATCAATTTCTTGTGAGTGCCTAGGAAACTGACTATGGATGAGTTGCACATGTGTGTATGCATGCATATGTGAATGCGTGTGTACATGTGTTTATTCATCTTCTGCATGTCTTTATTCATATGTGTATCTGCATGTGTGTGCCTGTGTGACTATACATGTGTGCATGTGTTTATGTGCACATATCTGAATGTGGTCTTGTGTGTGTGTGCATGTGTGTGTGTGTTGTGTTCTGTTTCTAGTACTTTCATATGTTGATCCAGCATGTGTTATTAACTATTAACATAACTATGGCTGTTATTATTGTTACTGTTGCTTTCGAGAACTGCACATCAGAGTAGTATAATTCTAATCTTCCACTTCTAGGGAGTATGGTAGCCTATAGTATGCAAAAAGAGATGTATCCATGTTTTGTTTATGTAGTTTAAGGTTATGCAAATATATTATATTATGGCCTAAAAACAAAAAATAATGTCTTATAACATTAGTAATTCTATCTCAATATTAAACATAATATCTCAATATTAAACATAATGCCAGGTAGACAAATGGCTTACTGATACATGATTCTAGGCAAGAATGAAATTCCTCAACTTTCTGGAATGTTTCGGTCTGTAAGTCTCAGGTTGCTTCTTTGCAGGGGTTTTACAGAGGCACACTAGAACCACCTCTGCAGAGGTCTGTCCAGTGGGTGGGGGGAGATTGGTCCCATCCTCAGTAAGGATGGTGAAAGATTTTTTCTAATGTGTATAGGTACAGGAATTCACTAAATGGTTTTTAGAAAGCCTGTGAGAGAACTTTGCAAATAAACAGAGACTTACCACCAAGACTGAAAACCTGAATTCAGTTCCCAGAATCCACATCATAAAAGGAAAACCAACTTCCACAAATATTTTCTTGGATGGACACACACACACACACACACACACACACACACACATACACACACACACCACATACATTCCATATATACACATTGTGCATGTGTGTACACACATACACACACTATATATATAAACTACACACACACTACACAGAGTAGACACACAGACCATACATATACACAGCACACAAACCACAACCACAATATACATACAAACCACACAGACACACATACTACATCTACATATCATATACACCACACACAAATCATAGGCACATCATATATATACCACACACACATATACACAGTATACCATACATACTCCACACACAAACTCATATCCCCACATCTCACCACACATGCACATACACACACACATATATATGTGTATATATATATACATATATATGCCACATACATCCACACCACACATATATACTACATACACTTACACGTAGCATGTACACAAAACACAAATACACATCACACATATATACAACCCCCTAAACACTCACTATTGACAGACAGACAGAGACAGAGAGAAGAAAAAAGCATAGATTTAAAAATATGACGTTTAGACAAAAGATCATTGTGTATGAGAGGTTTTACATTTTTCTTGATGTGTTTTGTAGCTGTCTCTGGAGAAATGTTTTCAAATTTCTCACTTACTATTTGACCTCAGAACAATAGACTATATTCCTGATATCAGTGGTATTTTCTCGCATTAAAAGAATTTTTCAAACTCTCCAGCTCTGGGAATTTGGATAAGTACTCCACAGATATTTGTGAGGTGTGTGTCTGGACCTGGGGGAAGAGAACTAGAAATAGGTTTCTGCTTCATTTCTTACTGTGTCTGGAGAGAAGGAAATTCATATTCTTTAAATATAGGCAATTCACTCCTTTCCATACCACTGTAGTTAAATTTCCTACAACTAACTGGATTTTTTTTCCTATTTTCTCATCTCTAGGAAATAAAGTTACTCATTTATTGAAGAGGCAACCTGATCTTCATATGGTAAAAATTAGAGATCAATTGGGGGATGAAGGACATGAAGCAAAAATCCTGAACTTTGTGATCCACTGACCATTGAAAATCTGTTTGAAGCAGCCATGTGGACCCACAGCAGTTATTCCAGCAGCAGTGGATGGTCACAGCAGAATGTGCTGGAATGTGCCAGCAAGGTGGCTGGTTCTCAGGGTGGCAATGGATTTACTCCAGCGTGGATAGCATCTGTCCTACGTAATGCCTACCAAAGCTGTGTCTTAAGAGGACTGAGGTACAAGATCCTTGCGCCACACTGAGAAAATGAACTGACCACTAAGGAAGGTCATTGCAGTAAATCAGATGTGAGAGATAGTTTACTTTGAAGGTGAGGCCAACAACACTCAGCCTGGATGGAGGACTGGGTGCACTAAGAACTTTTAAATCACTGAACCATCTAGCTTCTAGATTAGTGGTTTTACACTGACTTTTTTTTTTTCAAATTTAAGTCACCTGCTAAAATTGACCTCCTTCTTGTAGATCCTCTAATCTATTTGGGTTATTTGCTTTATTCATAGATAAAAGTAAAATTAACGTGTCTTAGTATTTTTCCATTAACTAAACATTCTGAGCAACATTCCATGTTTTATTATATTTTTATTAATTAATCAACTCCTTGTATGCTTCATGAATTTTTGTAATGCAGTTGACCACAGTCACCTACCCCCACTACATTCTCTTACCCTTCCTATTCTTATGAACCCTGCTTCCTTCCAACAATTTCCCTCCTTCTTTAGCTCTTAGTTTGTGTGTATATGTGAAACTCTCTGGGTTTAATATAATCATTTGCATAAGAATGGGTTTGGGACCATTTATTAAAACATAGACAGCTTACTAGTGACTTCATCACTAAAGAAAATGATCCCTGTTCCTCATTGGAAATTAATGGCCAATGTTAGGAAAAGACAGTGTTTAACTAGTCCATCCCACTCCACGATGGAATATTGATAGACATTGAGTCTGAGTGCAACAGTCACGCCTTGTTCAGGAGACAGATTGCATACTGCTCCTTCTACCCCCCCTCTACTCTTCCATTCTCCTTTAAGGAAATGATCCCAATTTCCTGACATTTTTAATATTCTAATAGTGGGAATTTAAATTAATCTGGGCCAATTAAAGACCAATAATCAGAACTGCAAAGATTTACTGGAGACGGGCAAGGTGGGCTGGTGCCGAATGCGGCAGATGACAGCTATCTGGATGCTCCGTGAAAACCCATGCTAAGCACTTTGGAGGCTATAAATTCCAGAGTTAAACTGTGAGAGACGGAGGTCCCTTAACATGCTCTCTGTCTATGATATTTATCTTTTAAAAGATTCGGCCTTCTACACAGACACACAGTCAGTAATTCCCAGGCTGACATTTTCTTTTCTCTGTTCTCACACAGTTTTCTGACCTTTGAATAACTGCTGGAGGGGGCTGCTGCTCGTGGGCACTGTGTGTGTCTCCAAGAGATAGGAGTGGGCATCAGGAAGCAGGCAGAGAGGCGCTTTGTCTCTGTGATACGCTTCTAATTTGGGAGCAGAGCTTGAGAAGAGAGTGAGCCAGAGTGGCCAATTAAGAGGCAGCCAGCCAGCCTGACTTCAGGGACATTTGTCAAAAGCCACCATGAAGCCCTACAACACTGTCATCTCCACACTGCCCTTAGCTATGAATCTCAGTTCTTAGGGACAGGTACAATGAGAGAAGATGAAAGCAGGAAGAGAGAGAGAGAGTGCAATGTTCCGTGTGAGTCTTAGCCTCACATAGGGCCAACCCCAGGGACCCCTGCACAGAAGGCCATTTGTACACAGCTAAGGACATAGGTGTTAGGACAAAGTGAAAACACAACTAACTACTCATGAGGCAATCTATGCCAAAGAATTCTCTGTGGATCCTCAAACAAAGTGCATTCTCACATCAGTCAGCTGCTTGATAGACCTCCTTTCAGATGATAGAAAAGGGAAATATGGAACATCCACACTGTGTGTACCAGCTTCTTAGGTGAATGGGATTCTTAACCATGGCCCAAGGACAGGCAGCTCATCTCTGACACACCCTGGAGATGTCTCACTGCACAAACCCATCACTGAAGCTGAAGGTTCTCCTGGAAAAGGAAATATCAGGGGCCTGTTCTCATAGGCAAGATATTTCGTCTGCCTAGAGCTAGACACCCTACCCTTGTGGAGAAAATAGTTCCCCTTGTTTTAGGAGGATCTCTCTCTCTCTCTCTCTCTCTCTCTCTCTCTCTCTCTCTCTCTCTCTCTCTGTGTGTGTGTGTGTGTGTGTTTGTGTGTGTGTGTGTGTGTGTGTGTTAGGATGCTGTGACTGTGGGTGTGTAAGAGAGTGTATTTATGTCTTATCATGAGTGAGTGTGTGACAGAGCGTGTGTATATAAATGAAGCAGTCTCATTTATCTCAAGTTTTCTTTGGGTATATATATATACACACACACATATGAGGCAAGAGAGAAAGGGGTATCTGCTATGATTTCTAGCCAATGCTGCATCTTTACACACCATTTCCAGTCACTCAAATCATCCAATATAGGAGAGTGTCTGCCTTCAATCAGAAAACATTGTTAATAATAAAATTTATAATTATATAAGTTGTACTGATGCAAAAGCCATCATCAGAGACTGTCAGATGAGAAAAGCAGGCAGGTTATTGCCTGATGGTAGCTGCAAATGTATAGTTTTATCTTTTTTAAATGACTCAAATCCTATATCTATTGTACAGACACAGAGAGACTATATATATATATATATATATATATATATATATATATATATATATATATAAACACATATGAGGCAAGAGAGAAAGGGGTATCTGCTATGATTTCTAGCCAATGCTGCATCTTTACACACCATTTCCAGCAGCAGATGAGAGGATCCTCTTGAGAGCCAGCTGGCAATGTGTTCATTCCCACAGGTACCACTCGAGAGGGCTGAGTGTTTTTTAATGAAACACAGCTCCTGAATTCTGTGATTGCCCTCACTGCCACAATGATCACGAGCACATGGCTGTCAGATGGAGACAGGCCATGATCTTTGAGTAGTGATATGAGGAGGATTCCTTGGCTGAACAGGATGGAAATTAGCATGGAATTAAAAATCAGGACAGTTATTCTGATGCAAAGGCCATCATCAGAGATTGTCACATGAGAAAGCTGGCAGGATGGTGCTTGACAGTAGCTGCAAATCCTGTATCAGGAGCTTTATAGCAAATTAGAGATATGGATGGACAATCAGAAACCTTGTTTCATGCATCCTCCCCCACAGCACTCATGATCCATGCATATCTCATTAAACTTTGGGGGTTTTATTCATTGTTTTATTTACTTACATCTCATATGTTGTTCCCCCTTCCTGGTCTCCCCTCCATGAATACCCCCATCCCAACCTCTTCCCTTTGCCTCTAAGAGGGTGCTCCTCCACTCACCCACCCACTCCTGCCTCACCCCTCCTCTGGGGAATCAAGCCTCCACAAGACCAAGCCCTTCCCCTCCCACTAATACCAGATAAGTCAGTCCTCTGCTACATATGCAGTGGGAGCCATGGACCAGTCCATGTATACTCTTTGGTTGGTGGCTTAGTCCCTGGGAGCTCTGAGGGGTCCAGTTGATTGACACTGTTGTTCTTCCTATGGGTTTGCAATCTCCTTCAGCTCCTTCGATCCTTCCCCTAACTCCTCCATTGGGATCCCCAGGCTTAGTCCAATGCTGGGCTCTGAGTATCTGCATCTGTCCTAGTCAGGTGCTGGCAGAGCCTCTCAGAGGACAGCCATACTAGGCTCTTGTCTGCAAGCACATATTGGTATCAGCAATAGCATCAGGGTTTGGTGTCTGTGGATGGGATGAATACCAAAAAAAGAGCGATTTCTGGATGGCCTTTCCTTTAGTCTCTGCTTTATTTTTTGCCCCCACATTTCCTTTAGACAGGAACAATTCTGGGTTAAAAATATTGACATGGGTGGGTGGCCCCATCCCTAAACTGGGGACCATGTCTATTTACTGGAAGAGGTACCTTTAGGTTCTATTTCCCCATTGTTGGGCATTTTGGTTAATGTCATCCCCGTTGGGTCCTGGAAGCCTCTCATATCCCTAGCATCTGAGACTTCATAGTGGTTTGCCTATTCTCCACCCCCCATTGCCACATAATTCTATTCATTTGGACTTCTCTTTCCTGCCAAAACTGATTCTGCTCCCCTTTTTTCTCCCCCTTCTATCTCCCACTCAGGTGTCTCCCTTCTTCTTTTGGTGATTATTTATTTTGTTCCCCCTTCTAAGTGAGACTGATGCATCCACACTTTGGCCTTCCTTCTTGTTAAGCTTTATATTGTTGGTAAGTTGTACTGTGGGTATTCTGAGCTTTTTAGCTAATATCCACTTCTCAGTAAGTATATACAATGCATGTCCTTTTGGGTCTAGGTTACCTCACTCAGGATGATAATTGCTAGTTCATTCAATTTGCCTACAAAATTCATTAAGTTCTCAGTTTTAATAGTTGAGTAGTACCCCATTATGTAAATGTACATTTTCTGTATCCATTCTTCTGTTGAGTAATATCTGGGTTGTTTTCAGCTTCTGGCTACTACAAATAAGGCTGATAGTAACATAGTGAAGCATGTGTCCTTATGATATCTTTTGGGTATATGTCCAAGGGTAGTATAGCCGAGTCTTCAGGTAGAACCATTTCAAATTTTCTGAGGAACTGACAGATTGATTTCCAGAGTGGTTGTAGCAGCTGGTAACCCCACCAGCAATGATGGAGTGTTCCTCTCTTTGTTATTCCATATAAATTTGGATATCCTTGACAGAATTTTCTGTCCCCTGAGTTTTTTATCTTAGCCATTCTTATTGGTGTAGGGTTGTTTTGATTTGCATTTCCCGGATGATTAAGGACGTCGAACAATTTTTTAGAGACTTCTTAGCCATTTGAGATTCCTCAGTTAAGAATTTTTTTGTTTAGCTCTGTACCCCATTTTTAATTGAGTTATTTGGTTTTCTGGAGTCTAACTTCTTGAGTTCTTATTATATTTTGGATATTAGTCCTCTATTGGATGTAGGGATAGTAAAAATGTTTTCCCAATCTGTAGGTTCTTATTTTGTCCTATTGACAGTGTCATTTGCCTTACAGAATCCTTTTAGTTTCATGAGGTTCCATTTGTCAATTTTTGATCTTAGAGCCTGAGCCATTGCTGTTCTGTTCAGAAAATTTTCCTTTGTGGCAATGTGTTTGAGGATATTCCCACATTCTCTTCTATTAGTTTCAGTGTATCTGGTTTTATGTGGAGGTCCTTGATCCACTTGGACTTGAACTTAGTACAAGGAGATAAAAATGGATCAATTTGCTTTCCTCTACATGCTGACTCTCAGTTAGACCAGCACCATTTGTTGAAGATGCTTTCTGTTTTCCACTGTATGTTTTTGGCTTCTTTGTCAAAGATCAAGTGACCACAGGATTTATTTAGAGATCTTCAATTCTATTCCATTGATCTACCTGTCTGTCTCTGTACTCATACCATGCGATTTTATCACTATTGCTCTGTAGTAGAACTGATGTCAGGTTTCGTCAGGGATGGTGATTACCCCAGACGTTCTTTTATTGTTGTGAATTGTTTTGGCTATACTGGTTTTTTTCTTTTTTTGTTATTCCACATAAATTTGAAAATTGTTCTATCTTTGTGAAGAATTGTGTTGGGATTTTTATGAGAGATTGTATTGAATCTGTAGATTGCTTTTGCTAAGATGGCCATGTTTATTACACTACTTCTAAAGATTATTGAGCATGGGAGATCTTTTCATATTTTGATATCTTCTTCGATTTCTTTGCTCAGGAACTTAAAGCCCTTTTCATAGATCTTTCACTTATTTTGTTAGGGTTACATCAAGACATTTTATATTATTTTTTACTTTTGGGAAGAGTGTTGTTTCCATAATTTTCATATTTCTTTCTTATCTGCCTCATCAGTAGAGGAATGCTACTGATTTTTTTAAGGTAATTTTATATCCAGCCACTTTGATAAAGTTGTTTATCAGGTGTAAAAGTTCTCTGGTACAATTTTTGAGGTCACCTATGTATACTATCATATCATCAGCACAATAGTAATACCTTGACTTTTTACTTTCCATTCTGGATCCCTTTGACATCCTTGAATGTTGAGAGATATTAAAATCCAATGATTGTTGGCTCCCATTATTTTGTTGTTAGAGGTGATATGTTTGTGTGGTTCTCTTCTTTTGAGTTTGTTGTGAGTTGATTAAATTTTGGGGGTTTTCTTGGGTATAGTTTCCCTCCTAATGTTGGAGTTTTCCTTCTAATATCCTCTATAGGGCTGGATTAGTGGAAACATATTGTGTAAATTTGGAATATCTTAGTTTAACCATCTATGGTGATTGGGAGTTTTGCTGAGTATAATAGCCTAGGCTGACATTTGTGTTCTTTTTGTTTTGTTTTGTTTGTTTGTTGGTTTTGTTTTTTGTTTTTGTTTTTGAGACAGGGTTTCTCTGTATAGCCCTGGCTGTCCTGGAACTCACTCTGTAGACCAGGCTGGCCTTGAACTCAGAAATCTGTCTGCCTCTGCCTCCCAAGTGCTAGGTTTAAAGGCATGTGACACCACTGCCCGGCAACATTTGTGTTCTTTATGGGAGTTATTTATGTCCTCTATCACCTTCATCAGATGGGATTTTAGGTTAGAATCTTGCTTTATAGGTGTGTTAGAGTATCCAGGGCTTGCTGCGGTAGGAGAATTGGATTTTGTTGTTGCCAAGTGGCATTGGATTCTGTTGCTTAAATTCTTGTGCTTGCCTCTTACAATCTGGTTATCTCTGGAGTTAACTGGACTTGCTGTCTCTGACTGGGTTCTTTCCATCCTTTTATACATGGGGAGCTCTGTGAGCAGGGTTAGAGTGGGTCTTCTGGGAAGTAAACAGTGCTGTCTCTAGTTGGTGGGGGCCTCCTGTGTCCCTAGTTTGGTCAGGCCTTCTGTGACCCTGGATACTACAGATGTCCTGTGACCCTGGTTAAGGCAGACCACCTGGCAATCAGGCTCTCTCTAGGTCTAGAATGGGTTCCTGGAGCTCACAACCTGCCCTGGTCAGAGTTTTAGACCAAAAGGAAGATGTGTCCCTGGCAGGGAAGATATGCCCTGTGTCCACTGGGATTCATGGGAGTCCCAGCTGGGGCAGGTATTGCAATGAGGGAATCTTAGCTGTGAGTCTGGTTATGGCGGACCTCCTGGGACAGGCTGGTTTTGGGTCTGGAAGGTGTAGCTGCAGTGCTCTTCTGCTCTGGGTAAAGTTGAGTACGAGACGAGCAGTTTCTTTCTTTCCTTCTTTCTTTCTTTCTTTCTTTCTTTCTTTCCTTTCTTCCTAAAAAAAGTTGTTTTATACAACATCCTGCAAATTTAGAAAAATTTTTAAATCATGCTAATAAAACTAGATATATTAATGTACCAAAAGGCAAAACCACAACACAATCCTTCACTTTTGCCAGCAGCAAACATTTCAGAATGTAATAATTATTATCTTCTATTATGAACTTAAATCTCAATGTAATTTTGAAACCTTGGCATTCCCTCCCACCCCCACCCCTCATTTCTTGACTGTTTTCCACACCAATGTGGAATTACTTTCTTTTTCAGGATTCTCTGCTTGTCTGCTGCTGTACCTCAGGTTTTCCTCTGTGTAGTTCTCACTGTCCAGTGTCTGAGAAAGTTTAAGCTTTGATTTGTGTGCTACTAGTAGTTTAGGCTCTTTATTTTCTGTAAACTCTTACATTTTTCTTTCATTTATTTCAGTGTAGGATGAATGTATTGAAAAAAGTGTGTACTCCTAAAATAGGTTTTCTGATGACTTCATAGAATGTGCACACCAAAGAAAACATCTTCAGCATGTGGCTACTGAGTCCTCTGCTTTCCATCTGCAAAGTCACAATATGGTTCTTGTTCACTTTTGTGAGGACAGAAAAGTCCATGTGTATATTCTTGACTTCCCTTGGTATATAAGGAATTGAAAAGAAGAACATAAAATGACCCTTGTGCTAGACACGTTTAGCAAGTCCATATACCACTCAGCCACTTGTTTCCTTGGCTCCCCAACCAATTCTTCAGTGTCCATGGTATCTCTACAAGTGCAAGTGATCTGTATATTGTCCCTCCATTCATGGTTTCCTCCTTGCCTGAAGTTCAAGCACCTTCCAACAACACTTTCCTAATAATGTGCACATGGTCAAGAGGAATCAGAAGGCACCAAACTTTCCTCAACCTTGAACTTAAATAAACAGCTTCAAAAGCCTTGTCTCATGAGCAAGAAGCTCAGGTTTTAGGAGTTCTCCTAGGTTCATGGGGCACCTGTCTACTTTCACCCTTTCAGAAAGTGGCTCACTCTCCATATTCAGTGTTCTTGGCTTGGAAAAATCATTGTGATTTATGGGGATATTTTCAAGTTGTCAGTCACTCCTGTATGGCTTTTCTGACAGTGTGCCCTCACTGTCCGAAGTTCTCAAATCTGTGTAGGTAAAAGTACAGCCACTAACAAAATGGAATTGTCCAATTTCTGTGCTTATTACTTTCCTCAGGTGTAGACATCCTGGTTCCTAGGAAAGCATCCATTCTTGAGTAACAAAGAATTCCACACACTGTCACTGTGTGTGATACAAGCTTCAGGAGGAAATAAGGCCCTTTCCTCAGCGAATAACCACAGGACACATGACTCTAGTTTTAAATAAAAATTCTACTAATGAGATGTTATTGACCAAAATGGACACTTCAAATGAATACACTAATGGGCTTAATAAAACTATTAAGAATCTACTCTGGTGAACAAAACTTACCGTCATTATTCAAGGATGCCTTCATACAAAGTGTCAATATGTGCTAAGCACTTAATTTTAATATAGCAATTACAACATTCAGTTGAAACAGGCTATAAACTATCATATTTTCTAGCTTACTAACACTTTATAATACATATCAGTCAACATTTAACTAACTTTTCTATGCTTGCCACTTAAACCTCGTTTACAAAGTACTCATCATATCCTCCAGAGTAAAGCAAACACATTGTCTTAGCACATCACCTCCTTACTTAGCCTTTGATCAGTTGATCCTGGAGACACCACAAAGCCATGTCATTTATTCATTGATCAAAATGCATGCCCAACTCCAAAAAGGAGTTGGACAGATAATGCAAAGGTTCAAAGCTCCTGGCTGTTCTTCTAAGGGTCTTGAATTCAGTTTCCAGCACTCACACAACAGTTCTCAACTGTCTGTAACTCCAGGTCCAGTGAATTTGATCCTTCTTTTGGCTGCTGTGGATAGGTACTGTTCATTATGGTACATACACATCCACACAGGCTAACCAGCCATACACAGACAATTTACAAACAAATGTAGGTACCAACAATATCCAATAGTCATTAACCCAGGATGCTACTACAAAGAAGTTTTTCAGTTACCTGTCTCTTACTTACAGATGAAGTATTTATTTCTAAGATAGACCTTTCAATATACCCTCCATGCAATTGACAATGAAAGTAAATTTTTATGGTATTTTTCTTTTTTTAATTTTGTTTTATTTATTGAAAAGGGAAGGAAATGGAAATGAAAATACTTTATGACAAAATTAAAGACTTACATGGAAAATATTTCAGATAAACACGTTAAAATTGACAATTTTCATGGAAAATTAAAGAGTAAAGTGGTAGACATGTAAAACATTGCTAAATTAAGGATAGTGGAATAAATATTCCTATACATTGCTTAAAGTATAAATGGACATAAATTACAAGACCTGCTGAGTAATTGCATAACTCTGCGGCTCTGTCATTGTTGATATTACCAGAAGGTAGGTCAGTAACAGGGGCAATCATCTTCCATCAACATTTGTAAGAGTCTGTTGTAGGAAAACATCTGGAAAATAAACAGGCACCTGTAGAAATAGTCTGAATTCAGCAATGTTTAGTATTCTAATAAGGTAAACCTGAGTTTAAAAAATCCACACATTGTATATTGTCATGGTATAAATCAGTTGTCCCTAGAAGAGTTGATCTGAAGGCAGCTTGTTCTTCAATGTAATGATGTGGAGAGATGCTGATGCTCTAGAATGGAAGGTGCTTAGCTCATGGCAGCATTACCCTTGGAAGGGATTGGCACAATCATCACAGCACTGTGCCAACTCTATTGAGAGTAGAATTTTTTCAGATTTTAATATATATATATATATATATATATATATATATATATATATATATATATTTGTGTGTGTGTGTGTGTGTGTGTGTGTACCATAAGACATATGCCGAGGTCAGAGGACAATCTTTGGAGTCACTTCTCTCATTCAATTCTACTAGACTTTCTGGTATCACAATCAGGTAGTCTGAACCCTCAAGTGGGGTTTTTATAAAACAAATCCACCTCATGGTCTTGGTTCTTTCCCACTTCCCACTATCCTGTGCCAAAATCAGGGCTGACCTTGCCATCCATAGGAGCTTTCCTGTTTGAAAGTTTTAACCACCAGGATCATAACTCAAATGAATCTTTTTATCTCTCTATAAAGTGACCAGACCAGGTTCAGATATTTTGTGATATCAATATTTAAGTAAGGAATCAAATAAACTAAATGTGGATATCTCTAGTGTGGCTTGTTCTGTTCTATTTTTGTCTATTCTAGTCACAGATTTGTCTCCTCTGAAACTAACAATCCTTAGACTAACAATGACCAAAGATAAATATCATTCCATCATGAATACCATGAAAAAAACAAAAAAGCAGTTTCCAAAAGGTAGTTATCATATTCCTTGAATTGAACAGCAGTGCTATGAGCCTGTCATGTCAACACCCATGTCATGACGCAGAGTGGAGCCTGGCCTTCTTTGTCACTCTAATGCTTAATGCTTTGCTTTTTTTTTTTTTTGTTAAGTGCTCATTGAAGTCTTACTACTTTAAAACAGACCTACTCCAGTTCCTTAAAAGTTGGAGGGAAAATGTGTCCCAGTATAATATTTGGTGAATTCAAAGCACCAAACTCCAAAGAAAACAATCACAGTCCACGGCAGAGTTCTTTTTCTTCAGTGCCCCAGCATCTTCACATGTTGTTTCAATGCAATCATTTCCTGTTATGTTTTTATGACAACCCAGATTTCCCTCATCAGAACACCTACTAAAGATAGTTCTGAACAAGATGTGCTGTCAGTTAATAGCATTTAAAAATATATTCACAGTTGCTACCAAGAAGATTTTATTTCTTATTCCTTTTTTTAAATAATCTTAAAACTAGATGCAGGAGATGATAAAGTGATGCAAAGTTTTTGCCCACTTTGATATTCGTGTGATTTTAGATGTATACCCTATTGCTGTGGGTGCCACAGGTATGAAGGAACACATCTAAGTTCCTCACCATGCTTCAGGACCCAGGGCCCAAAGATCAAGGACAGCAGTCAGGAGGTCTGAAACAGCATGTAGTCTATTCTGGTCTTTTCTGATCTGTTCTGTTCTATTCTTGTCTATTCTGGTCACAGATTTGTCTCCTCTGAAACAAAGTTCCAATTTTTGCACACAAACTGAAGCAGAACAGCTCTTTGTAAGAGTATATGGTCTTTAACTTTTAATTCTGGGATGCATTCTTATGGGATCAAGTATAGGACCCAATTAAACTGTAAATATAATACACTTATTTTTAAATTTGCAAAATATAGGGAAAGGTTTTAAGGTTTCTTATTTTATTATTTTCTTTTTTTTTCTAGCCCCTTGCTACAAGGAATATTAAGAAGTACATGAGTGGAAATCAAAAATTTTAATTTAAGAGAAGCCCCAAAATGGGGGTTACCCAGTGTTTTAGAATAGAACTTGTAGCTTGCAAAAAAACAAAACAAAACAAAAAACCAAAAAACAAAAACAAAAACTAGAGATATAGGAAAGCATGTGGGGAATGCTGGTGCTGTCCTTGAAGTGACTTTGAACTTTGATTCCCTCTTATTTCCTAGAGCCACACATACTCCCAAGGACTCACTATCAGTTACTAGTGGCATCAATCCCACAGGAATAAGGTCTTGAATATACAAATGAGCCCAGTCCTCTACCCAGCATGGCCACCTTGCTGCATCTGGAGAAAGTGGGCTCCTATTAGGAAGCATCAGCTAATAGCTCCTTGCTTCTGAAAGGTGGGTTAAGGGTTCCATGAGGATGGGCATGGGGAAGAACCAATTGACTCCCATCAGGCTCTGCTTCACTGGGTATAAGTATGTCCTAGTTCCATAAATCTGTTCTCCTTAAGTGTTGGTCTGGATTCTTACATGCATAAGCTTCATCTTGCAACCAGATATCAAAGACTTGCCTTGAGGACGGGAGTGGTCAATGATAAGCAGCAGACCCAGCACTGTGGGAAGTTCCCTAATATGTGTTGCCAGTGCTCTCTGCTCCCTGCACCCTCCCTTTTATATCTTTTGTTCCATCTCCCTTCTGAGCTTCTTGGAGTTGATAGCTACTCTGGAGACATCTGAGAAATGTATGACTCAAGTTACCAAGGTGTCTTGGTATGTATTACCAAGGCATGACTTAAGGGAGGAGTGAGTAAGGTATTCATAATCATTAGGAGACTATTTAAATTCAGTGTTGATTTGTCGGTCTTAAATAGGGCAAGTGAATTAACCAAACAAGTTTTACTCAAGGTATATCTCAAAAGAAAGTATCTTGAAGAGTAGGGAGACAAGGCGCTGGTGAGCATTCTCAATACCTAAACCTTAGAGGCACTTGCCCCTCCAAATACCTGCACCAGGACCTACCCAGCCGTCCTCTCAGCAAGATAAGATTTTCCACATGAGCTAGTGCAACATCTCTGATTGTCCTGAATTCTTTCATTGCCCTCAGTCCCACAGCACGTTGTGTCCATCTGCTCATATATGTGTCCTCCAAACATCCCCTGACTTCGCAGCAGAGGCAGATGTCTCCTGTGCCCTCACCTTTCTCAATCCTGAGTCTTGTGCTTTACTTTGTTCTCCAGAGGGGGCTTCCTAGTCAACCTTTCCCCCATCTTTATATCCTCCTCTCCAGCAGGTGCTCAACTGAGAGAGCTTTTGTCAAAGCCACCAGAGGCCACCTGTGTCCCAGAGCTTAGTGAAAGACATTTCAAAGTCCTTAGGAACAGCTTGCCACTCTGTTCTCTCAGCAGTTTTTGACAGAGGGGAGCATCATTCTGCCATCGATCTCCATTCTTGTGATCCATGATTTACAGGTATGCCACCTTCTAAAATTGCTATTCCTGGATTCCATAATTTTGCATACTGCTATTTTGCTTTCTGTTTTCTCTCCCATTTTTCCCCTTAAATTTCCTGGGAGAAATTGGAGTGTGGAGGAATGCTGAGTCTTGTCTTCATAGGAGCTGAGCCTTGATTTCATTCTTCTCCTTATGTTTATTCGGGTGACTTTATATTACACAGTAGTTTTATTTTGTTATTGACATTTTGTTTGTGTGTTAGGGAATGACCCTATGCTGCTGGGCAAGCACTCACCACTCAGTTCAACTCCAACTTTCAAGTAACTAAATACCACCTGATTGCTGACAATTCCCAAACATACTTTTCATACCCAGAATGGAAACTCAGTGCTGGCACCCATGTCCAAGCATACAGGGACATCTTACAAGGAGAACGTCTTGGTCTTACAAATCAAAGTCTATCATGGTATTGAAATTCTACCCTGTTCATAACAAGATTTCAATGCATTTGTTACAGATTTTCTTTAAGACATGGTCACTGTTGACCATCCCCACTCCTTTAACACAATATCTTTCTTAGAGCTCATTTCTCTGGCTTCTTGTACCCATTGATGATGTATTTCTCATTTCCTCATTAACAGTTAAATTCAAAATGTCATAAAGAAGCTCTATCCAGTAACTGATAGGAACAGGTGAAGAAACCCTTAGTAAAATATTAGGTGGAGCTTGGGAAACCCTGGGAAAGAAAAGATTGTAGGAGTCAAAGGACACTATAAGAACCTGGCCCACAGAATCAACTAAGCAAGGCTCATAGAAGCTCATGGAGACTTAGTGTCAATCACATAGCCTGAATTGGTCTGCAAAACACTTCCAGAGGACCCTGTCATACAACTCCTGGGCATATACCCAGAGGATTCCCCTGCATGCAATAAAAACACATGCTCCACTATGTTCATAGCAGCCTTATCTATAATAGCCAGAAGTTGGAAGGAGCCCAGATGTCCCTCAAAGGAGGAATGGATACAGAGAATGTGGTATATTTATACAATGGAATACTACTCAGCAATTAAAAATAATGAATTCATGCAATTTGTAGGCAAATGGTTGGATCTGGAAAATATCATCCTAAGTGAGTTAACACAATCACAAAAGAATACACAAGAAATTCAATCACTGATAAGTGGATATTAATGAGCCCAGAAGCTCTGAATACTCAAGGCACAATTAGCAAATCAAAAGATTCCCAAGAAGAAGGAAGGAGAGGACCCTGGTCCTAAAAAGACTGGATCCAGTTTTGCAGGAGAGTACCAGAACAGAGAAATGGTGTGTGTGTGGGGATGTGTGATTGGGGAGTGGGGGGGAAGAAGACTTATGGGACATATGGTGAGGGGGAAACTGGGAAAGGGAAATAGAAAAGAAAAAAAAGAAAAAAAGGATCCTCTGTGTACATGCTGGAGCTGTTTAGCTTGGAGTGATTGGGGGTTGGTCTGGTGCTGCTTTGTATTTAAATGCTAAATACTGGCCCTCAAGATCTGGTTATTCACAGACAAGGGAGTTCCCAAGTGCACCAGTCTTTGTTTTATAAACCTTGATCCCAAATTTAAAGCTACTGGGTAAATAAATGTGGCTATTGCCAATTACTGGGGAGAATACATGTTAGCAGGTTTTCAGTTACTGGGCTGGGGATGGAGGGTAGGGATTGCTAGGAAAGGAAAAGAAGAGGTGAGGAAAAATAAGAAGGAGAGAGAGAGGAAGAAGCCACCATGAGGCCAGATAGATCATAAGTACATGGCCAGAAGAAGTGGAGCTTGAGGATAAGGTGTTGGACAGAAATAACCCCAGTGACACTTAAACAGCAGGTACTTGGGAGCAAAGCTGGGGATTGAAAGTCTAGCATATAAAAAAAAATAGATTCGGGGTAACTTGCCTAGTAATTGTGTTAGAGCTGATTTTTAAAATCTGTAGGACTCTGCCTTAATTACTGGGGGACTTGTTGGATACTGATGACTCTTAGAGTTATTAAATAACATTTAAAATACTATTTACAGGGGTATTTGAGGGATGCCTAACAGTGGGAGAGGGGCTGTCTCTCTTACTCTTTTGCTTGCTCTTGGGACACTTTTCCTCCTACTGGGTTTTGTTGCCCAGCCTTGACATGAAGTTTTGTGCCTAGTCTTACTGCGCCATGTTATGCCGTATTCAGGTGACATCCCTGGAAGACCTGCGTTTTCTGAAGGGAGACAGGGGAGCAGTTTATCTGGAGGACATGGGAGGTAGACAGGACTGGGAGGAGTGGAAAGAAGGGCAACTGCAGTTGACATGCAATATATAATAGAAGAGTCACAAAAAGAAAAACACAGCATCTTCCGTACTGTAAGATTCTCCCCAGATGATGCACCCCGGTCTTTATTCTTGAGGCAGTCAGAGCCAACGTTCAAGACTTTAGACAGAGTCATGTCACTCTTTTCCTTCCTACAATACAACTGACTTCCAATACACTTCTCACAAGAGTGTCCCAAGGCAAGGTATGATTCCTCTCAATGCTGTGCTTGCATCTCTGGACTTCACATAGCACTTAGGACTATACATTGCAGCACCTCCTCTCTGCAGTCTTTTCTCCTCCATGTTCTTCTTGTTGGCTTCTTTCATTCTTTCAGGTTTTAGCTTTAAAAGCTATCACCAGGCTGGTGCTCAGTCAGTAGCACTTATTGCATGGGTATTAGGAACTGAGCCCAATCTTCAACACCCACATCAAGTCCAGACATTACTTTGTACATATGTAAGTCTAGTGCTGAAGGGAGAAAGAGAGACAAAATTCCCCTGGGGTTTGATGGCCAGCCAACTTGGCCAACAACAGTTAGCTCCATGCTCAATGAGAGACCCTGTGTCAGGAGATAAGAGAGCAAGAGAACAGTACACGGATATCATCTTCTGCCTCCACATGAATGTGTATACAGTGCAAACACACACATACACAGAGAGAAAGAGGGAGAGGGAGAGGGAGGGATTGAGGGAGGGAGGGAGGGAGGGAGAGAGAGAGAGAGAGAGAGAGAGAGAGAGAGAGAGAGAGAGAGAGAGAGAGAGAGAGAGAGAGAGAGAGAGAGTTATATGAACCCTCATGCCCACATTTTCATTTCTCCCTTTCCCAAAGGACTGTTCTCACCGTCAGTCTCCTGATCTCATCACAGCTCTCACACTATAGGTAGCCATGGTCACACTGTCTCAGAAGAATTAGGCTACTGTGTGTTCTGCTTGCCATCACCGATGGAATAGTTACAACAGGTCTAGACTCATTCAATGATCAATCAGCTCATTGAATGACTCCTCAAGCTGTTCTGCATTCACTCAGGGTGTGTTCTATTTCAACTTGTCCCTCTTCATCTTTTTTTGACATAGAAGAAGAGGAAAGCTCACATTTTCCCATCTACATTGCCTCTGATAGTGTGGTTCAATCAACTAGGCCCCCACAGGCAGGTGGAGGAAGTACAGTAGACCAAAAAGATCAGAGACTTTTGGGTGAGCTCATGGGTGGGCGGGGTCCTGAGAAAAGGGTGAAGTTGTAAGACACTCCCAGGAGGAGGCTAAGCAAAAGTTCCAACATGGGGAGGTGCATCTTTGTCCCAAAGTAGCACTGAGTCCTGGAGGCAGCCCTGATTTCTCTTTCAGTAGCAGTTTGAATTAAATATAATGAGGCCCAGCATGGGAAGAAGACTTAGAGGGCCTCCACAGAGCAGGCATAGGGATCCTTGTGATTACTGTGACTTCAGTTTTTCTCCACAGGTCGTTGTACTTCAATAACCTCATCCTGTGTATGTGGGTGGGTCAGGGTGGGGATTGTCACCCCCATTTCACAGATGCAGAGACAGCCAGGTATCTCTTCTGTGGATGCTGTGAATCTCCTGGAGCAAAGAGCACATCAGGAAAGGCTGTTTCCCATGGCAACTCTGACACTTCCTTCATACTGACCCATTTGGAACCTTTCCTATTTATTATCAAGACATGGATTAAGAAGTTTCTTTGCCCTTAGATTTTCCTTTAATTTATGACGACGCTAAGGATTCTCTAGATAAAATATTCCCTGGCTTTGAAAACCTTGGCTTTTTCCTGCTCTACAATATATGTGACAGTGGGCTCTGGGTGTGTGAGGTTTCTCAGAGGGAGGCTGTTGTTAGCACTCAGTGGCCATAAATTTATGTGTGCTTAGATTAAGTGGGTCTCCTGCTAAAATAATCATAGCAACAGCCAGCCTTTACCACAAATATGTGAAAAGAAAAGTTGTGTAAATACCGTTTGTGAGTTCCTATGCTGGGGGAGAGTCATATAGAAAGATGAAATAAATGGAAGGAAAATGAAAAAAAATTAGAGTCTGCTTCAGGAGTGCATCTGTGTGAGGAGAAGCCATGCACCTCATCACAATCGTCTCCAAAATTATGCAAGCAAGGAAAGGAGCTGTCACATCTCCTCCTAATTAAATTCATACATTTGTTCCTCTTCAAAAATGGCCACACACTCCATCTGCCAGTGCAGCATGCTTGGTGTTTTCAGCCAATACTCTCTTGCTGAGCTGTTCATACCGAGTCATGGGGCACAGAGGCTCTGAACTGTAGGAGCAGCTCTCTGAACAAAAAAGGATGGAACAGTCTGTGTACATCTGAGTTATTTATCTTCCTTTTTTTGGTGATATAAAGATCAAATACCACATGAAAGATAAACCATCAGAAAGTTCCAGTTGTAGGCACAGCACTGACAGGCTGAGGAACATTTTTAGTGGTATGGTAATTTGGTGGAAGTGCCGTGATTCTTTTTAACAGCTCATATTAAATCAGAGGAGTTGTTAACTACAGCCACTCAAAGAAAGCACATCCCATGAGCGTGCTCTGCAGCATGAATGCCTAATCTGTTAGGTGCCTTTGTTCTGAGGTGCTGCCTGGAGCTTAGAGTGCCCCTTAGACTGTCTGAAGGAGGTGAAAACAGGATGCCTTTGCCCACATGGGCTGCCTGGGTGAAGCTCACGAAAACCCTTTTCTGTAGTCACAGATCGAGAGAAGCATCCTGTATAGCTCCAAGCCTCTCATTCTCCCAAAGTAATTCCATCCCCTTTTGTTTCAAGCTCGCGCTTCTCTTACTCATTTTCTTGATTTTTCTTACTCTCTCTAGTCATTCCTTCTGTAAGAATTTGCCCTTTTCCAGCATTCCAAGTACCAGTTGCCATGATTACCCAGTTCTTTCCTCACGGATGAGCCATTCTTGTTGTCTATGAGCGAATGAAAATTTCAGGCAAGTGCGATTTTTTTTAAAATAATAGATGGCACTGCGATATCTGTTAACTTTATTATTGCTCTTATTTTTGTTAATGTTGAAATTCTATACTAATTATTCTGTAATTTTATTACTGACATTGCTTCTTGCAGTTGTCATTGAAGGGTCAAACAAATTTTCTTAAAGTGCCATCTATTTCAAGCTTTCTTACTCATAGTGCACTGTTGTGTCTGCATGGCATAGTCCACAAAGTTAATGCTATCACCAGATAGCAAGTAGGGCAACTGGAGCCTTGTCTCCAGAAAGAAAACTTGGTAAGGTTGAATGCATTCAGAAACCCCAGTACTCTGAGGACAGTGGCAGTTTCATCTACTCCTGGACAGGTTCCTGTCCTGGAACATGTGACCACGACACTCAATGGAGAGGACTGTGACAATATAGGGGCAGGGCCTGAAGCCAGTCCACATGAAGATGAGGCATCCTTAACATCTCAGACTAATACAATAGAAAGCATCTGATTTTAGACCCCAACCCACCCCAAAATGTAGATAAGACCCTGTCCACAAGGAATAAAACACACATGACATATTTCATCAAAGACCATCTGAGAGCATCTGTTTTATAGAGCTGTAACACACTATGGAAGAGAATTCTCTCTGGAAGCTTTTGTCGCTAGAAGCTACTCAGGCTCAGCTGTGCCCTGCTGGCCAACAGAGTCCCACTGCCCCACACAAGCTCTGGAGCAGCAGCAGCTGTAGAAGAGACCTGACAGCTCACCTTGATCTGACTCCCCCTCCCCTTTGGAGAGAAAACTCTTTAGTCACGCAGGCCCAGCCAGAGCACCACAGATCTCCATGGATAGTATTCAGTACACAGACCGGAAATTATTAACATTTAATAATTTTAAATGTTGTTAAAATTCAAGTTACATAATTAGAAAAATGAAGATTCCATACCACAGGGAAGCCCCCATGGTCCTGAATAGTGCTAGTTTCACAGTATTTGCTATCTTTAGTTGAAATATAATGCTATCTCTAGGAAATAGCTCAGCAGTGAGGGACAGGGTCCTTCCCCAAGTTCCTTTTTCATCTTCCCTGGGTGTTGATGTGTCCATTCTTGGGCAGACTCATTGAAGTCATCAGTTGTTGAGAGTGCATGCTTGAAGTCTCTTTGCATCGCCCAGAAGATAGCATTCTACAGCTCTTCTCCTTCCAGCTTTCATACTCTTTCCACTCATCTTCCTGTTCCCTGAACCTTGGAGGGAATGCCACAAACATCTTGTTTGGTGCTGACCACTCAACTTTCCAGTTTAACCACTGGAAAGAAAGGCTTCTTTGATTAAGGCTGAAATGACACACAATTGTCTATGGCTAAAAATAGACATATATAGAAAGCGATTAGATGCTATGCCAATTAGATAAAGAGAATCAAAGTTGCTCCCACTGAGTCTAGAATTTATCCTGCCACAGAGTGGCCTTAAAGTGCCAATTATATATTCTTCACCATACAGGAAGCTTTAAATCTAAGAATGGTTGGTTATTTCCAAATAGTCATGCCACTATTATAAGTGGGCATGTGATATCGGTCAGGATGCTGCTATAATTCAGTGACTCATATCCCATAATATTATTGAAACTTTTTCTTTTTTTTCAGCCAACATACCCCCTTCTAGTACCAGAAAATCTAACCAACAGGGAAGAAGCTTTCAGCTCCATTCCAATTTGATTTTTCTATATCATATTGTCATGTGTACAGGGTCTTCAAAAGTAGGTTCCTTTGTTTCATATGTATGTATTCAGGAAAGGCCTGAGTTATACCTTTAGTAGTATATACCCTATTGATCCCACCAGGTTCCAGTGGATAGTCCCAGCTCAATGATGACCCTGGTTAAACTAAATGACTCACAAGAAAATCTACCAACCTGAGAAAGGTGCTGCTAAGGAGAAAGAAGAGTTCTAGGAGGCTGGCCTTTTCTCCACCATTGCTTATGCGCTACCAGAGCCAATCACATATTAGTGTTATGAAGAAAATGCTTTTTACCTCCATGCCTCCTGAAAGTTGCTCTTTTCCACTCGATGCACACCCTGACTCAGAGCTGTGACAGTTCCAAGCATTGACCTTGAGTGCCACCAAGGAGATCTAATTTTCTCGTAAAGCCTTCATCTTATCCCCTCATTTAATTTGATGAAGCTGAGTAGCATAGTTAGATAGATGATTTGGAAACCCCTCCCTCTTTTTATCCTGTATCAACTTGCTCTCCAGTTGAAGATTATTATGACTTATTTAAAAGATTTTAGGTATAATAGTTAATATTCACTGTTAAGATCACTGAATTTGGAACCACCAATCATATACACTTCTGTGAATGTCTTTGAGGGAGTTTTAATAAAGGTTTTAAATGAGGAAGTAAGAACAAGCGTGAATGTGAGCAGCAACATTGATGAGGAGGAGTCTCACACTGAATAAGAGGGAGAGCTAAGCATCCATAGTCATCCCCCTGCCTCCTGACTGTATGCACAATGTGACAAGTGCCTCATGATCTGATGTCTCACCTTCCACCCCATAATGGTCCATATCCTCAAACAGTAAGCCCAAATAAACCCTTCCTTTTTCTAATTTTGTCAAATACTTTTGTCACATCAGTGAGAAAAGCAACCAATGCAAAGGGGTAATTATGATATATGAGCTCACACCTTTTGTTTTTAGTTTTGTTCTTATGTGGATGTTTTAGGAGAGAAAGAGCGTTTGGTTTACTTGTTCAAATGGACTACTACATAGTGTTTTAAGTACTTTACCACAGGTGAGAAAAATTGATGACTAAATATGAGCAATAATTAAGATAAAATGCAGAATAACTGTAGGAATTTGTATTCAAGAGAAGATACCAGTTTATATTTTCTTTTAAAAAAAATCCTAAAACTTTCTTGCCTTCCAGATGAATTTATACACTGCTGCCTGAAAAGTATCCCATGTACAAATCTTATCCCATGTACAAATTCTGTGAAGATCAGCAGCTCTGTCTCCCAAAAAGTGAGTGTATGAAGCTAACCATGGGAGGCCAACTCTCCTGATATTCAGAACACTGCTGGGAGGCCAGTAGTACATAAAATTTCATTTATTATTGCTTAACATGGACATACCCATGGTTCAAAGCTTGTCAGTCATCATGTAACAAGTGAGTGGAGCTTTATTGCAATCTGGCTGATATACTCTGGCTGTTATCAGACCCATCTAAACTTATTAGGACAAACCACATAGATCTGTAGACCACTGGATGAAAGAGTATGTAGAGGAGATGCCATCTTGCAGCTGGTAGATCTTAGCCCTGCTGGTAATGATTGCCCCAGCTTAGCTGAGGTATAGTAACAAAACCAACAATGACCCACCAAATACAAGTTAGTCAGTCATTTAGTTAGATTGACAGTAATTATGAACTTTTATCCCAATTAGTGAATCCTTAGAAGAATGTTTAATAAGGCATTGAATGGGCCTTTGTGCAGAGTACTTGTCTTATTTACCATTCAATTGCTGTGAAGGCAGCCATGACAAAGGCCACAAATAAACTGGGGGCTTGTTACAGTTTCAGAATGATCATCATGGCAGAGAGTATGTTCACAGGTACCCAGACAGGGTAGTACTGGGGAAGTAGCTGAGTGCTCATATCTGTTCCCCAAGATACAGGCAGAGAGACAGAACAAGATAGGTCTGCCATGGACTTTTGAAATCTCAAAACCCATTCCCATGACATACCTCCTCCAGTGAGGCCACACCTCTTAATTATTCCCAAACAGTTTCGCTAGCCCTGGGACCAAGCATTCAAATATTTGAGCTTACTCAAGCTACATCATGGTTTGAGTGGCTATCTCTTTAAACTTACACCACTGCATGGAGTATCACAATGAACTTGACTGATTTATTCTGGTCAGAAAAAAAAAGAGTTTCTTTGAACATTTATAAAGTGCTTTGGATTCTTAGAAACTGTTTCCTGTGCTTAGAGAGGCCATTAGCACTGAAGTCATCTAACACAGAATACACAAACATTGGTTGCTCTCCCTGTGCTGCCTGCCTTTCTGAGATCCGTTCTAACCAATGGCATTGCTCTGAGGGAACGCTTTGCATCTGTGAAATTGATCACTTACCTAAAATGGTTTGGGATGCATAGCGCAACGTATTTTATTCCAGAATAATAAAACAACTGCTTGTTCACTGTACCTCAGGGAACAAAACTCATTATCACTACAATCATTTTCCTTTCATATAGCATTTCAGCAGGAGCTCCAAGAATCACCTGCATCCCACCAGCAGTGACTGATTCAGTAGGCTGGGTACAATAAAAAATGCAAGAAGCCAAAAGCATTGTGGTTCATCCCATGGCCAAATATTTGCAAGTGTGTATTCCAGGGGTTTATAGTGTTTATATCACTAGTGTTTCTTTGGTCGTGCATGCTAAACTGTTTTCCTTGAAGGGAGGTGAAATTCATAAAATCACAGTGTTCTGTGTCCTGTGAAGCATATTAACTATCTGTTGTAAATGCAAATAAATGTTTATGGCCTCTGATGTTGTGATAAATATAGTGATTTATCACTATATTTAATGGTCTGATTTTATGGTCAACCTCACTTGTGTCAGTGTAAGTAATGAAAATCACAGGTCCAGGATCAATGTCCTAGGATTTTGGGTAAGCTGATGACATCACTTTGTTCTGCTCAGTGTTCTCACCTGCAAGTTGGGGGTACAAACATGGCATACTTGGGAGAGTTATGACAGGCTTTATTAAAATGATAGCAGAGGGAACCCAGCAAGCACTCTGGATTTCAGTGATTTTCACTGTGACTGTGCCCACAAAGATTGTGAAAAACGAGGGCTAGAGAAATGGCTTAGTGGTTAAAACTACTTACTGTTCTTCCTAAAGTTCTGGGTTCAATTCCCAGCACCCACATGTCTACTCACAACTGCCTATATTTCCAGTGGCAAGGGATCTGGTGGTCTCTTCTGGTTTCTGTGGGTATTACATGCATATGACACAACAACTATACACTCTGGATACACATACATATATAAATCAAATAAACTCATAGGCCTTTTTAAATAGTTGGAAATTCATTCTATATTTAATCTATTTATTAATTTTTATGCAACCATTAGTTAGTGGTGAGCTCACTCCACTATGAAGATAATATGGCTAAGTAGGATGTGAAACACACTCCAAGAGAGTTTAAGCATGAGCCATGGAAGAATCATAAACACAGGGATCTTTGTAGAGATGGAATTATATTCTGAATACACAATAGATCCTGTACAATGTATGGCACATCACAAAATCACAAGATAGTAAAAGAAAGAAAACAGATATAATAACCCAATAGACACTAGAGAGGTGATAAACCCAAGAAAGTCAAAGAGCCAGGGGAGGAAAAAAAACCACGCAGGAACATCTTCTGTTGAGAAGTATTCACATTTGGACAGAAGGTTAACTGAAAGAGAAAATCATGGGCTAAGATGGGGGCTTTCTAGGCAAAAGGAGCAGCAGATGCAAAAACCCCCAGGGCTGCCTTCTCAGACACTGGGAGGTGGGGTGGGAAGTAGGCTTCACTGGGCAGTGTAAGTCCTGAATCAAGGAGAACTATTTCTCTTCATTTAGTTTCTAGCTCAGAATTCTAAACTCTAGATTTTGAAGACATTAAAAAGGTTTTGTAAACAGCAAAAGTGCAGGATTTGAATCTCCTGGAAAAATGCCAGGAGAGAAAGGTAAATATCACATTAATTCATAGTTTATTGTTTATACTCTGGAGACATGGTATCTTAAAACTTCAGTGGACACTGGTGCTTAAAGATTGTTACACAGATATTTAAACAGCAGTGAGAAGCATGTCTAATGACAAGGACAGTCTTAACGGACACAGATCATCCATTACATAGGAATGGTGTCTCCCTGTTTAAAGGGAGAGGGCTGTAGAGATGGCTTAGCTGGTAAAGTGCTTGTCCCTCAAGTATGAAGACCTAGGTTAGATAGTCAGAAGTGCTCACACACACACACACACACACACACACACACACACACACACACACACACATACACACACACAAAGCCAGGAGTAGTCATATCTGCTTGCAATCTAACTGTTGGGGACATGGAAGCAGGAGGAACTTGGTGCTCTCTGGCTAATCAGCCTGACTTAATTGCAGAGCCCCAGATTCTACAAAGAGGCCCAGTCTCAAAGAATAAGATGGAGGGTTCCAGAGCAAAGTAACCTAAGGCTAGTTAGCTGCTTGCTTTTAGACACAAGTGCACACATGCATGCACCTCTTATGCATGTATGTACACACATAATTCATGTGAAATCCATGGCATGAGAACTCCATCCAGGGTTTCTGAAATGAAGGCCCTTTGGAGGTTTTGTATCTGAGATAGTTTCATGAATATGATATGTATCCACAAGCTAGAGCATGCCTCTGGCCCATGCTGGTGGATCTTAGTGAACAGACATGCACACTATAGGAGTGTCCTTATGTATGCAATAATAAAATGCACACTAACTACAAAGCATTTCTTATATGCAATGAGCAGTATCTTTTAGCTCACCCATATAGCATTTCTCTACAGAAAACTGTTTCTCAAAGTGCACTTCCTGTTGATTTAAATGCTCATAAGCTTGTTAGCATAAAATGAGAGAGTTTGACAATTCATCCAGACAACTGCAAATGCAGCATTTTAATTATTCCATGTATTTTATGAAGACAATATGTACCACCCATATTCCGCAGACCTTGCATCTTTCCAGATCTTTGGCAGAAGAGTTCCTGCCACATCTCCAACAGATGGCCCGCTGATTTGAAAGCCCCATGTTCACCAAAAATATTGGAATATGGTAAAAGTTGAATTAATAAAATTATATGCAAACATCCAACAAAACCTAGTATTTGTGCCAAATTCAATATTCATTTGGAGCTCCTCACCACTAGATCCTGCCCAAGCCATGGAAATGTATTCTTAAGACTTCGGCTGGCCCCGACATGGAAGCCAGATGGGAGACTTGAATTAATCTGGCCCTATTAAGCTAAAGCGTATTTCTACCCCTGCTACTCTGTGCCTCCCCTCTAGCTTTAAATGCTAAAGCAGACAGGTCTCAAGTATGAACTTTGTGGTGATTTGCCTCACCAAACGCCATGGCCATAGATGGTTCACAGCACTGGCGTCTTGTCCTGGTTGTTCTTTGTGGCTCTTCTGAATGTACTGGGTACTGAGAAATATTAATGTTCACTTAACAGTCACTAGTTTTACTCCTGTACCCCAGCCTCAAAGCTGTCTCTAGATACCACCAAACATCCCCTAGGCATAGCCAGTGATGGCTGAGCACTGCCAGGGGGGTTATTTGAGGGAGGCAGAGCTTATTCCTTTCCTGTAGACTGCTTCAGCCTCACCATCGCACTGTAACACCAAAGGGCCTTAACTCACTGCAGTAATGAAAATTTACCATTTCCATGGCTTTTACCAATTTGTGGAATTATTCAATAATGTTCAATCAATAATTCAAATCAGAAATTCCATAAATGTTCAAGAAAAATTGTTTGGTTATGATATGTTTCTCCCATGTATGCTGTCATTTGAGACTGTGGTACAAACTAGACATGATGGCTTATTCTATAATCCCAAAACTCATGTGGCTGAGGCAGGAGGATTTGAGCTACCTACTGAGTTCCAGGCCAGCCTAGGCAACAGTGTGACATGCTATCTCAAGAAAAACAAAAGGCTGCAATGTATATATACACATACATATATGTAGTTGTTATATATGTACATGTATTCATATTTATATTTTATATGTATATATGTTTGTATTATAAATATATCTTTATATTACATGTATAAATATATGTATTTGTACATATACATTTTATATACATTATTATATATTAATCTGTATTAGCAGATAGAACCAAGAAGAATGGCTTTTCTATATTCCCTTTGCCTCCTATTTAACATATATTATATGATATTTATGCTGTTATCAGATTTCCAGCAAGAAGAGTTTGTTATACTCACAACATAGCAAATGGTTCCTCTGCTCACAAATGTACAACAAGGGAACCATGATTCCACCATTAGCAGAAGTTACTCTGCTGAGCGCCAGGGACTCATCTAATTTGCACCTAGTCCTTTGTGAACACAGATTAATTACTGTTTCTGATTCAACTTTGTCCAGTGAATGAATGGTTAAGTGTTCTTTCTTCTGATGTTTGCACTCATTAGTATCGGAGCTATACTCAGCCTCTGTCTTGCTTGTAATAAGGACTGGATTTCAAACTCATGTAATAAAGAAGGTCTTCCCTGACTGGTGAAAACTGCTCTGAGATCCAGAGAAGGCCTGGTGTGTATGTACCTTCCCTTACCCTGACTTCTGCACTCTCAGGGGCCAGGGGCTCTGCAGAGAAATAGCAGATTCACAGTTGATTATACGCTTAGAACTTGCACCAGCTTACTCCCAGTGCCTTCCCAAATTAAGTGAGAACATTAGGGAAAATTGCATCTCGAGGAAGAATGTGTTCTGAGGCAGAATGTTCTAGTTTTGTTTCTCTGGCTGTGATAAAATATCCTGCCAAAAGACAACTTAGAGAAGAAAGTGTCATTTGACCACACGGCCAGGTCAAAGACCATTAGTGTAGGACATCAAAGAAAGAACCTAAAGTCACAGTTAAGAGAAGGAATGAAGAGTAAATATCTAAACATTCCTTGCTTCTCTTGGCTAACTTTCTTTTCTTGTACTGTCCAGGAACCCCCAGCCTAGGGACTGGTGTCGCCAATGTTGGCTGAGTCTTTGTATAATCAGTGAACAATGAGGACAACTCCCCGAGACATGCCCTCAGGCCAATCTCATCGAGACAATTCCTCAGAATCTTTCCCAGGCAAATCTAGGATTTGCCAAATTGATGGTTAAAGATGACCAATGCAGAGACCGTCCAAGATTCTAAAGAGAAGATTCATATCAGTGACTCTTTTTGTCTCTTCTCCTTTCCTATCCAAACCACATCTTCAAGCCGAAAATGCGAAGGGCTTTTGAAGAATGAATCTATAAATGATTTCTTATCTAGATGTCATGTTTATGATCCCAGCTAAAATATATGTGCATGTGGGCATGGGGGGTGCTATTTCCTCCTTTATACCTCAAGAATTGAAGACCCTGAAACCTGTAGCAAGAGACCAGCTGGGCCCGAGCTTGTCCTGTCATCCGTGACTCATGAGCCTTCTATGACTCCTTGGCAATGGATCCTTACCTTAGTAACTGCCCCTCATGTTAATAGCAGCATGTGTGGCAAGACAACATATTTCATGCCACTCAAAAGAACTGGTCCAACTGCCAAACCAGAATAAAATCTCTGAGATTGCAGGCCCTGTGGGAGCATGAGCTGTGGGGACAGAAGGGTGGACAGAGAGCACCAGGCATCCCGAAGTTTTATTATGGCTCCTGCCTGCTTTATTCAAGAGTAAACTGGGGTTGTCCCTGAAACCCAATCTGACTCATTCCATTGCTGCCACCACCACCACCACCACTGCTGCTTCTGCTGCTGTTATTGCTGCTGCTAATTCTAATGCTGCTAATGCTGCTCCAATTAACTCCTCTGATAGCAGAACTAGCATTCACAGGTCATCATTATATTATTATTATTATTATTATTATTATTATTATTATTATTATCATTATTACTGACTCTATACCATTTTATCTGCTGCTCCAGACTCTTGATACCATATTGAGACTTTCAGAGGCAAACAGTCTTGAGGACTGCTGAGACAACCATCCCTGTGGGGTGATTCTCAGCCTCTCCAGTGAAAGTCAACTACTGTGGGATTACTCTAACTGCTGAGCAACCCCATCTCAAAGACTGTGACAACCAGACTCTTAGCCTTTCTGGTGTTGGACAACTGTTGTTACTATTTCAAAGTAAGCTAATTTAAGAAATGCTTTTATTTATTGTTAAAAGATTCTGTTTTATTTATTTAAATTTTTGGTTTTTCAAGACAGGGTTTCTCTGTGTAGTCCTGGCTGTCCTGGAACTCACTCTGTAGACAAGGCTGGCCTCAAACTCAGAAATCCACAGCCTCTGCCTCCCAAGTCTGGGATTAATGGCATGAGCCACCACCGCCCGGCCTCTGTTTTATTTTTAACTTTGTGTGTGTGTATGTGTGTGGAGATGTATGTGTGAGACAGTAGGTCTCCTAAAGTTGTAGGTACAGGCAGCTATGAGTTACCTGTGGGCTCTGGGAACTGAACTTGGGTTCTCTGGAAGAATATACTGTGCTCTTAATCACTGAGCCATCTCTCCAGCTCCCAAAGTGATTTTAATACACATATTAACCATATTGGTTTTGTTACTCTAGAGAACCCTTACTAGCATACCCTCTCTGCAGGAGGGTGGTCCTCAGAATGTCTGTGGTTCTCTGAAATCTATGATGTTTTGGATATTTGTATGCATGTCTTTTGCCCCTACTACTCCATGAGGAAAATGCTGAATGCTGTGTTGTATTTATCCGTCAATCCCCAGTGTCAAACAAAGCTCTGTCCATACTAGGAAAGTAAAATACTGAGAGTTAAAAGAACAAATGTATAATGAGAAAAGAACAAAATGTGATCCTTAGCACATGTTCAGTGCCCTCCCCTCATAATATACAGATGGAGAGAGAGAGAGAGAGAGAGAGAGAGAGAGAGAGAGAGAGAGAGAGAGAGAGAGAGAAGGGAGGGAGGGAGGGAGGGAGGGAGAGAGAGAGAGAGAGAGAGAGAGAGAGAGAGAGAGAGAGAGAGAGAGAGAGGATAATCTGAGTTACTTACTTCCCAAGGACATGAAGTTCTAGTTTCACAAAAAGAAAATGTGCAGATTATGTAATTTAATAATATATTAGAGCAACACAGGATGGGATAGAGGTGTTAAAAAAATCAGACAGGGTCTCTATTAGCTCTCTACTGTCTCAAGTAGCTTTAATTAAACCCTTGTACATACTGTTCTTGTTCCTGATGAGAGGCTCCCTTATCTTCTCTCTGTATTTTGAATTCTGTTTCTGACTAAGGCACTAGTAGATGAATTGAAACATGCAGCTCCTCTAGGTGAGTCTTGGCCAATACTTACAGTGTGTAGAGTAGGTGTTCATATCTTTTTTTACATTTTAATTACTTATTTATTTAATGAATTATTTTATTTACTTACATCCCAGTCATTACCCCCTCTCCCAGTTCCTCCTCCCACAGTTCCTCATCCCATTCCCCCTCCTCGCCTCCAGATAGGGTGCTTCCCCAGGCATCCCTTTCCCTGGAGCCTCAAGTCTCTCCAGAATTAGGTGTACCCTCCCCCACTGAGGCCAGACCAGGCAGTCCTCTGCTATATATGTGCTGTGGGCCTAAGACCAGCCTGTGTATACTGCATGATTGGTGGCTCAGTCTCTAGGAGCTCCCAGGGGTCCAGGTTAGTTGAGACTGCTGGTATTCCTGAGGGTCTCTCTCCAGTTCATCTCCTTCAAATTTTCCCCTAATTCAACCACAGGGGTCCCCAACATCAATCCAATGTTTGGGTATAAGTACCTGCATCTATCTCTGTCAGCTGCTGGTAGGGCCTCTCAGAGGACCACCATGCTATGCTCCTGTCTGTAACTACATCATAGCATCAGTAATAGTGTCAGGTCTTGGTACTCCTCCATTTCCCATGAGATGGCTCTCAAGTTGGGCTTGTTATTGGACTGCCTTTCTTTCAGTCTCTTCTCAGTTTTTGTCCCTGTAGTTCTTTTAAACATGAACAATTCTGGGTCTGAAATTTTGACTGTGGGTTGGTAAGCCCATCCATCTACTTGGGGCCCTGCCTTTTTACTGGACATAGCCTCTTTGAGTTCCCTGTCCCAATATTGAGCATTTTGGCTGAAGTCACCTCCATTGAATCCTGGGAGTCTCTCACATCCCAAGTCTCTGGAACTTTGTAGAAGATCCTCACACCACCTACCCTGAGAAGATGCATATTTCCATTCATTCTACTGGCCTGCTGGGCTTCTCTCCTGTCCCCTCCCCCATACCTGATTCTGTTCCCCTTTCCCATCCCCCCTCTCCCATCCAGTTCCCTTCCTCCTTCTGCCTCCTGTGATTATTTTGTACCCCTTTCTAAGTGGGATTAAAGCATCTTCACTTGAGCCTTCTTTCTTGTTAAATATTTTATTTTTGTCAGTTGTACCCTTGCTATTCTGTAATTTTTGGCTAATGTCCACTTATCAGTGAGTACATATCATGCATGCCCTTTTGGGTCTGGGTTACCTCACTCAGGATGATATTTACTAGTTCCATCAATTTTACCTGTATAACTCATGATGTCCTGATTTTTAAAAGCTGAATAATAATGTTCCATTGTGTAAAGGAAACACATTTTCTGTATCCATTCTTCAATTAAGGGACATCTAAGTTGTTTCCAGCTTTTAGATATTACAAATAAGGCTGCTGCACATGCCCTTGGGGTATGGTGGATCATCTTTTGGGTATATGCCCAGGAGTGGTATAGCTAGATCTTCAGGTAGAACAATTCCTAATTTTCTGAGGGTCTGCCAGATTCATTTCCAGAGTGGTTATACCAGCTTGCAATCCCACCAGAAATGGAGTAATGCTCCTCTCCCTCCACATTCTTGCCAACATGTGCTGTCACCTGAGTTTTTGATCTTAGCCATTCTAATTGGTGTAAGGTAGAATCACAGGGTTGTTTTGATTTATATATCACTAATGACTAAGAATGTTGAACACTATTTAAGTGCTTCTCTGCTAATCAAGATTTTTCTGTTGAGAATTCTCTGTTTAGCATTGTACAAAATGGCCATCTTACCAAAAGCAATCTACTGATGCAATACAACCTTTATCAAAATTCCAACATAATTCTTCATAGACCCAGAAAGAGCTTCATATGGTAAAACAAAAATTTCAGGATAGTCAAAACAATTCTGAACAATAAAAGATCTTCTAGGCAATCATCATCCCTAATCTCAAGCTGTACTACACAGAACTAGTGATGAAGACCACATTGTATTTGTACAGAGACAGACAGGTAGATCAGTGGAATAGAACTGAAGACCCCAAAATAATCCTACATACCTATGGAAACTTGCTCTTTGACAGAGAAACCAAAAACATAAGGTGGCAAAAAAAAAGCATCTTCAATAAATTGTGCTGGTCTAATTAGCTGTCTGCATGTAGAAGAATGGAAATAGAACCATATTTCTCACCTTGTATAAAGTTCAAGTCCAAGTGGATCAAGGACCTCAACATTAAACCAGATACACTAAATCTAATAGAAGAGAAAATGGGAAAGAGCCTTAAACTCATTGGCACAGGGGGAAACTTCCTGAACAGAACACACCTATGGCTCAGGCTCTAAGATCAACAATTAACAAATGGGACCTTACAAAACTAAGAAGCTTCCTTAAGGCAAAGGACACCATCATTAAGACAAATCAGCAACCTGTAGATTGGGGGAAAAACTTCACATTTGATAGAGGGCTAATATCCAAAGTATATAAAGAACTCAAGAAGTGTTTATATCTTAATGTATAACCTTCTTCATTCCCAGCATACCTTGTTCCAATGTGACATACTTTCCATCTCAAAAATGTTTATATATTTACCTATTGGCCAAGTACTTTCTCTGAATGTCTTTCTAGATTACATAACTCATAGTTCCCTTTAAAGACTCTTGCCTCTTTCCATCTTTTCACATTTCTTTGTTGGCCCTGGAAGTATCAAAAGAAGCTGAGCAAGCAAGAAACATGCCCCATGACAGTACACTCTTAAGAACAGTGTAAGAGCTGTCTAGTCAGTGTAGTCATTCACCCAAGTAGTTCTCAGCCAGTCTTGCTTTCCCTTCCACAAGCCCAGTTCTGCATACAGTGTTAGGAACTCCTTCTCTGACCTGATGGAGAACCTTACTTGATTAAAGACCTTTAGGTCTCTCTTCTCTTCAAGAGAAAGCTGTTTATCTGTTAGGAGTGTGTAGGAATGCCCTTTTACTGGGAACCTTACAGGTCTAGTGTGAGCATCATGTATTTGAAGGGAATGAAAATCTCTAACTTCATGATTGTATTTGAAGCTGTCTATGGCCAGAGGAATGCCCATCTCCATGGTACAGCCATTTCTACAGTGACCGGTGACGTGTGTATTGCTTTTTGTTTTGACTTGTTCTTCCAACCAAAGGCAACACTTTGACTTTTGTTGTTCCCTTTCTTCCCCTTTTGTTTTTGTTTGTTAAACACTTGATAAATTGAGGAGCACATTATCGGGAAATGCTGTACTGTTAACATTCTCCCTGTTTGACCCCAGTAACCTTCTGGTCTACCTGGATGAGAGCATCCTGCAGGCAACTGGACTAATTGGGTTTTGGGTTTATAAATAAATGTTACCATGAAGGAAAAAAAGTGTAAAACAAAGGGAAGAGATTAACCATGTTCATCCCTGGGTTTCTCATGTACTTAGGCCAAATGGAAAACTCTATTTCTGTCTTTTGCACTATGCTGGGGCCTTCTACTGACATTGCATTAACTGGCTAGAAGACCAAGTGAGAGGTAAGGGGAGCAATAGCAGGTTCAATCTTAGGGTCTGTGACTTTTCCAACATGGATATTTGATGAAGTCACAGTACCAGTCATGAAATTCCCTCCTATGAACCTGGCCTCAGTCCAATCACAAAGTGGCTATTGACCTTGTAACAGGGTGATCCAGTTTGGCAGCTGGCCATGCCCTTCTGTTTCCACAGATTACATGCATCCATGATTTTCTAGTCAGCCACATGGAAAAGCAACATGCTTAGAGGTGCTGTGAAGTTATCCTGGAGGCCAGGGACAAAATATTTAAATAGTTGCTTTTCCTGGTCACAATTTTCTATTCATGATTATTTTTTATCTTTCTTTGTACTCAAGAATTTCATACTTGTATAGAATGAAATATGGTCATTATCTACCTCAATTCTCTTCCAATTCTCCCAAATATCACCCAACATGGCTCCTCTCAATTTCATGTCTTTCTCCATTTTTTTGCATAATTTTTTTATTTTCTATATTCTTTGTTTAAATTCCAAAGGCTTTCCCTTTCCCAGTTCCCCTCCCATGTGTCACATAAGTCCTCTCCCACCCCCCACCCCTCCCCTGCCCATTCCCCAATCAACCCCCATCCCTTTCTCTGTTCTGGTACTCTCTTGCAAAACTGGAACCAGTCTTTTCTGGACCAGTGTCCTCTCCTTCCTTCTTCTTGGGAATCTTTTGATTTGCTAATTGTGCCTTGAGAATTCAGAGCTTCAGGGCTCATTAATATCCACTTATCATTGATTGCATTTCATGTGTATTCTTTTGTGATTGGGTTAACTCACTTAGGATGATATTTTCCAGATCCAACCATTTGCCTACAAATTGCATGAATTCATTATTTTTAATTGATGAGTAGTATTTTATTGTATAAATATACCACATTCTCTGCATCCATTCCTCCTTTGAGGGACATCTGGGCACCTTCCAGCTTCTGGCTATTGTAAATAAGGCTGCTATGAACATAGTGGAGCATGTGTCTTTATTGCATACAGGGGAATCCTCTGGGTATATGCCCAGGAGTGGTATGCCAGGGTCCTCTGGAAGTGTCATGCCCAATTTTCGGAGGAACCGCCAGACTGATTTCCAGAGCAGTTGTACCATCTTGAAATCCCACCAACAGTGGAGGAGTGTTCCTTTTTCCCCACATCCTCGCCAGCACCTGTTGTCTCTTGAGTTTTTGATCTTAGCCATTCTGACTGGTGTGAGGTGGAATCTCAGGGTTGTTTTGATTTGCATTTCCGTGATGACTAATGATGTTGAACATCTGTTAAGGTGCTTCTCAGCCATCTGAATTTCTTCTGGTGAAAATTCCTTCTTTAGCTCTGTACCCCATTTTTTAATAGGGTTATATGGTTCTTTGGGGTCTAACTTCTTGAGTTCTTCGTATATATTGGATATTAGCCCTCTGTCAGATGTGGGTATAGTGAAGATCTTTTCCCAATTTGTTGGTTGTTGTTTTGTCCTTCTGACAGTGTGTTTTGCTTTACAAAAACTTCGTAATTTTATGAGGTCCCATTTGTCAATTCTTGATCTTAGAACATAAGCTATTGGTGTTCTGTTCAGGAACTTTCCCCCCTGTGCCAATGTCCTCCAAGGTCTTCCCCAGTTTCTTTTCTATTAGTTTCAGTGTGTCTGGCTTTATGTGGAGGTCCTTGATTCACTTGTACTTGAAGTTCTAGTGAGAGCAATTAGACAACATAAGGAAGTCAAAGGGATACAAATTGGAAAGGAAGAAGTCAAACTATCATTATTTGCAGATGATATAATAGTATACTTAAGTGACCAAAAAACTCCACCAGAGAACTCCTACAGCTGATAAACAACTTCAGCAAAGTGGCTGGTTATAAAATCAACACAAGCAAATCAGTAGCCTTCCTATAGTCAAAGGACAAGCAGGCTGAGAAAGAAGTCAGGGAAATAACAACCTTCACAATAGCCACAAACAATATAAAGTATCTTGGTGTGAATCTTACCAAACAAGTGAAAGATCTGTATGACCAGAACTTCAAGTCTTTGAAGAAAGAAATCGAAGAAGACCTCAGAAGATCGAAAAATATTTCTTCCTCTTGAATTGGCAGTATCAATATAGTAAAAATGGCCATCTTGCCAAAAGCAATCTACAGATTCAATGCAATGCCCATCAAAATCCCAAAACAATTCTTTATAGATCTAGAAAGAGCAAATAATAAATTCATCTGGAGTAACAAAAAACCCAGGATAGCTAAAATTATTCTCAACTATAAAAGGACTTCTGGGGGAATCAATATCCCTGACCTTAAGTAGTACTACAGAGCAACTGTGTTAAAAACTGCATGATATTGGTACAGTGACAGAGGAGTAGATCAACGGAATAGAATTGAAAACCCAGAAATGAACCCACAGAGTTATGGTCACTTGATCTTTGATAAAGGAGCTACAACCATCCAGTGGAAAAAAGATAGCCTTTTCAACAAATGGTGTTGGTTCAACTGGAGGTCAACATGCAGAAGAATGCAAATTGACCCACTCTTATCATCTTTCCCCATTTTTGAATACTCACTAGTCTCTTAGTGTTGCCTAATATGCATGGCTCTGGAACCATTCACTAGAGCATGGAAATTCTACCAGTGTCCACATCCTCAACAAAGAATAATTCTCCCTCTGCTGCATATGTAGCTGGATCGATGCCCCAGAGTAGGGGAATGTCAGGTCAGAAAAGTGGGGTGGTTGGTAAGCAGGAGGAGGGGGAATGGAATAGGGTGTTTTCAGAGGGGTAATGAGTAAAGGGGATAACATTTGAAATAAATAAATAAATACATGAACAAACAAATAGATAGATAAATAAATAAATAAATAAATAAATAAATAATACATCAAATATCTAATAAAAAAAGAATAATTCTCCATCCCCTTCAAATGTCTACTGCACAGACTCATCTGCAAATGGATCAAGGACTTTAACATAAGATCTGACACCCTGAAACTGTAAGATGAAAAAATAAGGAGCACGCTTCACTTCACAGACACAGGTAAGTACTTTTTGAATAACACTTTCTTGTCACAGGAAACAAGACTAATGATGGACAAATTGTATCTTGTGAAACTAAAAAGTTCTGTACAGGAAGTAAAACAGTGAAGTGAGTGAAGACACTGCCCACAGAAAGGGAGAACATTTTGCCAGCTATTCATCCAATTAGTGTCTACAGTATACAAAGAATTAAATAAAAAACTGAGCAGGGGAACAAACAACCCAATTAAAAAGCTACAGAAATACTCCCTACTTTTGTAAATGTAAATGGTAAAAAGTACTCACCATCTTTAGCTACCAGGAAAATGTGGATCAAAAATACCTTAATATTTATCTCACACAAGTCAGAATGTGTCACCAAGAACACAGTCATAACAAATGCTGGTTATGTATGTGGTAAAAGGGACCAGTCATTCACTGTTGTTGAGACTATGAACCACTGCAGCTATTTTGAGAGTCTAGACATTTCTTTAAAAACCAAAATCTAGAAATAACTTTATTTGATTATGTGAGTTTGGCTTAATAATCTTTTTATTCTATTTTATTAATTCTTTTAATGGATTCAAGGACTATTGTTATGTATATAGACATGTATTTTGATCATATTCACAGTCATCCCTCCCCTAACTCCACCCCCATCTAGTTTCATCCCCTCCTACTGGGTCCTATTTGTGTGCACATATATGTGGGAAGTACATTTTTGAATATGTGCTGAGCACCCTCAAGAAGTCCTTAAAGTACAGGCAGGACCATGGTGATGAAGCAAACAGAGAAGAAGGTTGGGGTATTGAGACACTGGAAAGTCTGGAACCCCTGGAACTACAGACTAGGCACTGTGGAAAGCCTTGGGATGGAAAGAAAAGCAGGAGAGACATGGCCACTGTTGGAATTAAAAATAAAGTGGTGCTTTCAGACCCTGGGGTCCCTGTAAACAGATGAACCATAGTTTTGGTTTAATGCAGGGCATCAAATGCAAATATAGATACAAATCAATAAGTATAAATAGATAAAACCAGCAGGTGGGCTCAAAGCTGGATATGCCATAGAAATGCCCATTTGCAAGAGCTTCCCAAGCAGCTCAGGATGGATAGACTTCAGAATACCATAGGCTGGGCTAAAATAATCCATTCACAGTAGTCCCCCACAGGGGCTAGGATAAGCAAGGCTCTACCAGCCAGCACTCCTGATCGCCTCATTAGCATAGGCCACAGCTCTAGATCAAATATTAGCTAGAACAGGAACAGAACAAACTCTATCAGCAACCCATCATGGATTCCATATATCCCATAAATGGCTATCTATCACGGATCTGCATTATTAGATACAAACAATCAAACACAAACATAGAGGAAAAACAAAAATGATATCTGAACTCAAACTCGTTCCCAGAGCAAGATAAAGGCAGGAATCAATACTACCCTGTGAGACTGTGTTCCGGTGGAGAGCTAAGTGCATGAGCACTAACAAGCATGTTCCCAAACAGCCCAGGACAGGAGACACCACTACCCCACACCAGCAAGGTTCCTCTGTGTGGGTGACCCTGAGTGCTTCCTGCTGGAGGAAACCTGTGGGCTGGACCTTGACAGAGTGCAGGGTTTACAAGGAGGAAATAGTTACAGCCTTTCATGCTGAACAACTGATCTCTGTCAAGTTACAAGGTTAAAACATAAGGGATAGTGTTGAAGCTGAAGATGTATGTGTACAGGGTCAGAGCACAAGGTAGAGGTACAAGAGCATTGCATGTGGTCCTGTGGGGAAGTTCGTTGGTCCCACCTGAATCCTTAGTGGTCACATAAAAACTGCAAGTATGGTCAAAGAAAGAGGTTATCGATTTTTGAGAACACTGAATTTTTAAAATCCTGTTTGTTTCAGTGTGTGTGTGTGTGTGTGTGTGTGTGTGTGTGTCAAGGCCAGAAGATGACATTAGGTGCCTAGCTCTATATAATGCTTCTCCTTCTTTCCTTGAGACAGGCCTGTTACTGAACCTGGAAGAAGGCTGATCACCAACAAACACCACAGAGCTTCCTCTATACCCACCACAGCCCGGGATTATGGTAATGGCCAGCTTTAAATCTGGGTGCTCAGGATTTGAACTCAGATTCTCAGTATTGCATGGCAAATACTCTGGCCTACTGAGCTACCTCACCAGCTCAAGAATGCTGAGTCTTCAAGTTAGATTCTCTGGGATGCTCAAAGTTTGTGTTAAATATCTTCTTTAAAGTCTCAGCAGAGCCACCCTGCCAGTAACCAATGACCTAGAATTTTAATCATTTTTAAATAACTTTATTTATATTTTATAGGGAAATATTGATTCTCATCTTTAATAGATAACTATTGGCAATGAGCAAACAACTTCATTTTTAAAATTTCAGTTTCCTTTTTTCATTAATTAAAATAATGTCTGAGAAGTGACAAATGACTACAAAAATCCTAATTTCTCAACTTCATTATTATATATTTGTAAATTGGAAATAAAAATAGCATTGCTTAAACTTTATTTTCATGAAACATTTGTGAGACATATAACATCTGCATTGTATTTTCTCAGAAAACACACAAAGAATTTTAGTGGAAGGATACTGAAGAGAAATCAGCTGAAGTCTAAAAGAATGCTGAGATTCCAGAAAATGCACTTAAAAACAAATAGGAGGAAAAGGAGCTGGTGAGACATTTAAGGTGCTTATAAATAATTTGGCAATTAAAAAGTTCACATTTGTTGAAGATAAATGTAACACCTCAAAATTCCTTAGAGATAGGTGATTCCGTGTTTCATGGAAAAAAGTAAAATGTTAAAAAATTAGCAAAATGGTACACTTTAGGTGTTTCAAAGGATTTTTTTTAATTTAAGGGAAGTGCTGCTGTGTGTGGAATCACATAAAATTTAATATAATAAAATATAATTTTGATATAACCATGCAAGTAAGTGAATGCAGTGAGAGGGGGTGTTGGAGATGCAAATTTCACCCTTAGTTTCTAAGTCTAATTGATCATTATATGGAAATAAATCAGAAAACTAGAGCAAGTCGGAACTTGGTACTGTGACAGGAACCAAACACCAAGGTGAGAGGGGAGTATGGTCACCAGAGTTCCATGCACTCAGACTGTAGAAGGATGAGGATTCTGGAAGGGAGGTGTGCCATTCAGTAGGGCCCTTTTCACTGATGGGGTTGTGCATGAATTTACTCAGCTATGAGTAGTCAGAGAGAGGAAAGAATCTAGATGAGAACAGGTGTGGGCAATGAGGCACAGTGGAACACCTGCCTGGCCTGGTGAGGTTGACAGTAGTCCCCTTGAAATGATGTTATTTTGATGCATGACTTTAGAACCATGGATATCTTTTCTTAATTTATTCTCCCTCCTCATTAGCCATCCTATTAGCCCCAATAGAGAACGACTTACTTTACTTCTACGATCTGCTCCTTTGTTGCAGTGCCTCATTCTTCCAGAGAGAGCTTCTCTACCTTGATCATGTCCATGCACATGGCAAATCCATGCTGAACAGTGAGTGAATCAAACAGATATTTTTGTGCACAAAATGTGAAGGTATTGTTAGGAATTCATAATTAAAAAAATAAAGATACTTTTTAAAGATTCGAAACAATTTTACTCGTATTATATGTGTGTTTTGATGTATGTGTGCATGCTGTATGTTCTCACTGTGTTTGAACACTAAAAATGTACATCTGTCTAATATTGATTCCAAGTCAAAGAAAGATGACAAAAATAAAAAATTGCTGCATGTGCATGCGTGCATGTGCCTGTGATTGCCAAAAGAGAGCAAGCTACCCCTGCAGCTGGAGATACTGGTATTTGTGAGCCTGATATGGAGGCTAAACACTGTACTCAAGTCCTCTGTATAAGAAACAATGACTCTTGATTTCATTATATGATTACTGGAGACTTGGACTAGTAAAAGCCAGGCAGTTTATTTTGGGGTCCTTGGGAAGTTGGATATCTGGTTACTGGAAAGATAAAGAGAAGCTTGGTGCACCAGTTCATCTACACTGTGTGAGTTCTGCAAGGAGATATAGACTTTCTATTCATCTTCCTCGCTCTTCTTTCTAAATTCCCCATTCTTCTGGGGCTCAAGACACCTACCCATATTTCCTGGCTCATGAGCCCAGTCATGGAATAGACTGTCTGCTGTTTCCAACCTTAAGATAAACTAAAGGTTCTCAGGTAAGCAAACACCAGCGAAGTAGGTAAAAAAAAGCATGAGCCTGGAGTTTCCCTTTGACAGCCCCAACCGCTATCTCTGAGTCACATCCACTGCTCCTCTTTCTTTCTTTCTTTCTTTCTTTCTTTCTTTCTTTCTTTCTTCCTTTCTTCCTTTCTTTCTGTCTCTATTTTTGAATAAAGAATGATAAAATGTGGTAGCCAACAACTATGTTTTAATTTTTTAAAATATTGATTTCAAATAAAAGAAAGATAACAAAAAATTTCTGAGTTTGACAAATAGATCAAATACAGTGCCATGATATGGCAAGTCAGAGCCAACATGAAGTAAATCTGTGTTTTACATGTAATATTCTCTTCAATTTCAAGTCTGTCTATAGAGTTTTTGGTTCTATTAGTTCAACAATCTTAAGGAACTACTCACTCAAGAACTCCTTTTATTTCCCACTGATCTTAAAATTATCAGTCTTCATGATGTAAAGTCTCAGGATTCTGTTATTTTTATTTAAAGAAATGTGACTTTTTATTTTTAGAAATCATAAGAGCCTAAAGCCTTATGTCCAGAGGAAAGGGATGGATACTTCTGTAATGTTTGCCTATGATACATATCAAGCCTGCTAACCACTCAAGTGGAGTTGAGCTGTGCTCTCTGAATAACCAACCTTGGGTGCTTTGTCTATAGAAAGTGTGTCAAAACCAGATTATAGTATTCCCACTAATTATGTTAATTTGCTTATTGGTGATTGCTGCTGATTTAGAAAACACTAAGTTGTATACCTAAAATCTTTTAACTATATCTCTTAAAATATTAGAAAATGTCATTTCATCCAGGACTTTGAATTCAGTAATTAGTACAATGAAAACATGGATAGAATTCTACTTTTCACATTTTAAATAAAAAGCAAAAGAATATTAATTTTTAAAAGAAATATATACAAGAAGTTTTAAATCATGGAAATTTAAAACTGTTCTTAAGCATTAGACGGACAAAAGCACTATACAAATAAAATCGGTCTTCTGGATATTATGTTTGTGCTCTAAGAACAAACGGGGTTCTTGACATGGGCTGGTAAAGCCACAAAGTGCTTGCTGTTATGAGTGCAGACTACTTCCTGCGGCCATTGAAGGAAGTGACCTAGCCCTCACGCCTTTGACATTTGTTAAGAATTACAACTGCACAGAGAACAAGAAGGGACTCCTTGTTTCCAAACTGCCCATGTGGCTCTCATTGACCTCTGTAGATGCTTAGATGACCGTGGTCACACAGGGACACTATGGGGAGTTGGACATGAAGAAAGCTGTGTGTGATCATATAGACAGGAGAGGAGTTGGCTCACTGAAGCACACAAGCCCCTCACAGGGAACCTCCATGAACTTACTCAAGTAATACTATGAGCACCAAATGGCACTCTCATTTCTCTCCTTCCTGGAGAATGTTCTATAAGCAAATGTTATAGTTTACATGGAATCTAATTATAAAAGAGGCCTCCATGATTTAATGATAAACTTTACATTATTTTAAAAACCAAATGTTGCAAATAAAAGTCTCAAAAGTCCTGCCAAAATGAAACATTTGGCTTTGTAAAATATGACATGAAGCAGTCATCCAATACAAATTCCCCCAGCAATGCTGCATGCTGCTAAATCTTCCCCGGGATCTCAAATGGGTTTCAAGACAGCCTGAGATACTAGTTTGCCATAGTGATAAATGGATATGTAATCAATAATTGCATACTAGAGCAGGCAAGTGGAGACAGGTGGGTCTCTCAGGCTCATTAGCTAGCCAGTCTAGCCAAATTGATCAGCTGCAGGTTCAGTGAGTAATTCTGTCTCAAAAAGTATGGTGGACAATAATCTAAAAAGACAAATAGCATCTACCTGGCTTCTTCATAACCACACCTGTGCACACAAACCCACAAGCACATCTGTACAGGCACATAAAACACATGCACACATGTGCAATGCACACACACAGTGTACGTGTATATTTCATTAATTTTGAGGGCTATAAGTTTGCACATGTTATCTTCCATCCAATCAGAAAATGTGAGATTATATACTTGGAATCTTTTAATTATTCTGACTACCTTCATCACTTGCTTCCCATCTCTTTGTAGCAACAGGCCATAGATGAAGCAGATACGCATTACATACCCTAAAGTTTGGGAAGCCTGAGGCTAAAATCCCAGCAGAGTTGGGGTCTTCAACTTTTTTGAAAGTCACACTCTCCACAATCCGAGGTGGCAAGAAATGGGCAAGAAAGCTCTCTGCGGGCCTTTAGCAATTACACCCATGAGATGTGAACCCTTGTAATTTACCCACCACTGAAGAGTATCACCTCCTGATATAATATAGGGTAATATTTTGATACTAGTTTGCAGGTAGATTTTTTTTTCCTCCAACCATTAAAGAACCAAAAAAAGCAAAAGAACAACTCAGGGAAAAATGAAAGTGAAAATTTTTTAAAGTTTTACAGAATTCCAAGATAGAGAAGGTGTTGCTAGAAAGAGGGAGCCCAGTGACTCTAGGGGCCTGAGATTTTGTTTGGATTGAGAGTCCTACTAGGTAATTCCTCCTCCATCCCTTTTCTGTTGATCCAAAAAATCTATTTGTCCTGTCTTTAGAAAGGATAGATTCTCTGTCTCTAACTGTATTGTTGGTCGGATGGGATAAAAATAGGTGCCCAAATTTCCTCTACTCTTTGAGGTATGACAGTTATAAGGAGAGTTGTCATGTGTGAGGGGGAGAGGCTATTTGCATGAAGCAAATGGCCATGAGATGAAAACTTAGTGCCTATTTATGGGGGGGGGGAACGAAAGTCATTAAAACATCAAACTGAGGTTATATCCCTATGTCTCCCACCCTTGGGTCCAAAGGTCTCAGTTTCAATGTATGAGTTTAAGGGAGCAAAACTAACTCAGTACTCTATGAACATAAATATCTTGAATATATAAGCAAAATGAAACTGATGCCATTTTACTATACAAAATTTTAATGAAAGAAGATCACAGTTTTCAGTGTTTTAATAATATTTAAACACTTTACATGAGAGGGAAACAATGGGTTAACAGGCCACTCTACTCTTTGCTTGGCTCAGGTGCCTGTCCTTCTGTAACTCTGACCCCTCTGATACTCAATCACTGCTGTCTCCTTTTCTTCCTTACCTGCCCCAGGAGGTTGAGATTTTTATAAATGGGGCCACCATTCCAGATTCCAGGCTTCTCAGGTTGCATCTGCACCCCATCCTAGTCATTTCCTAACTTGCCACCAAAGTAACACCTAAACTGTTACTGGATACAGTAACTATTTTGCAATTGAATTAAATCTAAAGGCAAACCTACCAGGGCTAAAAGAAGAACAAACTCAGAAATGATGGAAGAGAAAACTATTTTTAGACTGAAACATGTAGCCACTTGCCCAGGCTGGACACCACCAGGTTCTGACTTTAAAAACAGAACATTGACTGTTTCAACAACATCAAGAGTGAGGAGGAGCAAAGGACCCTGACTGTGCACCTGACTTGCGTCAGGCTCTTACTTTAGAATATCTGTGCAGACTGATGGTGCAGAGACCGACAGATTATCTTCAGCCAACTTAGAAGCCATTGTAAATGAAACATGCATTCAGTGGGTTGTCTGTGAGACACATAGGGTAAGAGCACGCACATTCATTGTAGGTGACAAAAGACTTCATTTATCTTTCTGGGAAAGGTTCATAGTGCCTTCAAGGACAATGGGGAAGAAAACTATCCATGGAAGTATAAATACCCCACCACTGGCATAAAAGACTTGGCTGTTCTGCGATCCACAGAATAGTGTAAAACATGCAAAGGATTGGGACAGAGTGGACTAAAGGCCAGAGCTGAAGTTGACCAGCAGCTAGAAACAGGAAGGGTCATACCAAGGACATTGCTGATGTCCATTCCTTCAGGCCTAGGGGCACTGGGGGGAATAAGCTCCTGCATTTGGTACTGCAGGAGAAACCCAATAGCTCCATTCTCAAGGAACACATGCCCTTTCCCCTCAATACCTCCCTGATCCCATATCCGTCTCACTTTCTTATGGAGACCAAACATCTAGCCTGCCTTCTCTATGAGAACCAGTGTGCAGACATCTAGGGAAGACTCCAAAAGGAAAGGTGGTAAACCCAGCCAAGAATGCTTTTGTCGCAAAAGACATGATGAGTCAGACAGCCTGGGGTCTGGTGTGCTCTGGAGCATGAGAAGGCAACTCAGGCAGCACCCATCAGTTTCAGGTTTGAGTCATAGAAATTCCAAAAGGCAGACAATACTGTCTGAGAGCTGAAAAGACTCATAAGTACATGTGTTCTAGTGGGAAATGTTTTGATAAAAGGTGTGTCAAAAGCTGACTGTCAGTTTATCGTAAAAGAGTAGTTATCTTGAATAAAAAAGTTTCAAGGACTTTAGGTAAATACTTTATATAGATTCTCTCATCTTTAAAATGTGTGTGATTGTGAATGTCTATGTTTGAACATGTATACATGTGTGTGCATGAATGCACATATATGTGAGCATGCATGACACATTATATGTGGAGATTCCACGACAGCTTAGGGTTGTGGTTCTCAACCTTCCTAATGTTGCAACTCTTTAATACAGTTCGCCAAGTTTTGGTGACCCCCAACCATAAAATTATTTTATTGATATTTCCTAACTGTAATTTTCTACTGTAATGAATTATAATGTAAACTTTTTGGAGGGAGAGGTTTGTCCAAGAGGTTGCAACCCTCAGCTTGAGAACCACTGATCCAGTGTGTCACCCTGGACTTCCCATTTATTTGATGCAAGTGAGGTCTTTATTGCTTATGTGCCATGTAGGCAGTTTAGCTTGCCTTTATGATTTTGGAGATTCTCCTGTCTCTGTGGCCCATCACTCCACAGCAGTTCTGGAATTCTGCATGTGTTTTACTTCATCTGTATTTCTATGGATCACAGGGATAGGAATTCAGAACCTTATCCTTAAGGTTAAGAGGTCTGGATGACTGCAAAGGATTGTTCATCAGAAGGGATGGTAGAAAAATCAGCTTTCTGGTTCCTGGTGTTGCTGTGTACTGCATCTTAAGCCTTTGCTGATGTATCCTCTAGGTAAAAAACAGTCTCAGGTTTGGCAGGACAGGGCTGAGATGCCTGAAGTTCTTTGAGATAATCTATGGATATCATGGTTTTCTCTGGAACATGATGTGTGTGTTCTTAAATAATAGTGAACTTCTCTCAAATTAATGGGTAGGTGAAGTGCTGATTAAAACTAATTTAATCTGCCATACAACTGCCATCATGTTCTATGAAAATACTGAAAGGAGTCCAGCTTACCACACTCATGAACACATATATACAAATGTACACACACACACACACACACACACACACACATTGGTAACCTACACATAGAGGAGATGGGCTATCCAGTTCCAGATCAGTCTAGAGTCATGATTCCATTCCTATGTGTATTGATATTCACTGAATTTGTGAAAAAATATGAGACCAGGAAAGAATAAGGCTCAGTGCCCAGCTCTGGTGCTCAGAAGTCAGGGACTGCTGTAGGCACACCTTTCTGCTCTGGGAGCTATGTTGTGGCAAAGGATGGAAGTCTTAAATGTCTCACACTTCTGAGATCATGACTTTTCTTAGACTATAATCTAAAGTACTCAGACCTTTCTAACCTAAGCAAGCAAACAAACAAGCAAGCAAAGACATTTGAACTGTAAAGGATGCCACACAGGGCTGTCAGCCAAGCTAACAGTGATCAAGTCCCTGCTCAAGCTGAATGAATGCAAGCCACTAAAAGGGAATCTGCTACTGAGTGAAATCAGTAACACTTTTTAATTACTGACTACAATACCAGCAGGGGACAGGGCTGTACACTGGGCCTTTGACTTCTGGCTCCCTACTCACTGTATCTGGAAGCTTTGCCAGTGGCTGGTATAGTAATCTTTTACTTAGGAAAGGGAATGAGTCCTTTAGGTTTATAACCACATTATGCACACGAAGAAACACACACACACACACTATATATATATATATATATATATATATATATATATATATATATATATAGTGTGTGTGTGTGTATGATTAAATCATATATGTATACATAAAGTGGGGTTGAAAGATTAGCAGGACAGTAACACATAAACCAAGACACATAAAAATGGGGCATAACAGAACACCAGGCCAGTGAAATGGCTCCGCGGGTGAAAGGGCTTGCTGCCAAACCTGATAAACTGAATTTGATCCCTAGGACCCGCAAAGTGGAAAGGGAAAAGACTTCTTCAAGCTGTGTTATGACCACCACATGTGTGCCAATGCAAGCACACCTCTCCACCCCCCAAAATCTAATAAATGTATTAAATAACCTTTGAAAATAAAAAATTACTGGTTTTCTTTGGACAGTGGAATAATGAGTTTTTATGTCCTTTTCATACCTTGCTATGCTTTCTATTCCATTATAAATATACATTCTTAGTTTCTTTCCATTTTCCTTACATAAATTCTTTTTGCTTCTTTGGTTCTGTCTGCTTTTCTTTAAAAACATAACTGAACAGACTTTGTCCTTGTGTGTGACAGTTGTCACAACATAGTAGATTTCAATGACCATCACTTAACGTGATTCATCTTGGAAGTCTGTGCAACCCCAAAAGATTAATATTTCTGTTTTGTGTCTGGACTTAAGCAAGCATCCACCCTCCCTGCCCTGATAGTATTTTAAACCTTAGCCAATACTTAGTGCCTAAACATTGTGTTCTATTGATTTTTTTGTTGGGGTTCTCTGAATTGATGCTATGCAGTCCCTAATACTCTCTTAGGGGCCAGAAAGTAGTGTATGGGGTACCCACCAAGAGACTTAGGCCATTTAAGAAACAGTTAACATCTGCTTAGTCTCATGAAATTCTGATACATTCATTCCCCAGAGCTAGCACATAACTTGTTTCACGTCATTGAAAATTTTTTCATTTGTTGCACTCTCTGAGCCTAGCATGGGATGTTGGAAAGAAAAGCCCATCTTCTGGCTCTGGAAAATTTTCTTTCAAGAAAGTTGCATGTCTCCTTTCTTTCTTAGAAGGATTTCAGGGGCCATTTGGTGGGTCATTATTCTAGAACCCAAAGACATGGCTAGTGCCCTTTTTTGTGCTTGTAGTCTGGTTGTCCAGGGCACAGTATACAGGAGGCCATCTTAGGACAGGGTGAGCTCATCTAGCATCTGGATACTTGCTTGGCAAGGGAAGCATTCATAGAAGAGCTCTGACTGACAGGTATGGTTAGAGTGTTTGAACCACACACATCTGTCTGTGCTGGGCATCTGCTTTCTTCTGAGTTATTTTTGATCTTTTAGTGCTCTACACTGATTCAAGAAAAGTGCTCTAACCCTGAGCTAAATTCCCAGACCTACTCCTGAGGGCACTGTTTGTGGGTATACTCTAGTATGTAGTTGTACAACCAGTACCCAGTCTGGTGCTAAGATGTTAAGGAGTTCTTAACCCTCCTAATGCTGCAACACTTTATTATAGTCCCTCTTGTTGTGGCGAACCCCAACCATAAAGTTATTTTTATTGTTACTTCATAACTATAATTTTGCTACTACTATGAATCATTCTGTAAATATCTGTGTTTTCCAATGGTCTTTGGTGACCCCATTGAAAAGATCTTTTGAACCACAAAGGTTGAAAACTACTGGACTGCAGGATCGAAAGTATGGTGGTTTAAGTAGGGAAGGCCTCCATAGACTCATGTGTTTGAATGCTTGGCCCATAGGGAGTGATGATCTTAGGAGGTGTGGCCTCATTGGAGGAGGTGTGGCCTTGTTGGAGGAAATGTGTTACTGTGGAGAAGGGGTTTGAGGTGTTATAAATGCTCAAGCTAAGCCCAGTGGCAAGGTCTCCTGCTGTTGCCTGTGGATAAAGATGTAGAATACTTGGAACTTCCAGCACCACATCTGCCTGCACACTACCATGCTTCCGACCATGATGCTAGTGGACTAAGCCAGTCCCAATTAAATGCCTCCCTTTATAAGAGTTGTTTCGGTCATGTTGTCTCTTCACAGCAATAAAGTCCAAACTAAGATAGAAAGATAAAGCTGTAGGATGTTACATGCTTCTGATGGAAGGAGGCAATGGACTTAACATCCCCACTGTGTTCTGTGAGGTGTTGATGTCTTTCCTCAGCAGCTATCATGCATTGCTACTGTCCATTCAGAGCTCTGCTGATCTGATCACATTTGTCCCTCCTCTCAGGGTGTGGGTGTTTTTTTTTCTGTCTGCATTTTTATGGCTTTAGTTTATTTATTTTATGTGTATAACTGTTTTTGCCCAGTGTATGTCTGTGTACAATGTGTGTACCATGTGGGATGCATGTGTGTGCCATCTCTCCAGCCCAGTGTCTGCCTTTTTGAAGGATAATATTTCTCTAAGGGGCGTTTTCTTGTAAGAATTGCATTCTTTGTGATATACTGATGAAATTCCTCCCTGTTCAGATAGTCACTGTGAGCATTACACAATATGTTTCTCTAAAGTTTTTTTAACAGCTTTATCATGGCATGATTGCTATACAATACACCCAACATATTTCAACTGTACAATCTGACAAGTTTTGACTCATCTATGAAAACACGAAGCCATTAACAAAGTCAAGATCTTGAACAATTCATTACATCCCTTTCCACCCACTGCTCCAATGAGCCAATGAGCACATTTTATGAGTATAGATTAATTTGCATACACGGAACATTTTATCCACATTATAAGAGCTGTGCCTCTTGCAGGGTTGGGACATATGTCTTTCTGCTTAGTTACTTAAGAATTAACCCTATGTGAATTGTTTCATGTAGCTACTAAGTTTACTTTTATTCGGTTGAATGGGCCTACAAAAAATATGTTCACTAATCCACCATTTCATTAACATTTTATATGTTGAAATTAAATTTGTTTTAACATCCAGGGATTGGGTTTGTATGGCCACATATGTTAAATTCTCTTTGATATGTAAGAGTAGATTAATGAAAGCATAAAGGTATAAGAAAATGCAAAGCAACTTCCTATATTTGTCCTTTTAAAAATTGATGTTGGTCCTCAGCTGGTGAAAATAGGAAGAATTAGGATGTGGCTTTGGTGGAGGAGGTGTCACTGGAGTTGGCCTTTGAGGTTGTCAAAGACTGCTGGTGTTTTCCCTACTTTTGAATCAAAATATAAACTCCCAGCTGTTCTTGCTGCCATTCCTTTGCACCATTATGATATCTAACCCTCAGAAACATAAGCACAAATTGAACACATTGTATTATACATTGCCTTGGTCCTGGTATCTTATCACAGCAATTGAAAAGTAACTAAGACCGTGACTTTATTAATTGTTAAGTTTTAAAGTCTTATATTTTCAATGAAAAGAATTGGATTTAAATCTTTTCTTGGACCATTCATGTGGGACAAAGTCATGGAATTTTAAGACATAAGGCCTAGGGTATCTTGAAATAACCTGTAGTCTCTATGGTTGTGTGTCAAGTGAGAGAAACTCTTTTGCAGGGTTTGTAGCTATGGCTAGCTTGGAAATATATATAGCTTAGACCTCAAATTTCTTGCAATCCTCATGTCTCATCCTCCCTAGTGTTGTGATTACAGGGGCGCACAATCATGGTCCACTTCTTCACTGATTTTCTTAAGGAAAATATAGAGATTGTGTTCAGGTTTTTAACCCCCTTGGAAATGTTAATATTAGGTTACGTGAATAAATGTTGATTATACTATAGGATAGATTTTTAAGTAGAATACCTGATTCCTAAAACCTACAGTTCTTTCATCTTATTCATGTTCAGATTTTCAAATACATACATTCTAAATTTTTGTCATGAGTGTTCAGAATTAGTATGCCGTAGAGTAGTAAAGTCTGAAATTAGAAACATACTTATTTGGACCAACTGAATGCCCCTTTAATCATACAAAACAATTTTGCCTTATTTTAATGTAAAATATCAAAGACAGAATAAGTACTTCTAGGCTAAAATTGTTAAGAATTGTATATGTTGAGAGATACTTAGTGGCTAAGAGCTCTGGCTGCTTTTTCAGAGGACTCAGGTTTAATTCCTAGGAGATCTTACACTCTTCTGATATCCTTGGGCAAACATATTTATATATGTATATATATACACGTAAAACTAGAAAAGAAAAACCTTATAAAATTGATAAAAGGGCCCCTAGACCAGCTGTGTAGCGGCGGGCCTCCATATCGCAACCAGGACACAGCTGGAAAGGCCCAGGCTCTGTGGGACATCCCCGCCCTCGGGTGAGCACCTAAGCTGCGTTCTGCAACCAGCTCGCCGGCCCCTAGACCAGCGGTGTAGCGGCGGGCCTCCATATCGCAACCAGGACACAGCTGGAAAGGCCCAGGCTCTGTGGGACATCCCCGCCCTCTGGTGAGCACCTAGGCTGTGTTCTGCAACCAGCTCGCCCGCCCCTAGACCAGCGGTGTAGCGGCGGGCCTCCATATCGCAACCAGGACACAGCTGGAAAGGCCCAGGCTCCGTGGGACATCCCCGCCATCGGGTGAGCACCTAAGCTGCGTTCTGCAACCAGCTCGCTGGCCCCTAGACCAGCGGTGTAGCGGCGGGCCTCCATATTGCAACCAGGAAACAGCTGGAACGGCCCAGGTAAACACCCCTTCCAGGGCTACACTCATGGGGGTATCTGCTAGGGTCTCGGAGCCAAGCAGGCGGAGTCCCGCCTAGGCTCTGTGGGACATCCCCGAGCCCTCTGGTGAGCACCAAGGCTGCGTTCTGCAACCAGCTCGCCGGCCCTAGACCAGCAGTGTAGCGGCGGGCCTCCATATTGCAACCAGGACACAGCTGGAAAGGCCCAGGCTCTGTAGGACATTCCCGTGCCCTCTGGTGAGCACCGAGGCTGCATTCTGCAACCAGCTCGCCGGCCCCTGGACCAGTGGTAGCAACGGGCCTCCATATTGCAACCAGGACATAGCTGGAAAGGCCCAGGTAAACACCCCTTCCAGGGCTACCCTCACGGGGGATCTGCTAGGCTCTCGGAGTTCCTTGCAACCAGGACACAGCTGGAGAAGCCCAGGTAGACAGACTCCAACAGGGGCCACAATCGCATGGGTGGCAGCCAGCTTATGATCCCTTAAAGCAGCAGTCACACATATTCACCAATAGAGAAACAACAGGTGAGCCCAGCCTCACAGGAGATTCAAACACCAGCCACTGACAACAAGGCCAACTAAAACCAGAAATAACCAGATGGCAAAAGGAAAACGAAGGAACGTTACTAACAAAAATCAAGGCAACATGACAGCATCTGAACCCAGTTCTCCAACAACAGGAATCCCTGGATACCCTAAAACAGCAGAAAAACAAGACTTGGATATAAAATCACTGGTCAGGATGCTGGTAGCTGAACACATAGAAAAATCTCGTAAAGAAATAGAGGAGAGAATGGATCAAAAGTTAGAAGCCTTTACGAGGCAAATACAAAAATCACTTCAAGAAATGCAGGAGAAGATGGATCAAAGAGAAGAAGACAATAAGGAAGAAAGACAAAAGTCACTTAAAGAACTACAGAAGAACGTGGGCCAACAAGTAGAAGCTATGAAAGAGGAAGCACAAAAATCTATTAAAGAAATTCATGAAAACACAATCAAGCAAGCGAAAGATCTGAGCACATCCATCCAGATACTAAAAACAGAAGTAGAAACAACTAAGAAATCACAGAGGGAGACAACATTGGAGATAGAAAACCTGGGGAAGAAATCAGGGGCCATAGACGCAAGTATCAACAATAGAATACAAGAGATAGAAGACAGAATCTCAGAAGCCGAAGATACCATAGGAACCATTGATTCAACAGTCAAAGAAAATACTAAATGCAAAAAGGTGGTAACCCAAAACATCCAGGAAATCCAAGACACTATGAGAAGACCAAACCTAAGGATTATAGGTATAGACGAGAGTGAAGATTTACAAGTTAAAGGGCCAGCTAATATCTTCTATAAAATTATGGAAGAAAACTTCCCCAACCTAAGGAGAGAGATGCCCATGAATATACAAGAAGCCTATAGAACCCCAAACAGACTGGACCAGAACAGAAATACATCCCGTCACATAATAATCAAAACTCCAAATGTAATAAACAAAGAAAGAATACTAAAGGCAGCAAGAAAAAAAGGCCAAGTAACATATAAAGGAAAACCTATCAGAATAACACCAGACTTCTCACCTGAGACCATGAAAGCTAGAAGATCCTGGGCAGATATCATGCAAACTCTAAGAGAACACAAACTTCAGCCAAAACTACTTTACCCAGCAAAACTCTCAATTGCCATTGATGGAGACATCAAGGTATTCCATGACAAAACCAAATTTGCAAGATATCTCTCCACAAATCCAGCCCTACAAAGGATAATAGGGGGAAAACACCAAGACAAGGACGGAAACTACACCCGGGAAGAAGCAAGATAGAAACCTCCTCTCATCAAACCCAAAAGAAGATAACCTCTCGAATATAAAAAATAAATAAGATAAATAAATATAATTTCAAAAATGTCTGGAGGTAATAATTACTATTCCTTAATATCTCTTAAAGTCAATGGACTCAATTCCCCAATAAAAAGACATAGATTAACAGACTGGATAAGGAAACAGGACCCTACATTTTGCTGCATACAGGAAACACATCTCAGTGTTAAAGACAAACACTACCTTAGAGTAAAAGGCTGGAGGACAATTTTACAAGCAAATGGTCTCAGGAAACAAGCTGGAGTAGCCATTCTAATATCAGATAAAATTGACTTTCAACCTAAAATCATCCAAAGAGACTCAGAAGGTCACTTCTTGCTGGCCAAAGGGAAAATCCACCAGGAAGAGCTCTCAATACTGAACATCTATGCTCCAAATGCAAGGGCACCCTCCTTCATAAAAGAAACCTTACTAAAGCTTAAAGCACACATTACACCTAACACAATAATTGTGGGTGACTTCAACACCCCACTCTCCTCAATGGACCGATCAGGAAAGCAGAAACTAAACAGGGACACAGTGAAACTAATTGAAACTCTGGACCAATTGGATTTAACAGATATATATAGAACATTTCATCCTAAAGCTAAAGAATATACCTTTTTCTCAGCACCGCATGGTACCTTCTCCAAAATAGACCATATAATCGGTCACAAGACAGATGTCAACAAATACAAGAAGATCGAGTTAATCCCATGCCTCTAATCAGATCACCATGGAGTAAGAGTGGTCTTCAATAGCAACAAAAACAACAGAAAGCCCACATACACATGGAAACTGAACAATACTCTACTCACTGACACCTTGGTCAAGGAAGAAATAAAAAAAGAAATCAAAGACTTTTTAGAATTCAATGAAAATGAAGGTACAACCTACCCAAATCTATGGGACACAATGAAAGCAGTGCTAAGAGGAAAACTCATAGCTCTAAGTGCATCCAAAAAGAAACTGGAGAGAGCATACACTAGCAGCTTAACGGCACACCTTAAAGCCCTGGAAGAAAAATAAGTTAATTCACCCAGGAGGAGTAGAAGACAAGAAATCATCAAACTCAGGGCTGAAATCAATCAAATAGAAACAAAGAGAACCATACAAAGAATCAACAAGACCAGGAGCTGGTTCTTTGAGAAAATCAACAAGATAGATAAACCCTTAGCCAGACTAACCAAAGGACACAGAGACAGTATACAAATTAACAAAAGTAGAAATGAAAAGGGAGACATAACAACAGAAACTGAGGAAATTCAAAAGATCATCAGATCCTACTACAAAGGTCTATACTCAAAACAACTGGAGAATCTGGAGGAAATGGACGATTTCCTAGACAGATATCAAATACCAAAATTAAATCAGCATCAAGTAGACCAGCTAAATAGTCCCATAACCCCTAAAGAAATAGAAGGGGTTATAGAAAGCCTCCCAACCAAAAAAAGTACGGGACCAGATGGTTTTAGTGCAGAATTCTACCAGACCTTCAAAGAAGACTTAACACCAATACTCTCCAAACTATTCCACAAAATAGAGACAGAAGGGACACTCCCCAACTCATTCTTCGAAGCCACAATTATGCTAATACCTAAACCACAAAAAGATCCAACAAAGAAAGAGAACTTCAGGCCAATTTCTCTGATGAATATAGATACAAAAATACTAAATAAAATTCTTGCTAACCGAATCCAAGAGCACATCAAAACGATCATCCACCATGATCAAGTAGGCTTCATCCCAGGGATGCAGGGATGGTTCAATATACGGAAATCCATCAATGTAATCCACTACATAAACAAACTGAAAGAAAAAAACCACATGGTCATCTCATTAGATGCTGAAAAAGCATTCGACAAAATTCAGCATCCTTTCATGCTAAAAGTCTTGGAAAGAGCAGGAATTCAAGGCCCATACCTAAACATAGTAAAAGCAATCTACAGCAAACCAGTAGCCAACATCAAAATAAATGGAGAGAAACTTGAAGCATTCCCACTAAAATCAGGGACTAGACAAGGCTGCCCTCTCTCTCCATATCTTTTCAATATAGTACTTGAAGTTCTAGCAAGAGCAATTAGACAACATAAGGAAGTCAAAGGGATACAAATTGGAAAGGAAGAAGTGAAACTATCATTATTTGCAGACGATATGATAGTTTACCTAAGCGACCCAAAAAACTCCACCAGAGAACTTCTACAGCTGATAAACAACTTCAGCAAAGTGGCAGGTTATAAAATTAACTCAAGCAAGTCAGTGGCCTTCTTGTACTCAAAGGACAAGCAGGCTGAGAAAGAAATTAGGGAAATAACACCCTTCACAATAGCCACAAACAACATAAAGTATCTTGGCGTAACTCTAACCAAACAAGCGAAAGATCTGTACAACAGGAACTTCAAGTCCTTGAAGAAAGAAATCGAAGAAGACCTCAGAAGATGGAAAAATATTTCTTGCTCCTGGATTGGCAGGATCAATATAGTAAAAATGGCCATCTTGCCAAAAGCAATATACAGATTCAATGCAATCCCCATCAAAATCCCAACTCAATTCTTCATAGATTTAGAAAGAGCAATTCTCAAATTCATCTGGAGCAACAAAAAACCCAGGATAGCTAAAACTATTCTCAACAATAAAAGGACTTCTGGGGGAATCAATATCCCTGGCTTCAAGCAGTACTACAGAGCAATTGTGTTAAAAACTGCATGGTATTGGTATAGCAACAGGCAAACAGATCAATGGAACAGGATTGAAGACCCTGAAATTAACCCACAGACTTATGGTCACTTGATCTTTGATAAAGGAGCCACAACCATCCGATGGAATAAAGATAGCCTTTTCAACAAATGGTGCTGGTTCAATTGGAGGTTAACATGCAGAAGAATGCGAATTGACCCACTCTTATCTCTTTGCTCTAAGATCAACTCCAAGTGGATCAAGGACCTCCACATAAAACCAGACACACTGAAACTATTAGAAAAGAAACTTGGGAAGACCCTGGAGGACTTGGGCACAGGGGAAAAGTTCCTGAACAGAACACCAATAGCGTACGCAATAAGATCAAGAATCGAAAAATGGGACCTCATAAAATTACAAAGTTTCTGCAAAGCAAAGGACACTGTCCGAAGGACAAAACGGCAACCAACAAAGTGGGAAAAGATCTTTACCAACCCCACATCCGACAGAGGGCTAATATCCAATATATACAAAGAACTCAAGAAGTTAGACCGCAAAGAACCAAATAACCCTATCAAAAAATGGGGCACAGAGCTAAAAAAAGAATTTTCACCAGAAGAAATTCGGATGGCCGAGAAACACCTTAAGAGATGTTCAACATCATTAGTCATCAGGGAAATGCAAATCAAAACAACCCTGAGATTCTACCTCACACCAGTCAGAATGGCTAAGATTAAAAACTCAAGAGACAACAAATGCTGGCGAGGATGTGGAGAAAGAGGAACACTCCTCCACTGTTGGTGGGATTGCAAAATGGTAAAACCACTCTGGAAATCAGTTTGGCGGTTCCTCAGAAAATTGGGCATGTCACTTCCAGAGGACCCTGGCATACCACTCCTGGGCATATACCCAGAGGATTCCCCTACATGCAATAAAGACACATGCTCCACTATGTTTATAGCAGCCTTGTTTATAATAGCCAGAAATTGGAAGGAGCCCAAATATCCCTCAAAGGAGGAATGGATACAGAAAATGTGGTATATTTATACAATGGAATACTACTCAGCAATTAAAAATAATGAATTCATGCAATTTGTAGGTAAATGGTTAGACCTGGAAAATATCATCCTGAGTGAGCTAACCCAATCACAAAAGAATGCACATGAAATGCAATCACTGATAAGTGGATATTAATGAGCCCAGAAGCACTAAATACTCAAGACACAAATAGCAAGTCAAATGATTCCCAAGAAGAAGAAAGGAGAGGACCCTGGGCATGTAAAGATTGCATCCAGTTTAGTAAAGAAACCGAGGGGGGAGGGGGAATGATTGGGGAATAGTTGGGGGGGAGAAGAACTATGGGAACTATGGTGGGTGGGAACTGGGAAAGAGGAAAGCCTTTGAAATGTAAACATAGAATATAGAAAATAAAAATAACTAAAAAAATTGATAAAAAAATTTGAGAGTTCTGTGTTCATTTCTTCACCCATACAAGTTAGTATTTTAAATTATTTTTTTTTTATTCTTACATTCTAATAAACAATTAGTGTGACAGAAAATCCTCCTTCCAAATGAATAATGGTGTCAAGCAATATTCCAAGTATTTATTGACCACTCCAATATTTCTTTGGGTCAAGTGCACACTTAAGTAGTATTTTGATTATTTTTTAAAATGTATTTTTAGTTATGTTTGGAGACCTCTAATCTCCATTGGGTAGGAGGCTTTCTCTGATACATCATGATTATTTTCCCTGTGGCTCACTCGTTTTCTCTTGAGTTCCACTTGTTTTTCTGCACATTTAGATAAGGTGGTAAAACCTATGTATCTGGTGTTGCATATTCCTTTCTTTTGTATAGCATTTATTTTCATAGAAGTTTCCTTTTGCATGTAAAAGTAAAAGATATTTGTATTTATCCTGGGCTTTTTGATGATGCGTTCACTAAAACAAAAACTTTTAGACTGAACATTACCCAACCTGTTTCCTTTTAGTTCCTTAAGGAAGCTTCCTCAATGCATTCTGGCTTCTATTATTTCAATTAAAAGTGTTTTCCTTATCTTGAACTTGTTTCTGTACACATAATTGATCCCATATCTGTGAACAATTTTAAGATATTTTCCTGAGATCTAAAGATGATACTACATGCCTGGTCATAGCTCTCTTTTCTTGTGTCTGAAGACTGTTAAGAGTCTGATATATAAGTTCATTATTATCAAAATTAAATATTTTGGAACAATTTTTGTGTCCATTATGCTTCTTCTTCTTCAAATCATTTATGTTCTTGCCATTTGGGATTATTCTACTGTTCATTAGTGGCCAAACCACTTTCTGAGCAATTTTCTCTTGTGTGTTTGCTATCATGTTTCTGAGTGACTCTCCCTCTGCAGCTAAAAGTCCATTCTTATTCCCATCTCTCAAACTTTTATCTTAGAAACTGGCATTTTCAACAGTTTATCCTTAGCTAGCAGTCAGCTTCATCCTCTTACTTTACCTTGAATGAATTTTTTTGTTGTTGTTTTGTGACTGAGCACATTTTCAATTTTGGATAAAGTTCTGTGAGGTGCTGAGAAATAGGTATATTCTTTTGTGTTTAGGCAAAATGTTCTGTAGATATCTGTTAGGTCCATTTGGTTTATGATGTCTGTTAGCCTCAGTATCTTTAGATTTTGTCTGGATAACCTAGCCATTGATAAGGAGAGAGAGAGAGAGAGAGAGAGAGAGAGAGAGAGAGAGAGAGTTGTGTATTTGTGTATGCATGTTCACATGTATTTTCAGTGTACAAGTTAGTAAGAATGCGTGGAGACCACAGGTAGATGCCTAATGTTTTCTTCATTTGCTCTCCACTATGTTTAGTGAAAGATTATTTCTCACTGGATCCAGAAGGTCATAGGTTCAGCTAGTCTGACTAGCCATCTTGCCCAAGAAACTCAGTCTTTACCATCCCTGCCTGGGGATGACAGGAACCCAACTGAACCCAGAAGGTCATAAGTTCAGCTAGTCTAACTAACCTGGATGATAGGGGTTCTATGGATGTGAAATTTGTTCTTTGGTGCTTCCATGGAAAGCATTTTATCTACTGAGCTATCTCCATAGCCTCCATTCTTTTATGAATTTTAAAATTTTGTTTCTATATCCAGTCTTCCTCTATAGAACGAGACACAGAGCATATACTCTGCATATTTTAATGCTGTAAAAAACAACTTAATACAAAAGAACACCATGGTATGTACTCATTGATAAGTGGATATTAGGGAATAATGCCCTGAATACCCATGATACAACTTAAAGACCATATGAAGCTCAAGAAGAAGAAAGACTAAGACTAAAGTGTGGATGCTTCAGTCCTACTTAGAAGGGGGAACAAAATAATCATGGGAGGTAGAGTGTGGGAGGGACTTTGGAGGAAGAAAGGAGGGGAAGACAAAAATAGGGGTCAGTATCAGGTTAGGAGGAGATGGGGGAGATATACAGAGGGTCAGAAAATTTAACAGATGTGTTTATCAGTGGAGGATGGGGAACTTGAAGGTAGCCAATAGAAAGTCCCAGATGCTAGGAAAGCAAAAGGCTCCCAGGGCCCAATAGGGGTATTTAGCTGAAATATCCAAGAATGGGGAGAGAGAACTTGTGGAGACCATATCCAGAGGTTAGGCACAGTCCCCAGATGAGGGATGGGGCCACCCACCATTTTCAAAATTTTAACCCAGAATTGTTCCTGTCTAAAGTAAATACAGGGTCAAAGAGTAGAGCAGAGACTGAAGTAAAGGCCATCCAGAGATTGTTCCACATGGAGATCCATCCCATATGCAGCCACCAAACCCAGTCAGTATTGCTGATGCCAAGAAGTGTTTGCTGACAGGAGCTTGATATATCTGTCTCCTGAGGGCTCTGTCAGAGCCTTACTGATACAGATACAGATGCTTGCAGCCAACCATTGGACTGAGCATGGGGACCCCAATGGAGAAGATAGGGAAAGGACCAAAAGAGATGAAAGGGTTTTCAGCCCCATAGGAAGAATACTATTATCAACCAACCAGACCCACCAGAGCTTCCAGGGACTAAAACACCAACCAAAGAATACACATGGCTCCAGCTGCATATGTAGCAGAGGATGGACTTGTCGGGCATCAGTGGGAGAAGAGATCCTTGGTCCTATGAAGGCTTGATGCTGCAGAGTAGGGGAATGCTAGGATGGTAAGGCAGGAGTAGCTGGGTGGGGGAGCACCTTCACAGATGTAGAGGGTAGAGGGTGGGATAGGAGGTTTTCGGAGAGGAAACCCAGAAAGGAGATAACATTTGAAATGCAAATAAATAAAGTAACCAATAAAAAATAAAACACAACTTAACACATGTAATTAATCATTTATAAAATTTATGTATTATACTCTATCATAGAAAATGAAAAGCTTTCTGACCTTATATTCTGACTTTTTCCTTACCTAACTCTGGCTGTCTGTGTACCTGTTGCTACTGGATTAAGGGATGGGATGGGACTGCATTACTTTAATTTACTTATATCAAAATGTCCATTCATCTGTAATTTTTGCATACATAATTGAGGAAAAGTGATTATTTTATTTCCTTATTGTGAAAACAGAGTGTATCTACATACTTCTTTCTATTATTAGACTGAACAGAGCACAATGTGTTATATGGCTTGCCTCTTAACTTTGTCTTAACTTGGGATCTGAAATTTCACTTCACTAGGTCTGGCTCACTAAGACACTAGCTCACTGGTTCACTACTGCATTCCTTATGTTGGTATCTATCTGACATCCCTGTATTTGATTAGCCCTAGAAATGTCTTCTTATCATGTGCTCAGATAGATTGTTTCCTTTCTTCTTTGTAGTCTCTCCTGGAATTCTTGGAAATATCTCACAGACCTTATCACCCTCATCTCTTCAAATCTCTCTCATACAACCTGGAACTGTAGATGAACCTGGTTTTTCTCTTTGATGTAATCATCTGGTTAACAGTTAATTGAGTTACTATATCACACATTGTGTTAGTTAATTGTCTGTCTATGATAAAATACCATGACGAAGCCAATTTATAGAAGAAGAATGAGTTTGTTTTGGCTCATGGGTCTTAATGGTTAGAGTCTGTACTGACTCGGAGACATGGCAACAAGCAGTAGGCGCGGAGACAGGATCAGGACTATGAGAACTCAAATTTTGAACTGCAGACACAAAGCAATGAAAGTTAATAGGAAGTGGTGAAGAGTAAAAAACAAACAAACAAACAAACAAACAAACAAAAACCCTGGAGCAGAGACGTACTTCTTCCAGCAAGGCCAAACCTCCTAATCCTCCCCAAACAGTGCTTCCAAGTGGGGATCAAGTGTTCAAACATCTGAAGCTAAGGGGCATTTTCCTTCAAACCACTACTCATTTTTCCTCAAAAGACTATATAGATACACATACATGCAAATATATGTGTATGTATGTGTGTACGTGTGAATGTAAGTATATTCCTATATTAGACACACAGATATGCATTTTGCTTGATTACATTTAAAAGATATTTTATCATTGTAATTATTCTATGTTTGTCTCTGAATTCGCTGTTTCTCCAAAACATCCACGTAGAGTTTATACAGTAGGAAGAAGTCTAAGAGCCTCAACTAAGGCAGCAGCCACCTGGTATCACAAATTGATAATATGATTGTGTTCTTCTACATTTGGTTAATCTTAATGTGTGGGAAAGCCGGTTCTTTAGTCTTAGACTTATTTTCTCAAGGAGGATTTAAGTTTGGGGTCCTACTGACACAGGGTCTCTTCAGGCTAATAATGTGAGAGCCACTGACATGAAAGGGATAGAATGAGTGGTGACCTGTGACTGGGTCAGGAATTACTCCTGGAGAAATGATTTGGTTACTGCAGTGTGAGGTCATGTACACTAGACAGGACTGAAAGATCATTCCTGGGGAAGAAAAAGGCTGAAATATTGAGGGTGTACATGACCACTCAGTGCCTGAACAGTGTACTGGGCATGTTCCTACAGCTCATCTGCAAGGCTCCAAATACAGGTATTTAATGGAACAGCTATGCTGAGTAAGCATTATTTATATGGAAACATGAACCACACTAAAATTAAGGAGCAATATAGTGGAATGAATGAAGAAGACTCGGTTATAAGCATTCATCCTTTGACATAACTGCCTTCAGGGTACTGACAAGGGGCTATTTGTCCTCTATGGACAGCAAAGCACACAGCAGAGACTGCCCTTACCTCCCATGAAGATCAGAGTGTCCCAGTAGATGTCTGCAGAAATAAGCCTCACTATAAATTCCAAACAATTCTGCAACAAGCAGACTGACTCACCAAGGAAGTGACTGCACTCCCTTCCTGTCTGTCCCTCCTTCCTGCCACAATGTAAGATCAATGGCTGGACCTTCACAGCCCATCAATAAACCACAAATATGGAAATGTGATGCCATATATCATGATGTCTGAGTCTCAGGACACTTCCTGGAGCCACCAGACTGGCCTGCCTGTCTGACAGCAGTATCACCATAGGAGGCAGCCTTGCCCTTCATTCACAGTTGTGAGTGACTTTAAAGGGAAAGAGCATGCACCGTGGAAAGGTGGAGTGAGGCACAGCATGGGAAAGAGGTTTGAGAACTCCAATGAAGAACTAGGCATTACTGTGCACAGCACTTGGCAAGCATTTCCATTTGGCATTCTTTCTAAATGAACAGTGAACTGTGTGTGGAACTTATAGGAAGTTTAAAAAATCAACAAGCAAATCACAATTTCCACATTTAATTCTCTTTGTTATCTATTTGTTATGGATTATAAATTTTTATTTCACCTTTTTTTTTCTTTTTTTGTTTTGTTTTATTTAAATTTTTATTTTCTATATTCTATGTTTACATTCCAAAGGCTTTCCCCTTTCCCAGTTCCCCCCCCCCACCATACGTCCCATAATTCCTCTCCCAAGACTTGTCTTTAAGACTCAAAATAAATATTCAAATTATATGCCAGAAAGTACTTAAGTTAGATAATAAAATCTGTATGCACAAAAGTTTTTCAAGAATCATCTCTAAACAAGTCTCTAATTATTCAGCCAGTTAGTCAGAGTAGATATGAGAGCCTGATACTCTATATCCATTATGGAGACAACAAAATATTTTCTATCCCTTTTAATTTCAGGCTTTGTACTGATGGCTATATATTTATACAATAGAATACTACTCAGCAATTAAAAATAATGAATTCATGCAATTTGTAGGTAAATGGTTAGACCTGGAAAATATCATCCTGAGTGAGCTAACCCAATCACAAAAGAATACACATGAAATGCAATCACTGATAAGTGGATATTAATGAGCCCAGAAGCCCTAAATACTCAAGGCACAATTAGCAAGTCAAATGATTCCCAAGAAGAAAGGAGAGGACCCTGGGCCTGGAAAGATTGGATCCAGTTTTGTAGAGAAACTGTGGGGGGAGGGGGAATGATTGGGGAATAGTTGGGGGGAGAGGAACTATGGGACATAGGGAGGGGGGAACTGGGAAAGGGGAAAGCCTTTGGAATGTAAACATAGAATATAGAAAATAAAAAAATTAAGATTCTTAAATACATTTTAGACATGGAATTCTTTACCAAAATCTTGTAGTTTCATAACTGACCTGTGTTGGATTTGGCCCTATTTAGATGGCCCTTGTCATATAATAATTCCAGTAAAACTTCTCACATTGACTATTATGTAATAACCATTTTGTTATTTTATATGCAGAATTTTTTCAAATCTAAATCTTATTTCACCTTTTGATGCAAAATGTTCAATTTCATATCTTAGTAGGGAGAAAAATATTTGAAAGGAAGAAAACTGGATGAAAAAGCTACTACTTTACAAAAGTTACCTATAATGGACCATGTTGTAACTGTTACAGCTAACAACGTAAACATAAGTCCTTTTCATAATAACATTGACTTATGGGAAATGGAGAGTTTGTCCAGTGGTTAAGCGCACTGGCTGTCAATCTAAAGTTTCAGGTTGTGCTGGCTAGTTTTGTGTCAACTTGACACAAGCTGTAGTAATCACAGAGAAAGGTGCTTCAAGTGAGGAAATGCCTCCATGACATCCAGCTGTAAGGCATTTTCCCAATTAGTGATCAAGGGGGGAGGGCCCATTGTGGGTGGTGCCTCTTTCTTAACAATTTTTTACATCTGTGATGGTGGTGGTAGTGGTGGTGGTGGTGGTGGCGACGGCAGTTGTGGAGTATGTGTGTGTGTGTGTGTGTGTGTGTGTGTGTGTGTGTTGAAAATATAGATTCTTATGTCTCTGTCCCTCAGGCTACACACTAAATCCAGTTTGTGTCATCAAGCAAGACTCGGGCAATCTACCAGTGTCCATCTCCCCAAACAAAGATGTGGGGTTTTTTGCCCAGTAGCTATATATTGCAAATAACTCCTCAGCTGGACCGAAGAAGCCTTTCGTCCACCCTACAAGCTGGAATTTTAACCTGGCTAGATCTTATGTGGGTAGCCAGAACTGCTGTGAGTCCCTGAACGTAATGGCCATTCTGTGTCTAAAAGATAGAACTTCACAACAGGTCTCCCATTCTCTATCCCTTACATACTTTCTGCCTCCCTTTTGTATGTTCCCCGAGCGAGCCCTGAGGTAATAGTTTGATACAGATCTCTAAGGACTCACAGTTACTACTCTCAGCTTCTCAGCATTGGCCACTGCTCGCTGCAATAAGCCGTTATGACCAAGACTGGGATGACTTGGAGCTCTCAGCTGGTAGTAACCTTCCCTCAAGTGAAAGACTCATCTTCTCTGTAAGCTCTTCTCCAATCCCAACCACTTTGCACTTGTTTTCTCTGAAAGTGTGATGGCATCATAATTCTTTCAAACTATGCATGTAACTCTCTTTCTGGATTCTGCATTTCCCTCAGAGTTCATGCAGTAAGTCTGGCTAAAATCACTCAGCAGCAAGCATGCCTCAAAGCTGTGCTATCTTGATATTGCCTCTGCCAAATAAAATAGTACATTTTTAAAATTCACCCCAACTCAGATTTTCAGGATCCAAGTAAAAGTAGAAAGATTCTCTGCATGAATGGTACAGGGGTAGCTTGTGGTCCAGTTGGCAATAAGATTCCTGTTGCCATCCAGGTCCTCACTAGCACATTCCACATTTGTATCACTATATCAGCCTCCAGTGCTACCACCATGATGAGCTCAGAAGGCTCTGCTAGGCATGTGGATTCTTGGATGTGCATCTAAAACTCCTCCACATCCCTTCTGCACACCGATGTCAAAGCATCACCATCAGGTTACTTCACAGAAACGATCCCTGTTCTCTCATGTCAGCTTTCTTTGTGAGTTATCTCCATGTCACTAACTAAGTTACCTCGTAGAAACACCCTAAAGCAGGGTGTATTTTAGCCATCCCTCAGTTTCATAGGACTATAGTTTCTTATACCCAAAGGGACTAACTGTAGTGGATTCATATGTGGCATCAGAAACTTTGACCGCTGTTGTTCACATAAAGCCACAGAAGAGAATGAGAACAGGCCAGAAGCAAGGCCAGCATTGCCACAGTAACCTGCTTCCACCAGCCTAGCCAGCACCACATCCATGAAATTTCATTGCCACAAACTGAGGCCAAGTACTAAACCCATGAGCATGGGGATATTTCAGATTTAAACCAAAGCAGCTCCATACGAATACATATGAGTGTGAAACCATTACTCCTGTGACAAGCTTACAAACAAAATTTAAGTGGCAGTTGGAAACAACAGAAATTCCCTAAATCTTTAATTCTGAAGAAAGACGTTGTAACTTCATTCCAGTCCTTTTCTTAGTGTGATATTGTAGTATACTACACCTTTATTTATATGTTACATGGAAATAGAACTATCCAATAGGACATACCAGGAACTGGTCAACTGTTCTCCAAGAAGGCAAGACAAACACACCAGGGTTTGTGTGGCTCTATCATAATTACTCAGCCCAGCCCAGAAAAAGTTTTGGACCAAACATAAATAATCAGCCATAGCTATTTATATATAATAAAATCTTATTGAAAAAAAAACAAAATTAAGTTACAAGCTGAGTAGACAATTCTTCCTGAAACAAAATTGAAGGCATGAGGAAAATTACTAAGGAAAAGCATGCTCTGCTGGAATGGGAGGCAGATATGCACCATGGTGCTGTGGATGAGACATTTCTATTATTGTTATTATTATTATTATTATTATTATTATTATTATTACCATCATCATCACCATCGTCATTGTCATCATCAACTTTCAGAATGAAATTTAGGGTGAATCTTATTAGCTTAACATCTACCGGGTTTCCCAAACCATCAGCCACAAACATTAAATCCTTTCATGAGTTTCTATACTCCTGACCTTGGTCTAACCCCTAAGACATCTGCTGCTTTAACATTTCCTCCTGTAATAAGGAGGAACCAGTCTCTTCTACCTTGATTTAATCCTTCATGCTTCCTCATAGGAATCATGAATTGTTTCCTGAAAGGCTTCCTCGTCTTCCTCAGACACCTTATTATCTGGTGCCTACAGGTATGTTTTTGCCATAAGACTTGAGTGACATCATCCCAGCTTAAAGCCCTTCAGCAGTTCCTGTTACTCTCATAAAAATATTTCAAGAGAGGAAATAATTACTTTTGCTTAATTTTTCCCAGAAAGTAGATGTAGAAAAATGATAAGTTCATAACTGAAATGTAGTGTCGAGAAATTTCACATGAGATCTCAGAAACTTATTCTCAGGCCACCAAGTTAAGTGAAAATTAAGTATCTATAAACAAAACAAAAAACATTTAAATAGAACAGACAGAAGGAGGAAGGAACACATGTGTTAGACTTGCATGATGACTGCTGGGATTTCTGGATTCTGCCTCTGTGCTCTCATATTATGTGTATATACAACCAGAATATTCCAAAGAAAAATACATTAGACATATTGTCTGAGAAGTCAAGACAGCCAGAAAACAACATCAAAGGGACAAGGTGTACTGAACCAACCTTGCCTCTTGGTGAAGAAATTGAGTTCCAGGGAATCAGTGAGGCTTATCTGAGATCCACAGTGCTGATTCAGAACTGGAGGCCATATGCCCTCTGAGCCTCAAACACAAATGTCAGCCTTAACTCCCTATCCACAACTATGACCAGAAAGTCAGAGCCAAGAATGTGGGTCTCAAAGGTTATTGCAGGTGTTTTATGTGGAGACAGCTCTTCCTTGCATACAGGTAGGGGACAAAGGTGGCAGGCTTGGATTTTTCTTTTCTTTTTTTTTTCCTATTGTGAGGAACAATATTTATCTTCAGTCTCCTTCTCAGCATGACTGTGGCCAGTTTGACTAGGAATGTTTCCCATAAGTTTGAATATTTAGTCATCAGGTAGTCTCACTACTTAAGAAGGATTAGGTGTGGCCTTGTTAGAAGAATTGTTTTACCAGGGGTGGGCTTTGCAGTTTCAAAAGCCCAAGTCATGTGTAGTGCCTTTCTGTTCTTCTTACCTACTAATTTGAATATAAGACTCTCAGCCACCTCTTCAGGAATAGGTCTGCCTGTGTGTCACCATGCTTTACTCCATGATAAAGAATAAACCTCTGAACTGTAAGCAAGCCCCAATTCAATGCTTTACTTTATAAAAGTTGCCATGGTCATGGTCTCTTCACAACAACAGAACATTAGCTAAGTCTGAGACAATAACTAAAATAAGGGTAATTATTTTCCCCCTATATATCAAGAAATCCAACCACAATGCATACCCCCCAACCCAAGGATCCTTAGAGAAGACACTGGACATATGGATATATGGATATATTCTTTGTTTTGGAAAGTAAATTATCAGTTAACAAAATAGTGTTCAATCAGTAGATTTTAACTTATTAAGAGCTATTGAATAAGGATTTTTCTAATGTAAAAGTCTAAGAAACACCATTCAATGCAAAAGCTTAATTACAGGCAGATTCTACTTGCATGCACTGACACAACAATCTCCTTAGTAGTTAACCTTGTGCCCAGGTTAAAATACCAGCCACTCTCTACTACTTAAATATATGTTGTAAAGGAGAGAGTACTGAGTTTAAATTCCAAAATTTCTGCATAAAAGATTTCTCTCAGATTCTGATAAATAGTATTAACATCACACCATGCTATGAATTTTGTATCTGTGAATGAAAACGGTTTGTTATATAAATATACATACTTTAAAACTCTATGAAGAAACTGCAGCAAGTCTTGTCTGGGTCTTCTGGCTCAGGAGCCATTAAAAGGCAAAGCTGTACATTTCTCAAATTGAATTTAGATAAATGATGCTTTGTCTATATTAGGGCCTGAAAATGACTCCTAAAATTCAACAGTTGTAAAGACCTTCCCAATGAGTGGATGTTTGAGAGGCACTTGGAAGTATTTGGATCATGAGAACACCTTCACAAAGTGGACTAATGCCTTTAAAAGTGTTTGAACAAAGAAGTTTTTCTCCCAGCCCTCCTGCCTTTCCTCAAGAAGCCTGCTTCCTGCTAATAATGTTCCAGCCTCCAGGACAATGGGGAGTAAGCTTTTCTTTTTAAATTAATCTTTCTTGGATAGTCTATTGCATCAATGAAGAATACACTAAGAGAAAGATGCAAAGATACTTCTAGACAAGAAGGGTTTTTTCTCATGTAACCATATCTATCATAAATATTGGCCCATAGGCCTAGGTGTGGAATCTACTCATGTTACTTTACTAACTACAAAGTGTGCTCATTGAAGTCCCCACAAGTTAGGGTTTCTGTTAGCTTTGCTGAGGTGCTTCTGCAGTGAGCAGCTGTCACTAAAGAGACTCATAACTGGCTGAAATACAGAGAAAACATGACAATTGAATACCTATTCATAAAAAGGACACCTATATCATCCTTCTAGGGCTAGAGAAATATCATGAAAAGGGGGAAAAGAGACTGGGTGAGCCAGAGGTGCCATGAGAGGGGTGTGGAATACTGACTTCTAGTATGACTTGGGTTGCTCTCAAACTCACAGCAGCTGTGGCTAGCTATAGACTGTCTCAAGTCTGAACCAGTCAATACTTGTCATGTGAAAGAGGGGAGCTCAGAGGCCCTTTAGAATTTATATCTAGTAGGTGGTGTTGGTGGTGAGACATTGACTTTAGTGACATAAAGATCACATTCATGTAAACAAACCCTTACTCATCCTCGCATAAGGATCCCTAATTATACTCACTGAATCTCTCTGTGTCTCTCTCTGTGTCTCTGTGTCTCTGTCTCTCTCTCTTTCTCTCTCTCCCTCTCCTCTCTCTCTCTCTCTCTCTCTCTCTCTCTCTCTCACACACACACACACACACACATACACACACACACACAAACAGAGAGTCAGAGAGCGAGAGTCAAAGAAAACCTAGTTGGGTAGAGGACAGAGATGATGGGAATTGAGGAGCTGCCTAGATCAGATTAGCCCGTAGGCATGTCTACTTTAATTATCAATTGATGGATGGTATACCGGCAGCCCAGTGTGAGCAGCACCACTCCCTTGGAAGGCAGTTCTCGGCTGTATACAAAAGCTGGATAAGCATGAGCTTATGAATGAGTTAGCAAGCAGTGTTCCTCTGTGATTTCTGCTTCCAACTGTTTCTTGAGTTTCTGCCTGACTTCTCTCAATAATGCACTACAACTTGGAAATGTAAGTCAAATAAAGCCTTCTTTTCCTAAGTTGACCAAAGGTCAGAGTGTTTACTCACAGCAACAGAATCAAACTAGATCAGAGCATAAGAAAAGAAGGTAACAGAGGGTGAATATGATAGAACTATATTCTGTACATGTGTGAAAACGTCATAATGAAACCAACTATGCAAAATTAATACATATAATTAACTAGAGAGAAATTATATGTATTATATGTAATTATATAATTAATAAAAATTAATAAGTACAATAAACTCAGAAGAAAATGAAAAGAAATTAAAATAGTGTCAAAATCACATAAGACTGTGCTCTATGTGTCAAAATATTCAAGTAGTAGCAAGACAGACTCATCCATTAGGAAACTGGCATGTCCACGGGAGTTTTAAGGTGTTTGGGGGCATTCTTTTCCTGTTCAGCTGTTCATTTACTGTTATTTTTTTCTATAAACCAAAAGCACCAAAGAACCACGACTGAAGAGGAATCTATATAATTTTGAGATATGAAATAAAATCAATAAAAGATGATAAAGACAGTCTTTTATTTTAGTGTCAGCATGGGGTGAGGGGGTGTCTCTATGCCTGTGCTGTGATGAATACCAGCTGTTGCAGGTCCCTGACCTGTTGATCCCACAGACATGGACAGAGACCTATAAAGTGTTAGCCATACTTTCCATGAAGACCCTTCAGTGATGTCTTTTGAAGGGCTAGGAGGGAAGCTCGCACTTGGGATTTCAGATTCAACTATGAATTTTTCCTTCAATCAGCATATCCCAGTGAAAATTGTTATTTTATTTTTGTTTTGTTTTTGAGACAAGATCCTCGAATTCACTGTGTAACTGAGATTGGCTTTTAATCCCTCGACCCTCTTGCCTGCACTTTCTAAGTACTAAGAATTATAAGCATGCAGCACACTCAGCTGGAAATCATATTCTTTTAGTATCTTCATCAAAATTATGATAGTTTCTTACTAAAAGGTAATGGCTACAATAAAAGCTGCATTAAAATACTCTGAAGTACATAGGCGCGTGCTTATTCACCCAGAACCAGATGGAGAAAGAAAAATCTGCCTCTACTCTTCCCATCCCCCACCACCTCCACAAATAAGGTTAGATCATGGAACAAGAGGAAGGTAACAGCAAAAGCCTGCTTTATAAGAGTGGCGAGTGGACCCATGAGCCATGCAGTACCCATAGGAACCCCTGCCCTGAACCAAGCAGCTTCTGGGATAACCTGCTCAGAAGGAATCTCCACCTCCTCCAACCTCCACTGCTTTTCCATGTTCATTCTTCCCATGCCCCTTTCTCCATGCATCTTTTGGTGTGAATGCACTCTATAGCACCCAGCCTGATAGAAGCAGTGGAGATGACCAAACGCAGTCTCAATACTGTGAAGTCTGGCATGTCACAGCTTCCAACTCCTCCAGCAGTCCATTCCTCAAAAACTAATAACCATGGCAGTTTCTCTAGGTTCCCATGGCAGCAAAGGCATCTCTGCCCGCCACAGCCATCGTTCACACATCTGACCTATTTCTTCACTTGCTCTCACGCTGTGTCTTCTTCAGCTGAGTAATGGCTGGATGGATTTACTGATGTACATACAGAAGAGCCCCACATCTGGATCTTTGCCTGCCTCAATGCCTTCCTCCAACGTAAGGGAACAGAAACACAAACTCCCAAGTTTCTCCACCAGTCGTCACATCATCACCATGGGGATCATATTATTTTACTTTTTGTTTTGTCTTGAGATAGGGGGCTGTAAGATTGGTTTTAAGCCCCAATGCTCCTGCTACACCTTCTAAGTCCTAGAATCACAGCCAAAATTTGCACTTCCCCTCCCTTTTATTACTGTTTTACAATGGTATTTCTAAACACAAACATTGTCAGGAAAGCACCTTACATTGCTGCACAGTGCTTCACATTGGAGCGCCAGACTCAGAGGCAAACAGTTTACATCACGTCTTTGTCAGTAATTTGTCACTTCAAACAAGCAGCATTTCTCTTAAAGCAGTTCCTAGTTGTCTAATTTAGATTTGTGCTTTAGGTGGCTGTGATGGTGCAAACTTATTCTCAACATTTATTTCTTATAGAAGAAAACCAAACTGCCTATAACTAGTCCTTTTTGACTTATGGTTGACCATAAAATGTATCATAGTGATGTAGAAATGACCATATCTGGGAACCCCACCTCATCCACTCACCATCTGGGTTATGTCCTCGGGAAGTGGCTTTCCCTCTGCTTCATCTTACCTGTTGTGATAAGAACTTGGCTTTGACTTGATGACCTGATTAAAGCCACACACAGCCTCACCCTCTACTAGGCAGGGTTCTTCCTTCGCAGCCTATTTCTAAGGCTGTAAAAATGATTTTGGGGATCTCTATGCTGGAGCTGCCTTGCCACCACAAGCAAAGGATTTCCAAATGGTTCTAGAGTTCTGTATTGGTTACTTTTCTTTTGCTTCAATGAAATACCATTGCCAGAGCAGAGTTTATTTGGGCTCTTAGTTCCAGAGGGATAAGAGTCCCTCATGGTGGAGAGAAATGGCAGCCAACAGCATGGAAACAAGAGCAGGAAGCATAGACTTCACATCTTGAACCATAAGCACCAAGAAGAGAGTGAACAGGATGTGGACAGAGGCTTTTACTATCAAGTGCTACCCCAGTGACATACTTCTTCCAGGAAGGCCACACCATATAAATCTTCCCAAACAGTGTCAGAACAAAGCAGTTGAACATTTGAGCCTATAGGGACCAGTTTATCTTCATGGCATCAGACACTGATATGCAGACTTCTCAGGCTCCAGAGAGGATATAAAACCATGCAAGGTGAGCAAGGAAATGGAGTCCTCTGGCCAGCTGTCTTTCATTTCATACAAAATGGAGGAAGGAGAGAAAACAGTCCCCTTCAAGTATCCAAGAATAAGAAAAAAAAAAGCAGTGACAACTGGCTTACAGTCTCTATTCGGTCTTCATGACTCTATGTACTTCTACCCACCGTCCAGGGTTTTATGTCCTGCGGGTAGTGTCCACACAACCTAGGACAGCTATTTATGTGCAAAGCCATAAAAAGTCATCCAAAGATACCTTTTGAAATGATGCTTAGCTATGATGTTGGAATTTATATTTCATTGTGCATTGACCTCTCTTATTAGCCATAATTAAGGGTGCATAAAGTTTGGTTGACCAGAGCAATATGCTGTCTTAAATCAGGTACTTTTAGCAGTTAATGTTTATGTCTAAGAATTTAAAAAAAGGTACCAACATTTATTTGTAAACAAAACTATCCCTGTGCTCCATGGATTCCCCTTTCCCTGTTTTTATACTTTGACATCTGTTCCTCTTGCTCTGCTTTCATCTGAAGATGCTATGCCACTTTGGTGTACCATGGGGAGATCCCTTTCCCTTCTGTCTAGGCCCCACTAGCTGTCCGATCTCTCTCTCTGCCATCGACCCACTGAGTACTTGATACTGTCAATGGAGAGGGCATCAGAGTGAGTAAAAGCAAGAGGCAGCAGTGGAGTAAGTTCCATCAGCAATATTAACATGATACACGTAATGTAATAATTCAGATCATATATATTTGGATTCAGATCCAAATATCACACTGCACTTCCCAGATATGTGTACTATACAAGGCTTGTATAAAATCAAGCCAGGCCAGCTCACAGCATGAATGGAGGAGGGGCTCATGAAGGTTAAATTAGCTGAGAAGTCATTAGAAATTGAATTAGAAGTGATGGGGTCAGTCAGGTTGCTTTAGGGATACAGCCCCTGAAGACCTGCCCACATTCCAATAGACCCTTAGATTCCAATAAACCCTTTTACAATAGGCAATACTAAGTGAGCTCAGTGAGGAGAGGAGAGGAGAGGAGAGGAAAGGAGAGGAGAGGAGAGGAGAGGAGAGGAGAGGAGAGGAAAGGAGAGGAGAGAGAGAGAGAGAGAGAGGGAGAGAGAGAGAGAGAGAGAGAGAGAGAGAGAGAGAGAACTAATTTGAAATGGAAAAGTTGAGGAGATATGGGAAATTGTAGGTGAGGGAATATAGGATGGATTTGATGAAATACGTGATATGCACAGACAAATATTAAATAAAATATATAATTTTTAAGTGTTTAAAGAGACAGAAATGTTAACCTGATTTGAAAAATTACATGTCACATTCAATATCAAATTGCCACACTGTTATTCATAAATAAATTCAACATAGTAACAATTTTAAAGTTTTTAAAATTGTATCAAAAAAGGAACCTCAGTCCAAGTATAAACTTTATTATAAATGCTAGTATTTGTGCTGTTTCTACTTGGAAACAGTGAGACCAGCCTGGATCTTTCTCCTCTATTCACTTCCTACAGCTCTATGATGGTGCCCATGTTGGCTCCAATGTACACACATTATCATATGTTAATCTATTCAGTGTTTGACACTTCACGAGATGACTTGGAAAACACTATGGAATTATGGTCTTATTCAAAAGATTTTTATTCATAAAGTTCACTCTGTTTGTGGGTCAAGTTTCTTTTCCCATCAAGCGGTTATATTCATAGAGAGGTCTGTGAATGTGAAGTGGGAAATACCACCACATGGGCACTCAGCAGTTTTTCTGAACCTTTGCTTAATTAATATGTTTGAATAACCTTAAGTACTTCTCCTTGTTAGGAAAGCAAGAAATAAAGGCACATCATCATATGCTCAATGGTAAGCTTTGCTACAACCAAAGAAGTGAGTTTTCCTTTGGCTTTAAAGAATGAACTTCTATTATAAAAATAAGTAGTCTTCCAAAACAATCTACCAAGATTATTTATGGCTGAGTATGGTCTTCAAATGTCATATTAAAAATGTTTCCCATTCTTGTGAAATGGGAAAAGGAAAGACAAGATGAAGAGAGAAGAGAAGGAGAGGAAAGGAGAGGAGAGGAGAGGAGAGGAGAGGAGAGAGAGAGAGAGAGAGAGAGAGAGAGAGAGAGAGAGAGAGAGAGAGAGAGAGAGATGGAGAGATAGATGATGCATGAACACACCCAAAAAATCAAGTTGTTTTAAATTACTGCCCTGAAAGAAGATGAAATTTTATTTACTATATTGACCAATTTCTTTTCAGAGTCAACTTACTTTCTGGCTACTTCATATAGTTGCTCCCTGAAGTTTTCTTCTATCAGAGCTGACATGGGATACCCCCAAATTGAAAGACACATTTGATCATTAGTTTGAAGAGATTGCAGTTTCTACCAGGAAAGTCTGTCTGATGTTCTTAAACAAGGCTCCCCATATCAAGTGAAATTTAAGGTTCCCCAAACCTGGCGTCCATGAAGGCTAAGCATACTTAAGCCAGAGTCAAGATACTGAGCATCCTCACAGCCATTCCCCGTCTTCACAACTCCTGCTATTTCGTGTAGTGTGAAATTGCACCATTCCTAGAAACTATGGGAAGGTTATTCTTAGTCAGCAATGAAGATGCCAAAGAAATATTCATTGTTGTACCTTTGGATATAAGACATGATCTCCAGTTTGTGCTTTCAAGATAGACCTGGGTTTCTCTTTCCTGCATTCTTCACTGCTGGTGGTACTGTGATAGCAGTTTGCTATATGCACGGACACCTTGTTTCAAGAATGTGTCTGAGCGAACTGGTTAATGTCTAGTGAATCATCTCTAGGAAATGATGTTGACCCAGAATAAGAATAGCTGGATAATCTTCAGTTCTTGTGACAGATGAAAATACCTGGAATCCTCTTAGCACTGAGACACTGCATGCTGAGCCCTGGTTGTTCACTCATAAAGTGAGGCTTTAGCAGAGGCTTCAGCTGCTGAGGGGCTCACGCTCTTCCCATTGGAAGGCAAACCATGTTAACAAACCAGGAGAGTAGTTGTACATATGGGCATGGGGCACAGAATATGCTTATAAATATATTTCTTTTATGTATATGAGTACACTGTACTTGTCTTCAGTCACTCCAGAAGATTGCATCAGATCACATTCCAGATGGTTGTAAGCCACCATGTGGTTGCTAGGAACTGAACTTAGGTCCTTTGGAAGAGTAACCAGTGCTCTTAACCACTGAGCCATCCTTTTAGCCCTAAACATATTTATTTTAAGTTCATGCATAACCCTTATGTTGTTAAGAGAGGGAAGCAACCAATAGTCGTACGTAGGTGTGACACCTATGGACCATGACAATGACCAGCTTAGCAAGATGTCCTTCAGTGGTGCAGTAAATGGTACTCTTGTGATTGGTAACCAACAGCTGTCTGATTGAATGTAAAACCCACTCAGCATATCTGGTACTAGAAACGTATCCAACTACCTGGGGCTAATCCTCATGGGTCTTAGAAAAGAATCTACAACAGCCATGTTACTAGACTAGCACAATCCCTTATTACATCTTAAATCACATCCTTATGCCAAAAGATAAGTGAAGTTATCACCCCTTACCAAAGAAGCTTCTCTCTACAGCCAATGGAGACATTCACAGAAAATCACAACTGGACACATGAGTAGATGAATGGATTGTGGGGAACCCAGCCCTTAAGGTCCGAGGACTGAGGCCTAGTTTTTTGCCCTAACAAAAATTTTGTTTATTCTTTTCTGGAAATGCAGAACATCCTATAAGTGGGATGATGACAACGGGCACCTTCTCCTACTACTGGGTTGTAAGTTCTTGGGAAAGAGTGGAAAACTGCTATTATATCCAATATTGTCTTTGGAATATCTCAGGGTGCTTTACATGAAAAGGTACCTCAATAAGCCTTCCCTACATTGATATATTTGACTTTTTGGCAACGATTAAAACTTCTAATTAATGTCAAAAACCTGGGAAGAATATTTAAATATCAATTGATTACATGTTTTATTTTTCTTTTAAAAATTTAATGTTACTTATTTATTTTAAAAAAAAGTAAGACTAAGGTCTATAGGTATATTTTTCTTCAGCATGCTATGACCGTACAAGAAACAAGGCTAATGATAGTGTATATGGGTACTTAGTTCTATGCAATTTATGGATATTTAATTTCTCACTATCAAATCAGTTCCTATTCAAAAGTTAGTGTATCACTTCTTTTTATTAATTGGACATTTTCTTTGTTTACATTTCAAATGTTATCCCCTTTCCAGGGTTTCTCCTCTGCAAACCCCCTATCTCATCCCCCATACACTACTTCTATGAGGGTGCTCCCCCAATCACCTACACACTCCTGTCTCACTGCCCTATCATTCCTCTACACTGGAGCATTAAGCCTTCACAGGACCAAGGGTTTTCCCTCCCGCTGATGCCAGATAAGGCCCTTCAATTCTTTCTGCCCTTCCCCTAGCTCTTCCATTGGGGTCCCTGTGCTCAGTCCTATGGTTGGTCAGGATCTGGCAGAGCCTCTCAGGAGACAGCTATATCAGGCTCCTGTCAGCAAGCACTTCTTGGCATCCACAATAGTGTCTTGGTTTGGTGTCTGCATGTGAGATGGATCCCCAGGTAGGGCAGTCTCTGATGACCTTTCTTTCAGTCTCTGCTCCACTCTTTGTCCCTGTATTTCCTTAAAACAATTCTGGGTTAAAATTTTGGAGATGGGTGTTGGCCCCATCCCTCAACTGGGAGCCCATGCCTAACTTCTGGATATGGTCTCAATAGGTTCTTCCTCCCCTTTGTTGGATATTTCAGCTAGTGTCATCCCCATGAAGTCCTGGGAGACTCTTGCTTTCCTGGCATCTGGGACTTTCTGATTGCTACCCCCAGTTTCCCATACCCCATTGCGACACACTGTTCATTTTTTTGACCCTGTGTACATCTCCTCCATCTCCTCCCATACCAAATTCGTCCCCTGTTTCTCCCCTCCCCATTTCTCTTCCTCCCAAGTCCCTCCCATGCCCTACTTCCCATGATTATTTTGTTCCCCCTTCTAAGTAGGACTGAAGCATTCACTCTTTAGTCTTCCTTCCTCTTGAGCTTCATTCAGGTGGTCCATGAATTGTATCATGGATATTTCATGTGCTTTGCCTAATACTCACTTATCAGTGAGTACATACCATGTGTGTTCATTGTGACTGAGTTACCTCCCTTAAGATGATATTTTCTAGACACATCCCCTTGCCTTCAAATTTCATTAAGTCATCATTTTTAAAAGCTGAGTAGTATGATTGACTGTATCCATTCCTCTGTTGAGGGACATTCCATTCTTTCCAGCTTCTGGTTATTATAAATATGGCTATTATGAATATCATGGACCATATGTCTTTATTACATGTTGGTGCATCTTCTGGGTATATACCCAGGAGTGGTATAGGTGGGTCCTCAGGTAGTACTATGTCCAATTTTCTGAGGAACCACCAGATTTATTTTCAGAGTAGTAGTACCAGCTTGCAATCCCACCAACAATGGAAAAGTGTTCCTCTTTCTCCACATCCTCTCCAGCATCTACTCTCACCTGAGCTTTGGAGCTTAGTGATTCTGACTGGTACAAGGTGGAATCCCAGGGCCATTTCAATTTGCATTTCCCTGATGACTAAGGATGTTGAACATTTCTTGAGGTCCTTCTTAGTCATTTGAGTTATATCAGTTGAGAATTCTCTGTTTAGTTCTTTTCCTCATTTTAATAGGATTATTTGGTTCTCTGAGGTCTAACTTCTTGAGTTCTTTGTATATATTGGATATTAGCCCTCTGTCAGATGTAGAATTGGTAAAGATCTTTTCCCAATCTGTTGGTTGCCTGTTTGTCCTATTGACAATTCTCTTTGCCTTACGGAAGCTTTGTAATTTTATGAGGTCTCATTTTTTGAATCTTGATCTTAGAACATAAACCACTGGTGCTCTTTTCAGGAAAATTTCCCCATATGCTTATGTATCACATTGTCTGTATCTGGCTTATGTATTTGAGGCTTTCCCCTACTTATTCTTTTATTAGATTTGGTGTACCTGGTTTTATGTGGAGGTCCTTGATCCATTTGGACTTGAGCTTTATAGAGGGAGATAATAACAGATCAATTTGCATTCTTCTACATGTTGACTGCCAGTTGAATCAGCACCATTTGTCAAAAATGCTGTCTTTTGTCCAAAGGACTTTTGCTCTTTTGTCAAAGATGAAGTGAACACAGATGTGGAGGTACATTTCTGGGTCTTCAATTCTATTCCATTAATCTATCTGCCTGTCACTGTACCAATGCTATGCACTTTTTATCACTATTGCTCTGTAGTAGAGCTTAAGGTCAGGGATGGTGATTCCCCTATGTGTTCTTTTATTGTTGAGAAAAGTATTTGATATCCTTAGTTTTTTGTATTTCCAGATGAATTTGAGAATTGCTCTTTCTAACTCTATGAATAATTGAGTTGGAATTTTGATAGGGATTGCAATGAATCTGTAGATTGATTTTGGCAAGATGGCCATTTTTGCTTTTTTTTTTTTTTTTTGCTTTTCCATTTTTTTATTTTTTTATTTTTTATTTTCTATATTCTTTTTTTTACATTCCAAAGGCTTTCCCTTTCCAGTTCCCCCCTCACCATATGTCCCATAAGTCCTCATCCCCCCTCCCATTCCCCAATCACCCCCTCCCCACCATTTCTCTGTTCTGGTACTCTCCTACAAAACTGGATTTAGTCTTTTCTGGACCAGAGTCCTCTCCATCATTTTTCTTGGGAATCTTTTGCTTAGCTAATTGTGTCTTGAGTATTCAGAGCTTCTGGGCTCATTAATATCCACTTATCAGTGATTGCAATTCATGTGTATTCTTTGGTGATTGTGTTAACTCACTTAGGATGATATTTTCCAGATCCAACCATTTGCCTACAAATTGCATGAATTCATTATTTTTAATTGCTGAGTAGTATTCCATTGTATAAATATACCACATTTTCTGTGTCCATTCTTCTTTTGAGAGACATCTGGGTTCTTTCCAGCTTCTGGCTATTATAAATAAGACTGCTATGAACATAGTGGAACATGTGTCTTTATTGCATGCAGGGGAATCCTCTGGATATATGCCCAGGAGAGGTATGACAGGGTCCTCTGGAAGTGTCATGCCCAATTTTCTGAGGAACTGCCAGACTGATTTCCAGAGCGATTGTACGATCTTGCAATCCCACCAACAGTGAAGGAGTGTTCCTCTTTCTCCACATCCTCGCCAGCACCTGTTGTCTCTTAAGTTTTTAATCTTAGCCATTCTGACTGGTGTGAGGTGGAATCTCAGGGTTGTTTTGATTTGCATTTCCCTGATGACTAATGATGTTGAACATCTCTTAAGGTGCTTCTCAACCATCTGAATTTAATTCTGCCAATCAATGAGCATGGGAGATCTTTCCATCTTCTGAGAGATTCTTTGATTTCTTTCTTCAGAGACTTGAAGTTCTTGACATACATATCTTTCACTAGTTGGGTTAGAGTCACACCAAGATATTTTATAGACAGATTCCAGGTACTAAAGTTAAATCATGGTCAGATAAATCATCTATATAGTCCTAAGCCCCTAAGGAAATAGAAGCACTAATTAAAATTCTCCCAACCCCCCAAAAAAGCCCCAGACCAGATGAGATTAGTGCAGAATTTTATTAGACCTTCAACAAAGACCTAATACTCTTCAAACTACTCCACGAAATAGAAACAGAAGGAACACTACTGAATTTATTCTATGAAGCCACAATTACACTGATACAAAACCACACAAAGACCCTACAAAGAAAGAGAACTTTAGACCAATTACCCTTATAAATATCAATGCAAAAATACTCAATAAAATTCTTGCAAACTGAATCCAAAAACACATCAAAATGATCATTCACCACAATCAAGTAGGCTTCATTCCAGGAATGCAGGGATGGTTCAATATATGAAATTCATCAACATAATCCATGACATAAACAAACTCAAAGAAAAAAACACATGATGATTTCATTATATGATGAAAAAGCATCTGACAAAATTCAACATCTCTTCATGTTACAAGTCTTGGAAATGTCAGGAATTCAAGGCCCATACTTAAACATATTAAAAGCAATATACATCAAACCAGTAGCAAACATCAAACTAAATGAAGAGAAACATAAAGCAATCCCTCTAAAATAAGGAACTAAACAAAGTTTCCCACTGTCTCCCTATCTATTCAATATAGTAGTTGAAGTTCTAGCTAGAGCAATTAGACAACAAAAGGAGGTCAAAGGGATACAAATTAGAAAAGAAGAAGTCAAACTATCACTATCTGTGGATAATATGATAGTGTACTTAAGTAACCCCAAAAATTCAAAAGAAAGAACTCCTACAGCTAGCTGATAAACAACTTCAGCAAAGTGGCTGGATATAAAATTACCTCAAACAAATCAGCAGCCTTTCTATACTCAAAGGATAAAAGGGCTGAGAAAGAAATTAGGAAAATCACACCCTTCACAATAGTCACAAACAATGTAAAGTATCTTAGTATCACTAAGCTTGTAAGCAGACTCTCCCCCAGGAGAGTCCCACATTTGAAGAGATATTCTGGCAACACTGAGGGACAATGTGCAGAAAATAGAAGAGTGTGTAGTGTTTGTCTCCAAATGAAATGTCTACATCAAGTTCTCTTCTTCCAAGGCTCACACATCATCATGGACTAGAGGCAAAATTGCTTTTAAGAGCCAGAGGTGGTGGGCATCTACAGTTAGCATTTTCCAGACATGACATTTTCCAGACATGACAGATCTATGATCTCCAACCAAACTAAAGTCCTTGACATTAATAGAGATAGGTTTCATGAAGTGTTACAGCTTTCTGAGAAGTTACTGGCTATTGAGGACCTCTAGGGGACTGTAGTGTTAGTTTTCTTTGGGGATATGGATACTTGGATGCTATTTATGCTCCAGGAGATGGTCCTAAACTGATGAACATGCAGGAAGTACTCAGCTAACCCAGTTGTGGCTGTTTTACATATGCAGATACTTACAGCAAACCAATGGACTGAAGTCAGGAATCCCTGTGAAAGGGTGGAAGAAACTGAGGAGAAGGACAACCCTATAGGAAGACCACCAGTCTCAATTAACCCAGACCCCTGAGATCTCTCAGACCATGAGCCACCAACCAGGCAGCATACAGTTGCTGGTCAGAGGTCCCCAATACTCAAACAGCAGAGAACTGCCTGGTCCAGCCTCAGTGAGAGAAGATGAACTTAACCTCAAGAGACTTGAGGCCCTAGAAAGTGAGAAGGCCTGGCAGGTGTGGGGATTTGGGGAGCACATCCTCTTGGAGACAGGGAGATGAGGAATTGGATGAGAAACAGTGGGAAAGTGGGTCAGAAGGGGGCTAATGACTGTAAAAAATGTTTTTAAAAAAGCACACTAAGTTGAGTTGAAAAGGAAAGAACAGAGGCCCAAGAGAGGATCTGGAGGTGAGGGAGTGAGGATTATGTCATCAAAACAATGCACTTACAAACCTACCAAAGAAGAAAAATAAAGCTCCATCTGATGACTCAAGTACTGAGAAATAAAAAAATCCTTATTCAGTGCTGGTCTCTAAAGTCACAAGGGAAATGTCTGGGATGCTCACTTATTGTTGTCTGCATTGAGGATAGTGTGCTGGCTAAGACTTAACAAACTCCACAAATGATGGAATAAAAGAAAATTGTGACAGGATGGACACACAGTGGAGGTACAAGGACACCAACCCACCCAAGAAAACATTCAACCCAATATTTGTCCAGTCTAAAACAAATGCAGGGACAAAGATGGAGCAAAGACTGAAGGAATGGCCAATCAATAACTGGCCCAACTTGAAATCCATCCCATCTGCAAACACCAATTCCTGACATTATTAATGATACTCTGTTATGCTTGCAGACAGGAATGTAGCATAACTGTCCTCTGAGAAGCTCTACCCAGCAGCTGACTGAAACAGACACTGATACCCACAGCCAAACATTGGACAGAGGTCAGAGACTCTTATGGAAGAGTTGTGGGAAGGATTGAAGGCCCTGAGGATAGTGGGAACCCCACAGGAGGACCAATAGAATCAATCAACCTGAACCTCTTGGAGCTCTCAGAGATTGAGACACCAACCAATGTATACAAAAGGGCTTGAACTAGGCCCCTAGCACATTTATAGTAGACATGCAACTCAGTCTCCATGTGTGTCTCCCCCTCTATACAACAACTGTAAGAGGAGGCACTCCCTAAAGCTCTCCCTGACTATGGTATCTGTTCCCCAACAGGGCTGTTTTGTCTGACCTCAGAGAGAAAGGACATACCTTCCCTGGCAGAAATGTAATGTGTTGGGATGAGGGGATACCAAGGAGGAGCCTGTCCTCTCAGAGGAGAAACTGAAGGGGTGGAGGGTCTCTTTAAAAGGGGACTGGGAGGCGTATATGGACCAGAAAAGAAAAGAAAATCCTCCTGCCACATAATAACTAAAACACTAAATGTACAGAGCTTGTGTGTGTGTGTGTGTGTGTGTGTGTGTGTGTCTGTGAATGTAAGCAGGGTTATTGTGGGGCAATGAAGACTGGTATGCCCAGTCTCTCATCTTTTGAGGGGCTTCTTTAAAATAATTAATATTTATTTACAGTAAGAAGTGACAAGAAGTCTCACAATATAACAAGCAGGAAGACTGTCACTATCTAAAAAAGATAGAGAATAATAGGCAAGTTTATAAAACATTTAGGTAAAATAAGAAGAAGCCTAAAAAGGAATATAGCACAAGCCCAAAAGTATTATGATAAACCTAACCCAAACCACCTCTCCAAAGTAAACAGCTGACCCATGTGGTTTCATTATTAAGTTGAACCAAAGATTTTAATATACTGCTAATTCCTCCTAAACTCCTCCAAATGAAGAGAAGAATGTGAAGCTTGCCTTTCCAGACCTCAGCATTTCCCCATGGGCTGCTGCCCACACTGAGTTTACTTTATATTTCACACTGGGTGTCATTTTCTGAAGCATGAATAAGCATTTGATTAAAAGAAGTCCAGATATTAGGGTTGGATTTTTGATGATGGTAAATCCAGTTAGAGGTTGTGTGTCCTGTTTAGACAGAATACAACCATGATCTTAGCCCTCTCTACCCCTTGATTTCAGTGTCTATGGAAGCAGTCCATCTTACAAACAGTGAAACAAAGCATTGGTTTTCAGTGTGCTCTGCATCAAAATTTTTGTTTTAAAAAAAATCAATCTAAAATCAATGTGAAGTTCAACGTGGTACTCTGTGTGATGATAGGTCTGGGTGCAATTATTATGGAGTTGCCCCAAAATATCCAGCCAGCAAAAAACAGGGCTGAGATGTGCCTTCAAAGGTCTATAGGAGTCTTGTAGACCATTCTAGAAGTGCAAGAGGTTACAGGTGGGTGTTGTAGGCAAGGATTCTTTGCTGATCTCACAGCTGCAACAGTGTTTTCTTCCATCACACTCAAAGATACAAAGCTCAGGGTATAGGAGGAGGTGTAAAGATGTTCCAGAACAGTGTCTAAGATTCCAGTTCATACAGCAGCTGAGCCACTGAGCCAGCTGCCTCTATGTTCACACCTTACTGATAAGGCAGTCTCGATTCAAAACAGGAGAATTCTCCAAACTTAGTAAGGCCAGGAGTAAATTTTAATGCAGGCAGGCATGTGTTAAAACCTATGACTTTGAGGAGGTAAAACATACTTTTTTTTATTTTACTTATCTGTTCTTTGAGAATTTCATACACACACACACACACACACACACACACACACACACTGAAATAAATAGAGGTAAATTGTGTTTTGATCAAATCAATATGCCAAATTTTTACAGACCACCCATACATTTCTCACACTGATTTCCTAACTAGGAGAGCTCTATGGGTGGAGTACTTACTGCACAAACATGGAGATATGTGTTCAGAACCTTAACACCAATGGGTGACTTAGGACTTGGGTGAGGTTGGAGATCACTGAATCCTGGGCTTGCTGCATAGCCAATCTAGATGAAGTGTGGATTCTAAGTTCAGCAACTGCCTGAAAAGAGAAACATAAAATGCAGTGCAGTAGAGTTAGACATATGAGCCTCTGGGCACACAGATCTGTAAACTCACAAGTTTTCACACAAATACAAGAGAAAAATTCAAGTTGTGCTACAGGAAAGTAAGACCATATACAGTAATCTCTGTTAGAATTGTGATGTAAAGAAGGTATCCTAGAGTTTCAGATATCCAAGTAGCATCTAGAGAACTCATGTTTGCTCTGGATTTAATAATTAAACCCAAGGAAACACCTTCGTGTTAGAACTGTAGTACCTCAGTGAGTGAATGCACCATGATGTGGATCTAACATGAAGCCACTGCAAAGAGCTGGTTACCAGAGAGCTGTGCATGAAAATAGCATTTGCCACTTCCCATCACTGCATGATCACCTCTTGATGGGAATTAGGGAACAGAAAATCAGCTGGAGAGCTTGTAAGTCACCATTCATATTTGTTCCAGAAGAATCCATGACTTGTGGCTCTAATCTTGACTGCATGTTTCAGGTTCCTTAGAATTTGTTGCTGAGCCACTTGTCTGGTTATATGCTCCATATGTCAATTACAGTCCCATTCTTGCCATACCCCAGAGACAGCCACTCTAATTAGGAATAAGCTCACTGAGATCACCTGGTTCATTGGCACATGGCTATCCAACAGGAAGCAGACCCTATATGATGACATGAATAAAGTACAGGAGACATGCTTCAAGTAGCAAACTGCCAGCAGTTGTAAAGGGGACTGGTAGACTATGGGATAGTTGGTTCAGGTATAAAAGTGAGTGTTGAGATAACTCTGTGCTCTCACACAGATATGTATATATGTCAAAATATACTGATGTGCAGTCTCAAAAAAAACTAATCAATTTTCGTATAGACTTACAGGGAAGAACTTTACCCTTGTATTATGTTTGGAAATCAAGCACCTTGGGAACACTGAGTGGAAAAGGTTCATGATGCTCAGACTTGACTACAGAATTTCAGTACAGCATTGTTTTCTAGCCATGGGAGCAGTTGCTAGCTCTGTTTATCTCTTAAAAAGATAAAAAGTTAAAGCAAGGGATTCAGAAATAACTCATCAGTTAAAAGTACTCAATGGCCTTGCAGGATACCCAGGTTCCACTCCCAGAACTCACATGGTGGTCCACAACCAACATTAACTCTAGATGCAGGGGATCTGACACAATCTTCTGACCTCTGGGATCATTTATTTTATATAATTCATGTTCCAAATTCTGATTACTACTTTGTAATTTAATTTTTTCCAATTTCATGTCATTGAAATAAAGAAAAAATGTAAAATGTGATTAGTAAGGAAATGGTACTGATTTTTCAGACTCTTTCCCCATTTATTTACTGTGGACATGGGGTTGTCTGAAGGCAGTGGCTGTTTGGGCAATGCCCATATCCATGATGCACAAATAGAATACTGAGCTATAGTTTCCACTGTACTGGGAGTGAAGCAGAAGCTCTAGTTTAAATTCTCTTTGGAATATGTGATCACTCATACAATTTTATTTTCACAAAAGCTATATTTGAACATTTGGTATTGTTTATAAATAGATGCAAGAATAACTCTTTGAAATGGGTCAGCTTCTCCCAGTGTCTGATCTGGGTGATACACCCTTGTGCACACAAATTAAATGCACACTCATGTGTTATTGCACTTGGATGGGAGCGCCCTAAGAAGGGATCTTTACCTTCTCTTGAGGGTTTTTTATTTGTTTCTATATATTGTTTTTTTTCTTTTTTAATTTTTATTTTCTATATTCTATGTTTACATTCCAAAGACTTTCCCCTTTCCCAGTTCCCCCCCCCAACCATTCCCCTATCACCACTGCCCCCCACGATTTCTCTGTTCTGGGTTTACAAAACTGGATCCAATCTTTTCAGGCCCAGGGTCCTCTCCTTTCTTCTCCTTGGGAATCATTTGACTTGCTAATTGTGCCTTGAGTATTTAGGGCTTCTGGGCTCATTAATATCCACTTATCAGTGATTGCATTTCATGTGTATTCTTTTGTGATTGGGTTAATGCACTTAGGATGATATTTCCTAGATCTAACCATTAACCTACAAATTGCATGAATTCGTTATTTTTAATTGCTGAGTAGTATTCCATTGTATAAATATACCACATTTTCTGTATCCATTCCTCCTTTGATGGATATTTGGGCTCCTTCCAATTTCTCCTATTATAAACAAGGCTGCTATAAACATAGTAGAGCATGTGTCTTTATTGTATGCAGGGGAATCCTCTGGGTATATGCCCAGGAGTGGCATGCCAGGGTCCTCTGGAAGTGACATGCCCAATTTTCTGAGGAACCGCCACACTGATTTCCAGAGCGGTTTTACCATTTTGCAATTCCACCAACAGTGGAGGAGTGCTCCTCTTTCTCCACATCCTCGCCAGCACTTGTTGTCTCTTGAGTTTTTAATCTTAGCCATTCTGACTGGTGTGTACAGGAAACACATCTCAGTGTTTCTGTATATTGTTAACAAATATTTACATAGACATATCAGTCAATCTTAAGAGCATCTTAGTATACTGTAACTATTTCACTAATGGATCTAAACTTTTCTTTTGGTTATATAGTTGGAGAAGTCAAACCAGGATAAAGCTCTGCTCTGAGATTTCTGCACTTTGAAGCAGGTATGTGTAAAATATCCAACACTGAGGCAGGGCCATGACTGTATCATGTGTAAATATTAGGGCTAAACCACCAGGGCTATGAGTCAATGGCAGAAAGCTTAAGTATGACACCTGAGCAGTCCCCAGCACAAAAATGAAAGAGAGGAAAGTAACCAAAAATTCTCCCTTTACAAGTGCAGTTGAGTGCTTCTTGGTGTATCTTTAAAGAAATAGTTTATTTCTTTAAAATGAGTTCATTTTTGAGACACCTAAATGCACAGTAGATGTCAAACCAGAATTACAAGTAATGAAACAGCAAGTTGGAAAATTACCATGACCTCAGCAAAGCTCTGAGAAATTGCAAGCATTAATTGTATAATAAATGTTGATTGCTGCTATTCTTCAGTTAATGTCACATAATATTTAAAACTATACCTAAAGTGTCCTTCAGGAATATTTAGCTGTGCTGCATCATTTTTATGCATGTTTTAATGGAGACCTTCAGTTGGAGATTTGACACAACACAACCACAAACAGGACTATTGGGCTCAGATTCCTTATATCCTTATATACCATTAGAGGGCTCTGTGCCCTCACCCCATGGTTCCTTCATCAGTCAATAACAAGGAAGTCAGATTTGTGTCCTCTGCAATCCTAGTCAATAAACCAATTCTCTTATCTGCATTCCTGATCTTCTTACATTTTGCAAGCTGAACAGAGATAAGCCTGGGCAATGTTAGACAAGCCAGGAGCCCTGGACAGACTCATGGCCATGTTTACAGTGAAGTTTACCCTTGATATAAGAGAATAAGCATAGAAAAAATATTGTGCCAAGCCTACTTACTTGATGAAAGACTAAGGGAGGGAGAAAGAGAGATGGAGAGAAAGGGAGAAAGGGGAGAGGGAGGGAGAGATCTGAATTTGTTTCTTACTCTGTTCCCACTCATCATATCACACACATACACACACACAAACACACACACACATGCACAAACACAGTCACTCAACTTCACATGCACATGTATACATGCACAAACACATACACGTACAGGTACACACACACAAATGTGCATGCACACACACACACACACACACACACACACTCATACATACATACACAGACATGTTCACACCAGCAACCACTAGTCAATGAATACTGCTCAGGCCAAGTTCAAATTAGGTGATTATACTTACTTGCTCTCACCTATTTTCTTCAGTCCACAGAACCAAAAACTACCATGTGCTGTAGCTGTTGACCTGCCATTGTGTTAGAAAATAGAATTAACTCACTTAATGTCACTTGAATATGCATCAGTGCTGGAGGAGATGTATTTCAGCATAACCTTCCATCACAGAAACTACTACTGTGTCTGTTAATCCTGTTGAAAGAGTCTTAGTAATACCATGTGTGTGATGCTTTGCTTTGCTTCTTTGTGAGAGGCTGAGAGTGGCTCACCAAAGTTGGATACCTCTTACTACACACTACATGGCTCAGCCACATTCATAAGTCTCCCTTGCAGCTTGTTAGACTCATATGACTTGCAAATCCATTTTCAAAGATGAATAACACAACTATAACAAGAAACTTGCTACCAGCTCTTCACCCTTTCCTGTGAGTGTCTCGGTAATCTTGTTCCTATCCATCAAAAAGAAACAATCTCCAAAGAGATAGGAAACAGTATTTTAAAGACTGAAAACCTTTACTATCCTGATTTCTAAATGGTTGCTTGAACAAGGTTAGCCTGCATTGACCTACTGAGTTCCCAGGAACCTAACTATCCTCAAAAACAAGCTGAAACCTTCCTGTCGCCCAAGAATACTAGTAGCCGGATGGACTCTGGGATACATCTCTGCCCAGGCTTTATGCATATACATATACACATGCACATACACACATACATATATGCATATATGTATGCTAAAAGCATCAGCTCCTCCAGAGGCAACAATGTCAAAGGCTCCTTGAAGCTGGCTTTGGGAGAAATCCAATCAGTCAGGAATAGCCTCCAGAAATAGGGAACACTAAAATTTTCTTCCTAGTTTGACAGAAAGACAGGATTTCTGCACACATAGAGATGAGATGACATTCAGGAGTAGCAGTAACATCCCATAGGGAGAGGTGGTGCTCTCATACATCCTTAGTATCCAGTAAGAACAGGCTACATAAGCTGAAGAACTCTGATCTTCATTGTCATTACTGTAACCAGAATGAGTCCATAGTTATGAGAACCTACTTACCAGTCCACAATACCTCAGAACCAGTAATGCCTTCTGATGCTGAAAGCTTTTTTATATCCACTCTTCAGCTTTTAGTCCAAGCTCTTAACATCACCACCATTAAGAGATATGAAAATATTCTTTCCTATCTCTTAAAGGCATCATCCACCAGGCATGGCCATAAGAACCCAGATTTTCCTCTCCTGAACATGTTCTTAGACACAAGCTCAACTTTGAAGAGGACTCCAGTGGCACCCTTGAGCTAATGTTGACAGTGCATCTTTCACTGGGTCATAGACTCCTCTCCATGTGACCCACTTTCCCTTCTCAACATTAGCCCAGGCTTTTCCAAGAGCTTCCAAACAGTCTCAGAATCCACTCCTTTGATTCCTTTTCATAAGTGTCTTTTCTGGGCATGAGGCATGATAAAGATTTTAGCAGTCTGCCTCCAGCATATTTATAACACACTGATTTAAAAGAATAAATTACAACTGCATATGAATCTCAAAAATTTCAAACAAGCCCCCAAAGGGACAGACTAATACATGAAGATGGACATTAGAAGGTGATGACCCTTTGGGGCATATGATTGGGAGAATGGGAGAGTTTTCTGGGAGTATGGGACACAGTCTATATTTCAGTGTAGTTGCAATATAGAAGTGTGTGCACATATGCCAGAATTTTTATGCTCTTAAAATCCATGTATATTGTTTTACATAAGTAAGTTTTGCTTTGACATTATATATAACTCAATATAGAGATGAAGTTTATGAAAGTGAGATAACATATGCCAAAATTCATCATGCTAAAGGGGACTTCCATTGCAGGAGATGGAGGTCAAATTATCCATCTCCTGATAATCTAGAGATGCCCAAGGATCTTTGTAGCCTTTTGCAAGACCACCCAGGATGATCTTTGAGTCAGAAGGTAGTTCTTTCTTCTTACTGCTGGGATGGTGAGCACAGGGAAGGTAAGAACAAATGGCACATATAACTCAAATCACATCCCACAGTGTTTGGGTACCTCAGGAGAGCACTATGAAGCTGAGATGGGTTAAAACTTAGAGAAACAATAAGTCTGCAAAATGTGGCTGCTGTAGTCCCTGCATAAAATTCACAGGGATGTGGAGCCAAGAAGAAGCTGAAAAGAATTTGTGCAGGAGGTGACAGGCAATCTCCTCCAGTGCTGCCAGCAGTAAGTAGCAGGTATGCATTTTCATTCTCAAAAGGAGCAGAAACCAGAAGAAAGCAAATCTGTGGGGATGAGTTAAACCAATGCACGCTGATCTGGATTGGCCAGTTGATCACCCTGATAAAGCCACACATAGGCTATTTTTATTTTTTATCACAGATGGAAATTTCTATACAAGGTGACTGTGGTGCATGGATGATACATGCTGACAGCCATGTCACTATTTTATAACTGATCTTTCTTTTTTAAGTGTAACATCAATGCACAGTGAAGGATAGAGAAAAGAAAACCCAAGTGTGCAAATGTAAAGATTCTGAGAACTTTTGATGTACACTGAAAACGTTTGCCTGCACAACTACCATGTCCTGACTGCAGAGTTAAGCCCTACACTTCGCTGGAAACCTCCTGGATTAGCAACTCCAAATTATCCAGTTCATCTTTCCTGATATTACTAGGTTTTTATAAGTGGCAAAGTGGGCCTTCAAGATATGTCCATTGAACTTAAATGACAATTGGGCAGTTAAAAGTGTGTGCTATTCCTACAGAGGACCTGAGTTTAAACCCATCACATATACTGGGAGCCTCAGAGCCTTTTGTGACTACAGCTCCAGTAGTATCTGGTACCCTGTTGTGGCCTTCAGAGGTACTGCATTCATGTACTTGCACACACACACACACACACACACACACACATACACACACACACACACACACACACACACATACACACACACAAACTTAAAAATAAAATTGGTTAAATGTATGCACTGAAAGAAAAAAAGCAAGACAGTATCATCACTTGTCTTAAATGCATTTCTGCATTTATTTAATTAATTAAAAGCATAATAAGTTTTATTTATAAATGTAGGTATTACTCATTATCTCACCATAGTCTCTACATGAGGTGGGCTTTAGCAGCTCCACTATACAGATGAGGAAATTGAGACTCTGAGGGTATTTATGACATAGTCTAGGGACTATATCTATTCTATGTGAGCTGGGGTTTTAGCACATATTACCTTCAGTGAAGCAGAGTCTTTCATACTTGATGGCCATCTGCTGGCTACTAAGTGTCTCCTGTCACCAGCTCATCTTTTGATGGCACAGATCTCTTGACTGTGTTCCAGACAGAAAACTCCTCACAGATCCACAGGTGGAATGCATGAGTAAAGACACAATATAAGGAGATCAAGGGATAATCTGATGACCAAGGAGAAACCAGAAAATAGACAGGCAATGTTGGGGGTCGGGGGAAGCAAAGGCTGGATCTAGACTTCCTGTCTAGTCAACTTCCCATCTGCTCACCACAAAATGTAAGACAAAAGATTCAGGATTTGTGTTTAAGTTTACTTTGAGCTTCTAATTCTTAGGTAGTGCTAGCTAACAGTTTCAAAGATCAGATTAAAAAGTAATTTTTAGACTTGAAGAGACAGTAGTCTGAGTCCACTCAGCTGCATTTCCACCTGGAGATTTTGGCTATGTTATGTAATCTCTTTAAACCCTTCACTGCTCAGGAGTAATTGTTCTGTGGGTTTGCTGGAAGGACTGGAAATGGGATGGGCCATTCTAATATTGAAAATTTATGATGTACACTGAAAAATGTTTGCCTGCACAACTCCTATATCCTGACTGCAAAGTTAACCCTACCCTTTGCTGAAAAAGTACTGAGCTAGCATTTCCAAATTATCCACTTCATCTATTCAGATTTTACTAGGTTCTTTGTAAGTGGCAAAGTGGGCTTTCAAGATATTTGCATGGAACTTAAATGGCAGTCTGCTGAGGAAAGTACAGTGCATCAGACACAATGAGTAGGGATTGGTTGGTTTGCATTGCTTACTCAACTCTTTTCTATATGAGAGTTCATGCTCAGTGTCTAACACACTCCGGTCTACATGGAGATTTAAATTCCAAACCCAGAGCTGAGTTTCTGAGTTACACTTTCAGCTGATCCCAGTGATGACTGGCCAGCAGATGGCTCAGTGAGTAAAGGCCTGTGCTGCAAATTCTGATGGTCTGAGCTTAAGACCTGGAACCCACATGGTTGAAAGAAAGAATTAATCCCACAAACCATCCTCTGATTTACATATGCATGGCCACACTGATACAGACATACACAGAACAAATAGATAAATATTACAATGTCACCCTTTCATCCATATTAGATCCACCCCCCTGGGATACAAAGGATACTTTGACTAAAGCATCCTGCAAACTCTTCATCAGAATAGAGTAATGTCAGAAGACACAGCAGTTAGTTCAGCACCTGATCAACTATAAGGTACAAGGTCATAGCAAGTACCATATAACAAAAAAAAAACAAGAAAACTTCTTTAAAATGCAAATTTCCAGAAAGTGTCCACCTTTAATTGCATGATTAATTTAATTTAATAATAAGTGGCTGGATATCATAACTTCTGACAATGCATCTGATGAGAGGAGAGCAGTTTTCAGTTCCAGAGTTTGAGGAAAGCAATGAGGAGGAAAAGAAGACGGCCAGGTGCTGCTCTAACCTGAGACATCATCCTTATTGAAGCTCTGTCCTGGTTGACATGAAATACCACATGTTCCTCTCAGACTGAACTCTAAGAAAGAATTTCACCCAGTTAACCAATAAATTTATTGGACTTTTACTGACAGGAACATAGGAGACTCAAAATATCTGCATTACCAAAAGGTCCTCTACCCTTACCTGCTAACTTCATGGAAACTGAAGCCCCATCGCACTTCACCTCCCATCTGCTGTAGGATTCAACCATTCCTGAAGGTCAGAGAAGATATTATTATCTCCATATCTACCTTTCCCTGTCCATCACATACCTACTTGAGTGTTCACCACACAGAAACCACTAAGAGAAATGTCAGCTCTGGGGATCAGGTTGCAGACACCAACATGGAATCTCATCATACTTCTGTCTGGAGCTAGGATGCAGCCAAACTTCTAGAACACTCTTTCTTAAGATTGGTGACATATCTGGTCTACACATCTAAAACTCTTCTATAGGATTATAAGAGAAAGTAAATACACACAGGGCTGTTTTATAAATGACTCTCTTTAAAGAGTAGGGAGCAATCACCTCTGACTCTCATCTCTACATTCTTTGCTCTCACCAATTTCTTACTCAGTTTCTTATAGTAGCTAGCATTCTTTATGGACCACAAGATTGTATTTTATTGCCTTTCCAATTAGAGCTGCTTCTTATGCAAAATTAATAGGATTATATGAAAATGTAAATTAATGGAAATATTATGCTAATGATCACTTAGCACATCCCATTGATCTCTCTGTAGAACACAAACAGCAAAGCCTGGCTCCTCCTACAGGAGCAAGCATCCATGCATCACAACTAATCATTAGCAGTTGTTACCAATAGTATGCCAAATTTCCAGTAAATATGGATGAATCAGGAGGCAAGGAGACTTTGAATCTGATAAAATAAAGATTATTGCTGCATGCTGTTTCAGCTGTTAATGTGGAGCTGAGAATGAACCTAAGAGGTGCTGGAATCAGACCACTGTGGGGCTTAATGTTGTGTGATATGTGGTGAAGATAGACTAGAAGACTCCCTAAGTAAAAGCATTAGGTCCTTAATGTGGATGCTCTGTGTTCTCTATTTTCATTTTTTCATGCTTTGCAGAATTATACTGTATTCTTATTCTGATATCTGGATCTGCCATTAACACTGGCTGATGATTTTGTCTTCTGTAATGAATCACCCTGCACATATTTATTTATTCATTAGAGGTTTAATGATTATTTAATATGCACAAAATACTATGCAATGTACAAAAGGAAGGTGTGTGCCCTTATGGAGTTCCTGGATATGGAAAAAGATAAGAAGAGAATGCTTCATTAGCATTCAAAGCAGAGGAGCAGAACATGTTCAAGAAGACTTCGGGGAGGTGAGCGTTTTGAATTGGAATGTTGAAAGATAAATAGAATTTATTACCTTTATATATATTAAGGGTTTTGGAAGAACTTCTTTGCAGAAGGAATTAATTTTCAATCTAATTTGATCTCAGGGGGTGGGGGAATTCGTGAAATTCTGAAAGGCTTAGTTATTTCCTTAGAAATGTACTTTTTCTTTATCAAACATCAAACACACTCAATTATTTATTTCCATGTGGTTGTCATGCATTCCATTTATTAAATGGATAATTTTGAACATTCCGGGCATTGGGTACCAGGTGCTGGAGATGTGAAAGCTAATACAGTAAGGTCACTTCTAGGTTCTTTGAATCATCTCAGTTAAGGAGGAAGATGGATATCATATAATTAAATTAAAAGGACAGAAATTGCGAAGTTTCAACTTTTACCACAGAACCAATGAAATGATTAGGAGGCTATTAAAAAGAGGAGAAAGAGGTGTGGCGTGGTGGTAGAGGGAGAAGAATGTGGCTAGAAAGCAGTGATAGAAAATGTATTTTCCCAAGTAGGAAGCCCAAGCCCAGGACAGGACAGGTGGCAGAGCACAGTGACTGCCAGGCAGACCAGATAAGCTGTATGGTTGCTGAGTCTTCAGACACTAAGGAAACATTGAGACTGACCATGCTTCCTCTTCTTCTCCCGTGGCTTCCTTCTGGATTCTGTGAAAATAAGCACAGAAGAAAGCAGGAATGTTTGCGAAAACAATGGCTCCAACATTTCACTGTGAGACTAGTTAAACACAAGTGGCCCAGACTAGACTAGAGGCAGGAAGACTGAGATGAGTGGAGCCAGGCCTCACTGAAGCTGGGAAGAGGCACCTCACGAGAACGAAGTCTGTCTGTTTCCTTTTCCTGCTTCCATCCTCAGGACAGTAGTAAGACCATTGCTTGTTGAAGCCACAGAGGCTAAGGTACCATCCAACAAGATTCAGAGCTGAAATATGGAGGTTGCTACATCTTTTACAAAGATACCTACATGAGTATATCTAGGTACATCGGCACATCCACAACCCTCCCTCACATACACCATTGATTGCACAATTGCAAAAATGCTCTAATGCTGCAAATGTTAGTGCCCATTTCCCAACTGATGCATATAATCCATCTAAGAAACAGAAGAAAAGCCCACCCCACGTTATGAGTGATAATAATATTAATTTTAAAATAATTTAATTTCAGATAGCAGGAGATGTCACTATACTTGATGCATGAGTGTGATGTCTTATTCGGATAGATTGAAAGTTTCTCCAATGGGATTCAAGTGTCCTCATTAGTGTAATTCTCAGAAGAATTCCTATTAAAATCAGGCACAAACAATCAGGCTCATTGCCATCCATTTAAATCAACATTGTTTTTGAAGTTACAGCTGACACAGCATACAAGAAAAAGAAACACAGAGCACTCAGAGTGGGAAGACATTGGGATCAAAATATTTAAGAAAGTATAATATACCAGGGCTTGTTCTATTTTTTTTTAAATGTGGTGTGTGTGTGTGTGTGTGTGTGTGTGTGCATGTGTGTGCATGTACATGTGTGCATATGTGAGTGCATCTATATGTATGTATGTGCATGTATACATATATATATGTGTGTGTGTGCATGTACAGATTATGTTTATACATGTGTGTGTACATGAATGTCTTTTGTCATTCCTCAGGTGCTATCTACCTTGTTTTATGGAACAGGTAATCTTACTGGCTAGTGAGCCCTGGGAATACTCCTATTTTTACCCCATAGTGCTGGAATTACAAACATGAATATACAATGCCAAGATTTTATACACAAGCTCAGGGGATTCTTGTGCAATGAGCACATGAAAGACTCAACTGTATCAACATCCATAACATCATCTTTTGAGGAACAAATTTACCGGGGATACAGTCTCCTGGGAAGGAAAACACAGGTTACACCACTCAATGAGCAACAAGGAAAACACATTCCCTCCGAAACACCCAATCATCAAATAGCACATTTTTATTATTTCATTATAAGGATTTTTTGTCAGGTGTATGATGAGTATTAAGCTCTTCTCGAGGGGGCTCTGTCACATGTGTAGAATCTTGGCCCTCTTAATTTGGCCCCTTTGCTCTGTTCAGGTTTTAAAGATGTTTTCAACTCTTGCAACCTCTTAGATTAAAGTCTTTGTAAATATCATCATCAATCTCTTTACAGTCAGTGCTAAGTGTGTGGAGATAAAAGCAGTCCTTGGCTATTAGAAAGCATGTCCCTGCATGTGTACAGACATGCATTCTTGGGATGCAGCAATGGCCTCTATTCTAATGGGGCCTCTAGTCTGCAGAAAAGGTGTTTCTGCTGAAGGTGAAAAAACACAGCTGACATAATTTAGTTCAACTGAGCATCAGCTATCATTCTTCTTGTTCCCAGAGCTGACTGCAAGTCTGAGCTTGGCTAGACAGCTCTCCTGTAAATAAACACACCTCAGCTCCACACCAGATCATCACCAGTCTCTGTGCAAGCTGGTGACTATTGTCATCCACATCACAGACATTCTTGTTACAAGATCTGCTAGAGAAAGCAGACATGAGATTAGGATCAAAGCCAGACATACTTCTCCGTGACTGGATGTCACAGCCTCATGGAGTTAACTCAGATAATTGTCATATTTTATCTTCACTTTGGTTGCCGTGAAACTTAAACTCCAGGTGCAGAAAATTCTACACAAAATCTCTCTGCGCCTGGCAGGCATACATACACATTATACCTTGCCTTGCACTAGCTCGCTGAAGTTCTCTGAACTTTATTCTCTTCCACTGAATATTAGTAGTATCCATTATCCCACTTAGTAATGAACTAAACAATAAACATATGTGAGCTTGGCACAACATTCACAATTACATGGCATAGTACCTCTAGTTTTCTCCCTGTATTCTTCCATCTCCATTCCCCCAAACTGACAGTCTGTATTTGGCCTGGGATTCAACTTAATGGTAAACACATTACCCGCCTTGGTAGTGGGCTTGGCGTGAACACATTACTTTTCATTCTGTTTTGCTCTGCTTTTTTAGCAACAGTAGTCTCAGATATGAAGACAGGAAAAGAAGAGACTTTTCAGAAGGACAAACAGTCTGGCCTTTGTGGAACTCCAAGTATGTGCAAGAGCATGTAAGCCTCTAATTGCTTTAAATACCACTCACAAAAGTGGTCCTGGGGACGGCAGGTCACAGTCTCCTGCTATATGAATCAATACTGAAGCTTTAAAGACTGGCTAGAACATGAAGACCTTGAAGCTCCTTTTGCTGCAGGGAAGCTAAAATGGAATATTAAATATTTAAAAGTAGGTCAGACTTAATAAATGCATTTTGAAGTAACCCAGCCTTTAAATTAAGCCACAGTATGGAATGCATGAATTTGAGATGATGTGTCTGCCTCCACATGGGTCCAAGAGGGCACTCTTATTATGGCAAAATTCTATTTGCACAGAAAGAGTTTTAATGCAAACTTACGTCTAAAAATTCACAATAAGGACTGAGAAAATTAAAACACTCATTCTCAGGCAAGGCCAATGTGCTGGATGGGTAAGATCCTGGCAAGATCTAATGTCATGGATCTGGGACATAAAATTTCAGAAAAGTGAAAATATAACGAGTGCACATACTACTAAGGGAGAGACTGACTCAGCCTGTGCCCTGATCAAAAGACAAGACTCCCCACACCCTGTGTGAAGGAGACAAGGATGCAGGAGGGGTGACTCTTAGTCTGTGCCCTCTTCAGAAGACAGAATTTCCTCCTATGTGGAGGATGCTCTTCCCCAGCTACTACTAATAGGTGGAGGTAGCAGTGGTTTCAAGGAGTTGCATCCTGGGTCTGCAGGTCTCTCAGGTTTCAGGAAGCTATAACTGTAATCACTCTCTGCCACTGTTTTCCAGCATCTTGCCATAGGCTCTGCTTCAGGAATACCATCTTTCTGAGAAAATGCCTGACTTTTTAACTGGCAAGTTTTGTCTCCATTAGAGAAAAAAACTAGAATACTGAGCCTTATCTCCTGAGTGAACAAGGCACAACTCCATTGACTCTCCTCCAGTGTTCTGCATCAGGACCACTCTGCTATGAGGGCTCCTGAATTTTTTTCCATCCCTTGCCACCTATTTCAGCCTCAGTCACACAATGCTCAGGAAACAGGCCTGATCAGTTTGGTGGGAAACAGCTCAACAGGATAACTAGTAAAGGTGCTCAGAAGCCTGCATACAGAGTGGTCCAATATGGGCCTTCACTTTAACCATGACCCAGCTCTGCACAGACCAAGGTCAATGACGAGCCGGGGGAATCCAAATCCAAGGCTACCAATGTGCCTTGAAGGGCATCTCAGGCAATTCTGAAGTTTAAACCAAGTGGGGAATCCCTAAAATCCTACCTCATCCTGAGAGATGAAATTAGCCTTGTAGATTTTGTGTGTGTGTGTGTGTGTGTGAAATTAAAGCCTTGTAACTTACTATTGCAAGGGGTGATCTGATTTAATATTGCAAAATTCTAATTTTCATAAGTTAATAATTTAGAAATAACTTGTAGTCTCTTATAGTCAAAGAAGAAAACATTACCCTGCATACACACCCTGAAAGTCCATAAATACCTCCTCTCTCTACTTGAGTCTCTCCCTACTATCACTTATCAGATCTCTTCCTGTAACCATTGTGGCATTCTCCGGTTCTCACCTGTGTCTCTACATAAATTCTTGCTTCCTAATTATCCAATACAATAAATGAAGACACAACAATAGAAATAATCCCCTTGTTTGACAGATGTGCTGGTTATTTTATCAAAGACCAAACAAGAAGCAACATACAGAAGGAAGGGCTCATGTTGGCTCATGATTGGAGAGCCTATTTCACTACAAAGGAAAAAGCATTGCAGCAGGGAATAGCTGTCAGCTTGGGCTGCTCGCTCACATTTAAGTGGATCAGGCAGCAGACAAAGACAGAAATGGGTTAGGGCTATCCAGCTCATGGCCTACCGTCAATGACCAGCTTCCCGCCAACAGGCTCTACTTCCTAAAGTTTTCATACTTTCTAGAACATTGCTGGAAGCTGTGGACCAATATGTTAAGCACAGGAGTTTATTGGGAGGGGAAAGGGAGAATTTCACACAGAAAGTACAGCAATAACTAAATGTTACTGGTTACATTTGGGGGTTATGTCTCAGAAGTGGAGAAAATATAAAAAAGCCTTTTTAAGTCAACGGTGAGGGGTTAAACTTCCAAAAAGCATTATCTATGGGACATGGTTTTTGCAGTTTCTAAGCAAGTCAGTTTAATATGTTGTGGCCCTGGGTTGAAAGCAGATTATTTATTCTAAAGGTAGATATCTCTACCTTTCACCAACTCCTGTAAAATATGGATGCATTTAGACCACATATAATCTATAACTTGTATCTATGTGTGAGTATAAACCAAAATCTATTAAAATCTCAAAACTTAATTTTGCTCAAGCCTATATACTTCCTTATGTCTTAACAATATCTAGTCATCAAATATTTACATATGTAAACAAATGTACATGTGCATACTGTATAGTATACTGTAAACAAAAAACTAAATACAAGGGGATAAAGAAGTACTGAATATAAAAGGATTTATTTATTCACGTAAAACTAACCAATTCTCTAGCTCTTGTTCCACTGTGGATCATTTTAGTTCTGGTAGTAAATAAGTACATAAACCACATTCCATACTGAAAGTGTAAAATCTAATGTGATACTTCATAGCTTCCATTTTGAATGACAATTCTAATTGCTTAACAGTTTAAGTTGCATGGACTTTGAGTCCAGCTAATTTTGGTGTGTGATGTTTTATTAGTGAGGTTATTGTACTAAAGTTTTTAAAAAAAATGGTTGGTTTAATAGCATAATACCAATTAGCTTTTAAATAACTTCATCTTGAGGATATTTTAATGAAACAATGTGGAAAAGATTTAAATTGATATATATTGTGTGTGTGTGTGTGTGTGTGTGTGTATCTGGGTAGGCTGAGTGCCAGATACCCATGTAATCCAAAGGAGGCCATCAGCTGTGGTGGAGCTGGAATCACAGGATTCTTTAAATCACCTTATATAGGTACCAGGAACAAAACTTGCGTCTCTGCAAGATTAGTATATTCTTTTAACCGCTGTGCCATCTTGCCAGCCAAGATCTAAGTTTTAATTGCAATGCTTTATTCATCCCTATTAAGTAGCAAGATGTTATGTGACTTGAAGACAAAATTCAAAGTGAATTTAGATTTTATCAGTTTATACTGAGCATGTGAATAACCTCATTTAATACGAAAATTGAGTTAAGTGTGATTATTATAGTAATTTATAGATATTACTATAAAGTTTCAAAGGGAACAAAAGAAGAAATAGCCTGATTATAATTCTTTGCTTTCTTTAATCATTTAATTCTAAAATTCACTGTTCTTTTCACAAATGTATATATAAGCCAAAAAAAAAAGTTTCTGATGAGCAAGCTGTAATTCTCTCCTCTTTGACCGACCTGGCAAATAAGCATCCTACAGCACACTGTCTCTGAGTATGCTGCATTCGGTCAGTGGGCACCCATATGACTTTTACACTCACTAGAAGCCACAGACTTAAGCACAGAGTGATGCTGTAACTGTAGATTGCATATTTCACATGTTCTCCACCAGCCAGAAAGTCACATTGGATAGCAGTGGAGCTGACATGCGATAGTGTCATAGACATGCGGTAGTGTCATAGAAATAAGAAACTTCTGAAGTAGAACAACCAAATCAATAGCATTTTGGGATTCGGGCACCACCCTAGTCTCTGTCTCTGACTCTGTCTCTGTCTCTGACTCTGACTCTGACTCTGAACCTCTGTAAGAACAGCTTTAACCACGTTGTCATCTCAGAGTCCCCTCTGTTTTCTTTTTATATTTTATTTTATTTTTTATATTCTTTGTTTATATTCCAAATGCTTTCCCCTTTCCCAGTTCCCCACTCACCATATGTCCCTTAAGTCCTCTTCCCTCTGCCCATTCTTTCACTCTGGATTAAGGCAGGATTAATATAGTAAAAATGGCCATCTTGCCAAAAGCAATATACAGATTCAATGTAATCCCCATCAAAATCCCAACTCATTTCTTTATAGAATTAGAAAGAGCAATTCTCAAATTCATCTGGAATAAAAAAAAAGCCCAGGATAGTTAAAAACTATTCTCAACAGTAAAAGAACTTCTGGAGGAATCAGTATCCCAGACCTCAAGCAGTACTACAGAGCAGTGGTGTTAAAAACTGCATGGTATTGGTACAGTGACAGGCAGGTAAATCAGTGGAATAGAATTGAAGACCCAGAAATGAACCCACACAACTATGGTCACTTGATCTTCGACAAAGGAGCTGAAAATATCCAGTGGAAAAAAATATAACCTTTCAACAAATGGTGCTGGTTCAACTGGAGGTCAGCATGTAGAAGAATGTGAATTGATCCATTCTTATCTCCTTGTACTAAGCTCAACTCCAAGTAGATCAAGGACGTCCACATAAAACAAGACACACTGAAACTAATAGAAATGAATTGGGGAAGACCATTGAGGACATGGACACAGGGGAAAAGTTCCTGAACAGAACACCAATCGCTTATGCTCTAAGATCAAGAACTGGTGAAAGGGACCTCATAAAATTGCAAAGTTTCTGTAAGGCAAAGGACACTGTCAAAAGGACAAAACAGCAACCAACAAATTGGGAAAATATCTTCACCAACCCTACATCCAACAGAGGGCTAATATCAAATATATACAAAGAACTCAAGAAGTTAGACTCCAAAGAACCAAATAACCCTATTTAAAGTGGGGTACAGAACTAAGCAAAGAATTTTCACCTGAAGAACTTTGAATGGCTGATAAGCACCTTAAGAAATGTTCAACATCATTAGTCTTTAGGGAAATGAAAATCAAAACAACCCTGATATTTCACCTCACATCAGTCAAAATGGCTAAGGTTAAAAACTCAGAAGACAGCAGGTATTGACGAGGATGTGGAGAAAGAGGAACACTCATCCACTGCTGGTGGGAATGCAAGTTGGTACAACCACTCTGGAAATCAGACTGGTGGTTCCTCAGAAAACTGGGCATGACAATTGTTGAGGACCCTGCTATACCACTCCTGGGCACATACCCAGAGGATTCACCGGCATGCAATAAGGACACATGCTCCACTATTTTCATAGCAGCCTTATTTATAATAACCAGAATCTGGAAAGAACCCAGATATCCCTCAACAGAGGAATGGATACAGAAAATGAGGTATATTTACACAATGGAATACTACTCAGCTACTAAAAACAATGAATTCATGAAATTCTTAGGCAAATGGTTGGAACTGGAAAATATCATCCTAAGTGTAGTAACTCATTCACAAAAGATCACACATGGAATGCAGTCACTGATAAGTGGATATTAGCCCAGAAGCTCTGAATACTCGACACAACTCACATATCAAATGATTCCCAAGAAGAAGGAAGGAGAGGGTCCTGTTCCTGGAAAGGCTTGATACAGCATTGTAGGGGATTAACAGGACAGTTAACAGGGTGGGAGTTGATTGGGGAACGAGCGGTGGAAAGAGGGGTTATGGGACTTATGGAGAGGGGGGAACCAGGAAAGGGAAAATCATATGGAATGTAAACAAAGAATATAGAAAATTTTAAAAAAGGAAAAAGAAAGACATCACATCCTAATAGGACATGGAAGGTGCTTACTAGGTTCATGAAATTCACTAGAAGCTTACAAGAAAATTCTTGAAACTTCCAAGATTCACCAGAGCCTTTTCCTAATCAAATGTCAATCAAGAAAAGTGGAAGGTTCTTCAGAGGAGCTGCTGACATGATGTGCAATGATGGACTTCATGCATGCCCCTGTAAGTAACCTTGAGAAAGGCATTGGTTCATTAAGGTGGACTTAGATGGCATCGTTTCTTTGATATCCCTATCTTAAGTGAGTAATGCTTGCTTTAGTCTCCCTGGGATCAACAGTGCAGCTTCCTCAGACCAGCACTTCCTGTCTACCCATCAGCCTGGAGTTTCCCCCTTCCTGACATCTTCAAACTCAAAGAAGCATCCATCATCTTTCTTTTCTGTCCTTAGAGTCTGAATACCAGTGCTCCACTCTGTTGGCATGCATCCATCCACTACACAACTGGATCCCAGCACCTGATTTACACACACACACACACACACACACACACACACACACACATGAGTAGTGCTCCTTCTACTTGCTTGATGATAGAGTTCACTCTTTAGAGAGCACAGAGAGACTCCAGGGAGCAAGAAGATGACAAGGGCTGAGCACGGTTTTCTGTACTTCATCTTGTAATCCTCAGCCAGAGATAGCAAATCAAATGCTTGAGGATGTTTTTCACTCTCCAGGATTCCATTCACAGCTCAGACCAGTAGTCTAGTAAAGGAACTTTGAAATGAAAGTGGCATGATTAGCTGGCGCTGGAAACAAACACAGAGGTAAGGCAATATTTAGATTTCAGGGTAAAGATCGACAAAGCAGAGAGTTGTAAAAACTAGATTGAGTGAAATTTAGAGATTTAAGAAAAATTCAAATGGCTGTGTTCATACATGAGAATGAAGTGCCTTATGGCTCAGCAAAGACGCCATAGCTCAGGTGAACACACACTGAAAAAAAGGAGTAATCCCCCAGAGTAAAAGACAGAGGTGTTCAGAGGAGCCCAATTCCCAACACAGTTCATTTTGACATGGCAAAGCTGTGCTGAGCATCACTGAGAGGTGAGCCTGGGCACAGGTGTGTGTACAGGTATGCACAGATGGAGTGAAGGTGGCCTGGGTGATCTCACCCTCACAGCCTGTCCTCAGTGCCACCACTCAGCAGAAAGGGGACAGCAGCTGCTCTGACACTGCAGGGTGAGGTGTCACAGGGAGCTCTGAGACCATAGCTGTCACTCAAGGACTCATTAGCAATGGAAGGGAGTCAGTGAAGCCTGCTGTGTTGTCATCACGCTGGAGAGGGTTGGCTGCTGCCCAAATTAGCTTGCTTAGGGAGTGTGAATCAAAATGACATGTAATCTGACTGTTAATGAAAATTTCCTCTTGCTTCAGGCTTCCGATTCCATACAGAGAGCTGTCATTTGGAAGACATGATTCATTCTCTCTCTCTCTTTCTCTCTCTCTCTCTCTCTCTCTCTCTCTCTCTCTCTCTCTCCTTCTTTCCCCCTCCTTCCCACCTCTCATTTTACTTGCATCTCAAGTTGATATCGAATGTAAAAATTATTTTTAACCAGTGGTGCTTGAGGAACTGATGCTCAATGAATTTTATGGCTGAGTCAGTGGGTCACAGAAATGACAAGCCTCTAACAGGAAAGATTTTAGAACAAGAATGGAGTTCCTACTCTTCTGGTTTTATCCATGAAGAAAAAGCTCCAACCCCAAGTGGAACTATGATTTTAGAAGATTAAAATACATTGCATGAAATTCTCAAAAAAAATCAGGATCAAAATCAAATAAAACACATATGCATGGTGAATGGAAGTCCAGTTTCTGCTGGTAGTGGGATGGCATCTGTTTCTGATCCTGCTTGAAACAAGGAGAGGACCATGTGATATGATGAGGTGCCCACTGTGTGTGACTACTGCTGACTTCTTACCATAAAGTACTCTGCCAAACTGCTTGGTGTCAAGTGTGGTTATCTTTTTACTATTAAAATAGACAGAGCCTGACGAGTACAGAAGTGGATGCTCACAGCCAACCATTGGACTGAGCACAGGGTCCCAGTGGAGGCATTAGAGAAAAGATGCAAGGAGCTGAAGGGGTTTGTAACCCCATAGGAAAAACAATATCAACCAATCAGACCCTGCCCCCAGAGCTCCCAGGGACTAAACCACCAACCAAAGAGTACACATGGAGGGACCCATGGCTCTAGCAGCATATGTAGCAGAGGATCCTGGTCAGGCATCAATCAGAGGAGAGGCCCTTGGTCCTGGGAAGACTCAATGCCCCAGTGTAGGGGAATGGGGGGGTGTGGAAGCAGGTGGGTGGGTAGAAGAACACCCTCATAGAAGCAGGGGGATAGGGATGGGATAGGAAGTTCCAAGGGGAAACTTGGAAAGGGGATAACATTTGAAATGTAAATAAAGAAAATATTCAATTAAAAAGAGAAATAAAAACAGGACAAAGTCCTATATGGCTGCCTGTTAACACCCTCTAATTGCTGAAAGTCATCAGGGGATATGTAAAAACGATAATACTTTCAGGAAACCAAAAATAGAACAAAGATGTCTCTTTGAGAAAAGGGCCTGGGTTTTACTGGAAGTTCCCACTGCAGTACTTGCAGTGTGTGTGAAAGGAGGTGTACCAGAGCCCTGTCCCTGCTGCAAGTCCTTGGGAATGAGGTGATGGTGGAATCCCAGGTTAGGAACCTCAAAGTCTTCATGCCATAACTAAGGCAAACACATTTTTCAAAATTCTGAAGATATAAAAAGATATTATTATTCCACTCAATATTTAGCAACACAACTAATATATTATTTACTATTATATTATTATATGGAATATATTTACTATTATATTATTATATGGAATCTACCAATATTTAGCAATATAAATAAAACTGATATTAACAGATACCTCTCCAAGAGAAAGTAAATCCAGAGTTCATTTCTGGTTCTATAATTATTAACTCTTCTGGGAAATCTTAGGAAACCAATTACCTGTTCTTCAGCTTAGTGACTATGTATCAAACATTCAACAATTCAGTAGTCACTTCAGATCCTTTTTCACATGTATTATAAAGTAAGACCTGTTCTCTGCATATTGACCAGCTCTTGGTCTTTGTGTTAATCATCATCTGATATAAAAAAAAAAACTTCTCTGACAAGAGGAGAAAGATATAGTAACCTTTGGTTAATTAATTGCTACAAAGGAGAGTTGATTTTTATATCCACGTATCAGAATAATAATATTTGGTTCTTCCTTAGGGACTATAACTAGACAAACACTGGGGTTTGGCCCAGGTAAAAATCCCAGCTATTAATTAAGTCATGTGAAAAGGGCTTTAAATTCAATCATAAGATATCTGGTTGCTCATATAACATTCATAACATTATTGCACCAGTGGCCATATTTCTTCAGAGTAGTTTTTATTGTAGCTCCCAGAGTTCACAGCTATATAAGGTTATTGAATATTTTTCTACCACAGCAATATAAATAGAACTTTGTAGTATACATACATTTTAAATAGATAGAAGTAAATATTGATTATGATACATAAAAAGATGATACAGTGATGACGATCGGTAGGTAGGTAAGTAGGTAGAGATAGATAGATAGATAGATAGATAGATAGATAGATAGATAGATAGATAGATAGATAGAATTGTGCCCTTTAACCCTTTAACCCATGGCTCAGAAGTCTTTATGAAGAAGGTGGCAAAAACATTGTAAGTGCCAGAAGTAGTAGGCACTGACCATAATATTATTTACTGAACATGACATTACTGCTGTACACGTGAACTCACAGTAGCTGAAAATGCATAAATATAGTACAAAATCAAGCTAGTGATAGTGCCAACATGGGTAGGGAAGGTTTTTATAAAATTCTATATCTAACTGATGAGCTATAGGCAATTGGTGGCTGATGGGGTAGGAACAGTCAGTTTTCTTCTGGGATTTGGACCCTGGAAGTTGTTCATACTCTACATCCCTGTTCATACAGGCAGCTCTAAGTAGACTCAGGGTGTGAGAAAGAAAAAGAGAGAGAACGTAAAAGTTGGATGAGGAAGTCATGGAAGATGGGGAGGAGATGAAGGAAGAGAATTAGAGATGGAATTGATCAAATATATGTATATATACATATATATGTATATATATGCAGATATATGTTTACATATATATGTAGAGAGAGAATTCTCAAAAAGAAACTATTATCTATGCATTAATATTAATAGTGATGTTACTACTTTTTAATGCACTGAGACTTATTTCTCACTTATGTTGCAGACATTACCTTCAAAGTATAATGAATGGAGACATACATAGCTTACACAAAGGCACAAGCCACTAAGGAACACCCAGATCTGCAAAATTCCACGTAAGTTTCTTCAGCCACATGGACTGCTGCACAGGAAGTTCAGGAGTCCCAATACATTCTCATCGCACTCACTTAGAAACACACCTGAGCATTCTTTCCTGCATTTATTTGTTATTTATTTATTTATTTATTTATTTATTTATTTATTTATTTATGAGTGTATGGACATGAAGTATATGCAAATGAATCACCCAAGAATACAGACAGCTTATGTGAGTCAGTTCTCTCTTTTTGCCTAGAGAGTTCCTGGACTTGAACTCAGGTAGTCAGGCTTGGTGGAAAGTGCCTTGACTAGCTAAGTCATCTCACTGGTTGTACACATATTTCAAATGTGGCCCATTTGACATTTGGAAATAACTGAAAATCAATAACACAATGGCATCAATATGGTAGATGACAAGCACCACTGAATCCAATATCCTTATCTTGGCATAGCTACTGAAGTACAGTGTTGATCTCCTGTTGGCAGAGAAGCTGTAGCCCTGACAGGATTTCATGCAAATGTAGACTTGTACTCTGCTTTGACTGCTATGGCAGGAGCTGAGATATGTTCTTATAATCTTCCCAATAGCCCTTTCAAATACCTATGATATAACTATTGAAACTGAGAAGAGGATAGCAGAGAGTTTCAACAACAGCAAAGATAAAAGACACTTGCAGAAAAGCATTTTGGCAAGGTGGCTTTGAATAGATTCTCAGTAGACATTTTTGGAGAAAATTTTAGACTCGTAGAAAAGTTGAGTTTACAGGTACAAACTCATGTTGTCATATCATACAAAAAGAACAGCTATTCTGATTCTGATTATGGATGTTGGGTTTGAACACCAAGCTAAACCAGTGTTTGTCAAGTGTTTTTATCGTAATGTTACAAGTTTTTCGCCTCTTCCTGAAATTCCCTACTCTGTCCTAGGGAATAAGTGATCTCTCCACAGCCACTGAGAAATGTGGGAAGTACATATTTTTTCCTACAAGCAGAACAGGTACAGAAAAAGAACCATGATTCTTCTGCATTGTGGCAACTCCTCTTCCTATTCATTTATTTATTATTTATTTATATGACCAAGGGCTCATAGGTGTTTATCTTGTACTTCAGGTTGTAATTCTGTTATCCCTTTAGTTGTTTAGCTGTTTATCCAGTTTGACTGCTTAGATGCTCTTTCTGTTGTTTTGTATCCACTTTTGTGTTGTTTGTTTGTTTGTTTGTTTGTTTGTTTTTTGGTCATTCCACATCAAATAAGTTTTTGGTTTTGAGAACATTCTGTTTTCTGGCACTATCATATGTTCCAAGACCTCTTTCCATATACCTTGCACCTCTGTGCCAAACATTTTCCCTTAGCAGCTCTTCCTTCTCTCATTAGAGTATGGTATTAGGAGCCATTAGCCATGCCATAGTTACTCAAAGTTTGTTTGTAGCCCATTGGTGCCAACAACTCTTTTAAAGAGATATATATGCATGTACTGACCTGTGTATCTATACAACCTGCCTTTTAACACACATCCATCTGCACCTATGTCTGGTTAATATGAGCTCTTCAAGGTATATCCAAGCTTAATAAATTAACACAGAACTACATCCAGCCTTCCTGTCTTGCACATCTGTCAGTTCCCACTTGGACAGTGAGAAATTAGGCTTCCCCTTCCCCCACCATTCATTTACTTAATTGTTCAGCTCCAGTGAGCAAGGATGACTAGTCAGTTGTCATTCAGGTCCCCATGGGAGGCTGTGCTGGCAACTAGAATGTGGCTGGAGACTCTCCTCTCACTTTACTCCTACTATCCCCTGACATTTTCACAGTCAGGGAAGCTAGCAGCTTTATCCAGACTGTGCTCCACATCATTTTGCATGCTTTTGGTGACATTAAGGCCTCCTTTTAATAGGATACATTCCTTTCTGCAGTCCCACAACCTTGCAAATTTGTATTCTGCTTTGGATGCAATGAATCTCTTCCTGCATGATATATATTTTTATATCTTGACAAGTGTATGATGCCAGAATTCCCTATTAACAGATCCACTTAAGATTTTCTCTCTGGTGACTTTCCAAGTCAGGTATGGCCAGGAGCACGGGGAGCACAGGAGTGGCAGAGCAGCTGGGACAGGGTCCTTCCAGGCTCCATCTGCACCCAGGAGCTGGACTGCTACACAACCTTCTGTGCACCGGTTCTGCCAGGTGGGATCTGGTCTCCAGGGAGTGCTTTGACTCCAGGGTTTTCAGGTGAGACCACCATTTTCTCTTAGGTGACTGTCCAAGGTAGGTACATCCAGGAGCACAGGGAGCATAAAAGTGGCAAAGCAGCTGGGACAGGGTCCTTCCAGGCTCCATCTGTACCCAAGAGCTAGGCAGAGGCACAGTCAATTGTGCCAGGGGAGAGCTGGTCTCTCAAACAGGCTTGCAGGCCCACAGGAGGGAGAAGCTTTAGCCAGAGACATCTGAACCAACCAGAGATAATACCAGAGATAACCAGGTGGTGAAAGGCAAATGCAAGAATATTACCAACAGAAACCAAGGTGACATGGCATCATCCAGACCCAGTTTTCCCACAACAGCAAGTCCTGGATATTCCAACACACAAGACAAGCAAGATTTGGATTTAAAATCACAGCTCATAATGCTGATAGAGGACTTCAAGAAGGACATAAGTAACTCCCTTAAAGAAAGCCCTGGAACAGGAGAAGACAGGTAAACAGGTGAAGTAATTGAACAAAATCATCATGGATCTAAAACTGGAACTAGAAACAATAAAGAGATCAAAAAAGAAACAACTCTGGAGATAGAAAACCTAAGAAAGAAGTCAGGAATCATAGATGCAAGCATGAGAATGTAAGAGATAGAAGAGAGAATCTCAGGTGCAGAAGATACCATAAAAAATATTGGCACAAGGGAGTCTCATGGTTAGATGGAGCCCTGTGATCTGAGAATGCCACCATCTTGACCCCAGAGGTGTGCAGGGAACACCTGAGGGGGGGTCATTTGAGAGCCAGCCTGCTTAGGTTCCTTCTGTGTGTGGGAACAGGGCAGCTCTACAGCTGTCCTGGCACATATCCTGCAGGGGAACATTGGACTTGCAGGGAGTCCCACGGTTAAACTGAGCCCTGCAATCTGCAGTCAGATCGCCACCATCTTGGCTCTGGGGACAAAGCAGCCAGGTACACAGGTACTCATCCAGGTACACAGAGGACACCAGAGTGAAGGAGTGCTCAGGACACAGTCTGCCTGGGTTCCCTCCTATGAGAGAGCTGGGCAGTTCTAGAGCTGCTTGGGCACATATCCTGTGGGGGAGCATCTGACTTGCAGGGAGACCTGTGGTTAGATGGAGCCCTGCAGTCTGAGAATGCCACCATCTTGGCCACAGTGTCAAAGCAGCCAACTTGGCCAGGTGCACAAAGAACAGAAACAACTAATGCCAGAGATAGCCAGATGGCAAAAGGCAAATACAGGAATGTTATGAACATAAATCAAAGCAATATGGCAGCATCTGAACCCAATTCTCCAACAACAGCAAGTTCTGGATACCCCAACACACCAAAAAAAAACAAGATTAGGATTTAAAATCACTCATCATGATGCTGTTAGAGGAATACTAAAAGGACATAAATAAATCTTAAAGAAATACAGGAGAACATGAATAAGTTAGAAGCCCTTACAATGGAAACACAAAAATCACTTAAAGAAATCCAGGAGAATTTGGGTCAACAGATAGAAGCAAATAAAGAGAAAACACAAAAATCACTTAAAGACTTGCAGGAGAAATTGAGTTAACAGACAGAAGTCATGAAAGAGGAAACACAAAAATCTATTAAAGAGATACAGGAAAACAAACAAACAAGTGAAGGAACTGAGCAAAGCCATCCAGGATCTAAAAACAGAAGTAGAAACAACTAAGAAATCACAAAGGAAGACAGCTTTGGAGATAGAAAACCTTGGGAAGAAATCAGGGGCCATAGATGCAAATATCAACAAGAGAATACAAGAGATAGAAGAAAGAATCTCAGATGTCGAAGATATCATAGAAACCATTGACTCCACAGTCAAAGAAAATGCAAAAAGCAAAAAGTTTGCAACCCAAAACATCCAGGAAATCCAGGACACAATGAGAAGACCAAACCTAAGGATTATAGGTATAGATGAGAGTGAAGATTTACAACTTAAAGAACCAGCAAATATCTTCAACAAAATTATGGAAGAAAACTTCCCTAACCTAAGGAGAGAGTTGCCCATAAATATACAAGAAGCATACAGAACTGCAAACAAAGTGGACCAGAACAGAAATACCTCCCATCAAAAATAATAAAAACCCCAAATGTACTAAAAAAAAAGAATGAATATTAAGAGCAGTAAGAGAAAAAGGCCAAGTAACATATAAAGGAAAACCTATCAGAATAACACCTGACTTCTCACCAGAGACCATGAAAGCTAGAAGATCCTGGGCAGATCTCATACAGAATCTAAAAAAACTTAATTGCCAGCCAAGACTACTATGCCCAGCAAAACACTCCATAGATGGAGAAACCAATGTATCCCACGATAAAACCAAATTTACACAATATCTTTCCACAAACCCAGCCCTACAAAGGATAATAAGTGGAAAACACCAATACAAGGAGGGAAACTACACCCTGGAAAAAGCAAGATAGTAACCTTCTTTCCTCAAACCCAAAACCTATCTAATATAAAAATAACATCAAAAAAATAACAGGAATTAATAATAAGTATTCCTGGATGTCTCTTAATATCAAAGGACTCAATTCCCCAATAAAAAGACATAAACTAACATTAGATATGGAAACAGGACCCTACATTTTGTTGCCAACAGGAAACACACCTCAGTGTCAAAGACAAACACTACCTCCGAGTAAAAGGCTGGAAAACAATTTTACAAGCAAATGGTCTTAGGAAACAAGCCGAAGTAGCCATTCTAATATCAGATAAAAATGACTTTCAACCTAAAGTCATCAAAAGAGACACAGAAGTACACTTCTTACTGGTCAAGGGAAAAAACCACCAAGAAGAACTCTCAATTCTGAACATGTATGCTTCAAATGCAAGGGCACCCTCATTCCAAAATGAAACTTTACTAAAGCTCAAAACACATATTACACCTAACACAATAATTGTGGGTGACTTCAACACTCCACACTCCTCAATGGACAAATCAAGAAAACAGAAACTAAACAAGGACACAGTGAAACTAATTGAAGCTTTGGACCAATTGGATTTTACAGATATATATATATATATATATATATATATATATATATATATATATATAGAACACTTCATCCTAAAACAAAAGTATATACTTTCTTCTCAGCACCTCATGGTACTTTCTCTAAAATTGACCATATAATTGGTCACAAGACAGACCTTAAATATAAGAAGATCAAACTAACCCCATGCCTCCTATCAGATCACTATGGAGTAAGAGTGGTCTTCAATAGCAACAAAAACAACAGACAGCACACACGCATGGAGCATGAACAATACTCTACTCAATGATACCTTGGCCAAAGAAGAAGAAAGAAAGAGATCAAAGACTTTTTAGAATTCAATGAAAATGAAGGCACAACATACCCAAATCTATGGGTCACAATGAAAGCAGCTAAGAGGAAAACTCATAGCCCTGAATGCCTCCAAAAAGAAACTGGAGAGAGCATACACTAGCAGCTTAATGGCACACCTGAAAGCCCTGGAACAAAAATAAGCTAATTCACCCAGGAGGAGTAGAAGACAGCAAATCATCAATCTCAGGGCTGAAATGAATCAAGTAGAAACAAAGAGAACTATACAAAAATCAACAAAAGCAAGAGCTGGTACTTTGAGAAAATCAACAAGACAGATAAACTTTTAGCCAGACTAACCAGAGGGAACAGAGACAATATCCAAATTAACAAAATTAGAAATGAAAAGGGAGATATAACAACAAAAACTGAGGAAATTTAAAAAATTATCAGATCATACTACAAAACACTATACGCAACACAACTGGAAAATCTGGAAGAAATGGACAATTTCCTAGACAGATACCAAATACAAAAATTAAATCAGGATCAAATAGATCATCTAAACATTCCCATAACCCCTAAAGAAATAGATGGGGTCATAGAAAGTATTCCAACCAAAAACAAAAACAAAAACAAAAGCAAAACAAAAACAAAATACAAACAAACAAACAAAAACCCACAGGAACAGATGGTTTTAGCGCAGAATCCTATCAGACCATCAAAGACCTAATACCAATACTCTTCAAATTATTCCACAAAATAGAAACAGAAGGAACACTACCTAATTCATTCTATGAAGACACAAGTACGCTGATAACAAAACCACATAAAGATCCAACAAAGAAGGAGAACTACAGGCCAATATTCCTTATGACTATTGATGCAAAAATACTCAACAAAATTTTTGCTAATCAAATCCAAGAACACATCAAAAAGATTATTCACCATGATCAAGTAGGCTTCATCCCAGGGATGCAGAAATCTATCAGAGCAATTTATTACATAGGCAACCTCAAATGAAAAAAACCACATGGTCATTTCATTAGATGTTGAAAAAGCATTTGACAAAATTCAGCATCCTTTTATGCTAAAATTCTTGGACAGAACAGGAATTCAAGGCCCAAATCTAAACATAGTAAAAGCAATATACAGCAAACCGGTAGCCAACATCAAAGTAAATGGAGAGAAACTTGAAGCAATCCCACTAAAATCAGGGACTAGACAAGGCTGCCCCCTCTCTCTATATCTTTTCAATATAGTACGTGAAGTTCTAGCTAGAGCAAATCGACAACATAAGGAGGCCAAAGGGATACAAATTGGAAAGGAAGAAGTCAAGCTATCACTATTTGCAGATGATATGATAGTATACTTAAGTGACCCAAAAAACTCCATCAGAGAACACCTACAGCTGATAAACAACTTCAGCAAAGTGGCTGGTTAAAAAATCAACTCACAAAAATCAATAGCCTTCCTATACTCAAAGGATAAACAGGCTGAGAAAGAAATTAGGGAAATGACACCCTTCACAATAGCCACAAACAATATAAAGTATCTTGGTGTGATTCTAGCCAAACAAGTGAAAGATCTGTATGACAAGAACTTTAGGTCTCTGAAGAAGGAAATTGAAGAAGACTTCAGAAAATGGAAAAACCTTCCATGCTCATGGATTGGCAGGATTAGTATACTAAAAATGGCTATCTTGGAAAAAGATTTATACAGATTCAATGCAATCCCCATCAAAATTCCAACTCAGTTCTTCATAGAGTTAGAAAGAGCAATTCTCAAATTCATATGGAATAACAAAAAAACCAGGATAGCTAAAACTATTATCAACAGCAAAAGAACTTCCAGGGAAATTAGTATCTTGGACCTCAAGCAGTACTACAGAGCAATAGTGTTTAAAGCTGCATTGTATTTGTACAGTGACAGGCAGGTAGATCAATGGAATAGGACTGAAGACCCAGAAATGGACCCACACACCTATGGTCATTTGATCTTTGACAAAGCAGCTGAAACCATCCAGTGTAAAAAAGATAGCCTTTTCAACAAATGGTGCTGGTCCAATTAGAAGTCATCATGCATAAGAATGAGAATTGATCCATTCTTATCTCCTTGTACTAAGCTCAACCTCAAATGGATCAAGGACCTCCACATAAAACCAGACACACTGAAACTAATAGAAAAGAAACTGGGGAAGACATGGGCACAGGGGAAAAGTTCCTGAACAGAACACCAATATCTTATGCTCTAATATAAATAATTGACAAGTGGGACCTCATAAAATTACAAAGTCTCCGTAAGGCAAAGGGCACTGTCAATCGGACAAAACAGCAACCAACAAATTGGGAAAAGATCTTCACCAACCCTACATCCGACAGAAGGCCAATATTTAGAGAACTCAAGAAGTTAGGCTCCAAATAACCCTATTAAAAAATCCAATACAGAGCTAAACAAAGAATTTTCACCTGAAGAACTTCAAATGGCTGAGAAGCACCTTCAAACTATCCCTATTTGCAGATGATATGATAGTTTACTTAAGTGACCCAAAAACCTCCACCAGAGAACTCCTGCAACTGATAAACAACTTCAGCGAAGTGGCTGGCTATAAAATCAACTCAAGTAAATCAGTAAGCCTTCCTATACGTGAAGGATAAGCAGGCCAAGAAAGAAATTAGGGAAATGACACCCTTCACAATAGCCACAAATTATATAAAGTATCTTGGAGTGATGCTAACCAAACATGTGAAAGATTTATACGACAAAAACTTCAGGTCTCTGAAGAGGGAAATTGAAGAAGACATCAGAAAATGGGAAAATCTTCCATGCTCGTGGGTTGGCAGGAGTAATATAGTCAAAATGGCAATCTTGCCCAAAGCAATATACAGATTCAATGCAATCCCCATCAAAATCCCAACTCAGTTCTTCATAGAGCTAAAAAGAGCAATTCTCAAATTCATCTGGAATAACAAAAAACCCAGGATAGCTAAAACTATCATCAACAGCAAAAGAACTTCTGGGGGAATCAATATCCCGGACCTCAAGCAATATTACAGAGCAGTGGTATTAAAAACTGCATGGTATTGGTTCAGTGACAGGGAAGCAGATCAATAGAATAGGATCGAAGACCCAGAATTGAACCCACACATCTATGGCCAATTGATCTTCGACAAGGGAGCTGAAAACATCCAGTGGAAAAAAGATAGCCTTTTCAACAGATGGTGCTGGCTCAACTGGAGGTCAACATGCAGAAGAATGAGAATTGATCCACTCTTATCTCCTTGCACTAAACTCAACTCCAAGTGGATCAAGGATCTCCACATAAAACCAGACACACTAAAACTAATAGAAAAGAAACTGGGGAAGACCCTTGAAGACATCGGCTCAGGGGAAAAATTCCTGAACAGAACACCAATTGCTTATACTCTAAGAACAAGAATAGACAAATGGGACCTCATAAAACTACAAAGTTTCTGTAAGGCAAAAGACACTGTCAAAAGGATAAATCGGCAACCAACAAATTGGGAAAAAATCTTCACCAACCCCACATCCGACAGATGGCTAATTTCCAATGTATACAAAGAACTCAAGAGGTTAGACCCCAGAAAACCAAACAACCCTATCCAAAAATGGGGTACAGAGCTAAACAGAGACTTTTCACCTGAAGAAATTCAGATGGCTGAGAAACACCTTAAAAAATGTTCAACATCACTAGTCATTAGGAAAATGCAAATTAAAACAACCCTGAGATTTCACTTCACACCAGTCAGAATGGCTAAGATTAAAAACTCAGAAGACATCAGGTGTTGGTGAGGATGTGGAGAAAGAGGAAAACTCCTCCACTGCTGGTGGGAATGCAAGCTGGTACAACCACTCTGGAAATCAGTATGGAGGTTCCTCAGAAAACTGGGCGTGATACTTCTGGAGGACCTAGCCATACCACTCCTGGGAATATACCCAGAAGATTCCCCAGCATGCAATAAGGATACATGCTCCACTACCTTATATATAATAGCCAGAAGCTGGAAAGAACCCAGATGTCCCTCAACAGAGGAATGGATACAAAAAATGTGGTATATATACACAATGGAGTACTATTCAGCCATTAGAAACAATGAATTCATGAAATTCTTAGAGAAATGGATGGAGCTGGAGAACCTCATACTAAGTGAGGTGACCCAGTCTCAAAAGAATACCCATGGTATACAGTCACTGATAAGTGGATATTAGCCTAGAAGCTTGGAACACCAAAGACATAAATCACATATCAAGTGATGTCTCACAAGAAGAAAGGAGTGGACACTGGTGCTAGAATGGACCAAAACATCATTGTGGGAGAGTACAAGAACAGTAAAGTGGGAGGGGTGGATGCGGGAGCAGGGGGAGGGAAAAGGACATGTGGGACCTTTGGGAGTGGGGAACCAGAAAAAGGGAAATGAATTGTAAATATAGAATATATACAATAAAAAAAATAAAAAATAAAAGAATTGTAGGGTAGAATGACAAAAGTATTTTAGAAAAGAACTCAATGAATTATTTATTCCTTATTTCAAACAGCAATTAAATTGGTTATTATAGAATAAAAAAAAGAAATGTTCAACATCATTAGTCATTAGGGAAATGCAAATCAAACAACCATGAGATTTCACCTCACACCAGTCAGAATGTCTAAAATCAAAAACTCAGGAGACAGCAGATGTTGGAGAGGATGTGGAGCAAGAGGAACACTACTCCACTGCTGGTGGGAATGCAAGTTGGTACAACCACTCTGGAAATCAGTCTGGCGGTTCCTCTGGGCATGACACTTGCAGAGGACCCTGCGATACCACTCCTGGGCATATACCCAGAGGATTCGCCAGCATGCAATGAGGACACATGCTCCACTTTTTTCATAGCAGCCTTATTTATAATAGCCAGAAGCTGGAAAGATCCCAGATGCCCCTCAATGGAGGAATGGATACAGAAAATGTGGTATATTTACACTAGTCAGCAATTAAAAACAATGAATTCATGAAATTCTTAGGCAAAGGGTTGGATCTGAAAAATATCATCCTAAGTGAGGTAACCAAATCACAAAAGAACACACATGGAATACAGTCACTGATAAGAGGATATTAGCCCAGAAGCTCTGAATACCCAAGACACAATTCACATATCAAATGATTCCCAAGAAGAAGGAAGGAGAGGGCCCTAGTCCTGGAAAGGCTTGATGCAGCATTGTAGGGGTTACCAGGACAGAGAAATTGGAGGGGGTTCATTGGAGAATGGGTGGAGGGAAGAGGGGTTATGGGACTTATGGGGAGGGGGCAACCAGGAAAGGGAAAATCATTTGGAATATAAACAAAGAATATAGAAAATAAAAAAATACAAAAAAGAAAATATTGGCACAACAGTCAAAGAAAATTCAAATTGCAAAAAGCTCCTAACCCAAAAAGCATCCAGGAAAACCAGGACACAATGAGAAGACCAAACCTAAGGATTATGAGTATAGAAGAGAACTAAGATTTACATCTAAAAAGGCCAGTAAATATCTTCAACAAAATTATAGATAAAAAACTTCCTTAACCTAAAGAGATGCCCATGAACATACAAGAAGCCTATAGAACTAAATACATTGGAACAGAAGAGAAATTCTTCCCCTCACATAGTAAAACAACAAATGCACTAAACAAGGAAGGAATTTTAAAAGCAGTAAGGGGAAAAGATTAAGTAACATATAGAGGCAGGCCTACCAGAATTACACCAGACTTCTGGCCAGAGACTATGAATGCCAGAAGATCCTGGGCAGATGTCATACAGACTCTAAGGGAACACAAATGCCAACCCAGGCTACTATACCCAGCAAAACTCTCAATTACCATAGATGGAGAAAGCAAGGTGTTCCATGACTAAAACAAATTTACACAATATCTTTCCATAATTCCAGGCCTACAAAGGATAATGAGTGGAAAACACCAACAAAAGGAAGGAAATCACACCCTAGAAAAGGCAAGAAAATAATCTTTTATCAAACAAAAAGAGAGACACATAAACATAACTCCACCTCAAAGAACAAAAATAAAAGGATGTAACAATCACTTTTCCTTAAAAGCTCTTGATATCAATGGACTCAATTCTCCAATAAAAAGACATAGACTAACAGACTGGATACATAAACAGTACCCAGCATTTTGCTGCATACATGAAACCTATTTCAGGCACAAAGACAGACACTACCTCAGAGTAAACGGCTGGAAACAATTTTCTGAGCAAATGATCCCAAGAAACAAGCTGGTGTAACAATTCTAATATTGAAAAAATTGACTAAAATTGACTTTCAATCTAAAATTATCAAAAAAGGTAAGGAAGGACACTTGATACACATCAAAGGAAAAATCTACCAAAATGAACTCTCAATTCTGAACATCTATGCTCCAAATACAAGGGTACCCACATTCCTAAAAGAAACTTTACTAAAGCTCAAAGCACACATTTCACCTCATACTATAATAGTGGGATAATTCAACACCCCACTCTCATCAATGGACAGATCATGGAAACAGAAACTAAACAGAGATACAGTGAAACTAACAGAAGTTACAGACCAAATGGATTTAACAGATAACTATAAAACATTTCATCTTAAATCAAAAGAATATACCTTCTTTTCAGCACTTCATGGTACCTTCTCCAAAACTGACTATATACTTGGTCACAAATCACAACTCAACAGATATAAGAAGACTGAAATTATCTCATGCTTCCTATCCAATCACTTTAGATAAAGGCTGGTCAGAAACAAAGCAACAAATACAGCAGAAATCCCACATATATATGGAAGCTAATAACACTCTACTCAATGATAACTTGGTCATGGAAGAAATAAAGAAAGAAATTAAAGACTGTTTAGAATTTAATGAAAATGAAGGCACAACATACCCAAAGTTATGGGACACAATGAAAGTAGTGCTAAGGGGAAAACTTATAGTTCTGAGTGCCACCAAAAAGAAACCAGAAAGAGCATATGCTAGCAGCTTGACAGTACATCTGAAGGCTCTAGAACAAAAAGAAGGAAATACACCCAGGAGGAGTAGACAGCAGGAAATAATCAAACTCAGGACTAAAGTCAACCAAGTAGAAACAAACCAAGTAGAAACAAAAAGAACTGTACAAAGAATCAACCAAACTAGGAGCTGGTTCTTTGAAAAAATCAACAAGGTAGATAAAACCTTAGCCATACTAACCAGAGGGCACAGAGACAGTAGCCAACAAATTCAGAAATGAAAAGGAGACATAACAATAGATACTGAGGAAATAAAAAAGATCACTAGTTTTGTAGAGAAACTGTGGGGGGATGATTGGGGAATAGTTGGGGGGAGAGGAATTATGGGATGTATGGTAGGGGTGAACTGGGAAAGGGGAAAGCCTTTGGAATGTAAACATAGAATATAGAAAATAAAAATTAAAAAAAATCAACAGACCCCACTACAAAAGCCTATACTCAACAAAACTGAAAAATATATAGGCAATGGACAATTCTCTAACAGATACCAGGTACCAAAGTTAAATCAAAATCAGATAAATGATCCAAACAATCCCATAACCTGTAAAGAAATAGAAGCAGTCATTAATAGTCTCCCAACCAAAAAAAGCCCAGGACCTGATGGGTTTAATGCAGAGTTCTATCAGACCTTCAAAGAAGAACTAATACCAATACTCTTTGAATCATTCCACAAAATAGAAAAAGAAAGAACACTACCCAATTTGTTCTATGAAGCCACAATTACTCTGATACCTAAACCACACAAAGACCCAACAAAGAGAATTTTAGACCAATTTCCCTTATGAAAATCGATTAAAAAATACTCAATAAAATACTTGCCCACCAAATCCAAGAACACATCAAAACAATCATCCACCACAATAAAGTAGGCTTCATCCCCAGTTTTCTGAGGAACCCCCAGACTGATTTCCAGAGTGGTTATACTATCTTGCAATCCCACCAGCAGTGGAGGAATGTTCCTCTTTCTCCACATCCTCGCCAACACCCGCTGTGTCCTAAGTTTTTAATCTTAGCCATTCTGACTGGTGTGAGGTGAAATCTCAAGGTTGTTTTGATTTGCATTTCCCTAATGACTAATGATGTTGAACATTTCTTAAGGTGCTTCTCATCCATTCAAAGTTCTTCAGGTAAAAATTCTTTGTTTAGCTCTGTACCCCATTTTTAATAGGGTTATTTGGCTCTCTGAAGTCTAACTTCTTGAGTTCTTTGTATATATTGGATATTAGCCTTCTGTCAGAGGTAGGGTTGCTGAAGATCTTTTCCCAATGTTTTGGTGGCTGTTTTGTCCAATTGACAGTGTCCTTTGCCTTACAGAAACTTTGTAATTTGATGAGGTCCCATTTGTCAATTCTTGATCTTAGAACAATTCTAGATCTTCTATAGATCTATAGAAGCTATACTAAGCATGACACTTCTGGAGGACCCTGTTATACCACTCCTGAGCATATACCCATAGGATTTCCTGACATGCCGTAAGGACACATGTTCCACTACGTTCATAGCAGCTTTATTTATAATAGCCACATGCTGGAAAGAACCTAGATGTCCCTCAATGGAGGAATGGATACAGAAAATGTGGTATATTTACACAATGGAATACTACTCAGCAATTAAAAACAATGAATTCATGAAATTCTTAGGCAAATGGTTGGATCTGAAAAATGTCATCCTAAGTGAGGTAACCAAATCACAAAAGAACATACTTGAAATGCAGTCACTGATAAGTGGATATTAGTCCAGAAGCTCTGAATACCCAAGACACAATTTACATATCAAATGATTCCCAAGAAAAAGGAAGGAGAGGGCCCTAGTCCTGGAAAGGCTTGATGCAACAATGTAAGGGATTGCTAGGACAGAGAAGTGGGAGGGGGTTGATTGGGGAATGGGTGGAGGGAAGAGGGCTTATGGGACTTATGGTGAGAGGGAAACCATGAAAGGGGAAATCATTTGGAATATAAACAAAGAATATAGGAGAAAACAAGTAGCCCTCATCCAGGGACTCAGGGAAGGTTCAATATATGGAAATCCATAAATGTAATCCACTACATAAACAAACACAGAGAAAAAATCACATGATCATTTCAATACACACTGAGAAAGCAATTGACAAAATCCAATACCCCTCCATGATAAGAGTCTTGGAAAGACCAGGAATTCAAGGCTCATATGTAATCATAATAAAAGCAATATACAGCAAACCAGTAGCCAACATCAAAGGAAATAGAGAGAAACTTGAAGCAATCCCACTGAAATCAGGGACTAGATAAGGCTGTCCACTCTCTCCCTAGCTGTTCAATATAGTACTTGAAGTCCTAGCCAGAGCAATTAGGCAACAAAAGGAGGTCAAATGTATACAAATTGGAAAGGAAGAAGTCAAACTATCATTATTTGCTGATGATACGATAGTATACTTAAGTGACCCCAAAAATTCCACCAGAGAACTCCCAAACCTGATAAGAAACTTCAGTAAAGTGCATGGATATAAAATTAAGTCAAACAAATCAGTATCCTTCCTTTACTCAAGGGATAAAGAGGCTGAGAAAGAAATTAGGGAAATGATACCCTTCACAATAGTCACAAATAATATAAGATACATTGGTGTGACTCTAAGCAAGCAAGTGAAAGATCTGTACGATAAGAATTTCAAGTCTCTGAAGAAAGAAATTGAAAAATATCTCAGAAGATTGAAAGATCTCCCATGCTCATGGATTAGCAGAGTTAATATAGTAAAAACTGGCCATCTTGCCAAAAGCAAACTACAGATTCAATACAATCCTCATCAAAATTCCAACTCATTTCTTCATAGAGTTAGAAAGAGCAATTTCTAAATCTATTCAAATTTATCTAAAAATACAAAAAACTCTAGTTAGGGAAAACTATTCTCAATAATAAAAGAACCACTGTTGGAATCACCATCCTTGACCTCAAGATATACTACAGAGCAACAGTGATAAAAACTACAAGGTATTGGTACAATGACAGGCACGTAGATCAATGGAATAGAATTGAAGACCCAGAAAGGAACCCACACAACTATGGTCACTTGATCTTTGACAAAGGAGCTAAAACAATCCAGTGGTCAAAGACATCATTTTCAACAAATGGTGGTGGCTCAACTGGAATGCAACATGTAGAAGAATGCATGTTGATCCATATTTATCTCCCTGTAGAAAACCCAAGTTCAATTGGATCATGGACCTCCACATAAAACCAGATACACTAAATCTAATAGAACAGAAAATTGGGAAGAGCCTGGAGCATATGAGCACAGAAGAACATTTCCTGAACAGAACACCAATAGCTTATGCTCTAAAATCAAGAATTGACTAATGGCACCTCATAAAATTGCAAAGCTTCTGTAAGGCAAAGGACACTGTCAATAGGACAAAATGGCAACCAACAGATTGGGAAAAGATCTAATCCTACATTTGTTAGAGAGCTAATATCCAATATATACAAAGAACTAAAAATTTAGACTCCAGAGAAACAAATAACTCTATTTAAAAATTGGATATAGAGCTAAACAAAGAATTCTTAACTGCTGAATACCAGATAGTTGAGAAACATCTAAAGAAATGTCCAAAATCCTTAATCATCAGGGAAATGCAAATCAAAACAACCCTGAGATTCTACCTCACACCAGTCAGATCAAAAACTCAGGGGACAGCAGGTTCTGGTGAGGATGTGGAAGAAGAGGAATACTCCTCTATTGCTAGTGGGATTGCAAGCTGGTAAAACCAGTCTGGAAATCAGTTTGGCGCTTCCTCAGAAAATTGGGCATAGTACTACCTGAGGACTTAGCTATACCACTCTTTGGCATATACTCAGAAGATGCTCCAACATGTAATAAGGACATAGGCTCCACTTCATAGCAGCCTTATTTTAATAGCCATAAGCTGGAAAGAACCCAGATGGTCCTCATGGGATGGATTGATGCATTAAATGTGGTACATTTACACAATGGAGTACTACTCAGCTATTAAAAACAATGAAACATGAAATTCTTAGGTAAATAGATGGAACTAGAAAATATCATCCTGAGTGAGGTAACCCAATCACAAAAGAACACACATGGTATGTACTCGGTGATACATAGATATTAGCCCAAAAGCTCAGAACACCCAAGACACAATTCACAGACCACATGAAGCTCACAAAGAAGAAAGACCAAAGTGTAAATACTTTGGTCCATCTAAGAATGGGGGATCAAAATACTTATGGCTCACAGACATCCAATGGACTGAGCTTAGGGTCCCCAACAGAAAGGACCCAAGAAGTTGAAGAGGTTTTCAGCCCCATAGGAGGGACAATAATATGTACCAACCAGTACCCCCAGAGTTCCTAGGGACTAAACAACCACCCAAAGAGCACATATGGAGGGACCCAAGGCTCCAGCTACATATGTAGCAGAGGATGGCCTTTTCAGACATCAATGATAGAAGAGGCCATTGGTCCTTTGAAGGATCGATGCCCCAGTGTAAGGGTATGCCAGGTGAGGAAATTGGGGGGTGGTGTTGGTAAGCAGGGAGAAGGGGAATGGGATAGGGGTTTTTTGGAGAGGCAATGAGGAAAGGGGATAACATTTGAAATGCAAATAAAGCAAGTATTGAATAAAAAATAATAAAGAGGAGAGCCTCTGCCTAGGCTGCAGCAGCCCAGCCAGGGAGCCCCGGGCCTGCAGGCAATCCTGCAGTTAGACAGAGCCCTGAGACCAGCCACCATCTTGGAGTGGGTAACCAAGCAAGGAGGTCCAGTAGATAGACGGAGACCCAAGGACCTGGATCTGCACCATCTTGGACCCTGCAGCCCAACAGAGGAGAGCTCCAGATCCACAGAGAGCCGCAGTGAGACAGAGCTATGTGGTCCGACACTATCCTGGGGAGAACAGCTCAACCAGATGGAGCCCTGCCAACTGGGAGAGCTTCTGCCTAGGCTTCAGCAGCCCGGCCAGGGAGCCCCGGGCCTGCAGGGAATCCTACGGTTAGACTGAGCCCTGAGACCGGCCACCATCTTGGAGCGGGTAACTGAGCAAGATAGACGGAGACCCAAGGACCAGGATCCGCATAATCTTGGACCCTGTAGCCCAATGGGGGCAGGGGGGAGCTCCGGAGCCACAGAGAGCCCACAGTGAGACACAGCTCCACGGTCTGACACTATCCTGGGGAGAACAGCTCAACCAGACGGAGCCCTGCCAACTGAGAGAGCCACTGCCTAGGCTTCTGCAGCCCAGCCAGGAAGCCCCAGGTCTGCAGGGAATCCTGCGGTTAGACTGAGCTCTGAGACCGGCCACCATCTTGGAGCTGGTAGACTAACCAGGCAAACCAGGAGGAGACCACTGGAGGCAAGTTAAGGAGGAGACTTGAATCCAGACCAACAGAGCTAAGGAGGTAATTCGGAGCCCAGAGGCAAGCAAGGAGGAGACTTGAATCCAGACCAACAGAGCTAAGGAGGTAATTCGGAGCCCAGTGGTGGAAACCTTCCAGTTTCTGCCTCGGGAGCACAGACGCCCTCTGAGACAGCAGCACCAAATGCCAGGCTCTCAGGAGCTTTAAACACCAACCAATAATAACAAGACCAACTAAATCCAGAAATAAACAAATGGCAAAAGGCAAACGTAGGAACGTTACTAGCACAAATCAAGACAATATGGCAGTATCCAAACCCAGTTCCCCAACAGCAGAAAGCCCCGGATACCACAACACACCAGAAAATCAAGATACAGATGGAAAATCATTGGTGAGGATGCTGATAGCAGAACACATGGATAAATCTCTTAAAGAAATACAGGAGAAAATTGATCAAAATTTCAAAGCTTTTATAAGGCAAACACAAAAATCACTTAAAGAAATTCAGGAGAATATGAATCAAAAAGCAGAAGCCAATAACAGGGAAATACAAAAATTACTTAAAGAAATACAGGAGAACGTGGGTCAACAAGTAGTAGTCATAAAAGAGGAAACACAAAAATCTCTTAAAGAATTACACAAAATCACAAACAAGCAAGTGAAAGATCTGAGCAAAACCATCCAGGATCTAAAAACAGAAGTAGAAAAAACTAAGAAATCTCAAAGGGAGACAATTTTGGAGATAGAAAACCTTGGGAAGAAATCAGGGGCCATAGATGCAAGTATTAGAATACAAGAGATAGAAGAAAGAATCTCAGATGCTGAAATTACCATAGTAACCATGGACTCAACAATCAAAGATAATGCCAAAAGCAAAAAGCTTGTAACCCAAAACATCCAAGAAATCCAGGACACAATTAGAAGACCAAACCTAAGGATTATAGGTATAGATGAGAGGGAAGATTTATAACTTAAAGGGCCAGCAAATATCTTCTACAAAATTATGGAAGAAAACTTCCCCAACCTAAACAGAGAGATGCCCATGAATATACAAGAAGCCTACAGAACTCCAAACAGACTGGACCAGAACAGAAATACCTCCCATCACATAATAATCAAAACCCCAAATGTACTAAACAAAGAAAGAATATTAAAGGCAGTAAGAGAAAAAGGCCAAGTAACATATAAAGGAAGACCTATCAGGATTACACCAGACTTCTCACCTGAGACCATGAAAGCTAGAAGATCCTGGGCAGATATCATGCAGACTCTAAGGAACACAAATTTCAGCCAAAACTACTATAGCCAGCAAAACTCTCAGTCACCATAGATGGGGAAACCAAGGTATTCCATGACAAAACCAATTTTGCACGATATCTTTCCACAAACCCAGCCCTACAATGGATAATAGGGGAAAAACACCAACACGAGGAGGAAAACTACACCCAAGAAGAAGCAAGATAGAAATGTCCTCTCGGCAAGATTGCCATTTTAACTATATTAATCCTGCCAACCCATGAGCATGGAAGATTTTTCCATTTTTTGATGTCTTTTTCAATTTCCCTCTTCAGAGACCTGAAGATTTTGTCATATAAATCTTTCACATGTTGGTTTGAGTCACTCCAAGATACTTTATATTGTTTGTGGCTATTGTGAAGGGTGTCATTTCCCTAATTTCTTTCTCGGCCTGCTTATCCTTTGCATATAGGAAGGCTACTGATTTGCTTGAGTTGATTTTATAATCAGCCACTTTGCTGAAGTTGTTTATCAGTTGCAGGAGTTCTCTGGTGGAGTTTTTTGGGTCACTTAAGTATACTATCATATCATCTGCAAATAGTGATAGTTTGAGTTCTTCCTTTCCAATTTGTATCCCTTTGACTTCCCTGTGTTGTCGAATTGCTCTAGCTAGTACCTCAAGTATTATATTGAAGAGATATGGTGAGAGGGGGCAGCCTTGTCTAGTCCCTGATTTTAGTGGGATTGCTTCAAGTTTTTCTCCATTTCCCAGCTCAGTTTTTCATAGAGTTAGAAAGAGCAATTCTCAAATTCATCTGGAATAACAAAAAACCCAGGATAGCTTAAACTATCATCAACAGCAAAAGAACTTCTGGGGGAATCAATATCCCAGACCTCAAGCAATACTACAGAGCAGTAGTGTTAAAAACTACATGGTATTGGTTCAGTGACAGGGAGGCGGATCAATGGAATAGGTTCGAAGACCCAGAATTGAACCCACACATCTATGGCCAATTGATCTTCAACAAAGGAGCTGAAAACATCCAGTGGAAAAAAGATAGCCTTTTCAACAAATGGTGCTGGCTCAACTGGAAGTCAACATGCAGAAGAATGAGAATTGATCCACTCTTATCTCCTTGCACTAAGCTCAACTCCAAGTGGATATAGGACCTCGACATAAAACCAGACACACTAAAACTAATAGAAAAGAAACTGGGGAAGACCCTTGAGGATATTGGCTCAGGGGGAAAATTCCTAAAGAGAACACCAATTGCTTATGCTCTAAGAGCAAGAATAGACAAATGGGACCTCATAAAATTACAGTTTCTGTAAGGCAAAAGACACTGTTAAAAGGATAAATCAAGGGTCGCTGCAGACTGCCTGCTGGCGGCTGTGTTCAGGTGCATGGACAGAGACTTGGCCTAGCAACAAATACTTGGTCGGGCCCTTGCTGGCCCCCAGAGCCAGGGAAGGTCGGCAGGAGCTCTGTGAACCTGCAACTCAGAGGCTGTCCCTGATCCCTGGGGACCAGCTAGCGGGCTTGCAGCTGGCCACCATCTTCCCTCGGGTCGCTGAGGACTGCCTGCTGGCAGCTGGGTTCATGTGCTTAGACAGAGACTTAGCCTGGCAAAGAACACCTGGTCAGGCTCTTGCTCGCACCCAGAGCCAAAGGAGGTTGGAGATAGGTCTGTGCACCAACAGCTTGGCAGTGCACACAGAGCCAGATCAGCTTGGCAAGAGGTCTCTGCACCAACCCAAGGGGGCACCAACCTGCTAGTGGGTCGGTGCTTGGAGTACAGCCAGAGGCTGACATCGTGCCTCAGGATACCACAGACAGCTAACATGACAGAGCCCTGTGGACTGAGAGTACTACCATCTAGGTTCTAGCAGCCCAACCAGGAAACCTCCAGTCCTGTAGGGAACACACTGGTTAGACAGAGCCCTGAGATCCACCACCATTTTGGAGCTGGTGGCCTGAACAGGTCACCATAGAGAACCAACAGAGGAACACAGGACACCATAAAGATCTAACAGACTAGCCCAGATTGGTGGAGGAAAAAAAATCTGATTCTTAAGAGCTAGCAACTAGGCAGGCAAGGAGGAGACAGCAAGAGGCCAATTGCAGGTCCAGCAGCGAGCCTCGGGAAGACTTAGATCCAGCACAGCAGAGCTGAGGAGGTAACTGAGAGCCCAGTAACTGAAACCTCCCGGTCTCCACCTCGGGAGCTCGGACGCTCTCTACTACAGCAGCACCAAACACCAGGCTCACAGGAGCTTCAAACACCAACCACTAAAAACAAGACCAACTAACTCCAGAGATAAACAGATGGCAAAAGGCAAATGTAGGAATGTTACAAACAAAAATCAAGGCAATATGGCAGTATCTGAACCCAATTTGCCAACCACAGCAAGTACTGGATACCCCAGCACACCAGAAAAACAAGAGTTGGATATAAAAGCACTGGTCATGATGCTGCTAGAGGAACACAAAAAAAGACATAAAGAAGTCTCTTAAAGAAATGCAAGGGAACATCAATAGGGTAGAAGCTCTTACAATGCAAACACAAAAATCACTTAAAGAACTCCAGGAGAATATGGGCCAACAGACAGAAACCAATAAAGAGGAAATAAGAAAATCAGTTAAAGAAATGCAGGAGAACTTGAAACAACAGGCAGAAGTCACAAAAGAGGAAACACAAAAATCTCTTAAAGAATTACAAGAAAACACAAACAAACAAATGAAGGAACTGAGCAAAACCATCCAAGATCTGAACACAGAGGTAGAAACAACTAAGAAATCACAAAAGGAGGCAACTTTGGAGATAGAAAACCTTGGGAAGAAATCAGGGGTCGTAGATGCAAACATCAACAACAGAATACAAGAGATAGAGATAAGAATCCCAGATGCTGAAGATAACATAGTAACCATTGACTCCACAGTCAAAGAAAACACAAAATCCAAAAGGCTTATAACCCAAAGAAATCCAAGACACAATGAGAAGACCAAACCTAAGGATTATAGGGATAGATGAGAGTGAAGATCTACAACTTAAAGGGCCAAAATTCTTAACAAAATTATGGAAGAAAACTTCCCTAACTTAAAAAGAGAGATGCCAATGAATATACAAGAAGCCTATAGAACTCCAAACAGACTGGACCAGAACAGAAATACCTCCCGACACATAATAATCAAAACCCCAAATGTACTAAACAAAGAAAGAATATTAAAGGCAGTAAGAGAAAAAGGCCAAGTAACATATAAAGGAAGACCTATCAGAATCACACCAGAGTTCTCACCAGAAACCATGAAAGCTAGAAGATCCTGGGCAGACCTCATGCAGACCCTAAGAGAACACAAATGCCAGCCAAGATTACTATACCCAGCAAAACTCTCAATCAACATAGATGGAGAAATCAAAATATTCCATGACAGGACCAAATTTACACAATATCATTCCACTACCCAGCTCTACAAAGGATAATAGGAGGAAATCTCCAAGACAAGGAGGGAAACTGCACCCAAGAAAAGGCAAGATAGTAACCTGCTTCCATCAAACTCAAAGGAAGATAACTACTCAAAAACAAAAATAACATCAAAAAGGACAGGAACAAATAATCACTATTCCTTAATATCTCTTAACATGAATGGACTCAATTCCACAATAAAAAGACAGAGACTAACAGACTGGATAGGGAAACAGAACCCTACATTTTGCTGCATACAGGAAACACACCTCAGAGTTAAAGACAAACACTACCTTAGAGTAAAAGGCTGGAGGACAATCTTGCAAGCAAATGGTTGCAGGAAGCAAGCTGGAATAGCCATTCTAATATCAGATAAAATTGACTTTCAACCCAAAGTCATCAAAAGAGACTCAGAAGGTCACTTCTTGCTAGTCAAAGGAAAAATACACCAAGAAGAATTCACAATTCTAAACATCTAAGCACCAAATACAAGGGCACCCTCATTTGTAAAAGAAACTTTACTAAAGCTCAAAGCACACATTGTACCTAACACAATAATTGTGGGGGACCTCAACACTCCACTATCCTCAATGGAACGATCAGGAAAACAGAATCTAAACAGAGACACAGGGAAACTCATTGAAACGTTGGACCAATTGGATTTAACATATATATATATATATATATATATATATATATATATATATATAATAACACTTCATCGTAAAGCAAAAGACTATACCTTTTTCTCAGCGTCTCATGGTACCTTCTCCAAAATCGACCATATAATTAGTCACAAGACAGACCTCAACAAATATACAAAGATCGAACTAATTCCATGCCTCCTATCGGATCACCATGGAGTAAGAGTGTTCTTCAATAGCAAGAAAAACAACAGAAAATCCTCATATACATGGAGGATGAACAATATTCTACTCAATGATACCTTAGTCAAGGAAGAAATAAAGAAAGAAATCAAAGACTTTTTAGAATTTAATGAAAATGAAGGTACAACATACCCAAATCTATGGGACACAATGAAAGCATTGTGAAGAGGAAAACTCATAGCCCTGAGTGTCACCAAAAAGAAATAGGAGAGAGCATACACTAGCAACTTAATGGCACACCTGAAAGCCCTAGAACAAAAAGAAGCTATTTCACCCAGGAGGAGTAGAAGACAGGAAATCATCAAACTCAGGGCTGAAATCAATCAAGTTGAAACAAAGAGAACCATACAAAGAATCAACAAAACCAGGAGCTGGTACTTTGAGAAAATCAACAAGATAGATAAACCCCTAGCCAGACTTACCAAAGGGTACAGAGACAGTAATCAAATTAAAATTAGAAATGAAAAGGGGGATATAACAACAGAAACTGAGGAAATTCAAAAACTCATCAGATCCTACTACAAAAGCCTATATTCAACACAACTGGAGAATCTGGAGGAAATGGACAATTTCCTAGACAGAAACCAAATACCAAAATTAAATCAGGATCAAATAGATCATCTAAACAGACCCATAACCCCCAAAGAAATAGAAGGGGTCATAGAAAGTCTTCCAACCAAAAAAAGCACAGGACCAGATGGTTTTAGTACAGAATTCTATCAGACCTTCAAAGAAGTCCTAATAACAATACTCTTCAAACTATTCTACAAAATAGAAAGAGAAGGAACACTACCCACCTCATTCTATGAAGCCACAATTACCCTGATACCAAAACCACAGAAAGATCCAACTAAGAAAGAGAACTACAAGCCAATCTCCCTTATGAATATTGATACAAAAAGTACTAAATAAAATACTTGCCAACCGAATCCAAGAACACATCAAAACGATCATTCACCATGATCAGGTTGGCTTCATTCATCCCAGGGATGCAGGGATGGTTCAATATACAGAAATCCATCAACGTGATCCACTACATAAACAAACTCAAAGAAAAAAACCACATGGTCATCTCATTGGATGCTGAAAAAGCATTTGACAAAGTTCAGCATCCTTTCATGCTAAAAGTCTTGGAAAGAACAGGAATTCAAGGCCCATATCTAAACATAGCAAAAGCAATTGACAGCAGACCGATAGCCACCATCAAAGTTAATGGAGAGAAACTTGAAGCAATCCCACTAAAATCAGGTACCAGACAAGGCTGCCCCCTCTCACCATATCTCTTCAATATAGTACTTGAGGTACTAGCTAGAGCATTTCGACAACATAAGAAAGTCAAAGGGATACAAATTAGAAAGGAAGAAGTCAAACTATCACTATTCACAGATGATATGATAGTATACTTAAGGGACCCAAAAAACTCCACCAGAGAACTTCAACAGCTGATAAACAACTTCAGCAAAGTGACTGGTTATAAAGTCAACTCAAGCAAATCAGTAGCCTTCCTATACGCAAAGGATAAGCAGGCCCATCAAAATCCCAACTCAGTTCTTTATAGAGCTAGAAAGAGCAATTCTCAAATTCATCTGGAATATCAAAAAACCCAGGATATCTAAAACTATCATCAACAGTAAACGAACTTCTGGGGGAATCAATATCCCAGACCTCAAGCAATACTACAGAGCAGTAGTGTTAAAAACTGCATGGTAGAGCTAACCCAATCACAAAAGAATACACATGAAATGCAATCACTGATAAGTGGATATTAATGAGCCCAGAAGCCCTAAATACTCAAGGCACAATTAGCAAGCCAAATGATTCCCAAGAAGAATGGATAGGACCCTGGGCCTGGAAAGATTGGATCCAGTTTTGTAGAGAAACCGTGGGGGAGGGGGAATGATTGGGGAATAGTTGGGGGGAGAGGAACTATGGGACATAGGGAGGGGGGGAACTGGGAAAGGGGAAAGCCTTTGGAATGTAAACATAGAATATAGAAAATAAAAATTAAAAAAAGAAAAAAAAAGAAAAGGAAAAAAACTGCATGGTATTGGTACAGTGACAGGGAAGTAAATCAATGGAATAGGATTGAAGACCCAGAATTGGACCCACACATATATGGCCAATTGGTATGCGACAAAGGAGCTGAAAACATCCAGTGGATAAAAGATAGCCTTTTCAACAAATGGTGCTGGCTCAACTGGAGGTCAACATGCAGAAGAATGATAATTGATCCACTCTTATCTCCTTGCACTAAGCTCAACTCCAAGTGGATCAAGGACCTCCACATAAAACCAGACACACTAAAACTAATAGAAAAGAAACTGGGGAAGACCCTTGAGGACATTGGCTCAGGGGGAAAATTCCTGAACAGAACACCAATCGCTTATGCTCTAAGATCAAGAATAGACAAATGGGACCTCATAAAGTTACAAAGTTTCTGTAAGGCAAAAGACACTGTCAAAAGGACAAATCAGCAACCAGCAAATTGGGAAAAGATCTTCACCAACCCCACATCCGACAGAGGGATAATATCCAATGCATACAAAGAACTCAAGAAGTTAGACCCCAGAAAACCAAATAACCAAGACTTTTCACCTGAAGAAATTCGGATGGCTGAGAAACACCTTAAAAAATGTTCAACATCATTAGTCATTAGAGAAATGCAAATCAAAACAACCCTGAGATTTCACCTCACACCTGTCAGAATGGCTGGGATTAAAAACTTAGAAGACATCAGGTGTTGGTGAGGATGTGGAGAAAGAGGAACACTCCTCCACTGCTGGTGGGACTGCAAGCTGGTAGAACCACTCTGGAAATGAGTCTGGCAGTTCCTCAGAAAACTGGACATGATACTTCCAGAGGACCCAGCCATACCACTACTGGGAATATACCCAGAAGATTCCCCAGCATGCAATAAGGATACATGCTCCACTACCTTATATATAATAGCCAGAAGCTGGAAAGAATGCAGATGTCCCTCAACGGAGGAATGGATACAAAAAATGTGGTATATATATATACACAATGGAGTACTATTCAGCTATTAGAAACAATGAATTCATGAAATTCTTAGAGAAATGGATGGAGCTGGAGAACATCATACTAAGTGAGGTGACCCAGTCTCAAAAGAATACCCATGGTATGCAGTCACTGATAAGTGGATATTAGCCTAGAATCTTGGAACACCAAAGACATAAATCACATATCAAATCATGTCTGACAAGAAGAAAGGAGTGGACATTGGTGCTGGAATGGACAAAAGCATCAGTGTAGGAGAATACAAGAACATGGAAGTGGGAAGGGGTGGAGGAGGGAGCAGGGGGAGGGAAAAGGGCATGTGGGACATTTGGGGGATGGGGAACCAGAAAAGGGGAAATGAATTGTAAATATAGAATATATCCAATTAAAAAAAAAGAGTCATATCAAATCAAAGTTGCTTTGGATGGTAGTATTGCAATATTTAAAGGAATGGAATCATGAGATTTGCATTCAATTTGTTCCCTCACAGAGAAAAACTATGTAAACATTTTATTGTGATTTTTTTTAATCCCTTTCAAGTTGAAAATGGTCGAAATTCACAAATAAAGCAAAAATAAGCATGTGGAAAAAAAAGAAACCTCCTCTCATCAAACACAAAAGAAGATAGCTATTCAAATATAAAAAATAATTTCAAAAATGTCAGGTAGTAATAGTTATTATTCCTTAATATCTCTTAACATCAATGAATTCAATTCCTCAATAAAAAGATATATACGGATACGGAAACAGGACCCTACAATTTGCTGCATACAAGAAACACATCTCAGTGTCAAAGACAAACACCACCTTAGAGTAAAAGGCTGGAAGACAATTTTACAAGCAAATGGTCTCAGGAAACAAGCCGGAATAGCCACTCTAATATCAGATAAAATTGACTTTCAACCTAAAGTCTTCAAAAGAGACACTGAAGGTCACTACTTGCTGGTCAAAGGGAAAATCCACCAAGAAGAACTTGCAATACTGAATATCTATGCTCCAAATGCAAGGGCACCCTCATTCATGAAAGAAACTTTACTAAAACTTAAAGCACACATTGCACTTAACACAATAATTGTGGGTGACTTCAACACTCCACTATCTTCAATGGACCAATCAGGAAACCAGAAATTAAACAGGGACACAGTGAAACTAATTGAAGCTTTGGACCAATTGGATTTAACAGATATATATAGAACATTTCATCCTAAAGCAAAAGAATATACTTTTTTCTCAGCACCACACAGTACCTTCTCCAAAATGGAACATATAATAGGTCACAAGACAGATGTCAACAAATACAAGATCGAACTAATCCCTTGCCTCATATCATATCACTGTGGAGTAAAAGTGGTCTTCAACAGAGAAAAAAAAAACAGAAAGCCCACATACACATGGAAACTGAACAATACTCAATGACACCTTGATCAAGGAAGAAATAAAGAAAGAAATCAAAGACTTTTTAGAATTCAATGAAAATGAAGGTACAACATACCCAAATCTTTGGGGCACAATGAAAGCAGTGCTAAGAGGAAAACTCATAGCCCTGAATGCCTCCAAAAGGAAACAGGAGAGAGCATACACTAGCAGATTAAAGGCACACCTGAAAGCCCTGGAACAAAAAGAAGCTAATTCACCCAGGAGGAGTAGAAGACAGGAAATCATCAAACTCAGGGCTCTAATCAAACAAGTAGAAACAAAGAGAACCATACAAAAAATCAACAAAACCAGGAGCTGGTTCTTTGAAAAAATCAACAAGATAGATAAACCCTTAGTCAGACTAACCAAAGGGCACAGAGACAGTATTCAAATTAATAAAATTAGAAATAAAAAGGGGGATATAACAACAGAAACTGAGGAAATTCAAAAAATCATCAGATCCTACTACAAAAGTCTATACTCAACACAACTGGAGAATCTGGAGGAAATGGACAATTTCCTAGACAGATACCAAATACCAAAATTAAATCAGGATCAATTAGATCAGCTAAACAGTCCCATAACCTCTAGGGAAATAGAAGGTGTAATAAAAAGCCTCCCAACCAAAAAAAGTACGGGACCAGATGGTTTTAGTGCAGAATTCTATCAGGCCTTCAAAGAAGACCTCATACCAATACTCTTCAAACAGATCCACTTAAATCATCTGTGTCTTTCATCCCAGTAATAACCAAGCTGACTCTACTTAGCTTCTCAGATCACATGAACTGCAGTACTTCCAGGGTAGTGCAACCATGGACCAGACAGCTGTATCTCTTAAAATCACAGATTGTTCTCTCTCTGTCCCTTGATTCTGTTGCTGCTACAGTAATTGTTCAAGCTGAAATCTACAATTCCCCCCTTTCTGGTACGTTGCAGAATTGCCACCATAGAATGTATAGTTTTGTAGACTAGATTTTGTCACTTTCCAATATGAATTGGTAAGGTCCTCCTTTTTAACTACTGCTTGAGTATTTACTGTTTTAACCTTGAACAGTATTTCATAGCCCAGAGGTCATCCTCATGATAGGAACCTTAATTTCTATCAGCTTTTGCCAGTTATGACTAAGGCTCTGGTAACTACACATATTCAAACTTTTCTAAACATAATTTTTTTAATCATTTGAGTAAATATCAAAAACACAGATTTTCATTAAATGGCACAGCCACACTGAGCTCTGAGAGACCCTACCCAAGCAGCTTCTGAGTCAGGAGTGGGACACCCCACATCAGGGAATCCCTGCAGCTCCCCATCCTCAGCAGGATTTAAGGGATTTTGTCTGTCTGTTTTAGTCAGTCTACAAGTTTACACAAATTCTCCTTTTGTCTAATTTCACTCACTTATACAGAGGAATACCTCTCTTGTCTTGTTCTATGTTTGTCACTGTCTCCTCTCCTGAGCTATGTGTTCATACACTTTATCCATTTTAATTGGCTTGCTGTCTTCTCCCTGTGTTTTGAGACTTTTATAAATATTTTGGCTACAAATCCTTTATACATTTTTATGTATATCATTCCTTAGCTTGTGAGCTGTATTTTTACAGCATTTTTCACAGAGTGATGTAACTGCCCACAGTTACATAGAACAGGTTACCTGGAAGGGAAGCTGGGGATATATGGGAAGGCAGCAAAAAAGAGACGGAGACCAAGATAACACCTGCTATTCAAGGTCTCAAAGTTTAATGAAGAACTCCCAATATTTATAGGGAGGGGAGAAAGTCTGGAAGCTTCTCAGCAGAATCAGTCCAGTTGCTCCACAGGTGACTAGTGTCTTTCAGGAAACTGCAGGTCCTTGAAGAATAGGCTTCACCATTGTCTGAGTACTCTACCCTAGGTGACACAGGCTGGGAGAGGAACTTCACATATGGTCGATATCAAGTTCCTGCCAGGTGGCATGGCACCTCAATAAGTCTCTCTACAGAGTGGGAAAATGTGAATTGTAAAAAATTCAATTTCACATGTTTTTCATGAACTAAATTATTGTTGATCTTATATTTTCTGTCAAGCTCAAGTTTTCGCCTATGTTTTATTTCATAAATTCTATGGCCCTGAGTTTTCAGATCTATGTGCATAGTAAGATGATTTTGTGAAACATGTGGAGTTCAGAACTAGTATTATGTAGAGGGTGGAAGATTTTTCCAGTTCAGTTTGCAGATTTATTTCCTCTCTAGCACCACCACTGTTATGACAGTATTTGACTGTGTGCATTTCTGGGCTCTCTGGTCTGCACATTGATCGAGTTACTGTATTTCTATTGTGCTGACTATACCATGCTGTGTTGATGACTGCAGCTTCACAATAAGTCTCCAAGTCATGGGGTGTCATTCTTTCAATATATTTGTTCATCTTTAGTGCAGTGGGAGATATTCTGGGTCCTTAATCATTCTTTGTAAACTTCAGAATCCATTTTTTATTATTTACAAAATTGCTTGCCAAGATTTCGATTGGCATTTCACTGATGCTATTGACCAAGTTGGCAAGAACTGACATCTTAACAATACAGATCCTTCCAATCCAAGAACTATTTCTCCATCTATTTAGATATTCTTTGACTTCTGTTTTCTAGAGTTTATAATTTTCTTCATAAAAGTCTTCCACATAAATTATTTTAGTCAGATCAATGTATGAATCAAGGAGTACCCTTAAACACCATTTTTTAAATGAATTATGGAGATTTGATAAGATTTTCTTAAAATACTTGATAGAACTCACAGAGCCACTTAGACAGCTTTGCTCTCAGAGAGGGCCCTCTATAATGCTGTCACTTGCTTCAAAGGGTATATACTAATGCATAAAAACTGCACCTGCCTTGGCCATTTGTTTCTTCTGAGAATTTGATCTATTCCACCTGTTATCAAATGCATATACATAAAATTATTGTGCTAGTGTGTTGTCCTTTAATGTCTGTGGGATCCTACCAGATACAGTCCATTTTTCTGCTTCAAGCAGTTTTTATCCTGTTTATTCCTTGGTGAGCTTGGCCACGGGGTTTTTTCCATTTGAGCATTCTTCTCTCAAAATAAACTTTTAGCTTCATAATTTCTTCTGTCTTCTCAGTTTCATCATTTTTGTCTTTAAATTTTATTTTTTCTTCTCCATGATAGTGCCAGCTTTAATTTCTCGGTATTGTACAGTTTCCTCAGATGCAAACGAAGATACTCTTTTGGTCTTTTTCTTTTCTACTATATGTATTTGATTCTATAAAATACATATAAATATACATATTCTTTGATTCTTCCTCTCTTTCATTCTTTTTTTCTTTCATTCTTTCTCTTGGTAAGTATTTTATTTGTTTGTTGTAGTGGGTATTAGAAAAGTAGTTATGTAGTGATGAATTTTTTGCTCATATTTTGCTTTCTGGAGTTTTATTCTCATTTATTATTATTTTTTCTTTCTTTTGTGAACTGATCAGTTTGGTTGAGCTTGCTTACAGTAGCGTGGGGAAGACAGTGATTTACAAGACCATGTGGCAACAATGACTACATCACTGAAGAAAATGTCTCTCCCTCCCCTATCAATCATTGAGTTTTTCCTGTTTTGTTCTTTAATGTCATCTTGGAAGAATAATTTTGCTTAGTGTGGAACTATACTGTATCTCATTCTTTCATCATTTTATTTATTTAATTCTATTTTTTAACAAGAATTCTGTGCATCTGCTACTCCTGTTGCTCTAAACTAAATTGTTTTTAATTTTCTGGAGTTTAAATTTGACAAAGTGTATATGCTTTCAAGTCTGTCTAGTACTCTATGTTCCCTGGATCCATGATAATTTTATATAAACTACTAATTGTAAAAAATTCTCATTTGTTACATTACATCAGCCTCAAATAGTTTTATTTTAGGCCCCATTTTTTATTTCTTCTGCTTTGAATATTCTGTTTACCATATGTGATAGTTTTTAGCCATTTTTCCCTCCACAATTTTTCCTTGCTATTTATGATCTACCTGAATGCTCACTGAACCCAACCTCATATACTTTACCAGTGAATACAAATTCTATTGGTTTTCACCTTTTGTTTTTTCATTTTGATGTTTTAAAATGTCCCTTCTTGTATGTTGTCTACTGTCTTGGTTAGTTTTATTGTCAACTCTTAACAATATAGCATCATCTAGGAAGAGAGAACTTCTATTGAAAGTCAGCCTGGCTCCTACTGGCCTGTGGTCATGCTTGTGGGCCTTTATCAACTGCTAATTGTTTGGGGAGAGTTCAAACTACTGTCAATGTAGTCTGAACAATGCCATCCTGGAGCAAGTAGTTCTTAATTGTATGTAAATGCAAGCTGAACAGGAGGTCAGAAAGAGAAAACCAGTAAGCAATGGCCTTCCATTGCCTCTGCTCCAATTCCTGCTTGAGTTCTTGCCCTGACTTCTTAAGATAGACTGTACACTGGAAAGGAAGAAGAAATAACCATTCATTTCCCTAAGCTGCTTTTGGTCATAGTATTTTATTTCAGCAATAGAATGCAAACAAGAATATATACCATCTCCTTTAACATACTTAAAATACCTGTGGGGATTCTCAAATTCCCTCTGTGATTGATGGTTCAGTCTTTGCTGAACAATTGAGGTTCAGGGCATAGTTCTGAGGCTGCCTCCTTGCCAGGAACAGAGAGACATTTCATGGTCAGAGCTTTGGAAGGGCTGTGCTGATCTAGGAGGAGTTCCTGGAGACTTAGAGTTAAGCTCACTATGTTCAGCCTCCAGCACATCCTCACAGTTCCACTGTGGTGTCCCAGTGTCTTATAGCTTCAACAAGTCCTGGTCTCAACAAACCACTTATAGCTAGAGTGCCCTGGAGTGTCCTTTCTATCTGAATTCCAGGGCCACTCTTTGCTCCTTGACTTCATTATTCTCATGCATGCAAAATTACATCATTAATGTCTCAATTTTTCCTTGTTATTATGAAGAAAGTACTAACTTCAGAGCTCATTCTATGTTGGCACTAGCTCTGCCTTTATTTGTAAATAGGCTTTACAGTAATACAGAAGTGTGAATAAATTTATTGTAGTGTACCTTAGATTAAAAAACAAATATAGAAACACGAAACTTTACTTAGACAAACATGGCTGTAAAATCAGCCTTTTTATGAGTTCTTCTTTACGAACTATCTTCACTACTGATTTAGACAACAAATAATTTAATCATCAAAATTATTATAAAATTATTAATTTAACCACCAAAGCAATAATTTACATTTAACTATTAAAATTCAGTGCTGAACTCTTGGGTTCCTTCTCTGTCCAGTGGGCCAGGGCTGTATTCCTAGCTTTGTCAATCATGAGCTGTTTCTTAGACAATGGGCTTTAAAATTAGGGTCTAGCCTACTTCCCTTTTTCTTTTTATTAATTGAGGTTTTAGCTTAAACCCTCCAGTAAGTTATTGAACAGAACACATAACCAGGCATAGCCTTTCTCCCAGTTATTAAAAACAAACACTCAGGTTTGGCATATACTATATCCAGGTAGCTATGAGATTAAAAGTTTCTGTCTGTCATAGAAGGTACTCTGCAGACCCAATTTTCCTTTCTAGAGACTCAGCCTCTAGAGGATGTGAGGTGGATATTACGGTTAACTTGATGGGTTTCTTCACTGATCATGGACATCAGTCCAGTTGTTATCATCTGGTCATGTCCTGTCATTTGATCTGCTGATTTGTTTGCAATTACTGCATCTGTGTCCATGAGGAGCCCTGCCTCAAGCTATGCATTCCTTCTTCCATGCACTATCTGTCTCTCTGTACTTGGGTGTATGGAGTGTCCAGGGATGGACTCCTTGGGTGCAGTAGTTCTTTCTGTTGTCTCTGATACAATGAACTCTGGTGTTGTGTAAGTGTGTGCAGCCTCAAGGAAGTTTTTGCATGTGCTTTTGATTTATGGAGTATAGTCTTATATTACTCTGGCTGGAAATGTTGGCAAAACTAATTTAATTTAATAACTAGAAACTAATGGGTTTTTTGAAAGTGGATTTTCATAGAATATTTTTAAATGCCCAGTTTCACTCAAGGTATCTAGCTAAAGCACTGCTCAAAATAACCCTTAACCCTTTATCTGCTTTTATAACATAATTTGTTATCATTTCTCCACTTCCTGACATAGCTACTTTGTATTTTTTCTCAGTTGTTTGTTTATTTAATCAGTCTGGCTGACTATAGAGTGGAGTTAAACTTGGACAATCAACATATTTGACAGGTCTATGCTGTTATTTTCTGTTCTGCTGCTGCAACCTAGTTCATCTCCTTCTGTGTGCTGCTGGGTTTGTTAGAATTCTCTGTGGAGAATTTGGGCATAGGGTATGGGTATCCTTAAATAGTATGATTCTTATAAGAGATATTTCTAAAAAAAATGATTCATGAGTGCAGAAAGATTGTAAAAAGCAGAGCATAAGAAGTTTGCTGTGAGAATATATCTCCTAAAATGTCAGAAGATTCACCCATATAGTCTCACCAACATGGCTGTCTAAAGATACCCTGAACGAGGACCACACCCATAGATGCACTAACACAGAAGAAGGAAAACACATGAGGCCTTAACTGTAGACAAAAACTACAGGCAACTATGGAATAGGAGGAGAGGTTAAAAACAGTCTCCCCAAAGGATGAGTGCCCTAATTATTTATTAGTGATTATTAGTGGTCAGCCCTAGAATTATATGCTTATATCTGTAAAAGTAACAATATGTAGTCTAAGCAGGCTGGGGAAGAGAAAGGGGAAGGGAGTATATGGATAAGTTTGAAAGGAGGAAAAGATTTAAACTGTATGTTTAAAGCCCACCTAGTGTTGGCAACCTCCTTCTAACTGCTGAGTGGACAATCTTCAGAGAGTGGCATGTTATAGTTTCATTTTTTATAGTTCAAAATATTTTCCACTATTTGATAATTTTGTTGACACAGGTCATTTTGCAATCGGTTATTTCCAAGTTTTTGGAGTGATGATATATCTGTTATTATTTTCAATAAAATCTCAATCAAATATTCTCAGAGAATATGGTATAAAGAATTTAACCATTATAATAAAGGGGTTGCAGGATTATATTTGTTTTTCTTTTCTTTTATTTTTTATTTTTTTCTTGGTTCTTTGTGAATTTCACATCATGCACCCCAATCCCACTCATCTACCCCTCTCTTTAAGCCTGCCCTCCACATATGCAACCTCCCTGCAACAAGAAAAATTCTTGCTGTAGAAGTTGTAGTGTATCACAGTACAGTATGTCCTATAGTATATCTTTTGTCCACACTTATTTGATTGCAAATGTTTATTTCAATGAGACGCCTTAGGTTAGGCAGGAGGCCTCTGGCTTCTGATACTCTTTCAATACTAAAACTTCACTAGGGTCTCCTCTTAGATGTCCTGTTGTTGCTCTGTGTCATGGAGATTCTATCATTTTGGATCTGGATACTAGACCTTTCATGTACTCTAGCAGTTCATAGATGGGGTAGATGTTGGCGTGGGCAAACTCAAAGCCCAAAATCTGGGCCTGAGAAGTATCTGAGTTGGTCATCTAGCCAGCTTTCTGCCTTATACCCTAGGGGAAGGTCATCTGCACTTCAGACAACCCGGGCCAGATCTACCCGGCTGCTCAAGGGAAGTTCAAGAATGTCTCCCTAAAGTGAAAGCTGGTAAGGGACGCGGGCTGTTCTCCCACTCTAATGACACAAGGGCCAGCTCTTGTGCCTGCTTTAGGTGGCAAAAGATAAGGATAGGAGAGGGTATCTCTTCCTTGCCTATGTCACAGCAAGGCAGACAAGAGGCAGGGCTGCCTCCTGCACACTTATGCCCATGGGCCGATTGCTCACCTGCAATCCCAACATTGAGGGTGAGTTCTATCATGCTGCCCAAGTGAGGAAAGGGCCTGCTCTCCCAAGGGCTGCAGCAGGTGAGGGGCAGGGCCAGCCCTTCCGCCCTGATGACCTCGGGGCCAGCTCTCTTGCCTACTGTAGGTGGCAAGAGATGACGGGAGGGTGTTTCTCCATCACCCGTGTCACTGCATAGCAGTCAAGACTCTCAAGACTCGAGTTCTGCCTCTCTGAATTGTGCTCACATTCTTCTGTTCGTCATTCTCTTCCATTTCCCCAGCTCTTAGTGGTGCTTGGAGTCCCTAAGTGTCTGGGCTCTTCTCAGGACTGGTCTCAGGAGTGCTACGCCCCACTCATGCATTATGGCACCATGTAGGGGTCATCTCTTGCATGGTCTGACCCCAAGACCTGAGCAATACCAGACTGGTGGTCATCTTAGGCTAGCTCCCCATCAGGGATTCAAGGCAACAGCCTGGTGATTGTTTCAAGGTCAATCCAACCCACTCAATTAGCCTCTTGCAAGGTTTGTTTCTGCTCAGGCTCACTCCTTCCTAGGATCTGTAGTCTCACAGGCAATGTTGTTCTAGCCTCTGGCTTGTTTCTAGTCCTGGGAGCCCATCTGGGCCGGCCTGCTTCCAGACTGGCAGTCATCTCAGGCTCGATTTTTTTCCAGGGAATGTTAGGCTATTAATCATTCAGACGACCATAGGTGGGCACACTCATCATAGATGTAGTCTTTCTTCTTTCTGTCACCTAACTAACACACATGTGACTTAACAACCACACATGTGATGCCTCTAGAGGCAATATATTTGTTTTTTAAGTAATTTTTATGAATTCATTGAAAATTTCATACAATGTCTTAATACAATCCTCTTACAACTTCTCCCAGATCCTCCTTGTCTTTCCTACTCACCCAACTTCATGTTTCTCTCTAAAGAGTTTTACTTCTATTTACTTTTACAGCTCAAGAAACAATCTAAGCTGGGTGTGATTACACAACTCTGCAATCACAGCACTTGGGATGTAGAGGCAGAAATATAAGGAGTTATAGGCCATCTTTGGCTGTGCAGTGAGTCTGAAGGCATTTTGGGCACGTCAACCACTTTTCAAACAGCAGAAAGAAATAAAAAGAAGGAAGGAGGGGCTGGAGAGATGTCTCAGTGGTTAAGAGCACTGACTGCTCTTCCAGAGGTCCTGAGCTCAATTCCCAGCAGTCACAAGATGGCTCACAGCCATCTGTAATGGGATCTGATTCCTGCTTCTGGTATGTCTGAAGAGAGCAACAGTATATTCATATGAAAGAAAGGAAGAAAGGAAGAAAGAAAGAAGAAAGAAAGAAAGAAAGAAAGAAAGAAAGAAAGAAAGAGGAAAGAAAGAAAGAAAGAAAGAAAGAAAGAAAGAAAGAAAGAAAGAAAGAAAGAAAGAGGAAGGAAGGAAAGGAGACAGAGAGGGAGAAAGGGAAGGATGAAAGAAGGAAATAATTTAGTTTAGAATATCCCATACTCACAATAACTATATGCTTATGTCACCTTGGTTGCTAGAGTTGTTTGAACCATCTATGTTAGTACTGATTTACTGAGTGGCTGTCCTGAGTTGTCAACTATAGATGTTGACTATATGTACAAATTTAGCTGCTTCAATGATTCCACTCTATGTGTGTACTTACCAGCATAGCATGTGTGGTGATTTAAGTAGTATAGTCCCCCATACACTCAAGTGTGGTGATTTAAATAGTATAGTCCCCCATACACTCAAGTGTGGTGATTTAAGTAGTATAGTCCCTCATACACTCATGTGTTTGGATGCTTGGCACACAGGGAATGGCACTTCCAGGAAGTACAACCCTACTGAAATAGATGTGGCCTTGCTGGAGGAAGTGTGTCACTATTGGGGAATGCTTTGAGGTCCCATACGTACAAGCTACCCCCAGAGTGACACACTCTCCTTCTGCTGCCTGGAGTCAAGATATAAAACTCTCAGTTCTTCCAGAACAATGTTTACTTGCACTTTGCCATGCGTCCTGACATGATCATAATGGAATAAACCTTTGACCTATTAAATGTTTTTCTTTGTAAGACTTGCCATGGTCACGGTGTTTCCTCACAGCAATAAGACCTTAACTAAAACACAATGTGTTATTTTATAATCCACAGAAATGAGAATATGGTTTGCTCTGGAATGGCTTGATCAGGTACAGATATAGCATGCAGACCTTTTATTTAATCTGTCATCTTCATTAGATTATACCTACTCCAACTAAATCTGCTAGCCTATTTGCCTGTGTATACTATGGTGTTTTTCTTAATTTTTAATTTTTTACTTATTTATTTATTTATTTATTTATTTATTTATTGTACTACAGATTTTATTCCCCTCCCGGTGCACCCTCTGACTGTTCCACATCCCATACCTCCCTTCTGCCCCTGTCTCCATAATGATGTTCCTACCCCCACCCCACCTGACCTCTAAACACTCTGGGGCCTCCAGTCTCTGGAGGGTTAGTTGCATCATTTTTGATTGAACACAGAATCCGCACTCCTCTGCAATATATGTGTTGGAGACTCATATCAGCTGGTATATGCTACCTTTTTAGTGCCCCAGTGTATGAGAGATCTCAGGTGTCAAGATTAATTGAGACTTCTGGTTCTCCTACAGGGTCACCCTGCTCCTCAGCTTCTTTCAGCCCTTCCCTAATTCAACCACAAGAGTCAGCAGCTTCTGGCCATTGGTTGGGCACAGATATCTGCATCTGACTCTTTTAGTTGCTTGTTGGGTCTTCCAGAGGGCAGTTATGATAGGTCCCTTTTGGCGAGTGCTCCATAGCCTCAGTAATAGTGTCAGGGCTTGGGACCTCCCCTTGAGCTGAATCCCACTTTGGGCCTGTCACTGGACCTCCTTTCCTTGGGCTCCTCTCCATTTCCATCCCTGCAGTTCTTTCATAAATGAACAAATATGGGTTGAAGTTTTGACTGTGGGATGGAAACCTCTTCCCTCATTTGATGCCCTATCTTCCTGCTGGAGGTAGGCTCTATAAGTTCCCTCTCCCTACTTTCAGGCATTTTATCTAAGGTCCCTCTTAGGACTCTTTGGGCCCTGAGAGTCTCTCACCTCCCAGGTCTCTGGTACATTCTCGAGGCCTCCCTCCCTGGCACACACACCCTCAGCAAACTCCTACCTCCATAGGTTGCCTGTTTCCATTCTTTCTGCTGGCCCTCAGTGCTTCAGTCCTTTTCCCTCACCCAATACCAGATCAGGCTCCCCTCTCCCCACTACCCCCAGTCTACTTTCCATCCAAGGTCCCTCCCTCCCTCCCCACTTGTGATTATTTTCTTCTCCCTCCTAAGTGGAACTGAGGAGTCCTCATTTGAGTCCTTCAGCTTGTTGACCTTTTTGAGTTCTGTAGACTATATCATGGATATTCTATACTTTTTTGGTTAATATTCACTTATTAGTGAGTAGATACCATGCATGTCCTTTGGATCAGAGTGACCTCACTCAAGATGATATTTTCTAGTTCCATCTATTTGCCTGCAAAACTCAGGATGTCCTCGTTACTCAGCTATTAGCTGAGTAGTGTTCCATTGTGTAAGTGAACCACAATTTCTGTCTCCATTCTTCTGTCATGGGATATTTGGGTTGTTTCCAGATTCTGGCTATCACAAATAAGGCTATTATGAACATAGTGGAACATGTGGCATAGTGGGGCATATTTTGGGTATATTCCCAAGAGTGGCACTGCTATTCTTCAGGTGTATCTATTTCCAATTTTCTGAGGAACAACCAGACTGATGTCCAGAGTGTTTGTACCAGTTTGCAATCCTGCCAGCAATTGAGGAGTGTTCCTCTTTCTCCACATCCTCTCCAAAATGTATTGTCACCTGAGATTTTGATCTTAGCCATTCTGATTATATAAAGTGGAATATCAGGGTCATTATGATTTATATTTCTCTGATCACTAAGTACTTTGAACATTCAAGATCCCCCTGTTGTGAATTCTCGGTTTGGTTTTATACCCCATTTTTTGATTGAGTTGTTTGGTTTTTTTGGTGGTTAGCTTCTTGAGTTTGTCTTATATATTTTGGATATTAGCCCTCTATTGGATGTGGGGTTAGTGAAGATGTTTTCCCAGTCTGTACATTACCAATTTATCTTATTAACTACGTTCTTCCCCTTACAGGTTTCCAATTTCATGAGGTCCCATTTATCAATTCTTGATCTTAAAGCATGAGCCATTGGAGTTCTGTTTAGGAAATTTCCCCCTGTGCCAATGAGTTCAAGGCTCATTCCCACTTTCTTTTCTATTAGATTCAGTTTACCTGGTTTTATGTTGAGGGCCTTGATCCACTTGGACTTGAGCTTCTACTATTGATCAGTGTGTCTTTCTCTGTACCAATACCATGCAGTTTTTATCACTATTGCTCTGTAGTAAAGTCAGAGGTCAGGGATAGAGATTCCCCCCAGCCATTTTTTATTGTTAAAAATTATTTTTGCTATTCTGGGTTTATTGCCTTTCCAGATTAATTTGAGAATTGCTCTTTCCATGTCTTTGAAGAATTATGTTGGAATTTTGATGGGGATTGCATTGAATCTGTAGATTGCTTTTGGTAAGATGGCCATTTTTCCTACATTAATCCTGCCAATCCATGAGCATGGAGATCTCTCCATTTTTTGAGATCTTCTTAAATTTCTTTCTTAAGAGACTTGAAGTTACTATCATACAGGTCTTTCACTTGTTTGATTAGAATTACCCTAAGGTATTTTATATTATTTGTGTCTATTGTGAAGGGAGTTGTTTCCCTAATTTCTTTCTCAGACTTTATCATTTGTATAAAGGAAGGCTACTGATTTATTTGAGTTAATTTTATATCTGGCCACTTTGCTGAAGTTCTTTATTAGTTGGAGAAGTTCTCTGGTAGAATTTTTTTGTGGTTGCTTATGTGTACTATCATATCATCTGCAAATAGTTATACCTTTATTTCTTCTTTGTCAATTTGTATCCCCTTGATGTCTTTTTGTTGTCTTATTGTTCTAGCTAGCACTTCAAGTACTACATTGAATAGATTTGAGGAGAGTGGGCATCCTTATCTTGTCCCTGATTTTAGTGGGATTGCTTTAAGGATGTCTCCATTTAATTTGATATTAGCTGTTGGTTTGCAGTAAATTGTTTTTATTATGTTTATGTATGGACCTTGAATTCCTGATCTCTCCAATATTTTTACCATGAAGTGGTGTTGTATTTTGTCAAATGCTTTTTCTGCATCTAAGGAGATGATCATGTGATTCTGGTCTGCTTCTGTGAAGACACCATATCCTGACCCATCTAAGAAGATCCGCTGCATTCAGAGCAGTTGAGAACACTCCACCCCCAAATCCCAGAGCTGCCACTGGGAGACCGGTGGACTCAGGACCCATCACTCACCAAAAACCCCTCCTCCCCCGAATACCACTCCCCTGCCTAGTCCATTCTGCTGCGGAAGACTCCTAGCTGGTCTGCTCCCATGAAGACACCATAACCTGACCTATCTTAGAGAATCTGCTCCCATGAAGATACCATATCTTAACCATCCTAGATGATCTGCTGCACTCAGAGCAGTTGACATCACAGCTTGAAGGCATACAGCACAAATGACCCAACAGACTGAAAGCTTCCCTGGAATTCTGCTGCACACAGGGAAATAGAAA